>OX940979.1:27460948-28060948 GCA_954871275.1 Leptopterna dolabrata
CCCCCACTACTAGTCCTACCACCTCCCATAACAGAATAAGCTTGAAAATTGATATCCGCGTGATTTTTACATAATGATACTTTTTTTCTCCGATTTTTTACTGTAAGAATGAGATAATCATAACTAATTACCCCCACTCTAGTCATACCTCCTCCCATGACTGAATAAGATAGAAAATTGAGATCCGCGTGACTTTTACATAGGGATACCTTTTTTTCCGATTTTTTACTGCAAGAATGAGATAATTCATATAATTACCCCCACTACTAGTCCTACCGCCTCCCATAACAGAATAAGCTTGAAAATTGAGATCCGCGTGATTTTTACATAATGATACTTTTTTTCTCCGATTTTTTACTGTAAGAATGAGATAATCATAACTAATTACCCCCACTCTAGTCCTACCACCTCCCATGACTGAATAATATTGAATATCGAAATCTGCGTGATTTTTACATAGGGATACCTTTTTTTCCGATTTTTTACTGCAAGAATGAGATAATTCATATAATTACCCCCACTACTAGTCCTACCACCTCCCATAACAGAATAAGCTTGAAAATTGATATCCGCGTGATTTTTACATAATGATACTTTTTTTCTCCGATTTTTTACTGTAAGAATGAGATAATCAGAACTAATTACCCCCACTCTAGTCCTACCTCCTCCCATGACAGAATAATATTGAAAATCGAAATCTGCGTGATTTTTACATAGTAATACCTTTTTTCCCGATTTTTTACTGTAAGAATGAGATAATTCATATAATTACCCCCACTACTAGTCCTACCTCCTCCCATGACTGAATAAGCTTGAAAATCGATATCCGCGTGATTTTTACATAATAATACTTTTTTTCTCCGATTTTTTACTGTAAGAATGAGATAATCATTACTTATTACCCCCCACTCCAATCCTACCTCCTCGCCTGACAGAATAAGCTTGAAAATCGAAATCTGCGTGATTGTTACATAGTGATACCTTTTTTCACCGATTTTTATATTTGTATCTTCAATTACCCCCTCCACCGCCTCTATGTTGATACAGAACATCTTGTATTGATTTGTATGTTCGCCTAATTTTTCTAACATTGAGATGATGGCGAGGCGACGGGAGGGGTAAGGCTGTTGTGGAAGGATTGCTTGAAATACTGGCCTGGGACTACTTCCATGGCATCTAGTGAGATCTCTTGGAAGCTTGCTCGACTTGATTTACTTCATGAAAACGTTGCCCCTTCTATGGCTGTTAATGAACATATTTGTGACCGAAAATGTTCAATACAGCCAAGAAACCGGCTGTAATGGACACCTATAATGAACACATTTCGAGTGTTCATTAGCCGGCGAAAGTATAGAAAAAGTGTTCAATACCAGGGGAAAACAAATATATATATATATATATATATATATATAATATATAAGGTATTATATATTAAGGTATATATGAATATATAAGGTAATGTATATATAATGTAATATTATATATTATATATAATGTGTATATATTACGGGGAAGGGCTGCAGAGCACCTCCCGGGGAAGGGCCCTCAGAGCACCTCCCGGGGAAGGGCCCTCAGAGCACCTCCTGAACTGTACACCCCTCCTCCCCACCGCCTTTCACCCCCGTGACAAGCGGTGTGAGGAGGGGTGTACAGTTCAGGAGGTGCTCTGAGGGCCCTTCCCCGTAATATATAAGGTTATAGGTTATATAATATATAGGTATTTTAGTAAATAATATTCATTCAAACTTATATTAAGGTGATCTCCACAAGTACATATTTATATTTACAAGAGCGAGTGATATTATAGCCTTTTCTTATTATCAGGTAGAACCATTTCTTCTGTGTTTGTTGGCCAGTTGGCACAATACAATATTTGTACGACATTTTTTCGGAATAACAACAAAATATGAAGACATAGCAAATCAACGCGAACTTTCTGATTAATTTGCTGATTTCTGCATCCACAATCCTTCCAACTTTCTTCTTCTTCCAACTTTGTTTTTGTTTGTTGTCACCAACGTTGTGTAGAAGATCTTGAAGCATTGTGGAAAACAACGAAGAGGAAACTTGGTACCGGAAACGTAGTTGTTAGTTGATGAGAAGCATGGAAATCGCCTTGTCCTTTGGGATAAGAGAACTGTGAGTTCACTAACTTGACAACCAATCACAGAGCGTTTCACGCAGCTTCCCCTTCTCCCGATTTTCAAATTCGATTTTAATTTTTATAACAAGATTTTTATCCATATTTGATCTCATTTTCGTGAACTGTGAGTGGTCTAGTGTGGAGTAAAAAAGGTTTCATACAGAATTTCAGATGGGTTCCTCATTCTGGAATTTGATACCTCTATGTTCTATCAATTTTGTTCCATCCTTCTTTTTATTTATTTATCTTATTTTATTTATTTTTAGTGTAATGTGCCAACCTTGTAATGCTTTCACAATAAACATGTACCGAACTGAACTGAACTAACTCTTTACCTGCCTACCTATCCTAAGTTTTGTTTTCTTCCAGCTAGATGCCTCACCTATATTCCTACATCCTGAATTGACCAAAATGCTTCAGCTAAGACTCATCTGCACCATCACAATCTCTCTGCTGTTTTGTTGGGTAGATAATTAGAATCGATCGTTCATGTAACTTCAGAGGAAAGATAACGAAAGTGATTTGATTTGTTTCTTGGTGATTAATTTGTTCGTGCACATTCAGGATCCCTTTCTGAATGCACCGACTCAATTACTCTGCACTCTCACGTACCGCCTTGAGGATTACGAATCCAAACCTTATGAGATAAGCGGCAAACTATAAGTGCGAACCATTCAAGTGCTTTTCAAAACCGGCCTCTCGCCTTGGTGTTCACACAATCGAAACATTATTAGATAAGTGTTAGTCTGTGCGGGTAATCCCCGCATTTATAAACTTCCCTCGAACATAATATCGCCTGTACTGGATTTTTCAAGAACAGTATTTTGTGGTTGGAGTTTTAAAACCGGATATGGTAACTTCGACGATATTCACGTTGGTTATTTTATTGCATGTTGGGCCATCCAAAGCTGGTAAGCCTAATGTCTAGTCTCAGTCTAACTGGAAATATACCTAGGGGTAGGTAGGTATAGGTATTAGTTAAATACTTTTTTTTTTCAAACCACATTTCTAAAATCATTCCAGCATAAAGTTGAAAAAGCCACAGGTAAATAGCAACACGTCGGGCGCATCCAATAGGTGGTAACAGAGAATAGAATACACTCCTTAGTATTATCTATTAATTGCATGATATTATCTATTGCTATTTATGGATTTCTATTTTATGCTGAAATTATTTTATGGCAACAAGAAATTATTTCATACTTTTAGTCCGTTTTAGAAACATGGTTTTTAGAATTTAAAAAAATTTAAATATTTATTTTCTGCTTTTTAGTCATGTTTGTGAAATTTGTTTAATGTACATGTTGTAGCGAATTGTCAAAGAAAATGAAGCTATTGCAATGAGTTCAACATTTTCAGTACATGAATTTTTTGACATGTTTTATAGGCAAATCCGTTTCAGAGCATCCCGAATTGATCCCTAGATTTAAAAAAAATTTATATGTACATATTATATTGTTAGCGGCAAAGTGTATAATCCAGGGATTTTATGAAATGCCTAAGCATTTATAGGCGAAGTGTAAAACTCTTTCTAGATCCCAAACTTTACCTAGGCAATGCTCATAATTTTTGGGCATTGAATAGAATGCCTAGTGGGGCTCAGGCAAAGTATTGAACACTACCAAAATTTCAAAAGAAATGTATAATTTGAGCGAAATGTATGCTCACAATTCACGTACGTAGGCAGTACGTTGTCAAAATTAAAGTCAATTTTTGTTTGAGCAGGAGGTACAGCGACATTTTGAGTTACAGGTGACATCATTCTTGCAACATTTGCCGCGGTTTGTTGAGCAAGGCTTTGTGCAGTTGCATTTGAAGAACCCTTGGCCAGATCCAGTTCTACGACGTCGTATCTTCTCAACACCCAGTAGTCTCGAGGTTCCTTATTTTCCCCTCCACATTTCACGGATAACAGTTCACTTATGAGATTTGAATAACGACCATCACTTATTACTAGAGAATTTTTCTTCACTTGAGACTCACACGTCTTATCCGCAAACATTTTTTTCATTGTTTCATCGAATGAGGACGAGGGTTCTTCTTGTAATGCCATTCTGACCAAAACTAACTGAAACGGAACGGCGCCGACGGGCGGAACATAGCTTATCTATTCCTCTTCACCGTATTTCATACTTTCCCCGGAGATTAAACAGATTGCCGAGCCCACTCGCGGGATTGTAATCAATGGCTAGGGAAAGTAAATAATTATTCACATTGACGGCCTTCGTTTGTCATTATATGAAATGCCTAGGCATTCTGTAGAATGTCGGATTATACACTTTGCCGCTAACGTAAGTATACATGTTTATGTGTTTATGTGTCACTCCAGACTCCTTGGGTACATAAAAATTCCTAATTCCAAAGCGTCCGTATTGCCAAACAAAATGATGAGTTCGAAGATGAGCCATTTTCAAAAATTGCAAGGTCAAATTTGAGTTTTTAGTGATCAAAAATCGCTAAAACGGCTAAAATCACGAACAGTTGATATAAAATTACTGAAAGAGGTATGGGAGGGGAGTAAAGAGAGAAAAATACCATTTCAGTTTTTTCGTACATAATAGAGGCCAAATTTGGATTTTTGGGGGTTAAAAATTGGTATTAAGGGTTAAAATCATTGTTAATTCACCGGACGTTGTGAGGGATGGTGATGCACGACGAATGGACTATTTCGATGATAGAAATATTTTTCTCAAAAAAGAGAGGGTCAAATTTGCCTTTTAAGGGTCAAAAATCGGTTAAAACGACTAAAATCGCAAAAAATGATACGATGTTACTAAAAGTGGCATGGTTTCTCGCTGTATCATCTTTTTACACAATACCACGAATATTAATTTATTTGAAAATTGGCTCTTGTAGCCGTGCTGCGTGACTGGAAGTTATATGACTGGTTAATGTATTGTCATCGAAGATCGAAGACAATGCAAAAGTTTAGCTCAATTGGACATCGGGAAGTGTAACTTAAATCACTCGCGGCGTAATAGTGGAAATCCATAGCAAAAAACTAAAAAAATTCGATGTGGTTAATGTACAAGTCTATGCACAGGTATCAGAATATTCCAAGCCAAGCCCCCACCGGACAGCGGGTACCTACTCGTGTCCCATGGTAGAATAAATACACTATAGGCCGTGCGCTATAATATTGCCCTCCGACCCTGCCATCTGACGGAGAACGTGGAAATCATTTTCAACACGGAATTCCCCGAAAAATCGACACAAGACCTGTACCGGATAGACAAGAAGTTGATAAAAACTTTTTAATACGAATTATAAATTAATCGATATTTAAAAAATAGGGGCAATGTGACATTCTCGGTCATTTTCGCTCTTTCTGTAGTTTCTTGGTCCTCTAACGTCGTTACATCGTTTGCGATTGAAATGAACTTCGTAGCTTTTTGCCCAGTTTTTTTTGTTTTTGCGTTTTCCGAACATATGGAAAGTGTCAAATAGGTAGGTACGTAGCCCTTTAAAACAAACTGATTCAAATGTACCTAAATAAAATATAGATACCTGAAATTCTCATAATATTATTTACCCGAAATGCCTACTACAGTTAAAATTACATCCACTTTTCTTGTGTAAAACGCTGAAAATTGTTACACAACTCCACACAACCCCCTTAATCCAAAGCGCTCGCCTCCAGTACTTAACCAGCTAGTGACGATGGATTCCTCCGGAAGGTATGGTAATTTTGCTTCTAATGCTAGCGGAAATAACTCTTTAGATTGGATACCTCGAAGATTGACAAAATGAAGAAAATCTCGTAGCAAATTTTAAAATGCTGCAAATTATTACACAACGGTTTATTATAAATCTCTACGTACCCCCTGCGAAGATCACTGTTTTCTGTTTCCTGTTTCAAGTGATCTGCCATAGTCTGTGAATATCTACCATAGGCCTGCCAATGCAAGTGACGGTATTTCTTTCTTTTAGCGAATTTTCGAAGAAAAGGAAGCTATTGTTCTCGGTCCAAAATTTTTAAAACTCGAATTTCCGAAGGATTTTTATACCAAAATCCGTTTCAGACCATCCTGAATTCCCTGCCGAAAGACACCAAAAATTATATGTATATATATATATATTTATATATTTATATAGGTATATATTTATATATTTATATATTTATATATTTATATATGTATGTGTCATACCAGACGATAACTCTCGAAAGAATTGAGATAAAAAGTTCAAATTTGCACGAAAAATCTGTCTTGGCAATCGACAGGCTAAGTTCGAAGATGGGCAGAATCGGGTCACCGGGGGAGTTTTGGGGAGTTTTAGGGGGGGGGAAATTACCCATAAATTCCCAAAGTGAAAAAGTCTGACAAGTGACACCTCATTTTAAAGGTTTTTGTACGCTGAACACGATGGCGAAATCAGAATTGCGATATCTCATTCCATTCTCAAACTGGAGCACTTTGAAGATGAAGGAACGTGGTTATTTCTTGAGATGTTCTTCCTGGTTCGTCTGCTCTAATCTGATAACGGAATGGGATATCGCAATTCTGACTTCACCATCGTGTTCAGCGTTGGAAAATCTACAAACCGAGGTGTTACTCGGCAAAAAATGGAACAAAAAATTTGTTACGTACCCAATACCTACTCTTCTGGTATTCAAAACATTTTTGATTTCCCCCTCCCCCTCCTTCCACCCCAAATTTTACTTTGCGAAAAACTACTCCTGTTTTAATTTTGTATGGTATCAAGTTGGGAAAACATTGGCCGAAAATTAATTTTCAGAAAATTTTAGGCGGAGGAGGAAGATGCCGAAAACTTCGAAAATTCGCTCTTATAGCCATGCTGCATGACTGTGTTTTAAATTCATCTTATAGATTGGCCATTAGCCGGGGAAAGTTCTGGATTAAGTCTGCATAATCCTGAACTACTCTGGTGGATACTGGACTGGTTCATACCTAACTCTCTGATCGAGAACAACGTTTTCTTCTACTCGTACTCAAGGTAAATTTTATACTCATGTTCCGTTTTTTTTGTAGGATCTTGGCCATGCTTGAATTCAAGTGTAGTAGAATCCTCCGTTTGTTCTCAGTAATAACTAGGTAACAATTCATTTTTGTGTGAGACCTCTGTTGTGGACATGCTATTGAAAAATTCTCCTATTTGCTCCTGATTGATTATTTTTGACCTATTTTTTATTATTTTAATTTTTAATTTTTTTTTTGATTTTTTTTCTCCTACTTCTATTCGAAGGTGCGAACCTAGTCGGCGCAATCCTATTCATGAGCATGCTCGCACATTGTTTTAAAATAGTGTAACATTAATCATACTTTTTTGAGTTTAGAAGTAATTATGAAATCCCAGAACAGCTTTGGATTGACAGCGAAGTGGCGCTAGCTAACTCGCATTTTGACGTTAACAAAAAGACGATAATTGTTGTACATGGTTACACTACGGATTACACAGCCGAAAGTGCTCAGGGTATCAAAAAAGGTTGGTTATTAAGTTAGAATCCTTTCACTTGGCTTACAAGATTCCCGACTACGTGACATACCGTGATACCTCCCTGTGGAGATGAAGACTATCGATTCGATATAGAGAAATGTTACGATCTGATGTATTTATCGTGTCCTGGTTTCAGAGCTCCTGACATATGATAACGTCAACGTGATAACACCAGATTATGGGAACATAAATTACGACCCGGCTTATTTCTTTATTTACACGGCGGCCAAGTCGTACACAATCGGAAACTACCTCGGCCGGCTCGTAATGTTTTTGATCGACCAAGGCGTGGACCCGGATGGAATTCAAATCATCGGGCATAGTTTGGGTGCGCACATCGCCGGATTCGCTGCCAAGTACGCAAAGAGTAAAGGAAAGCCTATTGGGAGAGTCACTGGTAAGATAAAACTTCCACAGGAATTCAAATTCGATTGTAAATATGTACGTATAACAATAACTTATAACTTAGAATATAAATCCCGTGCCTATACTGTGCCGTATGCTTGGATTCATTTGTTACGTTTCACAGCATTGGATCCTTGCTATCCAGTCTTTGAGTATAACACAGCGAGTTATCGCCTGGCGTCGGACGATGCTAAATTCACCGACTGCATTTTCACCACTTACGGTATACTGGGAATGGGATTTCCCGTTTGTCAAGCCAATTTCTTCCCGAACGGCGTTGGTATGGGTCAGCCTGGATGTTTGCCCGGGAGGGATATGACTATTGGTAATGAACAATATTTTGCACCTATCTAGATGGAGAGCTGGAAATATTCTTAGAACAGTTCAGTAACTACTGATGTGAAGTGGTCCCCTTTCTAGTTAGGTAGGCGGTAATAAAGTAACGAATGGGTAGGCTAGGTCTAGAGGTTGACGTAGGTACAACAGATTTAAAAAAAATAAAATAAAAACGCTGCGAATTATTACACAACGATTTATTATTTTCCTGTATAGTTTCCCCATCTGCACCCTCTGCTTCCGCCCAAGAAAGCCCTTACAGGAGCCGGCTGGGTACTTATGTATGTATGTACTTAAATAGGAATGCATTTTCCATCACTTCCATCTCCTATAATGCGCCGTTCACTAATTTGCTCGATCCGTTTGGCCGTGAACAAAAAAAAAACTACAGGATAAAAATATAAATAGTCTATTTCCACGTAAATTAACAAACTGTAGACCGGTTTCGGTTGTTACACCATCATCAGTACACGATAGAAATACTCCGCCGCAAGGGATTTAAGTTGTGAACAACAAACTTAACAATGTCCAAAATAACTTTATCATTCTTCAAATGAAGTTGTATCAAACTCATTTCGTTCGAAACTCGTCATTTAATTTTTTGAAAGTTTGCTAATAAGTCTAAATCAATATCCCCATGAAACCTGTTCGAACATGTCCTCCTATTGCTTGCGGAATGCAAAGCAGTCATAGTGGTTTTTCTTTCTGGCAGGTAGGTACCTAACCAAAAGGCAGCAGGTATATTTAGGTAGGTCCGTAACCTCCACCTCGTTCCGTAGTAGGTAGGTACGTAATCTCTATAATATGGATATTTTTCAAACTAATTTATAACAGTTTATCGTTTGTTTATTGATGAAAATCACATAAACATCTTCTTGCTTCTAAGGCTTATATGTTTATTACTCGTTTTACCAGTACCTACCTTCCAAAGGATCTTTCTCCTACTTATTTATTATTCACGATTTTAGGTTCGTCCTGTGGACACTCCCGAGTGGTTGATTACTTCATTGAATCGATTAAACCGCGAAGCGATTTCCGGGTACAGTCTTGCGATGGAGTCCCTGAAGTCCTCGATCCACCACACTGTTGGCCGACGGCTAAAACTGTGATGGGTCAATATGCAAATCCAAAGTAAGTACGAACCACAGCTCATCTACATCAACGGAATAATTTCGTCGTTCAATTTGAAAAGTGACGGTCCTGCAGCGAAGCTAGTGTGTGCTCGAACCATAATGGAAAAATCTTCCCAAGTTGCTGAGTTTTAGTAATGTTTGACGACTTTTGTAGATTTGTGATCCCCAACATTTGTACCACCTTTTTTTGAGAGGGGGAAAAAATCCGTGTGAGTTACTGTACCAATCAGCTTAGGTTAGGTTATTTTAGCAGTTTTCAACGGCTCTCTAAATAACTAAATGTTTCCCACTTTTTGAAGAAAAATATTATACTGATATTCATCGGTTTTTGATCCCTAAAAACTCGAATTTTAGCCAAGTTCTGCTGGGGTTAATATTTTCAACTATTTGAACGTCTGTTATTTGTGTCACGAGCCACCTTTCTGTACCTACCGTACATGGTAAATTTATGTCAGTTTGTGATGATTTTAGCGGCTTTTTGATCCTAGAATTTTACCATCTCGCAGACTGGAAAAAGTTAGTATTTACGATTGAAGTTGTTTTTTCTGTCTTGATTGAAGTTGAATTTTTTTGTCTTGTGTCACCATTTCTGGTGGTTAAATATCGAAGAAGAGTTTCTAGCTACCGATTATTAGCGATTTTGATCCTCAAAAAATCAAAATTTCCTCCGTTTTTGTGTGCATTTTTTAAATGACTGACGTAGACTCAGAAACGGAAAAGAATCGAATCATGTTTCAAAAATTCTGTACTAAAAATTTTGGCTCCATTGCAATAGCTAGGTAAATGGAACAAACGTTTCTTACACAGTCGCTCTACCCTATCAACTATCCTGGCGATTCTACCAGCTGGATATTAATCAACAAGATTACCCTTGAACCTTTTAAAAGAAATGCGCGATATCTTCGGAACTAGCATAATTTACTCAGCTCGAAAGAATTACCTACTTACCTGTACAAAATTTACAGTGTTGAATGTGAAAGAGATTACAATCATTAATTTACTTTGAATGCTTTCGAAGTTTTCAGTGCTTGTTTCGTTGGAATGAACAATATACAACTTATTTTGCATCTGCAATGCTTTTTAGATTATGTAATGCCTTTTCAGGGTCTCGGGATTGTTCTATTTGAAGACCAATGCGGTGTCCCCGTACAGCAAAGGATGACATTATGGTGTTAGTGAGTGTAAAAAGTAAGTTGCGATTTGAAACCACTTGGCAGTTATCACGTCCGTGCGTGTCGATACGAAATAAGAAGTAAATAAAAAAGAAATAAATAAACAGATTGATACCTAATAAGGCGTATGGAGTATTTTTTCCTTCATCACTTCCCCAGCTTTAAATAACTATTAACGAAACAACTAAAATTCTTCTAGTGCATGTCACGATAGCATCATATTATTCAATTATCACCACAAATTGGGCTTCCCGAGAGTTGTGTTGAGCTATTCCAGCGATTGCTGTTTCAGCTATTCCAAAATACCACACAATAATTCATTTAAATAAACATAACCAGCGATCAAACTTAAGCTCTGATGAAAGGCATATCCGTTGCGTCACTTAGAATGCCGGTGTCATTGTTTTAGAACTACGATCACTGCAGCCTGTTAGTAGCAATTGAATAACAGGTGATTTTCACACCTCAAAATCGGATTTACCACCCACATAATGGCCGCATGCCCATTTTTCAGCTCGGAATTCCATCCGGGTAAGCCGTAAGGGAGAAATTACGTCACTAAATCCCCATATTCAGATAACCGTCGAATTGCGTCTTTTTTTGCTATCAATTGAAAAAGAAAATTTTCAAAAGTTGGTGACAGCTGTTTTTGGCGATGTTCAGCGGGTTTTGACCCCAAATAATACTAGAATTTGACCCACGTTTTTTAAGCAAATATTTTCGACTAGGTAGGTAGGTACCCATTGAAACTGTTTTCTAGTGATTCCAAGCTGTGGCGTTCTGAAAAATTCAACTCCTATTTTCCCACACATCCTAGGGATATGAATATTTTCCAAGAGATACATTTTAAAAGAGCAAAATATTTTTCTTTTGATCGATTACAAAGGTTCAAATAAATTGGTTGAAAAAAAAGCGGTCTCCGGGACTCCGGGCTCGGTGCCTACTCCGGATTATTGTTATACTAATCCTGAGATACGAAATGACTGGCAGGCAGGTACTCGTTTTGCCCAATATCTGTGTTTGATAATGATAACAAGAATTTTTTAGTTTAACAGATATAAAAGATGGTGTATGCTGTTTATAATTCATTACTCACCCCATTTCCGTAAGAAAGATAAAGGTTTATTGATAAAATGTTGGTTGGTAGGTCCCCCAAAGATTAACATTGTAGTAGAATTTACAACCTCGATTCGGACAGTAGTTGATCCTGGTGCTCTTCGATTTCTCTTTAGTCCGTTTTGATCTACAACAGAAGTTGGGAAAATAATCATCATTGTTATGGGAGATTCGGAACGGAGTGGTTTGTGCTCAACTTAGGTTCAACACAGTGAAGAAAAAACATGAAAATTCTTCTTCTGATAGCGATAACTTCAGCCGTGATCGCTTCATCGTATAAGATAAGTGAGTTCTTTCAGCCCTCATACCAAACCACTAGCATTTGACATCACAAAATTACTCGTAGTCCACTTTTTGAAATTCAAAATGGATACCTAGGTAACCTTAATAAGGTTTTGTGAACAGTGGGGAATTTGTCAACTTATATATGTATATATATTATATTTTTTTAAAGAAAAATATTCAGAGCTCTTGGAAAAATGGTAGTTTGAAGCCCGTTTTCAAAAATAAGCGTTATTTTTTCAATGAGGATGATTAAAAGTAAAAATTCGGCAAGGCCTATTGATATCTGATTGGCTGTTGGCCCACGGAGGCGGAGCGAAGGTTTCAGTGCTACCAACAACCCAGCATTAGAAATGGCAAACCTTCGGGGCAAAGTTCAAGAACCTTTCCCGGATTTGAACTACTCGGCAATTTACTTGATACATCATTAGTAGCAGGAACTCAGAAATTCAAATTTCAACGTTCATTTTCTGCCTAGACTTTCCGACATGAACATCTCATCATCTGGTTTTCAGTTATTGAACTAAATTTGGCCAAAAAAAGGAGAACTAATTTGTAACCCACGAAAATTGCCCGTTTGAGGAGGCTCAACTTGCTTGCCCGTGCAGGATCACTGCTCTTTCATTCACTCTTGGGCATCGTCTGGTTAATCTGCTTGTTAATTGATAACTTATCTAAGCTGGCAACGGATAACTTATTCTTTCTACAGGGTCTCCTTCTAATGCCCTGTGGTACTTCCAGTTGTTCGTTTCGGACAAGCTGGTTGAAGATAACGTATTCTTCTATTTATACACAAGGTTAGTGTGAGGAACCAAATTTAATTACTTACCTGTTTTACTTCATCGATAATCATTTCTTTCAAATTACGGTGGTTCTTAGCATCATAATGAACGAAGAAGTAATTAGCTTATAATTATGTTTACGCTCATCACCACAGACGAGTAAATGACATAAATTACTTATAACCTACTAAAATTACATAAATCGGCCCTTTTTTGCTAGAATGACATAAATCTCCAAAATGCCGTATATAAACGACATGAAAAAGACGCTTTCTGCAAGGAGTAGTGGGCTGGACATGTAGGGAAGAAGGCACCGACCAAGCTGGAAGCTGTAGCGAATTTAGCGGAACACAGCTTTGGAGGAAATCCATGCGGTAGCTGCGAGGGTGAGAGGAGAAGAGGG
This sequence comes from Leptopterna dolabrata, assembly GCA_954871275.1. Classification (NCBI taxonomy): domain Eukaryota; kingdom Metazoa; phylum Arthropoda; class Insecta; order Hemiptera; family Miridae; genus Leptopterna; species Leptopterna dolabrata. The sequence goes on from OX940979.1 coordinate 27,474,178, forward strand.
AACATTGCCTGAAGGATGGACGCCAAAGGATGATCCTCAAATGAGATATGCCCCTGCATCCTCTGCTGATGTAGATAGGTCTTTTTCTAAAGTTAGGTTGCTGTTGAGTGAGAAACGGGCAAATTTAACTGAGGACAATCTTGAATCCCATATACCTATATAATTTTATATTTTAATTATTTTAATTTTTAAATGGTTCTTTGTTTAAATATTTTATTGGAAATAAGTAATTGGCTCTTTTAATTTTGTACAGTATTATTAAAATAAATCTCATTGTATAGAAACTGTTTTCGAGTCTTCCTACATTTTCCCAAGGTTTTATAATGTTTTCGAACTTATTAGGTCTGTAGAGGGTTGCTAAAACTTGAAGAATGAAATGACTTGTCTTAATTTAAAAAAAAACTTAAAATCGCGAAATTAGTGGAACATACGGCATAAATCACAAAATAAATGACAAAACTGACATGAAATAAATTAGATAAATGATAAATAATAAATAAATGAGCAATAATAAATGAGTTACTTGTCTCTGCTCATCACTGACTGTATGTCACTGTAATGGTGGAAGGGGTGGGGGAGGGTGGTGGGAGGGGTGGAGTGGGGTGTGGGCAACATATTATATTAAATTAAGTATGCTTTAATTTAATATGTGTATTACATTTAATTAAATTTAATATGTATACATATTATTTAATTTAATATACATATTAAATTAATTCAGATTCTGATCAGATCTTTAATATGAGGCTTACCATGGAGAGGTGCTGGGAGTATAATATCGGTCTGCATATGCTCTTCATCGATTTCCGCCAGGCTTTTGACCGGGTCAGCCGAAGTGGGCTCATGAGAGCATTAACCGAATTCCGAATACCGGGAAAAATCAGGAGACTGATCCTCATGACCCTGAAGGACAGTAATGCAAAGGTTCTATTCAATGGGGAAATGACCAAGCACTTCTCAGTGGACTCCGGAGTACGACAAGGCGATGCACTGTCTGCAACGCTCTTCAACCTTGCTCTGCACTACGTCATCAAGAAGCTAAATGTTACAGGTAACATCACAAGCAAATGTAAGCAACTATGTGCCTATGCAGACGACATCGGGCTGGTGGCAAGAAGCGTGCAGGATCTCGAGGAAATGTTTGTTGCGATCAAGAATGAGGGACAAAAAATGGGTCTGGTGATCAATGTCGACAAGACAAAATACATGTGCATGCCTCGTTATGGAGAGCGAGAGTCCTCGCAAAATGTTACGCTGGGAGGGTGCACATTTGAGAGGGTTCGGTCATTCACGTATCTGGGCGTAGAGCTCAATGACGAGAATAAAGGGATAAGCGAAATAAAGAAGCGAATATTGAATGGAAATCGTGCGTATTTTGCGAACCTCAAGCTGTTCCGTTCAACACTACTCTCCAGGACCACTAAGACCAGACTCTATCGCACCCTGATTCGCCCCATCGTCACCTATGGTGCTGAGTCATGGACGCTAACTGCTGCCGCTGCCAATATGCTTCGTATCTTCGAGCGAAAAATTCTCCGGAAAATTTTTGGTCCCGTGCGCGTGGACGGAGGTTGGAGAATACGGACCAACCGCGAGCTGATCGAGTTGTACCAACAGGAGGACATAGTACAGTTTGTCAAAGTCCGTCGGATAGAGTGGCTGGGGCATGTTCAGCGCATGCCGCAGGACAGAATGCCTCACGCGCTGCTACACGCTAGTGTCATGGGAAAAAGAAGAGCAGGACGGCCGAGAGTTCGCTGGATCCAGGATGTGGAGGCGGATCTGAGACGTCTGGGAGCCAGGAACTGGAAACAGAAGGCCGCGGACCGAGCTGGATGGCGGAAGATTGTGAGGGAAGCCAAGGCCCACCCAGGGCTGTAGAGCTACGTAAAGAAAGAAGAAGAAGAAGATTAAATTAATTCAAGTGTGTTACATTCATCATTTTTCTACGTGTGAATCTACCTATATGTAGGCCCCTAATTGTGTATCCCTTCCACAACAATATTTTTGCCTGATCTCTTGCTCATGTTTGGTTCAAGACTAGTCAATATTTGAATGTATTCGTTGCCATTGCAATCACGACTACTTATCTCTTCTGCGTGGATGCACTGATACCGGCAGTAGTTTTCAGTGACGGTGGCGGAACCATGAATTGGAAGGGGGGGGGGGGGGGGTAACCTGAAATGTTTGAAAAAATCCTAACTCAAAACGGAGTTTTCATGTGTGTTTTAGCATTTTAAATCGCCATCTAAGTGCATTAGTTTAAATAAAATCTTTACACTTTTTCCATGTTATGAAATACCAGTCTATACTAGAGATGGGCATATTCATATTCGTAAATACGAATATGAATATATTCAGACGGCGGAATATATTCGTATTCATAGAAAATACGCCGTGTGAATATATTCATATTCGTATTTACGAATATGAATATGCCCATCTCTGGTCTATACCTACTACAACATGGTTCTAATATTAGTGTCACTGGCACAATGCAAAATACCTACTTTATTTTAAAATAAGTGTACATAATTATCAATTACTGTTAGCAGGGAATAGCAAACATCAAAGCTCATTTTATGCAGCGTATATTTCTGGCCATTGGTTGGGGGGGGGGGGGGGGGGGGGCTTAGCCCCTCTTTGAATCCGCCACTGGTCAGTGATCAGTAATCCATCACACACGCATCAATAATTCTAAAACTACCGTATCACTCGTCTACTCGTACTTAGAGTAGTGAGTACTACACAAAACTATTCTACATCTTTCTGGGAGGTATTTTTATCTTACATCCAATAAAACCCCGTTTTAAGGAAGTTGATAATTTTGATAAAAGTTGCAGGTATTTCAGGGTGGTGGGTGTTAATTCACTAGTACCTAGGTACCCATACCACCAAATTTCTATGTCGATGATCCACGTCATCCTTGAACTCATTGTTAATATGGGCAAGTATATACATGAAAAATACACCTTTATGTTTTTCAGGAAGAATTTGAATGTACCCCACCAACTATACATTAACAACATAGCCGCGCTTGACAGTTCATATTTTGATCGCAAGAAGAAAACTGTGATTCTCATACACGGGTATGAAGTAGACTACAAGGGCGCTTCTGTTCAAGACCCGAAAAATAGTAAGTTTAAGTGGGTTGTTACCGCCTGTCTTTTTCACCCACTTCTCATCATCATTCAGATACATTAGCACTCACATAGCTTGGGACACCTCTCAATGGCACGTATCGGTTGAAAAACGAAACAAACTCGATGGAGCACGGTCTGTCATTCAGTATAGGAATTACAAAATTAAAATGTCACTCAACCTGTAAGCCAGAGGGAAACATTATATTTCCCAATGACATAGCAAATGTATTCTTGAACTAGTTAGGTACATCTTCCTGTCACACGAAGAGAAGGGTTGTAATGGGACTGGGGCAAGCGTGCATTGCTGTGAAGGGCAACTGGGGGAATGGTCTTCTGGAAGACATATTCTACTGAGTTACAAGAACAAGCCGACTAGATCTTGTTAATAATCTTTTTCAACAGATGGCACCACCATCGGGGGCAAATTTAGTTTACTAATTACTCAGCCAAAAATCAAAAGATTTTCGTTCTGAAAACGACTACGGTTCAGTAGGACCATAGAATTGACGCTCACTTCGGCAACCAAACTAGGTACTGTGCTGAGTACAGAACTTTTTTCAAAATCAAATTGGATGAATAGAAAGTCGTAATCCTTTGAGAAAGCTAAGCCAATCAGGAATGCAGCACCTCTCATGAGGGGTGTTCTTCAACGCTGTTGAGAGACATTTTAAGGTTTGGGGAACGAACAGGTTTCTATACTCATATCCAACAGAGGGGGGAGGAACAGGTTTCTACAGATATGCACATTCAACAGCATGGTGCGAAGCACCGAACTTGTTACATAGGCGGGCAAAATGGATATCAATTCTTTCTAGGGCCGATGATTTTTTGGAGTGAATTTTTATAACAGGGTTTGGTGGGGGGGGGGGGGGGACTACTCACGCAGCATAATCTTGTAAGCCTTCAGTTAATTATTTTGTTAGTTGCTTTAGGATTTTGTTCTCAACACCTTAATTAATTCAATTTTCAGAATACCTCGAGTTTGTCGATTACAACGTGATAGCGGTCGACTACGGAAACATCAACAGTAGTTCGCTCCTGAAATATTTTCAGGTCGTTGCATACACATACAAAATTGGTAGGTTCCTCGGGGCCTTCGTCAACTTCTTGGTAGCTAGTGGAGTCAATGCGAATGATGTACATCTGATCGGGCACAGCCTCGGTGCTCATATAGCGGGTTTCGCTGGGAAGTTCACGAAACAAGACGAAATCACTTTGGGAAGGATAACAGGTGAGAAACTCGCATTATTGTTCGATACTTAGGATTAGGTCTTATTGCAGGCATAATGTTGGAGTAAAATGACTTATTATTCCATTTTTGGAATAATTAACTACCTAGGTCTGCTCGCTTCGCACGCTCATTAGCGGTAACGTAGATTTATGCATGTATAAATCGTAGTACACTTTCTTTGCATACACTTGGATTTTTGAGAAAAATGGGGTTAAGTAATTATCTGCACCTTCCAATAAATTCTTTAAAGATAGAGAGTACAAATTTCACCCTCACCCCATGAATCTGTTCCTCAAACTTGTTAGTTTGTAATTACTTTTAAAACAGTTGATAATTAACAATTCCAGCCCCATTCATTGTTTTCAATTTAATGACCAAAACAGCAAATGACGGTTTAGCATAGGACCACTTGACTGGTACAGCTTATAACGAGGGTTCGGATTTATGTGCTGGATAAAACCTCAAATTATGCTCGAAAACCTTCTAAATTATGCTTTATCTTTATGCAAGTTTTTATTTACAAGTTAATAAGTTCCTGAAACCGAGAGGTAGGACTTTATGTAAGTTTTTATTTACAAGTTAATAAGTTACTGAAACCGAGAGGTAGGACTGATTCGGTGAATGCGAATGTTTTCTGTTTTAAATGATCTTCTCCAATCGGTCAATAAAAGTTTTAGTGAAGAAAACGATCGTTCAACATCTAGGGTAAATATTTAGGTTGAGGCTGCTGCTGGTGTTGAGGCTCGCCACGCAGCATCCCCACCGTGTCCAAAGCAGCACTCCACCCGGGATTTCGAGTCAGGCAAACTCCAAATTTTTATTATTTTATTTTTTAACAGTTTTGCCAGTCTCGGCTTTCTCAATTGCTCCGTTCATCATCGCGACCACTTCGACCGTTTCCTTCCCTTGAGAGTCCAATTTTAGGATGACTTCAGGAAAGAAAGTCATAATATGTAGGCTTTCATGAAAGTCAAGTAGCAAATCTTTCGCGGTGTAACCATGGGGAACTGAAATTGAAATTGCTGGTGTACTTGAAAAGCTTAGCAGTCCACCAAATATCACATAATGGGAACATCTTTGTTGAAAGTCTGCTTGGGCCCCATGCACTACGGATTTACTACCTGACTGGTATCCCGGTTCTCTAATCCGGCCAATGCGTACCCAACCCCTATCCGCTGTACATGTGTGCGTGAAGGTTTGGTTAGTGGCAATGAATACCGAAGGCCCTGGGGTTGTACCTGATAGATTTTTCAATAATTTCCAATCTTATGGGGAGGATATATATATGGAATTCGAAAAAAGCAATGAGGACGAAACCTCCCTTTTATGCGTTTATTCTCAAAACTGCCATTTTATGCGTTTATGTGCAAGATAAATTTAAATTCTGTTGGTCCCAGAGGCTTGAAAATACCACCAAACGGCTTATATGAACGTGTACTATCGGTGCCAGCGAGAGGGAAGGCCTCACATTCTCAGGTCGAAAGCACCGATGAGTCACCCACTGTGGTCCGGCCGTTGCCCCCTCAGGTGGAAAAACGGAAAAATTCCTTCAGTTCTCATTCCCTACTGGTAGGAACCGCATCTAGCACAACTTCAAGTCGCTACAAAATCAGTTTTTCCCCGTTTTTTTCATATTTTTTCATTTAGTTTTCTTTCAGTTACCCATTTTATAGTTTTTTTTCTCTCCATCTTTTCAAACGTACATATGTACGAAACTTCAACCCTTGAATATGGGTTACAAGTGTGTAGTTACCAACTGCAACGGTAACTATGAGTCTGGTGATAAAGTTACTGTGTTCGCCTTCCCCAAGGATGAAGAGTTGAAGAAAAAATGGTGTCGGAAAATTCCAAGAAAAGATTTTCAACCGACTAAACATTCAAGGGTAAGTTTCATAAAAATGTTACCTAATTACACGTCTTACCTTACTATCTTCAAATTGGTATACGGTTTTCCTGTCCTGCTTGTATTTTGTAAGATGAATGTATCACAGGGTGTTTCGAGCAGGTATCTTTATTATATATTGATGTTGACGTGAATTTAACTTCACAGGTATGTATCCGGCATTTCAAAGAAGAAGACATCCTCAGAGAAACCTCCGTATACAACGAGAAGACGGGCCAGCTGTTCACCGCCAAACTCCGGCAGCTCCGATTAAAACCGTCAGCAGTTCCCAGTATATTTCCAAATTGTTCGATGTACCTATCTGATCAGAAGACACGTCGGGAAGGCCCAGAGGAAAAAAGGAGAAAACTTGAGAGCACTTGGATTGATGAATCTGTTCGAGCCAGTTTGGAGGTAAGAATACGAGTTGTACAGTCTTCAAACCTAACTTTAAAAAAAAGAAAATAAACATTTTTTCTTCATAAAACTTAATGATATTTGAATATATGTGTGAGAAACATTTAGCCAATTTCTTCAGGCTAGGTTTTGAAGAAGGAAAATCAGGCATGCGGTTCATTTTATGTACAAATGTTTGTGAGTCGATGGAAACTACTCTAGCGACACTAGTGTGTTTTCCTGTATAAATGAATGAATACAACTAACGAGTTTGCATTCTTGTTGCAGGAACATCGGCTCTTTGAAGAAGAAAGAAGCTTCTCCACGATTACCGAGCTTTTTGCGAAGATCAAAACCTACGCGGATCTGCAGGACTTCAAAATCGACCTCCACCGTTCCAATATTGTGATATACAAGATCGAATTCGTGCCTTACCCTCGAATTTTGTGTAGTGTAATAGTGGATGAGTGTTTTAACGTTAAAGTGTATGTAGGGAATGCTGAGGTGAGTAATGTGGAAGGAATCAATTTGAAAGGTAAGATTGTTAACGTTGTCGATATTGATAAAATCATCGCTAATTTACAACAACTTATGACTTTCGATGACACAAATAATGACAAATTTGTTGAAATAGTAAATTTAATAATGGATTTATTGGAATCAGTTAAATTTAAAAACGAAAAAGTGATTACTTTTCTAAAAGAACAACTAAATAGATCCTTTTTGCTCACCAGCAGCAAGGGAACTAGATATTCATGCGATGCAATGATTTTCTACACATTACTTCATTCGATTTCTCCACATGCATACAACTTCTTGAGATCGCACGGGTCTATTACCGTCCCCCACCCTAACACAATACAAGGAGTTTGCTCACGAACCTTTTCTGATTTAAATCCTGATGATGGATCATTCATGAAATACATCAAGAAGCATGCCAATTTACTCAAACAAGACGGCGGCAAACATGTCTGCATCCAAATGGATGAAATTCATCTTAAGCCGATGGTTGACTTTAAGGGAGGAAATTTGGTTGGTTATGCACGTATAACTCGTTGGAATTAGCCAATTCAGCCTATGTTTTCATGATTAGTGAGATTTCATCACAAATAAAGGAAGTTGTACATATAATGCCTGTAAAGAGGATAAAGGCAGAGCAATTACACCTCACTCTGAAAAAACTAATTTTGGAACTTGAAGCTACGGGATTTTTGGTCGAAGCAGTAGTTTCAGACAATAACAGCATAAATGGTAAGGCTATGTCTTTATTCTCCGACACTCAAGAATTTTCCCATCAATACCCACATCCTTCAAACCCATTCCAGACCATTTTTTTTCTTTTTTGATACCGTACACATCTTTAAATGCATTAGGAACAACTGGATTAACCAAAAAAATCGTCAATTTTTCTACTATCCTCAATTTGATTCGAACAGTGTCACTTCCCCCGCATATTTTGGCGCACTCAAGAAGTTGCATGAAATGGAAAACGGCAGGTTGCTAAAATCAGCATTCCCATTAACAATTAAAGCACTACACCCTAGTAATATAGAAAGACAGAATGTAAAACTAGTTCTCCAGATTTTCAACGAGCACTGCATCGAAGCTCTAAGATCGATTGGTGTGGAGAACAACATAGCTTTTGCCACGGAAACAGCTAATTTCATGGAGGTGATTTTGGATTGGTGGAAGATTGTCAATGTAAAAACTGTGAGTGTGGGAGATAGATTGAGGGATGAATTACGCCAGCCACTCACCTCAAACTCAAAATCTTATCATTACCTGATGAAAATGAAAAATTGGCTTGAAAGATGGAAAACGCTCGATTTGAACGACGGCAAACTTACCGATGAAACGATGAAGGCATTCTTATCGACAACCAATGCTTTGCTGAATTTTTGTATTCATTGCGAGCAAAATTTGAAATTAAAATACATTTTACCAGGGAAAATTCAAACCGACAACTTAGAAGGGAGATTTGGGAAATATCGGAGATTAGCTGGGAGCAATTACAACGTTTCGTACCGTCAAATCATAGAGTGCGAGAAGAAACTGAAGCTACAGAATATCCTTCCTTTGGTAGCAGGATCAAAAACATTTTCCGAAGTAGAGATCTTGACGTCAGATGATGATGTATCAGACTTGGAGGAAAATCTAGAACTGCAGCTGTCATTAGAGATTATAGTTGAAGAGGATGATATGTTGAGAATTGAAAAGCACATGCCAGTTTTAGTATATATTGCTGGATATTGCACCTCAAAAGTTTTGAAAAAATTGAAGAATTGTGAGAGCTGCAGTGGTTTTTATTCCTTGGATAAAGACCTTCCACCAATCGAAAATCAAAAATTCACTCTTATTACGAGACTGTCGAGAGGGTGTTTGAAGTTCCCCCACCACAATGTAACAATAGTTGTTTTATACACATACATTATTTTTGAAAAAATTCTATGGTCAGAGCACGAAGAAAATTTCCTTAAGTCATCTCATCAAAGATCTATACTAGTCGCCTCAACTTTGAATGGTTTATATTTTGATGATGAGATTCCTGTTTACGATTGTGATAAAGGGCACGATTCCCTAAAATTCTTGACGCTTGTTACCAGAACAATGACAAACGTGCTGTTGAATAACTACTGTAAGAAAATGAATGGAATTTGCAACAGCGGCAAAACTAGTCGTAAGATTTCTACATTTAGTAAGTAACGTATTTTTAAGGTGTTTCCTAAAGTCAGCTGTCTACTAAAAAAAAGTTTGTTCCAATAAGAATGAAGCGAGTTGATTTCTTAGCCTTTTAATTATCCTTAGTGATAGCAAAGAACATTTACAATGAAAACGGGGAGGGAGAGGCCTGAAACTCCGGTATTTCTAATGCAAGGGTAAAGGGTTAGCCCAGGCCGTCGGACTAGAGTGGGTGACTCATACCTGAGAATGTGAGGCCTTCCCTCTCGCTGGCACCGGTACTATTCGCAAGTAAAATATGCAAATATGCTTGACTCCGAGCCCAACTTGTAACCCTTCATAAGGACATGTCCTGTCCTTATACTTAGTCCTTATCTGCCTTATCCCCCCGTACAGCCCTTACTACCAATACCGTGCCTGAGGTGACCTGCCCATGCTGTAGGTACCTGTATATTTATATTGCTCCGCACCGCAAATGTCAATAACAACTGTCTCGTCAATTCGCACCATTTGGTGCTAAACCCTCCATATAACGATACTAAATATAAAGAAGTATCGAGCATCATTTTGTGGAAATAGGCGGGTAGGTAATTTATTAGTGCGATGATATTATTCTACAAATAGGTATTGCGTGCAGACTAATCGATTTTATAGATATTGAGATGATTTCATGAGGAGCAAAATACTGATGTAACACAGACTTATTTCCTTAGCCTTAGCTCCAAGCTACCCAGGATACGAAGACAACTCACTGCAATACCGCCTGGCTTCAGACGACGCTTCTTTCACCGACTGCATTTTCACGGACTACAACAATTTAGATATGGGGATCCCGGTATGCCAGGCGAATTTCTTTCCGAATGGCGTTGGAATGAGTCAGCCAGGTTGCTACAGAGGTGACATCATAGGTATGTACATCAAATTTAAAAGGTACCTACTCACAAACATTCCCATTTATCGATGAATTTCATCGTGACAGGATCGTTAATAACTGCCCCTGGGACTGTGAAAGCATTTATTTTCATAAATATAAAGGTCCACACAATAATTAATTTTCTATAAAATCTTGAAATAGGGATTTTTGGCAAATTGGTTGCATCCTGTAATAGCAACTCCTCTCTTATCCTTACTTAGGTCGAAAGAGAAATTTTGTGACAACAATGGCACGGCCGTTTTCATAAGAGTCCTTAAAAACCTGGAAAGTTTCAAGATTACGGCACTGTAGGTCTTTAGCTGCTGGCTGGCTGGTAGGGACTAACGATTCTTACAGAAAACTTCGAAAGTGTTCATTTCACAGGCGCTCTTCTGGAATATACCTATCCTTGGAAGTTCCTGATATGGACGTTTTGCATTGATGGATAGCTTCGAAACCCAGGCACTCACATTCTGAAGAATGATGAAAACTCATCCTGTTCTCAAATTGTTGCTATCGTAAAACCAGTCCTGGGTAAAGATAGAGTAAAACTGGATAAATCCTAATAAGGGAAATTGGTCACGGATTTTTGGCTCATGGGACTTCAGGTTTTCCAAAATTTGGTTGTTTGTTAAATGTTATTCTATCGCTACAAAAACTCGATTTCTCTTATCCTTCTACCTCCAGCGGCTAATTTTACCGGCCAATTATGCCGGCAGGTGGTATGCGGCGGCGGTTTTTTGTCGGCTAATTAGAGCTTATTATTTTGGCTATTTTGTACCTGAATTAATCATTAGGGCTGTATGCGAAAGCTTTTACAGTAAGTACCTATTTGTTATGAACTTCAGGGTTCGCTCTTTTGAACATTCACTGTACTGGGAGAGTTTAGTCGCTCTTCTGTCTTCTGCTATTACGTACTCGATTTCACACCCACTCGATCTGTTGTTCATCACTGGGAAACTGTTGGGGATCAGAAGTCGATGATGAAATTACGATTTTAAAGGTGGCTGCAGTCACTCACGAGGCGTCGATCTTTTCGTTGAATCGATCGAACCTCAGAGATCGTTCAAGGTTCGAATATGCGCAGGAGTACCGTTCACCACGAAGACCAATTATTGTTGGCCCACGAACGAAACCTTCATGGGAGAATACGCGAATCCAAAGTAAGATCCAGTAAAACCTAAGTCTACTGGTTATTTTCAATCCGAATTTTCTTCACGAGACCTCAGTACTTCGAGGAGTGATCTCTGTTGGGAGGGATCCACGGGGTATGAGTAACAGCTTGACTCGATTTCACAGGCAGTATATACCTACATACTATTAGCAATCAACGCTCGTGCCTACTAAATTTGTTATGGTAACACGATTTCTTATGGTAGATAATTACGAAGATTGATCATATTTAATTAATATTAGGTACCTATATTAACTGACATGATGCCAGTAAGATTTAATATTTATGAGGTTCAACAAAATTAAGATTGCCAAGCGTTTGACTATTCATCACCATCAACAAAAGGGAATAATCAACGGGTGAAAATAAAGACTGTACCTACTAGGTAGATGTGGAGGTAGAAAAATGATGGAAAAATAAAAATAAATAAATAACTTTTTAAAAACACTTTTTGAAAACGCAAACACCCCCCCCCCCCCCCCCAACCACACATACACACACACACACACACGTTTTTTCCTGTTCGATACAAGAAGTCGGTTTTCACCTGTTTATTCTTGCAGTTTCGCCAGTAATCGGCACCATCCTCAGCAATAATTAACGTCAAACTTACATCTAGGAATCAATAGGTAGGTGCCTGCTATATATAGTAGGTATAGCGTCATAATTCATCATTGTAATACCGTTGTATGTACCTAAAAAGTTGCGTTACCTGTAGATGTATTAATATTGACGCGTTTTGGTTTGATTCTTGTCTGAAAGTGGAAATGACAAGCTTGCGAAAATGTACCTGTAGCAGACGAAAAGTGACTTCGAACTCTTTCCCATAACAAATTATAGGACAGATCTCAGCATTCTAACTGATACAACTATTAAAAAAAATAAATAAATAAAAATATAGGGACCCCTACGAATAGGTAAGATATCCATAAGGCAATAAAAAAATCTTATATGGAATCAATATTGAAACTTGAAAATTGTTAGTAGTAGTTGCTAAAAATCTTTGCTGCGTTTTTGCGACTGATTGTGTGTGAGTGTATTTTTACTTTCAGGCTGCCTGGAATGTTCTACTTGAAGACTAATGCTGCGTATCCTTTCTGCCAAGATGAACAATATAGTCCATAGTTTTCATCTTCCTATCTATGTGTAAGTTTGTATGGAAATTTGATAGTATAATTTAGTTTGATTTGTTCAGACAACAAATTCTAGGTAGGTACCTACCCATCCGTATAAATATAGGTACCACTACGACTGAAAGTTTGTTTTACAAAGAATACGATTTTTTAATATTTTTGTTGATACAATATAAAAATTAATTAATTAATTAATTAGTTACCTATCTCATGGAGGAAAATCACGGGTAGGTTGACAAACTGAACATAAAACTGGTCGGTAGAAATAATCATTTACTGCATCCTTCCATTATATACAGTCAGTCACATAAAAACATGAACTACACCAAGCGGAAGCTAATGTTGTAATAAGTTCAAAACCAAAGGATGGTTTAAAAATATATCATTTGATCCATTTTTTGATACTTCGAGAGTATCAATGGTTGTTTTCTAAGAAAACGGGATTCAACTTCTCAATAGGTACTGCTTCTCCACAATGAGTTTTGAGCTACACATTAATTTTTGAAGATAAAACAATTTTAGATATTTTTCCTACTGTAGTGAAGTAGTGCAGTCAAGCGTTCAGCTTTGTGATGAAAAAGTTACACTCTTATTTAATATTGTCAAAACATATATTTTACCTAAAGCGTGCACCAATAGAAGTCAGAAACATATCTCGTAACAGTTGCAAATGTCTACTAGGTAGGTAGATACTCTCTTACCAAGGGTTTTTCAATATTTTAGTTTATAAAAAATGTATTTATTAGGTAATAAATTTGCTTGGATCTCTCTAGAAGCTATTTCGTCTTTAAAAGTATTTTTTTCATTCCATCCCTTCTGGGCCCCTCAAACGGCATTGTGCGAAAAATAACAATAAATTACTTGAATAATTCTAATGAGGGTATAACACATAATAGACGATAATTTTTTAACAAATAATTGTCACACAAAATATGTGGGTCAACCATACTGATTGTTGACCTAGAAGATAAAAATATTGCGTGTCGTGGTAACAATGAACAGTTTTATTCCGAAAAATTTGCATATCGTAACAGTGCCTCATCGAGCTAAAACAGAGGCAGAGACTTCAATAATTATGTCAACCTGCAAGCAGTCTGGGACGCCTTCCAACCCTTGCTCCGTGGATTATTTTTACGTTAAGCTCTAGTTACCAGCAGCCATCATTAACTATGGTTATCGTTGCATCAGTGTCATCTTTATGAAAATAATGAAAAATCAACATTTTCAGGTATTTAAAAATTCCGAACAAACAAAATTCCGACATTCACCAAGCAATCAAACGTCCCAGTTAGTTATTACTATATAAATCCTAGATCCAGATATGTTATTGATGTTTCATACAAGTTTTTAATCAGTGTGCTCAGAGTTTCGTAATCCAGTTGTGTTTTGTGTTCCATCAAATGGCACCTAAGTACGAGTATCTTTCTTCAAACGTGTCAAACAGAATACACAAAGTCATTAATAAAAACGATAAAAACATCGTTCGTGAAACATTGTCATTTTTGGCATTCAATGCAAAGCAAACCGAAATAAATAGTGGGTATAATTCAAATACTAAGAATAAGCTAACGTTGAATTGGCTCCCGAAAGCAGGCCAAAATGAGCTCATTTTAAATATTTGCACATCTTATTAACTCTACATCTCACAGATAATAACTCTCACTCGTGTTCGTATTGGCTCCACTCAATTCAATGAGTGGCTGAGGACGCTACTGGTTCAATGTCAACGAAACCTTATGAGTTATTTCAAGGTATAAATTTGTGGTCTGATTGGTTGAATCGCAATTCAATGATAAGCGAGGAAAAAAATTGTTGGATAGGTTGGTAAAATATTTTTTTCTAAACGTGCCATAGCAAACAATACTTCATGCCTTCATTAGTTATTCGTGTTTTCCAATATAGTATTGTCAATGACTGGACATGTACTTAAATAATTATCTTGGCGTTATTTTCTGAATAGCACTCCAGCTGTGGCCTTCCAACCCTGTGGAACTAATTCAAGGTAGAATTATAACTTTTGTCTGTCAAATCACACTTGACTGCAGTGAGTTCAAATCATCAAATGGAAAAGAGGATATTCATACTCGCTAGGTGACAATTTATAGTTTGTTTCTGTACTATAAATCCACCATGTTGTTCAAGTACTCAGTGGGAAGTACGCAGTAAAGTGTTATTCAAGAAAATAAATACAAATAGTTTTTAGCTGTGCACCTAAAATGGACCAGGAAAAAACAAATCAAAAATTAATTTTGATTAGGTACATGAAGAATCTCAAATAATCATTGATTTTAAAAGTTACCAGCGTGAACCGGTGTTTGTGAATTAGTGCAGCAGAAATACTCTAATTCGACCTCACTTTCAACTATCAAACTATAAGGAATTAGTTTTGGCTTTGGTTGTAGCTTCAGTGACATGGAGAGGTACTACTAATAATGCAGAAGAAGAAGTTTGTGGTAATTTTTTAATTAAAAAAAAGAAAAGAAAAAAAAATCATTCCAAAAACAAAAACAAGCCGCTAATTGGAGCTGTAAATATGGCACATCTATTAATTAAATTATTTTTTACCTAGGTATATAATTTTGTGTTCAACAATAAATTTTAACACAACTATAATGGGTTTATAATGTAATATTTACACATAATGAACAAACGTACAGTACTAAACAACGAGCATAGTCCAATTAAAAGTAACAAGAAATTATAATTATTTCAATAATGCATAATTACAGTGGGGTAAAATTGATAACTCCACAATAAACTGGAATGCTGATATAAACAATGTCTCGGGTGACGTGAACAGGTTGAGTTTTTTGTTAGATATTTTAAAATTTCTTAATGCAGGTGACATATTTTCTATTATTTTTATAATTTATTTGAGAACAGGCTGATAACCACCTCATGGTGGTTATAACCGGATGCGGATAACCACCTATATCGGCGGTTTGATTCTTCGTATGAGATGAGGAATATTGACTTGAAATCAATCGAATTTACCATTGATAATTTGAGGTACATCTCCCATTAAGTACCTGTTTGGCAGAAAAGAGGAAAATCAAATTTCAGTAGACTATTAAGGTGGTCGTTGAACGATCCGAAACATCAAATCACTAACTTTCACTAGTCAATTTAGAATTAATCTTCGTGTTCGATTCATTGTTTCTTGCGTTGAAACAAGAAACTTGAACGTCTTATTAACGATAAAGTATCATACATTTCTCTACGATTAAGCAATAGGTAGTTTTAGAAAGTTACATCCTACTTTAGTGCGCGCGTTGTTGCAATATATTGTTTATTAAAACTTAACTATGATTTGCCACTCAGGTTTTTAGGTTTTCATTCATATTTGGACCAAACGTACCCTACTCGAGAAAAATATGGCATGTATTTTTATCTTAGGTGGATATGGGGTGTAGGGCGACGGGAGGGAAGTATAATTACGAATAAGGGGAGACAAAGAGATCTGTGCAGATGTGAAACCAACTGTACGTCCATTGAGTACCTAATTTATCCGCAACGCCCCTATTATTACATGGCATAACCGGTAGGTCAAATCCTTATTACTGCCACTGGGTCATATAAAATTACCACATATAGCAAGTTTTCATATCACAATACGGAAGTCCATCTGCATTCGCTCAATCAATGCTCATTTCAAAAACGTCTCGAAATTATATTAGGGACCTAAGTATACCAGAGTGTTCAAAGAACGGAAGCAGTTTGAAGATTGATGCCTGGAAACGTATACAGTATAATCTATATTCGAACAAAATGGACGATACAGTACACATCGGTCCATTTGTGTTGTCGCACAACAACATACACCTGGCGTTTGCAGTCTTTTCGGGGTTGTTATTTTGTGATTTCGAAATCTTTGCTATTGCAGAAGGTCTAACGTGATGAAACATTCGTTGGAACTATTCATAGTAGCATGTTATGCGATACTGGATGTTTTTAAAATTAGTACTTGTCAAGCAAAATTACTTAGTCATCAAAAAGCAAGTTCCAGCTGGACGGAACACGTTTCTTTCCGGGTGTTCCCACTGCACAGATCTCTAAAGGAAGCCATTTTCCTGACTGCTCCACTTCTTCCTGCTGCTTTCTTCAGAGTTGGTGTTCAGCAGCTCACTCCTTCAACTTGTGCCACTCGGCGATCTGGCGCCGGGGTGAGTGGCGCACTTCATTCCAGTGATGCTGCGCCGACGCTCCGGCTTTGGTTCCTCCGAGCTCCAATCTTCCGATCACCTAGGAAATCGAGAGGGTTTCTGTAAAAGATGTACTATGCCTGTTCATATGGGTACGTATGACTAGAAGGTCCACTGGCCAGGAGCGAAGAAAGATTTGGGCGGAGTGTGCACTACATAGATTTTTCCGGCGCCATCATAAACTTGACCTATCGCCTTATGAAATTCACTGAAAAAGTCTAAATTCTGAACTCCCTGAACCCCACAAGATAATATTATGACCTCCAGAAGATAATAATATTATGGAAGAGCATCGAACTGGTCTTTGTGATTCCATTTCTTGCACCGGTGGGCCATAACTGGTACCAGCGGCCTAGATTTGGCGGATCTCAGTGAGGTTCGTAGCGTTAAAAATTACGAAGAAAACTACACCTAACGCCATTGGTCAGGTCAAGTCATAAATACCTTGAAAACGGAATTTCCTCGAAAACACGTTTTTCTACATTCAAACTTGATTTTGTCCCCTAAATAGTGCAGTGAAAAGAAACACCGTTGGAAAGCTGAGGTTCTGAGAAAGTTTTTTCCGCCACTTGCACGTTCAATCACCCATAATTTTTGATACGTAGAGCCATTTGAGAAAATAGTGATTCTGAACGTTAGCGAAAATGATATTTTCAGCCCTATTTTTCGCCAGATGAATGTATCCAAAATTGATGTTAGGGCCATAATCTGATTGAAAATTTAACGACCTTTCCAATGGTTTCCTTATTTTTAATTTTACAGTATAATTTAAGGGAGTTATGGCTATTTTAGTGACATAAGGTCGAAAACACACAAAAAATCTTGGAGGTGAAAAAACACAAGAAAAAGGGGTTTAAAAAAATTGCAAGGGGGGAACTTTATGCTGCAGATGAATTGAAGAATCGATCCCTGAAGTTTGGCACACCCTGCACAGCTATGCGTTGATTTGTCAGAGTAATCACAGTTTTATTAAATTGTATGGCACCCCACTCACCACTCCACTAGAATCGGGTCCGCACTCTCCACCCGTTTGGCGGACCGAGTCATATCTATCGATTCATAATGATATTACCAAGTTCACATTTGGGAAATTCAACAGGAATACTCACTTCGTTTTTAGTCACACGATCCCAATCCAAGAGCAAGAACTCCAGGCTCACTTTGTCCAATGATTCGCCTCCTTGCGGGATCTCAAAGACGAAGCTCTCGTTGAAAACTGGGTTCAGAGTTCTCTTCTTTACATGCGTTTTCTTTTTTGCAATTCTCTGGCCGTTGTACATCAGGTACATTTTAACATACGGGTCTGCAAGAACAATTGCTGCGATGAGTAATATTTCAACAAGTACTTCAACTTGAATGGGAAATCAAAACGGAACGTTTGTGCCATCCAATTCGATATATTTTGATAGCATTTATCGACCATCTTGTTGATTTGGTTGATTCATTCACGGAATCATAAGTTCTAAGTAGAACTGAGTTCTAATTCTTATAATTTTCTCACCAAATATGCATTCACGTTTTAGGTGAAGATTTAATATAATTCAGGAATGTGGAGTTGACTTGAAGAGAATCGTGGTAGGTAGGTTTTGGAGATATTATTTTTCATGACACAAACGTACATTATTTCGCATTCATGTTGGCTGAAACGTTATCGTTTTAATAGGCAACATGAAGTTGGACTTCCTAGCACTGTAGGTAATTATGAAGGTACCTATTCAATGAACGTCCTAGTGCCTACTGTAATTATTTTTATAAAGTTAAATTTCGGAGCTTCAAATCAACAGAGCGCAAACTAAATTAATTATGTACATGTATACAGCGTTTTTGGCTGTATTTGAGTGTAAGTATGCAATTCAGATGGGTCTGATAAAGTTCCCATTTTGTATTACTCAGTTTTGTAAGGAATATGAAACGTTCACAGTTGATAGTGAAAATTACAAACTGCCATAATTATGTCTGCCCGTACTAAATAACATACAAACAACGACAAATTGGATAGATGAATTTAGTTCGAAAACAAGTAGGTATATTCAATAATCTAGATAGGTAATGAATGTTGAGAACCAAAAACAGCTAGCAATTTATTACCAGCAAGTCCGGTAACGTCCATCTTAGGCAAATTTCTGGCTTTCAAGACGACCACACTCAAACGGTTTGCTGCCGGTTGCCAGCACAGCGACACCAGCAGTTCTCCCCTTCCTTGTGATTTTATCTGTTAATCAATCAGGCAATTAGATTAGATAGAGATTTCGAAGGTTTTATGTTGGAAGTAGGATATTATTCGAAATAAGTGACGTTTATTTGTTGTAGAAGTCCATCCATCATCGTTTCATCGATTCATCGTTTCGATGCCATTTTTCAACAAAATGGGTGCTTAAATGCTAGTTGCACCTCTGCATACAGTATGTATAGCCACTGCAGCTCTGTTGGGTCTCCACTGGCACATAAAAGAGTTTCGCAAAAGATTTTCAAATGTGAGGAAACCGTTGATGTGCATTTAGAAAGACGATCAACATAGAACTTCCCAACATTTACGGAGAAAATATTTCAAATAATGAGGAAGGAAGAAAATGAACGGTAGACCAGGTAGCACAAGTGGTTGGTGGGTTGCTCCATAAACGGTCTCGAAAGGGATACCAAGTGAAAAGACGAGGTTTGTTCACAGAGGCAGTCTGACGGTTATTTGACCGTCAGAAAAGCGTTGAACAGTTTGCAGTGATTCTTGGACTATTTTCTGAAAGTATAGTATCCACGATAGGCTGTTCGCAGTGTTTTGCTGACTATCCAAAGCCACTTTTCTGATCGCCTTTCCAGTACATACACAAAAAATAGGGCGGACGAGAACTGACCATGCACCGCTGCCATGCCTTCTCAATTCCCAAAAATTATCAAACTCGTATCCTTCTCAAACGCTTACGGATGCTGGAGTCCGCTAGCGTTAAAAAAAGCCAGTGGGAACAAACCTTGTACCAGTCTCGCGTTTTGAGCAATCTAAAGCACAACGAGGCGTACGCACGTATTAAAAAAGAATAAATTTTTTTTGAAAGAAGGTATCTACAGATTGTGATGACTTCTTCAAAATTCGTAAAAATTTGATAATTTTACGCGGATAACTTCTCAGCAGTTATAATCCGTGAGTAGGTTGTGAGAGGAGTATCCTCTGCAGATCAGTACGTCAACTACATATTCGTTATTTCTCCTGGCGAATTAGAATTTCCTTATCAGCTAACAGCACCATTTTCTTGAAAACTGTAGGAACACGTTTCTGCATCACTTGAAACGTTGCTAATGAGTGAGATAGAAATTCACGCCCACCTTGAGGCTCCTGGGTTGAATATCACGGGACAGGGACATCTGTTGGTTCTCAGCCTGAGAGACGTCTACGGTGTCGAGGGAGCAGAATACTTCGCCGATGATGTCATCCCTGGAGTACCGATCGAAACTGAGAACGACGAAATGTAGAGTGATGTTCTGGAAACAAAGTTGAATAAAGAGTCGTAATAAAAATGTGAAGTTATCTGTACATGAGGGACAATGATATCCCTGATATCCCTCCAAGAACGGGAGGATGAAAATACAAACACGTTTATTTTGGGAAAACGTGACAGTAAAAAAGGTAGGTAACCCAACAATAATGTAAGTATGCTTCAGGTGCAAAGTATGTATATTTCTGTACAGAACAAGTAGTTTTATCAGTGAGGAATGGACGTGGGTCGGAATTTGCTGTTTTTGACTTCAGAATCAGATTAGGGATCTTCGAAAACCCCTGCATCCAAATTTTAAGCTCCGGAGTCCGGTAAGTTTGGCGGGAATAAGCTAAAGAAAAAAACGTGACGTTGAAAATGGGGAAGGAAAAAGCTTGTGACGTCATCTGTTATGTATCTTCCTCTCACTGACACGTGCGGGAGCGAGAAGGCAATACGTAACAGATGACGTCACAAGCTTTTTCCTTCCCCATTTTCGCTCATTTCCGACCCATCGCACAGCACCTTTTTGGAATCAGACCTGCAATTTGAATGAATAAAAAAATGCACTTCCATTCCTCATTGTTATGAGTCCATCGTTCTTGTAGACGGATGTTTCAAAAAACTCACCACAGGCCAACCGACCTGTGAGTGCATTTACCAAAAGGGATTGCCAGAAGTTCGCTGTTTCCGTGAGCCAATTCAACAACTTTGGCGTGTCAAGACTTGAGATAATATTATAACGAAATCCCACTCCACTGGCTTGAGGCTACACCTCAACATCACGGGGTAAATGGCCTGAAATGAGTTTATCTAAAAGTCAATGCCTATAACTCAATACCCCCGCGTTTGCTTTCAGTTCCATTACCTGAGCGATAGAGAGGTTTGTAAACCCTGAGAGTGGGAGACGTTATTAGCGGAGTAATAAGTTGTTCCCTTGTAAAGAAGTTTCCATTACCTTTACACCGAAATGGGGTTAATATGACAGCGGAAACCAGTTGGGTTAGATCAAATCAGATGGGGAACTCAAAAACTTGGTTAACGAGTATCCACTCTAAAAGCGGATACATAGGAACATGGATACGTGTTATGGCCGAGTAAAGGGAGAACTAAATCAGATTCACATTCCTACTATCCTCTTTTAGAGTGTGTCGTGAGTCCCTCCCGGGAACACTCCTATTATATTAAGTTCTCACCAATATCCAAACGCCAAACTAAAGCTCCGTAAATAAAGATATGAGTGGGGACAGGCGACAGAACCCAGGGTTACTCAACCTGGGGCCCCACTACCAGCTCCCTGCAAGGAGCTGGAGGGAGAGGCCCCCAAGTACTATAAAACCCTGGATCCTGGAGCTCAAGCTTCATTCGACACTTCCTCTAACCAGCTCTCTCTTCTCTCTCTTACCTTCCCTCTCAGATGATCGGTTGACTACAGCCGCCTGAGAATTTCACCTCCTCTCCTCCTCCTTGTCTAGATGATCGGTTGAATACAGCCGCCTAGACAAGGGACCTCTCCTTTCCTCTCCTTTACCTAGATGAACGGTTGACTACAGCCGCCTAGGTAAAATTCCCTCATCCACCTCTCTCTCCTCCCAAGTCGTAGATGTTCGGTTGATTACAGCCGCCTGCGACTTTTCCTCCTTTCCTCTCCTTTACCTAGATGAACGGTTGACTACAGCCGCCTAGGTAAATTCACTCACTCACCTTCCTTCCACGCCACCGTGATGAGAATTTTAAATTCATCACAGTGGTGAACCCGACGTTCACTCAACCTTCTTCCTTCCCACCTTCCCACCTCATGTGTCGCCCCAGTCTAGTTCGGTGTCCCAAATTTTAAATTCAAATTTC
Organism: Leptopterna dolabrata; assembly: GCA_954871275.1. Classification (NCBI taxonomy): domain Eukaryota; kingdom Metazoa; phylum Arthropoda; class Insecta; order Hemiptera; family Miridae; genus Leptopterna; species Leptopterna dolabrata. Next base: position 27,496,243 of record OX940979.1, read on the forward strand.
AACAGTCAGTGTAAATTCGCAACTCTTGGCCCAACCTCACCACTCAACTCTCAACTCAACGCACCTCCGCTCCCGCCGATTGCGAATTTCAAAATTCAAAACCACCTCAAATTTTTGAATTTTAGTTACAGACATGGACCCGAACTCTCCGACGCCGCCGCTCCTCCGGCCGTCCCTGCTGCAGCCGCCGACCGCTGCGACGACTGACGCCGCCGACAACCCCTTCACCAGCCTCTCACCGCCCGGCTCCTCCGCATCCGCGACGTCCACCGCAGCCACCACCGCCGCTGCGGCCGCGGCCGCCGCCGACGTCTTGACGGCGTCCGCAGCTTTCCATCTGTCGCTGCCCCCCTTCTACACGCACGACCCCGCACTATGGTTTTTCCAAGTGGACGCTGCATTTTCGGCCGCCAACATCCGCAGCCAGAAAACTAGATATTCTCGGATCATTTCGTTACTACCATACGAGATCCTGCTTCAAACTTCAGATATCTCCCCCGACGCCACCGCTGCGTACGACGACCTCCGCAGCCGCCTCATCAACACCTACCAGCCGTCAAAGATCGCCCGAGTCGCCGCCCTCTCCCAACCTCAACACCTCGGCGACCTCAAGCCCTCCCACCTCTACCGACGGCTGCGACACCAGCTGCAGGGCATTATGACCGCTGACATCGCACGCACATTCTGGTTACGTGCCCACCCCCACCCCATCCAGATGGCCCTGGCCAGCCATCTCGACGGTCCCGACGAGCCCCTCCTGCGACTGGCGGACACCGTTCACGACTTGGCCGCAGCGGCCGCCGTCAGCGAAGTACGTACGCCGCGTCACCCCCCGCCTCTACGGGACCGCACCAAGTCCCGAGACCGCGACCAGCCCCCTCCCTCGACAGACGTCGCCCCACTTCGACGGATCGCCGACGCGACCCCTCCGCCGGCCGCCGTCGCCAGCGCTCACCCGAGCGCCGCAACGCATCCCCTCCTCGCCAGCGCAGAGGGCGGTCCCCGGCCGCTGCACGCCCCTCCACCTCAACCCGCCCCACCAACACCACCTACCTCCCTGCGGACCCCCCCCACCGTTGTTTCTATCATGTCAACTTCGGTGGGGAGGCCCGCAAATGCCAAACCCCCTGCTCCTTCGCCCCTAAGCAGGGAAACGCCGACGCCCGCCGGTAAACCCGGCGGGCCCCCCTCCTCGCCAACACGGGGGGGACCATGACCGACCCCCCCCCCCGCCCGCATTCATACCACCACCACGAGGCCCCGATACCCCTCCTACGCCGCCGCCACGGCCGCCAACCTCCCGGCCGCGCCTGCCAGCGCCGCCGCACCCCTCACCCCACCATCTACCGTTCACCCGCCTCGGAACGGCCCCTCCACGCCCGCCTCCAGGGCAGCCACCCTTCCGGCCGCACCTCACGCCGCCGCGACCGTTCTCCCACCACGGAACGGCCCCTCCACGCCCGCTTCCAGGGCAGCCACCCTTCCGGCCGCAACTCACGCCGCCGCTACCGTTCCCCCACCACGGAACGAACCCTACGCACCCGCCCCCAGGACGAAGCCCACTCCGGCCACCCCTCATGCCGCCACTACCGTTCCCCCCCCCCCCCCCCCCCCCCCGGGCGGGACCAACCAACCTCCTACGAAGCAGACCAGCCTCCCTACCCACACCACCGTTCCCCCCCTCCGGAACGGCAACAAAACGCCCCGCGTCTCATTCGAAGAGGACCGCCCACCGCCAGCACAAATACCCACCTCCGCAATCCTGCAAAACGCCCTGCCTACCCACCAGCGTCTTTTCTTGCGCTGCAAGAAAACCAACGTACCTTTCCTGGTGGACACGGGGGCGGCGCTATCCATATTCCCCAATAATATCCTCCGTCGTCAGGCGCGCTGCTACCGGCAACTTCTCTACGCCGCCAACGGTACCACCATCCCCTCGTACGGGACGTACCGCTCCTCCGTTTACATGAGCGGACTCGCGTACGAGTGGGACTTTACCGTGGCGGATGTGGAGAAGGCGATCCTGGGGGCCGATTTCCTAGCGTATTTCGGTCTCCAGGTCGACGTCCGGAATGCGCGCCTGATAGACCCCGCCACCAATAAACCCATACCTGGGTTTATACATGCCATCAACCACCCCCCCACACAATTTGAACACCTCCTCCTCAACTACCGCCCCCAGCGCCGCCCCTCTGCCCATATCTCCACCGTCCAACATCACATCGAGACTTCCGGCCCCCCCATCACAGCAAAGGCCCGACGACTCCACCCCCTTCAACTATCAAAAGCTCGACAACACTTTAACAAACTAATCGCCGACGGTATCGTCCGCCCCTCGAAATCCCCTTGGGCTTCTCCACTCCACATCGTGCAGAAGCCCAATGGGGATATCCGCCCCTGCGGGGACTACCGGCGCCTCAACACTAAAACCACACCGGATCTCTATAACGTTCCCCACCTACGGGATTTCTCGTCACACCTACATGGTACTACTATCTTCTCTACCCTCGACATTTCAAGAGCGTTCCATCACATTAACATCCACCCCCCTGACGTCCAAAAAACCGCCATCATTACCCCATTCGGTTTATTCGAATACGTGAAAATGGGCTTCGGGTTGAGGAACGCAGCACAGACATGGCAGCGCTATATGGACAGCATCCTGCGAGGCCTACCGTTCGTCTTTTGCTTCCTCGACGACGTCCTAGTAGCCTCCAGAACGCCAGAAGAACACCTCAACCATCTCCAACAGGTCCTCGACATCTTCTCCGCCGAGGGCCTCCTCGTTAACACTGAAAAATGCGTTCTCGGCCAACCCTCCGTCCGCTGCCTCGGCCACCAGGTCTCGTCCGAAGGCATCAAGCCCCTCTCGGACAAGGTCCACGCCATCAGTGATTTTCCACAACCCCGCACTGTGACGGAACTCCGCCGCTTCCTGGGTATGTTAAATTTTTACCGCAGACACATAAAACACGCAGCACAACATCAACAGCCACTCATACACGCCATCCCCCAGCCCTCCAAAAAAAATGACAACCGTCCCATCACCTGGACCCCCCAACTCACCTCCTCCTTCAAAATTTGCAAACAGGACCTAGTAGACGCCGCTCTATTAGCCCATCCCGATCCCCATGCTCCCCTTTCCATCACTACCGATGCGTCCGACTGGGCCATCGGGGCAGTGCTCCACCAGCACACCGGCGCCACCCCCCAACCCCTAGGCTTCTTCTCGAAAACATTGTCCCCCACCCAGAAAAATTACTCCACGTTCGACAGAGAACTCCTCGCCATCCACGAAGCCATCAAGCACTTTCGTGACTTCGTGGAGGGCAGGCAGTTCTCTGTCGTCACCGATCACAAGCCCCTGACCCACGCCCTCCTCCAAAACCGCAAATCCGCCTCCCCGCGTCGCCTCCGGCAACTCGAGTTTATCGGACAATTTACGTCCGATATCCGATACTTGCCGGGGGCTGACAACTGCGTGGCGGACGCGCTCTCCCGACCCACCCCTACCCCCGCGCCGGTGGCGGAGTTACTGCCGTTCCCCTCCCCCCAATCCCTCAGAAACAAACAGAACCCTTCCACTGACCCAGCCCTCTCCAACCTCATTTCCGCCTCCAAGTTGGAACAAGTGCCGCCCCTCAACCTCTGGTGCGACGTAACGGCCGATTCACCGCGCCCTTACGTCCCACCGGAACAGAGGCGGCAGTTGTTCCTCCATTACCATTCCCTTCACCATCCTGGCATTCGGGCTAGCCGGGACCTTATCAAAACGCGGTACTTCTGGCCCCACATGAACACAGATATTCGTAACTGGGTTCTGGGGTGCCAGAAGTGCCAGCGATTTAAGGTCTCGGCCCACCCCCATGTTCCCCCTCAAACCATACCCGACTCCCTCCCGTGGGAACATGTACATCTGGACTTAGTGGGCCTCCTTCCCCCATCCGAGGGGAAGAAATACTGCCTCACGATGATCGACCGTGCCACCAACTGGGTAGAGTGCATCCCGCTCGCCCACATCACCGCGGACGCCGTCGCGACGGCTTTCCTCACTCAATGGGTTAGCCGTTACGGTTGTCCGCGAACAGTCACGGTCGATCAAGGGAGGCAGTTCGAATCCGCCCACTTTTCCGATTTACTACGTTCCCTCGGCATCCAAAAAATCCACACTACCCCGTACCATCCCCAATCCAACGGGAAAATAGAGCGGTGGCACTCGGTCCTCAAACAGGCCATTTCTACATCAACCAATTCCCCTTCCTGGACAAAATCCCTTCCCTACATTTTGCTCAGCCTACGCACATCAGCCCGTCCTTCAGACCAAACCAGCCCCGCACAAAATGCCTTTAAAGACCCGCTACGTCTACCGGCCGACATTTTCACCCCAAATCACACACCGTCAATTAACAGGGAGCCGCTACACTCAACAACGCCGACAAACGACACCACTTATCCCAAACGCTTTTTCACCACCACACACATGTACCTGAAAGAGCCCGGCATCCATAAAACTTTCCAACCACTTTATGCCGGGCCCTTTCAAGTCATCCGCACAACACACACCACCGCAACCCTGTTAATTGACGGCAAACCACATACAGTCCCGTTAGCCAGGTGTAAACCTGCACCTGTGCTAACCCAACCCCCTAACGCTATCAGTCTCCCGCCGTCCGTTCGCAATGTCGCACCTCTTCCCGATGCACCCGTCACCTCCGTCGCCGTTTCCGGATTTCGATTCGGATCCGGAAATGGCGGCGATTCTCCGGGACGTTTTCGTCCCGGACCCGCTCTCCCCCCTACCCCCTTCGCCCGGGCCGACATCACCGCTTGTTTTCGTCCCGCCACGGATCTCCGGACTACCTCCCCGGCCCCGGCGATGGAAGTACCCCCAGTGGAAAATTCTGCGCGAGTTTCGCACAGCCCAAGCCACGGGGGTACACCCTCCCTACTCCCCCACGGACCCGTTGATGTCCTCCATTCTTCGCGAGTTCCGCCTCGCGGAACTCATGCCCCCCCCGCCCCCCGTTCAAATCATCATTCCCCCAGTAAATTTCGACCCCCCACCCCCCGTTCAAATCACCAATCCCCCAGTAAGTTCCGACCCCCCAATTTTAACGCCCCCACCATTTTCAATTTTCGACCCCCCCATGTCAACTTCTCCCCTTCAAACACCCCCTCCCCCCCCTCCATCGCCGGGGATATCCCTAATAGTTTCCGCCGGGACAAAACGGCCCGGGCGGCGAAACGGACGGAGGGAGCGTCCCCACATTCCCCGCGTCCCGGCGGCCGAATTCCCCGCCCCGCTCTGAGCAATCACGGCGGGGCCTTGAGACTCCGGAACAGTGCTGGTGTCTTCTTAATCCACTCGCACTGTACCGGGACTCGGAGCCCCGCCGTGCCCGCCTCGCCACGAGCTACGAGCACCCACCACCCCCGCACACTTCACTCACACACTCACTGTCACTCACCACACCCAACACACACCCAGGAATCGGCGGTTTTCCAACACCCCGTTCCAATATGTCCCCCAAATTTGCGCGGGTTTTGTAAATATTGTAAATATTGTAAATATTGTAAATATTGTAAGTGCTGTAAATATTGTCAATTCTCCTTCATCTCACCCATGCCGATCACTTTCATAAATGCCAAATGTTTATGAATACTGACCAATACTCCCATCATCCTGTAAATACTCTCACCACCCTTGTAATGCCAACCTTGTACATATTCATCAACTCGTCCTACTTATTTCCTATACCTACTATGTTTACTTCTAATCTACCTACGCTTGTTATTCCATGTTGCTAGGCTCACTACTATACTTCCTATGTCACTACTACTTACGCTTACTATACCATGTAAATACTAACTATGCTGCCTATACCATATTACTCCTAGATTTAAGACCCGCCTTCAGCTCAACCCCTTGTTTGCCTCGGCCCTCAGCCCCTGTCACCTTGCGCCCTCAGCTCCACCTCTTGTTTGCCGTAGCCCTCAGCTCCTGTCACCTTGCGCCTTCAGCGACCACCTCTTGTTTGCCGTAGCCCTCAGCTCCTGTCATCTTGCGCCTTCAGCACCAATATTGGTTCAAACTGGGGGGACCTCTGTCGCTAGTCCCTCCCGGGAACACTCCTATTATATTAAGTTCTCACCAATATCCAAACGCCAAACTAAAGCTCCGTAAATAAAGATATGAGTGGGGACAGGCGACAGAACCCAGGGTTACTCAACCTGGGGCCCCACTACCAGCTCCCTGCAAGGAGCTGGAGGGAGAGGCCCCCAAGTACTATAAAACCCTGGATCCTGGAGCTCAAGCTTCATTCGACACTTCCTCTAACCAGCTCTCTCTTCTCTCTCTTACCTTCCCTCTCAGATGATCGGTTGACTACAGCCGCCTGAGAATTTCACCTCCTCTCCTCCTCCTTGTCTAGATGATCGGTTGAATACAGCCGCCTAGACAAGGGACCTCTCCTTTCCTCTCCTTTACCTAGATGAACGGTTGACTACAGCCGCCTAGGTAAAATTCCCTCATCCACCTCTCTCTCCTCCCAAGTCGTAGATGTTCGGTTGATTACAGCCGCCTGCGACTTTTCCTCCTTTCCTCTCCTTTACCTAGATGAACGGTTGACTACAGCCGCCTAGGTAAATTCACTCACTCACCTTCCTTCCACGCCACCGTGATGAGAATTTTAAATTCATCACAGAGTGGATACACGTTTGCCTCGTGCAACGATCCAGAGTAATAGGAAACGAGAGCAGATATTTTAAATGTCGTCGGTCGTCCGTCCAAATATGTTCGCAGTGTGTACCCGGCTTTGGTATGTACATCGATATTCGTGATAAAACAAATTATTCGTTAATATTATAATGTGAGTATAAGTTTATATTATATTATGAAGTGAATACAATAGCCTTTACTGTAAGACAGCTACGAGTTTTCCCGCAGCATTTTTGGTGCTTATACGCTCGGCCAATAACAGCCTTTCTTGCTGCCACATTTGATTGTAGTAAACAACTATCTAGGATCGGGTGTAACTGAAAAAAAAAATCATCAAAAATGTAACCGTAGCTAGGGAAATGTAACTCCGTCAGTTTTTGCCGTACAGAAATTGTTCTCTATTCATTGGAAACCTCTCCATCTATGCGGGGAAAAATTAACAATAATAATTACTAGAGAGTGTTCTAGTTAGGTGTAGTGTTTGTCCAAGTTTTCCTTCCTATCTGAACTCTTCCAGTGCAGGCAAACTGCATCGAGAGTCAAACCAGTTACAATAATTAGTTTATAATGTAAATCTACCTCTTAGTAGGTGAAACAATACTAAAAGAACCCTTGGAACTGCAGGAAATGGCTTCCCGTTCCCACGGTTAAACTATTTGGGTGGCCAGAAGTACAATACAAATACCGGCCAGAGGTATAAATCACATAGGTGGACTAAAAATGTAATAAAAATATAAAGTGACTTGAAAATAGGTAAATAGTGACAAAATAGAAAAACTAGGACACTGGTCGGAATTGATCTCTTTCTGCGGAGGAATCTATCGCTCTATTTTTGTGCAAGTTTAAATAACCCTTCATTCATCATTCCATAACACCCTCAAAAGAGCGCAACAAAATTTGAATTAGCAGAGCGCCATCAGAGCCCCCCCCCCCCCCCCTACCGGTGGGAGTTGTGTGGAAATCCTCTTTTACGGACTACTGGCCCCCATCACGCCAAGAAGTGTCGGACTCTCCACTACAGGAACCACCGACTAAACCGCGCAAACCCTTTCCTATTTCTACTGACTTCCCCCACCTTGCTGCTTTTTCAGCATTACTTCAAGGTGGGGGCATTAATTTAGCATTGGCCTTCATCTTTTTATTTCCTTCAGCAATACTGTAACGTTCTTCCGTTATTCTAATCTGCAGTAGGTCAGTTGCAACTGCTTTCCAGTGTTCCTCCTTACCTAACTACTCATCAGATTCTCTGGTGTAACACTTCCCTTCATCTCTCGTTTATTTCCTTTTTGCTCATCATGGACATACGAAGAAAGTGTGCTCAGCATCATCTGTTTCACATCCACAATACCTACAGCTCGGGCTTGCCACCTTGACCCTCCTATGGAGGTATTCCTTGTAGTATCCACGGCCAGAGATCAGCCTAGTGAGGTAGTAGTCTACCACACCATGACACCATGCTTCCTCCTCGAGCGGGTTGGTTATCAGATGGTGGGTGTTGTAGTCCTCTTACCATGGTGGAACTGAGTTTATTTTTTCAGTACATGGTGACGTGATCACGATCAGCCAGAAGTACAAGAGGCCAAAGGTACGCATCCTTCCCCTATACCTTTCACCTGCAGTAACGAGACACCATCCGTAATGAAATATATATTCAGTCATGGAACATTCATGCCTGCACATCATGTTACATCACCAACGTTGAAAGCCGGTGATGGACCTAAACGGTTCTTGTGTTCAATAAGCGCAGAAGATACCAACTACTAGTAGAATGTGGTAGGTACATGTCTAGCCTGAAAAACTATTTCGACTTGTAAGTTTACTTGAGCCCTTGTTAATCTTAATTGGAATCTCTATCATCAAACTGTTTTAGACAGAATAATGAAAGAAGCAGACTTTTACAATACCAAGCCCCGTTTTACAGATACGACCAGCAAACCTTGATTAGAGTTGTGTATACAAGGTTTATAATTCTACATGCCTCCAGATGAATAACTTACGAACAGAACGGCCTAGGCAGATAAGTAATCGTTCTGGTTTACTATTATGTTCATTAATGAACCTTTGGAATCTAGTATGGAGAAAATGTAACGCTCTTTTCTAAATTTGATGGTTTGCGTCTCAAGGTTAGGTACAATACAAAAATGGAATACAAAATTTCTGTCGTCCGACCTACTTTGCTCTTTCCTTATTTACCTACCATGTAAACCCACCAGACCAGAATTGAGCAGTGGGGTTGAAGTTGTCTGAAAGTAGTAGCTCGAAAACATTCAATAGAAGGATATAGTTTTTTATGACGTTTTTAAATTGATTCCGAATTTCAGGATATTTTGAGACGACTCGGAGCAACGTACGTCCAGCCGTTCGTTCCCAGTGCGGCCCTGGAGGTTGAACCGAAAAGCTTCAACAAGAGTGTGAATGAAACGATATACATCCAGCCCAGATGTCATTGCCAGGGAAGAGCTGATTATAATCACGCATGGCTGTATGAAATCGAGTTGGTGGTTTCGCGATATTACTTCACTTGAGAAAATCGGACACTTCGTCTGTGTCCGATTTTCCTGAATTTTCAGGAATCATGCGGGTTGGGCCCCAGATGATCCTCTACGAATTACAGGACGATAAGAATATTGGTATGACGCACATCATCATTGGTATTGCGCATGCGCAAACGTGAATCCGAGACACAAAAATTTCTCAGGAATCAGTGGCCCGATTTTACTTAAAGTTGGTGGGTAGCTGGGCTGTAGCTTCTAAATGACCCCCAAAGAATTTCAAATTGGTACGGCCACGGTATACGCGCAAACGAGAATCCGAGGTACTTACTAAATTTCTGGCGAACAGACGGCCTAATTTTGCTAAAATTCTGTGGGTAGAAGAGATGTAGCTGTAGGATGTTCCTATGAAATTTCTATACGCTCGAATAATTTGTTTCAGCAATATACTTTCTGGAGTACCATACATTTAAAGTTTCTGCTAGTTTTTAGATATTCCGTATTGGTCTCTCGGTTTCATGGCCCCATATATATTAAATTTCAGGTCTAGTGACTTGGCATGATTGTGGGAGAAACAAGCGATCAAGTTTTCAATTTCCATCCTGGAGCTCCGTACACTTATCGTGTTAGGTACATCTTGGATTTCCGAGATTCTAGATTAAGATTCTGGACTGAACGTGCTAGGCTATTTTTGTCAGACGAAACAGCTTCATTGAAAATCAAAATATTAACCAAAATCGAGGTGCATCGCACTATTTCTCCAGAGAAAAGTGAGGGATCCTAAAAGCCGTAATCTCTCCCGTAGATTGAACGAAACAGGTGAGACCGTTCCCTGGAGTTCGAGCCTGGTAAGTTATTCAGTATCCAGCCAAGCAGACCGTCTTACCGGCAGCTGTGCGGGGGTGATGCCGTAGAATGTGAAGTCCTCATCGTAGACGGGGTTGCGGGTTTTGCGGAGGACCCTCGTCTTCACCTTGTGCTGCTTTTCTGGAAGGAGCTGCAGCTTGACGTAAGGGTCACTGCTCCCAACGTTTGGATCTTTGGCAGGGAGGTCCCTGCACTTGACGACGCTCACGATCAATGTACTTTTCTCCTTTTTGTACCTGTAAAAGTTTTAAACTGGTTTAGAAGGGTTGGTAGCCAAGTGCATTGAATAAAACTTTCATTTCGAAAAGTGATTAGAAATGCGTCTGCCACATCAGCCAAATTTTGTTGAGCTTCATTCAAAATTATTGTTCCAAACAAACAGAAATTTCCTCTCCTCATCATACTACAATAACTGAACAGATATTACGATCAACTACTCACCATTTTGAACCTAATTTTTGAAGAGACCCAATACAACGTTGTTCATGAATTGATACCATTCCGCTATGGTTACAGCGTAAATATACTAATGCAGAATTGAGAGATCTCAGCAACGAAATGCCTTTGGCGATTGTGTATTAGGTATTCATATTTATCCCCCTTTAATCGTTTCCAGAAGTATGGAAACGGTTCGCATTAGGGAGAGGGTGACTGTGAGATAACTTGCTACGATGAAATTATGAACTTCTCGTTCCATTTCGCCGTACGCTAAATCGTTTTCGTTTTCCTTATTGTGTGAGAGGATTAAAATCCCTATAAACGGAAAAGAACGTTACCATTTAATATTTCGCTACAGTATCACTTGTGGCAACTCTGCTTTGGGGGCCAGAATATTCTAGATTCACGTTCGTAGGGTTTTGTGAAAGAAACAGCGCAGATTTCTCATGTTTTCCATGCACTGAAAAACTTGTTCACTTACTCGTTTTAATTGGAGGAATTAAATCTCTCAACACCAACCAATCTCTTTCAACTCTGCTGTTTAGATCGATAAGAGGCTGATATCTGCCAATCGATGTTATTTTGGGCTTACTCCGCTCCTCCAATCTCGAACACTGTCAAGGAAAGCCAAGTTTACTGTGTACAAGACTCAAATCCGACCAGTTCTTGCGTATGGGTCAGAAACTTGGGTAACGCCGAAGCAGTAGAAAATAAGCTAAGAGCGTTTGACAGAAAAATCCTGCGGAAAATCCTGGGCACTGTTTGCGATCGCGGATACTGGAAACGCAGGAAAAATGAGATCTACCAGCTTTATAACGATGCTGACGTTGTTAAATTTGCAAAGAGGAGGATGATCCAGCAAAAACCTATTCACATCGAAACACAGTGGAACCACTCAGGAAGAGGAAAAGGACGGCCCAGGCAGAGATGGACGGACAACATGGAGGAAGATGCAGCTAGGACTGGCTAACGAAATTGGAAGACTGAAGCTGAAGAAAGAGCGAAATGGAAGGGTAGGGTGTCTTGAAGGAGGCCAAGGCCCACCCCGGGCTGTAGAGCCAAGGATGAGGAAGAAGGGAACACTAACTTGTTGCCCTAAGCGGAAAACCAAAACTCGATCTTAAACCTTGTGCCTTGAAACTATTAGGTACGTTCCATAGGTTGAAAATACTAAGTATACATAACACTGCTATACACGTGTGATAGAAGTTGGATCCAGCCAGCATGGGAGGAAAACGAAAAGCTTCAGTCTATACCTGCAGTCCAGCACCCAATCTAGTTGGCTTTAGCGCTGAGCTAGGAGGAATCCAGCTGGACGTACCAGCACCCCCTGATCACACAACTATTCCAATTTCATATTGATTTTAGATCCCATATTTCAGAACTCAAACTTCTATACTGTGCCAGTACCCGAATACACCTAATCACATAAGAGGATTCTTAAAAACATTCTGTACCATTATTATTTTTAGGTATCTGTAAAAAGTAGGTACTCTTCGTAAAAAAAGAGTCTGGAATTTACAGTTGCGACTTGTGAATATTTGAGAAAACATAGATTGATGTGAGAGCAAGAACAAAAAAATGGTGCACAACGTTCAAGACTTTGATTCACAGAGGATAGAGTACCAGGGAATGAGTGGATGCTGGATTGCTGTATTTTGGGGTGTCTTTTCACCCTGGAGTGTGAAAAAATTATGTTTACACTGGAACACTGGAACAGGCAATCATGGATTGGAAAATACATTTATGAAGAATTTGCATTGTTTTTTCTCAATATCGTGCAAAAAAGTAACGCAGGAATCTTCAAGATTCATACGATGATTTATTATAACTATATGCGTTTGTACATACCTACCTCATTTTTGGGAATAAATGACGTACCTACAAACTTTATAGGCCACCGTTTGCTCGCTACTTACTTACCAGTGAAGCAATTATGGTGAGGTTTTCCTTATTCGCATAATCGTTAGGTGCTCGGATCACTATGGCACTATACGTTCTCACAACCTTCGGGTGTAATTGGGATCGAGAACTGCGGTGTTGTAAGAGCTCAGGGACCGCCTATCTATGCAAAGCAGATGTTTCCACGTTGAAATCGCTCCCAAATGCGCCAACTTACCCGCTCGTTCCATCCTATTTCTTCCCCACCCTCTAGATATCCCTTCCACATCGTATTTCGGGCTCTCGCCTTATCTCAATACATAGCTCTGCAGTTTGCTTATCTCAGCTACCCGTCTGAAGCCTTTCGAGAAAAGCGCCGTTTAAATACCTTTCACCGATACGGCGAACTGGCTGGCAGTTCAGTGATAAGTTCCAAACCTATAGTTTGTCCTGTCGTAGCAACAAACAGATGAATTTGACTGATTCGTACTGATCTTCGATAAGAACATCGGAAAGGGTAGAAGATTCCGTAAGTGCACAGGTTCCCTCGGGTGAGTTTTCATCGCACGATAAGGAACGCATTTCCCCACACCGTGAATAAAGCGGCGCGGTAATAACTCTTCCTATTGATCTTCCAATCTCTCCCTGAATGGCGAACGTTGGTGGTACTGATACTAGGTAAAACTTATAGAGGCATTTGCAACGAAAGAAAAATATTGTCTCCTCTCTTCTCAAATTAACATGGACCGTTGGAATGCTGAGATTCTAAGAAAGTTTTTCCCGTCACGTGCACGTTCAATCACCCATTAATTTTGACGCGTACCTACTAATAGTGTTCCTAAAATTAGAGATTTTGTTTCCATTCAAATTTTTTGCCCACTGAATGTACTCCAAAATTTATATTAGGGGCATATTCTGACAGGAAATTTATCGCTCTTTCCAACGGTGTCCTTACTTTGGTTTATTACTTTCAATAAATAAATCGAGCAAAAAGAAAAAATCCCCCCCCCCCCCCCCCCGTACAAATTTTGATGGTTTCCGTTTCAAGATAAATAAGAATCCGAAAATGCAATAAAAAAATTTCTGTCCGCCGGACTACTTCGCACTTCCCTTAGTTACCACGAACCAAATTAATGACATTTGGTTTGTAGGTCCCGTTTGGGGTCTACTTGGCCCATGAAGCTCGGAGTTAATGTCAGTCATCTCTAAGGGGTGAAAAATAGGAGTTGAAATTTTCAGAACGCCGTAGCTCGAAAACTTTCAATAGAAGGGTGTGGTTTTTTGCTTCCTCACTACGAAGGTAGTGAAGCCTTGGATTCTTAACGTTTTTGAATTGACCTCGAACTAAAGAATTTTTTGAGACCATCCGGGGTATTGTACTACAGCCATTCGTTATTTGCACTGAAAAGCTTCGTCAACATGATCGTGAATGAAACGGTATAAATCCGGCCCAGATATCAGTGCTAGGGAACACCTGATTATAATGAATGGCTGTATGAAATCGAGTTGGTTGTTCGGTGGTATTATTTCGTTTGAAGAATGTGGATATTTTGGATTTTGTTGATAGGTACTTTTGTAACTTCAACAAACGTTATGCTTTATGAACAGCAACTAATAATATTAATGATGGAACTATCCCGCTCATTTTTAAGAAAATGTAGCTCCAGTACTCGATTTAAGGCTTTCCTGGGGGGAGCATGAGGGTAGGTTAGGTATTGACCACAGGAAACAGTGAACTACTCAGTTTGGCATCTATACAGGTAAATAGTAATAATAACAAAGGGAGTTTGACCAGGTACAAAGTCGAAAAGGCGAAAAAATCTTAAATATGTAAAAACTCACGAACAAAGGGGTCAACAAAAATTGCATAGACGAACTTTTTGTTAGAAATTAGTTGTAGAATCGATACCTGAAGTTTCGTGGTGAAGAAAGTGGGATACCCTGTATAGTGATAACAGGGAAAATAATATAATAACATTGTTAGTAAATTACCATGCCAGACTTGACAGATCGTTTTGCTAGTGGTGTAGATTCTCTCAAGTTACCGCTGAACCTGTTCTGATGCCGAAAAATCCAAACATAAATAGGTACCTATTGTGATATGATTGTGAGATAGGAAGCTGGTGTGTGTGACGTTTTGGGTTTTGTTCCCCTTTAGGAAAACTCTTTATCCTCCACAATGAGAACGTCCCCTGTTCTGTCTTTCTAAGATACAATCAATTCGTGAGAGGATGATTTTTATCTGTGAAAACAAGCGGAAAAAAGTCCCTGGAATGAGCGGTACAACTGAGAACAACACAATAAGGCTGCTATCAGCTTCGCCATACAAAAAAAGGCTTTTTATCTACAGGAAAAAAACTCTCGAGCTAAACCTTTGGCAACCCTATGCGATTGTATTCTTGAAAATAGAGTCGACAAAAACAGATATCTCTGGCTGGCTTCGTTCTTAAAACTCCTGGCGCGCTGAAAGATGGATCACCTCACTTCTTGCCCTGGGCTTTTCCATCAACTCCTTTTCCTTCTCCATCTAGTCTATACACTTATTCATCCCTACTTATCAATATCACAAAGGTAAAACTTTTATCAAGTTAAGTGGTACCGTCTACACCACTTATCGGTTGAAAGGTCGATTCAAAAGGGGTTGGAAGAATCAATTTTCCTACTCTTTGAGTAAAGGATAAAGTTGTTTAGAACTCTAGTTTCGATGAAGACCCCACCTCCGTTTTCTTACGTACCTACCGATAGTTGGATGCTTTTATCTTACACAAGTCAGCGGCAACTTTTCTTCAGTTTCCCTCCCTTCCCCCCCCCCCCCCCCAACTTCAAATCGGATATTCCGGACGGAAGTGTTGTACCAAACACTATCCCAAGTGCCAATAACAGAAGTTGTTCTTCGTCCCGGGCGACGCCGACGATCCTAACAAGGAACGAGTCCTTGCATCGGTAGAACCGGCCTAACATTGTTAACAGCGCAGAAACTCCGTAGTTTGTTTACCTTGTTCTCAATTTTTTTTCCTCCTAACAAATTCTGTTTATGAAAGTGGTATATTTGGTACATATAAGAAATAATTACATAATGAACTAAATGGTTATAAAGAACCAATACTAACGGATTTCAAGTTCTTTTCTCAACGAATCTCATCATATCTTGAGATTCTAAAATTGGGTTACCATTTTGATGCGATTGGAGGAGAAGTGGAGGATGTAAGTTGGCTCTGGATTAGCTCAATTCGAACGTAGAACGCGACATTTGCAACAGGTAACCCAAAATTACCGCAAAGCAGGAAACCCCCACAATGCAAAGAAAAGACTGACAAGAAGAACTCCTCCGCGATGTATAAAAACGAATGGATGCCTATAATTTCACCTAAAATGTGAGAAATAGTCAATAGTACAGTAAAGTGAACAACCATTCCAGGGACAATTAGGACGCTTGACAGCGTGACGGAAGTGATAGACTGTCAGGAGGATCGTAATATTACTTCGATAATTTCGCTCAAGGCTTTCCGTTGGTCCAACAGCCTGGGTTGGGAGAGAGGCCGCTTGGATTCGATCGGACGATCGGGGCGCCTAAACACTGGGCCACTTGCTCACCCCTGAATCATCAATATTATTCACGGAAGCTATTCCCCAAAGTACTTGTTGTTAATGTTGTAGTTTCGAGAACTAAGTCTTGTTTGAAATTATATAATCAGTACTTACCTACTACTTACTGAGCTGCATAATGGTATAAACGGTGAAACGTTTGTTCTGAATCCTATAATTTCCACTTTCTAGGTCCTAAAGAGTTGAAGCTTCTGTTGTTCTTTCGCGCAGTTGGACGTCTTACCGCTTCAAAACTAGAGTTTGTTACGAAAATAATTTTGGTTATATAGGTAGTTCGAATCGAGAACCACGCTTCAGAGGAGTTCTCTCAAAGTTCTGCCGCAGTTAGTTCAGCAATCGCAGGCAAAGTCTCCTAACAGATAGAATTGACTTCCGTATATAATTTTCTTCCTTAGCCCTCCGCAAGGGAGGGCCTGAATTAGCGACGGCTGGTGGACGACAGCCCTTTGTGCCCAACACATGAAACAAAGCCGCAGCTCTCTAGAGCGGACACTCTCGAATCCAGACGCTATAAATTGCCCGTAGATAATTTACAGGCTTTCCGGGCAGTTAAAAGCTCGCTGCAACCCTCCAGCCCTATTCGTCCAAGCGATTTGCGTGGTAGGACCGAAAACGCTCGGTACACGCGTGAATAAATCGTTAAACTGCTCTAACAGAGTCATTACTACCTCTGTTTGCCGAACATCGGGTCGAACGGTGGGTACCCTAAAAAAGGAACGTTTGGTACCTACTGCATCAAAGACCAATGGCAGAACCGAATTTTCCGCATGAAATTCTGCCAACAAGACAAAACAAGTTTGTAATAAAAGAGCACAAAGAAAAGTGAGCATGAACTCTGAATAAAACGAGACAAATTTCATTTTACATGAATTTGCATTTCAATCAAGGTGGACATAGAAATGCCGCTGACTAGATGGCTGTTCTGAACGCTATATAACCCTTGAAATACCCATCACTACACGAATGAGTAATGAGAGAATGGTTTAATGAGATGAGAAATTGAGGGTACCTATTTGAGAGTTCGTCACACCCTAAAATTCATCATAATCTGGCTATATATTAACCTGCGTATCTGAAAAATTTTGCGTGAGAAATGTGTAACTGGTGATCAAATAAAGTTGAAGTGTAGGATGAGGTTTCCACATTTAAATTCCTCATGCGTAACTGGTGACCAGATAATGTAGAAGCGTAGGATGAGGATTCCTCATTTCTTTTATAACATTCCTGTTTGCGCATCCTTAGAGCTTACTGCTCCAATCACTGTAGAATTCATTTCGATCCGAGACCCCACCAGGGGTCTACGACCCCTGATCCCTGGACGTACTAGTATTTGTCTCTAAGCTGTTACAGATTGTTTGGGAGTGATGGGTAGGTATATAATAGGTATTGTTGAATATTACTGTGTTGTTGTGGTTGTTGGATACGGTTGTCTTACCGTAACTTGAAAATGAGCTGCCCAAGTTTTCCCGATGACTGGCTGGGGAGGCAAGGGTCTTTCTCGTCAGGCTCGTGATCATCCTTGGAATCGATAAGAGGGTGATGAGTTTCGTCTTCAGTATGAAACCTGAAACAGAAGAAAGAATATTTAGAAAAAATAAAACAGCACACAATCTGCGGATCAAATGGAAAATTGAGAAAGGCCCTCCCTTCGAATTTCCACCGATTTTTGAATTTCAGGCTATGTATTCTTCTCGAAAGTTTACCTAGCCTCTTTTGCCAACGACTTCTATTTACTCCAGTTCTTCTACCTACTCTTACCACCCTTCAACGAATATCTCCTCAACGCAACCTGATTAATTAATTGGGCCCAAGTACCTACCGACAATTACCGCCTTTTCAATATATTTGTGACATCCTCGGTATATAGTAATTTTTCCAGTGTGTTTTATTTTCAACTTCCTATAATCATTAACTCAATGTTGGTTACACCACTCTTCAGGAGGATTGAGGGAGGAAGGGTGCGTCGTACCTATCCATAAGTGTAAAGGAAACGATGGTTACAGGATAAAGAAAAGTATGAAGAGATTGACGGACCAGGATTGACTAGTATGAAATACTGTCTTGGTAATCCGACGGCATATGAAGCTGACATATGGTGTGTTATTATTATTAAAAATTAAAGATTATTAAAAAAAGTTGAGATAACCAGTGTCCACAAGAAAATGATAGGGAAAATTATATTCTGGCTGAACCTGCACGAGTCGGAACCTTGCATTTTGGACTTCAAAATCAGCTGAATATTACGCGCTGAAGAATGCGTGTGAGGTCATGGATAGGCGGGACCCGTGACGTAGGTAGCGTAATATTATAAGGTACAATGGTCTCCGGCAAAACCCGCTTCTCAACACTCAACATTCTTTATTGGCGCTTGGTTTGGAAGAAAATAATTCTCAGTATGTAGGAAAAATGCAGACATAGGTACGAAGTCCGAACAAAAACCCATATTCATCTAAGTAATTCTGTAGGAATCATTTCCTGCTCATGCTGCGTTGAATTATTCGTACTCACGATGAAGAGTGACATAAATGAAACTGGAGTGATATATTACTAGTCGTCCCCTCTGCAGCCTCGTTTCAGCGAATTGCCAGTTGAAAATTTACCTCGTCTAACCGTCAGCTTCACTTTTCGACTTTCGTGCCTCTGGACGTATGTAGTAGCTCTTTACTCGGGTTCTCAACTTCTCATGAATAATTCCAACCCCTCTCTCATAAATCCCCCTTCGGGAATGGTAAAAAAATAGAGAACATCTTTTTATACCTGGAGGCCAAATTCGCGAGGTTTCATACGCGACAGCCATTCGTGGTTTATTCAACCAACACAAATACCTGGGAAATACACGGTTCTCCAAACCCCACGAATTACGTTTTACGGTTGAAAAAACAGAAATACTTGCAGGTACTCTTATATATAATATCCGTTTGGGAAAAGTTTGCATGGGTTGACAGAGTAGTTTTCGGTCCTCCATATGAAGCGAAACCGTTACTAAATACCTAACGAGGGACTTCATTTATAGGTACTTTGTAAAACATCACCTGCAGGGAATGAGTTTTTCATCGCTTTTTGCATTGCGCCTCTGAAGCCTACAGAAGTCCAACCCGTTCACTTCACGGTAATGATAGCATTGCTGGTATAATTGCAGGATCTGATTTCAGGCACCAGAATGAATGAAATTTGAGGCATTGAATTGGATAATACGTGAGGAACATTTTTCTTTTGGTTTATTATTTTCAATAATGAACCTTTGGAATCGAGCATTGGGGGGGGGGGGGGGACAATTTATCCCCCCTCCCCTTTCAAAATTTGATGGTTCCCGTTTCAAGGTACTAAGAATCTGAAAATGGAATACAAAATTCCTGTCCGTCCGCCGCACTGCGTTGGGGAGGCGGTTAAAAAATAGGTACAATTTTTACATTTCGATTTTTATTAGTTTTTCAGTTCAAATTAGAGACTGGGAAAAAACCGAATACTTTTCAGCTTCACTAGTTACCCACCAGCAAAATTTCAAACGTCAACAACGCGTTTGGCAGCCATAGGAATAAATTCTTGTGAACGGAATTTTCTTCCCTAGGTATAATACCCCTATTAAAATGTAGGGACAGGCAACTTTGTTCCTAGGGACAGATTGACGGATGCAAAATGGAATGAAGAAGACGGAAATTAAATAGTGAAATGTAATAAACTCTTCTCGACTACAAAATGTAGAATAACTTAAGGCTCTTTACTATCATAACACAAGACCTGAAAGTAGAATCACGTTAGGGAAAAATAAGTGATCCAAATTTCTCTCATCGCAGGGGGGGGGGGGGGGTGCACGAGGGTGTGATACTGACCACAGAAAACGGTGATCTACGCAGAAGGGGCATCTATAATGCTAAATATTAAACCGTTGTGTAATATTTCGCAGCGTTTTAACTCAATTTTCGGATTCTACGCACCTCGAAAAGGAAGCCATCAAATTTTGAGGTGGGTTAAACTTTTTTTCCATGCTCGATTCCAAAGGTTCACTATTGAAAATAATAAACCAAAAGGCATGTTTTTGAGATTCACTTTCAAGATTTTATCCAAGTTTCGATCGTGTCGCTGCAATAGCCAAAAAGCCACATTTGAGGATTTCATTAGCAAGAAAGTTGGATTTCCTAGCATCATCTTTCATTTTACAGGACGAAATTCACCTGTGTAGGTACCTAACTCTTCGAGCGGAAAATCGACGAGGAAGACCAGAAAAACATCCTCAAACTTTGAATTTCACATGCAGGTATTATTCTAATTTTTTTGTTTTTATTTCAATAGGATTCAGCTTATTCTTTTGTAGAGACATTCCAGTTTCAAGGTTCGAAAACACGGTTTTAAAGTGTAAAAACTTACCTATGATCTACGAAGAACATTAAAAATAAAAAAATAAATTAGGTGCTCCCAATAAAATGCGGTTTTCGAAAAATGTTACAAAGAATTTGTAGAATCGCAGATACGAAGTTTGGTAGATTAGACTGGAGACTCAGTCTCCCTATACCATTACCCAACTGTAATGCAATTTATTATAATATACTCTCATCTGATCATGCTGCATGACTCTTACTTTGAAAGCTTGTTTTTCTATGAAAAATCGGCACAATGTAATATCCTAGGTACCTACGTCGGTAGGTGCTAAGAACGAGTTGTGGAGGCGGGAACGACGTGAAAGACGAGTCACGGGTAGCGGCCCAGTGTGCTATCTACCTACCCTCCACTGGTATGGTATGCTACCTACCTATACCCTCCAATGGTATGCTATCTACGTCCGAACTGATGCCTACCCAACCATATTCAGGTGTAAAATAGTATGGAATGAAATTCTGAAGCGTACCGTATCAATTATATATATTCACTTAAAAATGAAGTTAGTCTGTACATTTATTCCAACAGCTTTCTTGACCTCATGTACCTGAAGAAGGCATAGTCTTGAGGACATACGCGTGGCAGAACATTCCGACTAAAAGCCCTCATTTGGTTGGTTGGTTGGTAAATAGCATACTGAACCAGGGGAACAGCGAAGCAGGCAGCGGAGGCATCGCCTCAGCGGTAGATAGCTTATTGGACCACCACCGAGTCATGTTCCCTCCTCGTGTTAAGGATTCAACTTCCATCTGTGCATGAACAGCGGCCCTCCCTTTCAGCTCCTCGCTAGGCCCTAGTTGTGTCCCGAAACTTTTTAGCCCGATCGGAACATACCCAGGGGTGTTATGAGAGAACAAGTGCAAAAAAATAGGTACTTTTTGTGTTTTAGTAACATGTTAGTAACATGAGCTTTTGAGGTATCGTTTTCCATGTTTTTGGGGACGAGAAGACCGAATACGAAGTCGATTTTAACCAAAGAGTAGAAAACCGAGGTTCTACCAAATATTCAGCTCCCAAAATTGATTTTTTATTAGTCAAAAACCTGGGAAATCGCCTGAAATCACCATCAATTTGTATAATAACACTAGAAGAATTGTCAACACGTGGATCAAGACGATTAAATGGCACTACCAATGAACAAAGATAAATTGAAAAAAAAGGAGCGTACCTAATTCGTGTTTTAGGGGCCAAAAATGGTGGAAACCATCAGAAATAGCTATTTCAATTATTTCATATGAAAGAAACAATAAATGAACAGCCATAATTTCTGTAGGTATGTCCAAAAGAATAATAAACCCATGTGACAAGGACTTTGCA
Source organism: Leptopterna dolabrata (assembly GCA_954871275.1). NCBI lineage: Eukaryota > Metazoa > Arthropoda > Insecta > Hemiptera > Miridae > Leptopterna > Leptopterna dolabrata. Next base: position 27,517,936 of record OX940979.1, read on the forward strand.
GCGTTTATTTATTTATCTACGGGCAAGCCCAGTTACATTGCAGAAGTACATAACTGAGTATAGAATAATAAGTAAGGATATACAAATTACTACAGTTACGATATGATATGTGAGCTGCGTAGGTATTTCCCATATGGGTAGTTGGATTGATACAATCAGTTGAATGGGCATGGAGAAATGTTCCAGACAGATTAAATGTTCTCGGTGGTCGTGGTCTTACTCAACAGATGAATCTGGATGAAATTCAAATTTGAAATAGAAGCTGAATACGACTACATAACAGGAAATTGGCATAGTTTTTCAAGCGTTACTTTGTTAAACAGGACATGGCTAGTTTTTTATAAGGGAGTAATTACTCAAGAGACATGGGATGTTAGCAGCTCAGTTAGCTTCTCTCGAAACAAACAATGATGGAAAGGTTGGAGGCAGAAGTGGAATTTCCCTCACAGTGACGAAAGAACATCAGTGATGAGCTTGATAAACAATACGAAAGATACGGAGCAGGCAGTCATTGTGCAATGTCATTTTGCTAATTTCTGCAAGACATCCCCACTGGTGTATACCATGCTACAGAGGTTGATGACGGTTTAAATGGTACAGACTTTGGAAAGACCTGGTGCTTATACCTAAGCTATAATCCCTCTCGGAAGCGCCAATCCACCACAAAAAAGATATTTACGTTAGGGCGCATAATAGCCCGATTTTTATGAAAGATGTGAGACCCTCCGAATGATTCATATAAATAGTTACGCGCGATGCAATGGTTTCCGGAAACAGAAGTCGAACAATTTTGTTCCCTAATGTCTAAAACCTTGTCTCGATGTCTAAAAACCTGATTCTCTTTGGAAAATAACAACAACAAATCACAACTTCAGGCTTACCAGCAATTACTACAACCTTCGATCCTTCCTTCAGCAATATCATCACTTTCCACCTATATTTATATTTGCCAATCATCCAGTAAATTCACTGCACAGTAGGCATTTTCCAGTATATTACAAGGAATACCTAAAACACCTTCACTTCCCTTTATCTGTTCACTTTAAAAGTTGCAACACTCCCCTTCAACCTGTTGCAGTTTGGCTCTCCGCCAACATAATATACCCAAATGTCTGTAGGTACACTTTTTTCTGATTTTTGTCATCATTATTTATTATCACCATATTTATTGCCGTATTTATATAAATTCTATATTATTGTAACCAACAGTACTATTTATATAATCGTGAATATCTGCTAAACAAAGCAACACTAGAAACCTGCAGCTCTGAGAAAATAACTTAGTGACCTGCAGCTCTGAGAAGATAACTTAATTCACAAAGAAGCAATTTCAGTAATTAAGAAGCCGTTATTCTGATCATCAGTTTAATTTTACAATTTAGATCTGTGTAACTAGTGTAGAAGTTACTCACGTTCGTAGAAAAGCTACCTGACTGTGACAGCCCATACCCGAGCTAGGCACACTGCGCCTGACTAAAACTTGCAGCAAAGTGCATCAACTGCATGCAGAGATCTCCAGCTCAGGATCCTGGGAGTTCGTGGTTACATCAAACTGTCTAGTCATCATTCGTCGTCTTTGGCTTCTTTTTCCATCCGTCCGTCTTCATTTCTTCCAGCGAGGACTCTAACTTTCTTTCAGTGTTGGTCATTTGGTACACAGGACACAGGAGGTAGGGATTACCTAATACCTATTCATCTACCGAATCTTTTTTGAGAGAATTACTTGAACTATTTATACCTCAATAACAATCTGAGTGTGATATAACACATCAAGTTCTTGAGGCTCATTTTTAGATAGGCATTTTGATTAATTTACATCATAGAACATCTAGGAAAATCTATCTGTTCTGCGTTATTCAACACCATTCAAGTCAAAATCAAATCATCTAGTCATTGGTTACAATTCAAGCGCAATATACAGTATGGTAAATACAATCAACTAAAAGTACCTACCCTGGTGGTTCAAGGTTGGGCTTAGCAGGCCCCTGAGCTTTACAAAACCGATTTGTACAAACAAAGGCTTCCTTATGACATGGTGGCTAAGTTCATGACGTAGCGGCCAAATGTTTGACCCTTCTTAATGGGAACCTACCTAGGTAATTTTTCACGAAAATTTGCAAAAGCAAACCAGTGGAATTAACCATCCATACGAAACTACATTTTGCATCGATGGAAGTAAGTTGCCCGAAGCACGTCGTAGTTCTTTGCAAGTATTCAATGATCCATGTCTAGCTATAATTAATAAAATCATTTTTAGAAGACCGTTTCTTTCGTAGCTACTTCAGATTGCTATATTTTTATAGGTAAAAGATACTCCCCCCCCCCCCCCCCCCAGAAAATGCGTGTTTTTTCAATATTGAACGTCTAGCTCATAATAGTTATTATGGAGTGAGAATGGAGCTACAAAAACACCTCCGAGTCCCAAAATGCCCAAACTTTTGTAAGGACAAAACAATGCTCCAGTGTCGGCGTTTCCCGCATTCAGCCCCACTGGGCCAAGCAGAATAGGCCTTGAATAACAACTAAGAGTAGGCAGGCATTCGAGAATATTACCAGTTGAATGTCAGTAAAATGGGTGGGAAATACCATTTATCCAGTGAATGTTCATCTTGAACCAGCCTTGCCATACGTACTCGAACTCATCGGCTGCGTTCGACGAGCTTCCACCAAGTGCGGTTTGTTTCCCGCCAAATGGATCAAAGTGATGTGTTGCTTCACGGAACTCGCTGTTAATTATCCTTATTTAAACCAAAGTTGTGTTCCATTCTGAGAAAACCCTTTGTGGCGTTATTCAGACGTAAAAGAACCTTTTCACAAGTCCCACGGTCGTGTTGTTATTCGACTCTGAACCGGAGCGATTGATACGAAGAGGGGTCTCGAGGTTTATGTTTGGCGGGGCGTAAATTGTTCTGAACTCACGTTTCATTAACTTGTTGGCAGAGGTGAGAAAACGGGCAGAGGGTTGGAGAGGGATTTTCCAGGAAGCCTGCGTCCCTTGCAAACTTCCATTTCCTGAGTCTTGTGTAGAAGGTATGCGGATACGGAGGCTGGTGCATACACGTTTCTGACTAATACTTAGTACGGCCGGGTCGGGAAACTTGGTAAAGACGGCGGTAGTTCGATACTCGAAATTCAAATCCATTGAAGCGTTCATCAGATTGGGGTTGCGGAAGTATCGGGGCTTGTGCAAAGATTGTTGAACATGAGCAAAGACTTGGATTTTACCGCACCGTTGGATGTGCACCCATAATTGAACACGGGTGTGAGAGTGCGTCACGAGGTATAGGTGTAGGCGAAGGAATAATGTTACACGAGTGTAACGAAGTATCTGAAGAAACTTAAACCTACCGGAGTTTGTCACGTAATGCCTATGGGCGCTTGTAAACATGTCACATTACGAATATTCTTTATTCATGTAGTTATGAGCGTGACAAAAACAGGGCAAGACCATTTCTGTCAAGAGAAAAATCAGGCACAGTAATGTCGAGTGGAAATCGTGATGTGGAGGGGAAACAATTGTTTTCGTCCTGAAAGTGATCACAAGGCTTCCTCTGGTAGCCCCGGGATGAGAAAAATAATAAAAATTATATAGGTACATATAATTTCCATCCATTAGGCGAAACTACAGGGAATGCGTCAATTGGCTCATATATAGGCACTTTTAACCAAAAGGTGTATCTTGAGGGATACATAATGTCAGAAGGATTATCCATTCGTGTTCTCAGCCTATTCTGGTCTTCAAAGCGTGAAAATGTTACTCTAGCTCTGTAATAAGCTGCTACTTTAGCGCTTCAAAACTTTAGTAGAGAAACGTGATGAGGATATAAGAACTGCACAGCCTCATTTCGCCTTATTAGTCGCTCCTGACGGGACCTTCTAAACGTCGGGAGACCACTGAGGACAGGCGTGATGCTGGGAAAGGGAGTTATCTTTAATGAAAGAAGTAATAATACTTGAACCGTCTGCTGGCTCGGAGAGGCAGTTTCGCGTTTTCCGGAACGAACCAGCAGCAATGGCTGCTCTTTATGAAAACGCTAAACTTGGCGGTTTGTGTGGGCGGGAAACTAATTAGAGCGAAAGCGAGATTGGAACTCGATACGACCCAAGTGGCCGCGAGCTAAAAAGTTTTCTTCTGAAAATGTTCACTCCTTGAAGATATCTAACTAGCTGTATGTATATCACAAATTTCATAGAATGATGTAATGGGAAACCAGCTGTGGGTGGGACTGTGAATCGGTTGACAATCCCACAGTTCGGAATAGTTCGGTGGCTAGCCGAATTCAAGTGTTTGCCAAGCTCTATTCGATCGTTATGCATAGACAATGCTCACCCAAAGTTGTATAAATACAAAATGCAATTCAAAAAATATTCTACCTGACTGATGAAAAGCGGCCCATGACTTGGGGTTTGAGAGCTAGTTGCGCTAATTATTCCCAGCTTTGTTGATTCTTCACTCATGAAGGGTGGTTCCACATTTGGATCGATAGGATTCCCGAAATTCTTGAAATATTCGTATTGAAGAAAACAAGCTACCGCAACCACCCCTCTCCTAGCCCCCCTGATAAGTTGGACTATACATATTTCCAAAATAAAATTAATACTGCTGAGATACTACGGAGACCTAGATTCTTTTGGGTATATCCTTATTTTCCCAAATTTTCAGTTGAACAACCATTCATGAGTCAAAACGGTCTCTTTATACAATAAATACGCTGATTTTACCCATTACTCAGCCGTTTATTATTTACCTATCTGGATACTTTCCCTTTCTGCGAAGATCACTGTTCTGTGGCCAGCACTTTTCCACCGCCCGCGCCCCCACGACCTATGATGCGCTTTTTCGGCCCCACGAACCTCCCACCCGATCTTTTTTTGAAACTCTGAATCAAATTTTTACCTAATTAGGATGATTCGTTAGGCTGTGAACAACACACTGTGGACCTATCAACAAGTAGGTAGGTTTAAAAAAAGTATCTATCATCTTTCTTCAGTTAAACATAACAGAACTACAAACTTGATACTTGAATATAATCGGCTGTCCCTTGTCAATTATATCTGGGCTAGAGTTATGTAGGTAAATACCGTAAGATTCACACTCATGCTGGCAAAGCTTTCCGGTTCGAACTTCTGGGCCTTACGTACCTCAGGGCAACTGGACGTGCAATGCTCCGAGCGGTCTCAAACAATCCTGAAACTCAGAAAAACGCCACAAAAACCATATAATTTCAACGGCGGCCGTTTTGAAAATGTCAACCCCTATATTTCACCCTTCAGAGATCGTCACCTCTGAGGTGGAACTCCGGATTGAAACGCCGAGCTTCGAGGAATTTCGGTTCACGGTAACTCTAAAAAGGAAATTGCGGCACGTACGGCGGAGGGACAGGATTTTAGGTTTATTACTATCAATAATTAACCTATGGAATCGAACATTTTCTGATTCCACGTACCTTGAAATGCAAACCATCAAATGTATGGGGGGGGGGGTAAACACATTTTTCCCATGCTCGATTCCAAAGGTTCATGATTGAAAATAATAAACCAAAATCTTACTAGGTACTTCAATTTACTAATTTGGCGTTCCAATACCTAGTTCAATAGTTTCGAGATTGTTTGACAATATTGTTAGATAATGTTGCGGGGAGTTTGTCCTTGGAAATCAAAAGACAACCAACCCCTCCAGGGTCAGACTCGGTCGCTCCGGATATTGTTTGCCCTCCCAAGTTCCTCATTAAGATTAACGGAGTCCTAAGCCACGAGCTATTGGATTATTAAGTGGTCTCAACAAGGCCGGGAACGGTCGGATGTTTAGGTAAACAAAGTTTGATCGCTGCTCGGAAGGCATTACTTAAACCAATAAAGGAAAACCAACAAGAACCTCTGTGATGAATCATTTTGGGTATGAATTTAGCGGTGAAGAGAGTATCGATGATTAGCAGTGATCTGTTTGCTTAAAAACCCTCGGCTGACGAAACAGAGGTACGAAATTTCCATAGGAGAGCCGTTAAATTCTTTGGTGCCGTCCAAACTTGGATGAATCCCATGAAATCACGAACTTGCAATTGGAATTAAACTTGCGATTTAATCAATTCCAGCGGAATCTGGTTTCCATTCCACTTTGATCATCGCGTAATCTGCATAATGTGCACTCTTTGTTTGCTTAAAACCTAGTCTTCGTGAATAACCTCACCTACACGCATCGTACATTGGCTGATAAACGGCAACCATCTCTGATCTAAACTTTATAGGAAGTCAGAATATAACTCACCGACTTCTATAAATGAAATTTCATTACAACGTCTCTCTTGTCAACTATACTAGACAAAATGAAGGGTCCGGACTGCCAAGCAAATTTTCATGGTGGGATTATAAAGTTTCCCTTGTTTAACGGATTATAAGGTTCCATATGAATGCCTTTCATGAACCGGTGCTCCATTTTTGCTCTCATAACGATTACGATCGATCTGAGCCTCCTATGGTTCAAGACTGTACCTTGTCCGATTTTCTCCATCTCTACAATTGCCTTGAGCTGTCAGATATAACGGACAAATATAACATGATATCATAATGACCTACTGTTTCCAAAAGCTACGTCATGCCAAAGAGCACTCACTCGTCTCAAGGAGAAAGGGAAAAAAGGAGATGTGAACTGTGATGAATTTAAATTGGCGCATTCATCACGAGCGGTGTGAGGGAGGATGTGCCCGGAATTTGGTTATGAGCGAATCACCACCATGATCCCGGTCTTTTTGGATGTTGTGCTCGGTTGCGGTTATGGGCGGACCACCACCGTCCCCCGAGATCTTTTAGGTTGTGCCAGAATTTGGTTATGAGCGAATCACCACCATGATCCGGATCTTTTTGGAAGCTGTGCTCAGTTGCGGTTATGGGCTGACCACCACCGTCCCCTGAGATCTTTTGGGTGAATTTGCCAGAATTTGGTTATGGGCGAACCACCACCATGATCTGGATCTTTTAGAATAGGATAGAGATGTGGTAAGGAGATAGAGAGTAGTCAGCGACTAGAGGAGAACGTAGAATGGCTGGAAAGGCGCAGGAGGCGAGTTTATATAGGCCTGGGAGCCGTCTCCCTCCATCCTCTACCTGGCAGAGGATGGTGGGGTCCCAGGTTGTGCTTCGACTCCCCTGTGACTTCCGTCCCCACCTCTGCAAGTTTATTTGGCGAGAACTTATGTTTGCAATGTACAAGAGTTGTGATTCTGGGAGGAATCCATGACATGAACATTTTTGGTAAACTTTCTGTGATGAAACAATCCTCTAATTCATTCACTGAGTTCCCGGATTCGATATGTCAGGAGGTTGAAAAGCCGTGTGGGTCCACCTGCATCGGACTGCAGTTCTTGGATACGAATAGGAACAGCTTAGGAACTAACGAGTTCGCATGAGTGTTCCACGACAGGCCATTATGGAAGCTAATGGACTATAGGAGATTAAAACCAAGGTCCATCACCTGCGTTTCACTCTTGCGAGGGCATTTGACGTCAATCACCATCTGTCAGTGATATCTAATCCTTACTAAGCAGAAACTGATGCAAATCAACGTGAGAAGTATACTCACTGACAATGTCACCTGCATACTCGTTATGTCATCTCCAAAAGGAGATGCTACCCGTTGACTCATACTTAAAAGCTAGATCGCTGTTGAAAATGAAAAACGCTGCAAAGTCCATGTCATATGTCACACCTATTTTGGCCCCCAAAAACACGAATTAGCTCCTGATTTTTGCAAATTATCTTTGATCACCTCTTGAGACTTTTTCTAGTGTTATTATACAAATTGATGGTGATTTCAGACAATTTCCCAGGTTTTTGGCTCATACAAAATGAATTTTGGGAGCTGAACCTTCGTTACAACCTCAATTCTTCACTCTTTGGTCAAAATCAACTTCAAATTCGGTTTTCTAGCCCTAAAAAACATGGAAAATGATACCTCGCAAGCTCATGTTCACTAAAACCTCAAAAAACCTCGACAAACCCTATTTTTACACCCATTTTTCACTTGTAACACGCCTGGGTTATTTTGATCGGGCTGCAGGGGCTTAGGAGCACAACTAGGAGCCAAATGTGTTCTCAAATGGGGACCCAAACTGTGTGCGGAAGAATGACGATTTTATACCAAATTTTCACATAAATTTAAGGTTGAAACTTCGTTAGAACCTCAATTTTCCCCTCTTCAATCAAAATCGACTTCATATTCGGTCTCCTCGTCCTGAACAACATGGAAAACGATATACCTCCCAAGCTCATGTTACTAAAACACCAAAAACCCCAATTTTTCACCCATAACACCTCTGGGTATATTCCGATCGGGCTGCAAAGTTTTGGGGCACAACTAGGGAATTTTTTAGACAAAAATTGAAGTAGATATGCATGCGTTTTTGGAATCTACGCCCCTTGAAACGTAATAGAAAAAAATTTGAGGGGGTGTTATAAAAACGCTTTGCTCAGCGATTACATAGGCGCATTATTCACAGAATAATAAAACAAAGAACAGCAGCATCTTTGTATGTTTTACAGCTACTCCACATAACTGTTACTTACGACTTACGAGTACTCCACATAACTGTTGAAAAACAATACAGCCAGAACCATTGTGCTCGAGTTTCAAAAGTAGCGAGTGATGTGATACGGGGTCATACTTTACGTTGGAAGTATTAAAATCTATGCTCGCCAATATGCGTGGGAAAACGTGTTGCGCCAGGCAGGTAGGTAGTTTTTATCACCCTAGAAGGCGTCGGAAAACGGCAGTGAAGCATTGTGTGACAACGACACTCACCTGGAGCTGGAGACGAGAGCTGTTGTTTCTAGTGGTGCTGGCACGATGGCGGATGAAGGGTCTTCGCACGTTGGGCTGGTGCCAGGTGAAGATTTGGCCGAGTGGAGTAAAGTGGGTGCAGCTCCGCTCGGTGAGTTGCTACCTGAGCCCTGAAAACAGACGAAAAAAAAGTTTATGTCGGCTCAAAAATACAGCAATTCCATTGAAGTCAGACTGCCGTTATATGTACTTCTACGTATTTGAAATTTTGAGAAAAAACGGGATTGAGGAAGATGGTTTGCGCATTTGTTTCAAATTCCATTGCCACGCCTCCAAGAAATCTCCCAAGTGAGAAACCTCTCTTTTTACTGAACTGGAGATTTGCCAGTAGCAAATTACCTTTCTAATGCCATATGATATTTTTCATTGGTTGCATGTGAGAAGAAATTCTCTTTAATAAAAAGTTTTTCCTGTGATTACAAAAATGATAACAAACTGAGCTCTTGATTCTAAAATATACTGTTCCTCATCACGTTTTCTGAAGTAAATTCATAGAAAACATTTTGATTTTTTTTTCAGGATTTCTTTTGAAAGCTTGTTCAATAATGACCTTCGACATATAACAGAAAACACGAATCAATGTTGTTCTTGTGAATTCATCTGAGAGGGGTGATGCAATGAAGGTGCATTTCCTCAGTAAGACGATGTTTCCTTATTTCCGTGAGTGGTTCCTCTTCACGCGGTCTGTGCCAATAAACTTACGAAACGGACAGTTCGTATTTTACACCCTCTGTCCGTTTCAGCAGGTACCTACCGCACAACGGCAAAAATTGCGAAATATCCGGATCTTGTTCCTTAGGTACTGTGTAAGTACGTCCGTTCTTTCACATCGGGAAGTGATGACAACTGGAGAAGTTGTAAGTGTACAGCGTAACTCCATGGGTTGTAGGTGAAGCTGTAGGTGTTGGGCTCCATGGGTTCACATCCTCCCCAGATTGAATAAACATCGAAATCCGAAGTTACAACATCAACATCATCTATCTTTCATCAATGACATCTATGATGAGGAGAAGAAGAAGACATTATACTGTTTACATTTGTCTTTTGTTTTCGTAGACTGCAAACTGCTGTTTCTTCACATAACTGAACTCTTATTACTTACTGTATTAAGCAATATTCTTATGAGGACGACTATTCTGGGGAAACAGGCAGTGAAAGACAGCTTTGACTGCGTCTGTTTAGGGGAAAAGGTGACTGATCACATCGGGGAAACATCGCAGAGACCGATAATGTGCGCGATATCAGTTGCCGTTCACGTGAAGTTCAGTGCGGTGATGGATGTCTCCATTCAACATAAATTCAACACAAGCCGAGCCGAATCGTTTCATAACAGACTTCAACAGCGCCACATCCCAATACGCGTCTAGTCATTTCCGTTTTGAAAGGAACACAAGCTGAATCGGATTTGAAAATTAAAAGCATCAAGAAAGGTACGTTTCATCATCTACTACTAAGAACGATTCGCACGAAATTCACGATTTCTCCTTTCGGATTTCAGGAGCCACCAATGTTCTGAAAAAGTCAACCCGTGACATGCTGGCTGCGCTAGATGGACTCTGGCAGCAATATGAACAGGACGGAGACTTGCTGAATTACCTGGACGGAGTCAGTAGGCGGTATGAAAATAATTTGAATAATGATGACGACGTGGTTTAAAGATTTACCCTCTTTATCCATCTTTTCCTGACGATAAATGCTGAAAATCCATTCCGGTGATTAGTTCTGTGACTGACCAAAGAATACAGTATATTTATCCTGCATTTTGAGCTCAGTTCTCTTATCCACAAACGCTGCATTTCTGTGCTGAGTTGCTTCCCCAAAATAGTCGTCTTACTTCCCTTAAGTAGTGGCGTTTTTAGCGAGTTTCCCTAAAGTGAGATCTCCCATTCATATTGCAGTACGTTGACAAATAAAAAACGGAAATGTACTTTCACGGACGATTTACAGGATGTGTTTTCTTTCCTCAAACGCGCCCAGCAGAACAGTTATGATGAAGTGGTGCGTAAAGGGAGCTGAGGACAGATTTTGATGAAAATAATCAATTTTCTAGTCAACTACTACGATCGCGTTTGAAATATGTATTTTTCTAGTCTTTTCCTAGTTATTTCATTCTGATTTTTAATAAACGATGCCCCCCCCCCCCCCCCCTCACTGATGCCTGCGAACCTGTTCCCTTTTATCCTCACCGTAGGGATGCCAATATGTAATTTTTGTTGGGAAGAGGGGAGGGAGGGAGGTGGGAAGGCAATCCTGCCTACACAGAAGATAGTATAGGTATTAAAACAATATAAGTACCGATATATAGGTTGTGATCTTAGATTAGATTCAGAAGTAGGTTTTAGGCGATTTGACACGTGATGGACGTACTTTTCAAACCAAAACAATTTCAATAACATTTAAACTTTCTGCTGTTGCTTTCAGCTTTGAGAACCCCTTGAACAGGCATAGGATATGTATACATTTTACAGCCGATGACGATAGTTGCCTCTCAAGTGTAATTTTGGGAAGATTTAAAAAACGCTGCAAATCCCTGCACAACGGTTTATTATTTTGTATAGAATACCCTTCTGTTACAGATCACAGCTCTATGTATAGATAACCCGTCTATATAATATAATATGTACTATTCTATGCATATTATGTAGATCGCAGACCCTCCGTAGGTTAGTACCTAACCCCGTACTCGTTACTAGGTACCTACCTAAATCACGAGTTAAATGTTGCTAAAATAATTCTACCGATGACAAACAGTACCTTACAAAAAGAAACACACATAATGAAGTTCTGAAAAGAAATTGTTGATGAGGAGTGAAAAAATATAATATGTACCTACTATTCTATGCATATTATGTAGATCGCAGACCCTCCGTAGGTTAGTACCTAACCCCGTACTCGTTACTAGGTACCTACCTAAATCACGAGTTAAATGTTGCTAAAATAATTCTACCGATGACAAACAGTACCTAACAAAAAGAAACACACATAATGAAGTTCTGAAAAGAAATTGTTGATGAGGAGTGAAAAAAGTTGCAAAAGTACCTACCAACAAACTCCAGCCCCTTCTACGTAGATGGTATAATGAACCGTTGTGTAATTATTTACCGTTGAGTAATGATTTACCGTAGTAATAATTTACCCATCAATAATACTTCAACGTTTGTTCACGTTTCACTACCTACCAACAAACTCCAAAAGAGCCATCATTTTTCAAATTAAATAATATCACAGAACAACCAACTCGACTTCATACTCCGCCAATATAATCAGGTGATCCCTACCAATGATTGGCCGTATTCACAAATTCCTATTGTGGGCGCGTCTCTGGTTACGAGATTTGGTTTGAATTGTATACAATTTCATTCACACTGGAGTCGAAAATGCCTGTCGGTGCAAACTTCGGGGCCTTACTGTGAACGAACGGCTGGACGTACGATGCTCCGGATGGTCTTAAAAAACTCGCAAGTTCAAGAACTATTTAAAACCGTAAAAATATTTACGTAAAAAAATGGTATAGGCGTTTTGAAAATTTCAACCCCTTAGAGATGACTCACAGTAACGTCGAGCTTCCAGGACCAACTAGACGCCGAACGGAACCTATAACCCGAATTTCATCAATTTTTTTTCATGGTAACTAAGAAAAGTGGCCCGTACGGCGTACGGCGGACAGACAGAAATATTTTTATTGCAGTTTTGGATTCTACATACCTTGAAACGTAAACCATCAAATTTTGAGGGGGGTAAGAATTTTTTTTTTTCATGCTCGATTCCAATGGTTCATTATTGAAAATAATAAACCAAAACGATCTGTAAAGTTTTAAATAGTCGACAAATAGTACCAAAATGTTGAGCAAAAAACGTAGAAAAAAGGTTTGTTTTCAAATCTGGTGCGAAACCCTGGTTTCGGCATTCAAATAATTCAACGATCTGTTAAAGCGACGAGCACTCTGTTTAAAAAGCTCAGATAAAGTGAGGTCGAACAGCTGATCATTATCTGGTTCTTATTTTCTATTCAAAACGTTGGTAGTGAGCCAGCGCAACAATCTTAGTTGTTAAAAGATGGGCCAATATATTTCCCATCAAGTCTCTAATGAAACTTCCGTCTCGCTCCATCTATGGACGTTCAGTGTTTGATTTATCGCATTCGAGACTACAAAACTCCACCTTGAACTCCCTTTGGCTACTTCATCAATCATGTCGGAGACCCTTTCCCTCGCAAGTATCACAGAAAGAAATTTCCTTTTAACCTCGATTTATCAGCCGAAATTAACACCAAGTGTAATTTTTTTGATACAACGGACTCAATTCACCTTTGTCCCCAAAATAATACATTACATTGTTGTGTATTTTAAAGATGTTATAACATGATACACAGGGTTGCCTTCTGCAAAACCACGGGAATTGTTTCTATACCTAAATGATTTCCGACAAAAAAGTGTCTCCATGCAATGAAAACCCCTTAGTTTTCCGGTGTTTAATGTGAGTCAACATTTCGATTCATTATTTTCAATAATGAACCGTTGAAATCGAGCATGAAATTTAACCCCCCCCCCCCCCGCAACCAAATTTTGATCGTTTCTGTTTCATAGGCATAAAACCCGAAAATGGAATATGAAATGTCTATCCGTCCACCGTACTTATTTTTTAAGCTACCATGAACTAAAATTAATGGAATTTGGTTTCAAGCCCAATAGGGGTTGTAAGAAAAAGAAGGGTTGACATTTCCAGGACGCCGTTATCTCCAGTTTGTTTAAGTTTTTAAAGTGATTTCGAACATGGGAATTTTTTGAGACCTCCCGGAGCATTGTACGTCCAGCCGTTCGTTCACAGGCACTGAAGTTAGTACTCGCACAGAAAAGCTTCGTCAACATGATCGTGGATGAAATGGCCGAGATTTCATTGCTAGGGAACATCTGATTATAACCATGCACGGCTGCATGGAAAATGTAAAGTAACCGCAATTTCAGGCTGGGGCTTTTCGCCCGACTGCCCCGTCAGCGTCGCGGACGTGGTCAGCTCTCCTCTGAGGGGAGGATCAGAATTCGATCTCATCGTTTCGCTTTTGGTTGCTCATTGCCTCAATCCCTTGACATGGGTTCGCCCGACAGTTACATGGGTCATGGGCATGTCACCACGTATCACGGCGGCCACTCATCCAAGTACCAACCACGCTCGATATAGGGGCGGAACATCGAAGCAACAACATCGATGTTAGGTACCATCGATGTCAACATCGTTCACCAAACATCGATAGTCTAAAACATCGTTACTCCCACCATTTTTCTACATAGATAATATTATCGGCCTCTTAACACAGATGTTATCATCGAAAGGTAGGTAATTATGAAAAATGCTGCATTGAAATTCCGCTACTTCATTATGAAAAACGGAACTCGGAAATGGAGAAAAAAGTAAAAAACAACTGAATGTAAAACTGAAAATCACGTAAGCTCCAAGAGAAGTGAGAAACTGAGAATGTCGGAAGTGCAATAACGAACAAAACAGGGAACAAATCGATGGGTACTCCGACAATAATCGGTGGTTCTTCAATATTCCTACAAGGCTTCTCCTCCTTTCATTTCCCCGAGATTCGTATCCTAACTTGGAATTTTTCAATATTTCACTATCTCGGCGATGATGCTTGGTCTAACATCGATGCTATCGATGATCGGAGGTATAACATCATGTTCGATAAATATCGGAACTCCTAACGTCGATGGTAAAACATCGAACATCGAAGCAAAAACATCGATATTTCGATAATATCGAACATCGATGTTCTCAACTCGATGTTCGATGTTCTCGAGGTATCTCAACTTCGGTAATCTCACGGAAACCGGTTTATTCTATCTGATAAGGCCGTGGGCTGCATGAAGTCGAGTTGGTGGTTCAGTGTTATTATTTTATTTGAAGAATAATTATTCTGGATTTTTTTTAGGTGCCTACTTTTTGCAGCATTTTTAACTTGAACAACGTTATGCTTGATAAATAACAACAAATGAAATTAATGATAGAATTCTTGAATCCACAGCATATTTATGAGTTGGCTCCAGTACTCGATTTACGGCTTTCCTGGGGGAAGCACGAGGATAGGTACTGACCACAGAAAACAGTGATCTACGTAGAACAGGCATCTATCTATAAGGGTAAATAATAATGGGTAATAATTTGCAGCGCTTTGTTTCTTGTTTTCGAGTTCTCTACACTAAAATCTGGTCGATAGTCTAGCTTCGAGATGAGGAATAAACGAAAATCGTTTGACTGGATGCCAGTTGATATAAACCTAACTCGGATCTCGAAAACTTACATTGGAAAATTTCCTCGTGGTCTCAGATTTCCAGTAGATTAGCTGATACTTATTCTATACGTAGAAATAGGTTATGTGATGTTATCCCCCCCGCCCTCCCACCACACAAAATTGATGGTTTTGTGGGAAAAATGAACATTTCAGGAAGTTGAGGGTTGGCTTCTCCGTCATTTTTCACGCTTAACTGTATCGCAACACACCTAGACCCCCCCCCCCCTCACATCCCCCCTCAGACCTTCGAACCCGTCACAAATATACGTTTGAGCGGTCAGCTGCAGTCAATGGTCATATATTCGATAGAATCAAAAATGCACCGAGGAGAAAAAGGGAAGTTTAAAAATGAGAGGTTTCGAGGAATTTCTATATAGGAGAAATTTATCGTTGGAAATTATTTTCAAAAATCACTCCCGGAAGTTTGAAGCGAGATAATCCTGGCACGATAGAATGGTCTCCGCTGAAGTAGTTGCAAATCTCTTGATTTGAACACAGTTCGAAATTCGGTAAAACACTAACAATGGCTGAAGTAGTGTTCTTGAAAAATGTTGAATTTTTAGTAGGGTATACGGTATCCACTATCGTTGTTTCCAGCAATTCTACAGGAATTTATTAATATTAATTTGTTGGTGGCATCACTTGTTCTAATTAAGGTTGACTGTTACGCCGCTGAAATCTTCTGCAATAATTCATTGAACGGTTTCACCTTGGCAAGCCGAAATTAAGAGAGATTGCTGCCGTCACTGCTATTTAATCGTTGAGCGTCAGTTGAAAAGGGTAATTGGTTCTTTTCCCTGGTAATAAGGAATAATGGACAGAAAGATGTTAGGGGATTACTTTCTGATAGGTTTGCTGTTCACTTCAGCAGGACTGAATCATCAATTTCCTAGTGCCGTGGCCAGGCAAAGGACCGAAGGTCCAGTGACGAATCGAGTTTCCCGTATCCTGCTACATCACGAGATTATCGAAGGGTGGGCGAGGATGGATTTTAGCTCCTTATTCCATCACTACTTCAAAATCAGTGCAAATATCCCAACTGAGAACTTTCTTTTAGTTGAATAAATGAACTAAAAAATACTATGAACTATTCAATTCATTTGTTACCTGTACTGTTGCATTCAATGGATTTATGCGCATTTATTTTTATTTTTTTATTTTTTTTTAACGAAAGCAGATTCCATTCTGAGAATTTTGACACCAACCGCACTGTCCTTCGATAAATAAGAGGTTCTTTTCTATGATTTTTCAAAGATTCCGGAAGTTCTATCATTGCAGTCTCTTCGCCTGGGCGGAATCCCCATGCCAACTGCGACGTCAGAGCTTCTGGAAAATTTGAAAAATCATGGGAAAAAATTACTTATCGTAGGACAGTACGATTGGTGTCAAAGTTATGAGAATGGAATCCAATTTCATTAAAAAATAATAGGAACAGCTTTAGTGACCCATGCGCATACCCCATTGTTGGTTGGAGTTATTTACCACAATATTATACAGGTGACCGATGCAGACATTCTCATTAACAGCGTATTGTCCTATTGATTGTACCGATGTTGCAAATTCTTGATCTGCTATTAAACAATAGAAGCGGGCTCATGAGTAAGCTAATTTTCATAATCATTTTGCTTCAAAATTACATCTATACTGCTGAATTTGGAAAACGTAAAACTTACTATATTAGCACTAAGTAGGTATGTAAATTTGCCATCCGTCCTGGTATCCCAGGACATGTTTGTGTTACAGGGGTGTACAGTTTGGTCCTGTCCTGGTTTTTCGCCTGTTCTGGGAAGCGTCTCGGTTTTCTCAAATTCTTACATTATAATGATATCAAACTGCCATGATTACCTTCACCTACCTACGCCGTGATGTCAGTTCTATGTTATACGAATAATTCATAACTAGCGAAATGTGTGATTCCAGGGTTATAAATCTTCAAAAATTTGTTCATTAGATTATGCTGCGCGACTGGAATAGGTACCTTCCTAGATCTTTTGTGACAGGAGTTGTGTAAACACAGCTCTTTCAACTCTTTTCAAGAAATGGATGGATGATCTGTCGATACTGACCATAGTTACCAACCGTCCTACTTCTGGAGGACATGTCTTACTTTTTACGCCTTCCTCCCTCCTTTTTGAAACTGGGTCATTTTGTCCAGATTTTTGGATCTACAGTCAAAATACACTAAATAAACTGAAAATTGGGAGTGTTATGCCCAAACTAAATCTGATGTAGGTCCGCAGGGACGGTTTGAAAGGTTTTATACCTCCAATTATTTGTTTTGTTCAACCCCGATTTGTTGTAATAGGTACGCAGAATGATCTGTAAGTCGCCTGTAAGTCATAACTGTAAGTCACTTGACAAGTCAACTGTAAGTCCTATTATTATCTATCAAACAATAATAGTTCCTATTGCCTGGTCGTGCTGTCATTCCTTCAGACTTTTTTTTTCTTTGTTATGTTTCAGAACTGAGGAAATTTCGGAAGTAGTGAGGATTTCTCTCTCCCCTTACTCTCTGTGGTGGGAGGATAGGGTTGTCGGGGAGGGGGCGCGACGTAACTTTGGGTTCACTCCCCAGAGTGGAACGTGCCTAAAGAAGTTTCACTTCAAAAATGTAGTTGTGGATTCTTACGGTAATTCTTTGAGCCTAGGGGAGAATTCCCTCGGCCCCTCATAAGTAAAAGTAACAAGAATCTTCGGATTGATTACTAAAAAAGAAGAATTTATTAAAGTTACTTGCAATAAAAATAAGCAAGGTGCGTCTCCATCCTCATAATCCTTCCTTGCTCAGATAATAATATAAATATTTGGCCAATATTTTTATTTATTCGTCAATTTTCCATTCATAAGCAACCATTCAATTTCAATTTTTGTCAAAAAATGTATTAAACTCACAACCTTTCTAGTCACGCCAAAAACAACAGTGGAAGTATTCCCGAGTCACATTCAAGTAGGTAGGTATAGGAATTATTTGGTACATGGAAAAATCAATTGAATGGATAATATAGCTATGGTAACCAACGCTTTTTCTCCTTCTTCGAATAAAATTGCTCAATTTTTCTTGAAGGAAAGGCGAATAATTGGGTAACTATATCCCCAGGTGATCTGCCACTGGAGGTGATTCACAAATAGCCTCATTATACCCCGCAACAATATGGGTGAATGTGGAGAAACTGATGGGAATACATGGGTCTTCAAGGAGGAACATTTTTGAAGTTTGGGTCTCTCATTTTCCGGCCCCTACTCACGCCTCAGATGATA
This sequence comes from Leptopterna dolabrata, assembly GCA_954871275.1. Classification (NCBI taxonomy): domain Eukaryota; kingdom Metazoa; phylum Arthropoda; class Insecta; order Hemiptera; family Miridae; genus Leptopterna; species Leptopterna dolabrata. The sequence continues at coordinate 27,536,322 of OX940979.1, forward strand.
ATCCAACCCCCAAAAACTGCACAATCCCTCAAAAATTCATCAAAATCGGACCACAATTTCGTATGTATACTTTCGCCGGGCACAAGGAACTGACCACAGTCAGACAGACGTGGAACGGAAATAGTTCAGAACGCTTTGAAATGCAAAAAGCAAGTGGACATTTTGATTTTGGAGGACTTTTTTTTCAATCCCCTACCTCCGGCAGTGAGGAAGCAAAAATTTAAAATCCGAAATTGCTGACCTGTCCCCAACTAAACTTCGTACCTAAGCACCTCAAATGCTCAATAGGTAGCCCTAGTCGTGCCTTGGAATACGGTGTGTTGCGGCAAGACTCCTTCGTCGTTCCTACCGTGAAATCCCCACAAGTCCGTCAGCGGTCTCGGAAGCCCGTTGACCCTCGCCGCGGCTATTTGCTCACTCCGTGTCTGAAGTGATGAGGGTCCTCCCCTTTAATCAATTATGCAAACCAAGAGTAAATAACCGGAGGTTCCGTAACCGGAGGTAAATATACGGGCTGGACATACCTACTTATACTAACCTGCGTTTCAAATTTAGCCTGAACTCTGATAACATGGGAGATAAATTTTAGCGCCCTTTGACGCCATTCGAAGTAGAATAAATTGGCCCTCCGACTATAACTTGATGTAGTATAATTTGGACCAAATAGCGAGTGGTTTTGGAACAACGAATGATGCCTGGATACAAGGGTGACGCGGAATTCACAACGTTTTGTTGTGTGAGAAGATATTGAAGCATCGCGGAAAATAACCAGGAAATAATTATATCTTAAATGAACGCAGTTGAAGATAAGCGTGTAAATCGTCATTTCCCTCACCTCCGGGGATTACCAAATCGTGACGTCACAAACTAGTCAACCAATCACAGAGCGTTTTGCGCAATTTCCCCTTCTCCCGATTTTCGAATTAGATTTTAATTTATCATTAAAACAACATTTTTAATGCACATTTGATCACATTTTCGTAGACAGTCGGTGGTCTAGTACAGAGTAAAAAAGGTTTCATGCGGAAATTCAGATGGGTGCAAGTCATAGGTGCAAGTTCCTAATTAGAATTTACCAAGCAAGATGTTCTAGTTCATCCTGCACCATTCAAGTAAGTGATACCAGTATTCAGGTAATAGTGTCAATAAGTTCCTTAAAAAAGCCACGCAGAATTGTGATACCCAAACTCTGTCCGCACACCTGGCCTACTACGGCACTTGCAGTACTCATCCGCCTGTTGGAGTCTCCAGCACAGGATCCTGGGAGAGAGTAGTGGTGAGATCTACTTGTATTCTAGACATATTTTCTTGTCTTTGTTTATTTTCTTCGTCCTAGCAACCTTCAGTATGGGACACTGAGTACCTGACCTGTTTATCTCATCAATCTGCGATCAATCTAGGTATTTGTGATATATCATTTCATAAAGCTCTTTGACCACTTTGAGGTATAGGGATCTCTATTTAAACGAAGGATCATACATTTCTATTCTGTGTTACTAGTTATAATGTAAGTACATTAATTCCAAAATAAATAAGTCTGCCGATAGAAAGAATGAACGCCCGATTTCTCTAGGTAGCCCTTACAAAAAAAAAAAATCGTTTTTTCATTCACTGTTATCTTCGGTCCTGGTTCCTAGTTTTCAACACACTCCTGATTAGGTTGATACGTAGGAGTGCATTTTTTTTTTTTTTTTTCATTTTCCTTTTCCGTGTGTTGATATTGAATCATTGTATCACAAAGAGGTTATTTCAAACTACCAAAATAAGGCGGGATCCATTGTAATCGGTGACAGTGAGCGCCTGTCATTGTATTCGATAGATCGGTAGTGATGAACATCGGTTATACTCAGTGGACCGAATCCCTCGACCCCATGAAGTTTGTCGTACTTAATAGTAGTCATAAACAACTTCTCCTGAACTTCGGAGCGTCCTGACTCATGGGTCAGGTTGGATGAAAGGTACTAGTAGGTACAGGTAGATATTTGGATGTGTAGAGCTTGAAAATTATCACCACACCGAAGGAAATGGATGGGCGTGGAGCCATTCTGGGACGCCCCGCATAACTCTCCGTCATGACTGTTGCGTTGTTTCTCAATTTATACTCGACACCCCTGGAAAAGCTATGACTACCTATCTCAGGGTCTCAAGTTACCAGCCGTTCCAATTACCACGCGCCCACATCCCGCAGTTATCGTTCGCTATCCGTCTTCTTCGGTTTTATCAAAAAAGGGGTCGAGTGTAGCGTCGAAGCATCGATCAACTGAGATGACCGCAGGGTTCGTTCGAAAGATAACCAGTTTTATACAACGTGAAAGCTGAAAAATGTCGGCGATCTCGGCGACCTGACCGCAACCCTTCTGTGGGCGGCTAGTGGGAGGAATCTTCAACTCAAATAGGGAATCTAACTTACTTAGACCTTTCTGCGGCCGCGGTTACATAGGGTCGAAGTTCGTCTGAAATTTTGCTCATGCGAACTCGCATGGAACTACGCGAATTGAGTTATTTGTTTGAATGTGGTGGAAACCGTATCATCGTTCTGTGAAACAGAGAGGAATATGGATTCACCTAACTAGTAGACGCTTCGTAACTCTGTGTACCTGCTCCGTAAGATAGACGTACCGACTAAAATGCATCAATTTGATGGGTGGCCATCGTTTACTGAGCTCTTGAAGGACTGTACAGAAAATGTCATATTGTTCTTTCAAACTGAAACTATAATTTTATGCTCTCCAAAAATATAATCTTTGAATCGACTGAAACGTCTTGTTCTAAGTACGCGGTACTGATGTAATTACGTACTGAGACTAATACATTTACTTATGAGTCTGGTGGATGACGTTGCTATTGTAAATTAAATAATCAAAATTGTTACTTTTCAGCTAAAATTTCCTTCAAATTGATATAAGCCCATTAAAAAATTCATGAAAAGCCCTCCTCTTGAAAATCATGCGGAAATTCTGCTTTTACGCTCTTTCCCTCTGTTCCACTCAGCTTCGCGAAAACGAGTTTGAAAATAAAGTTTATGTGTTTTTGAGGACGTAAATTAATGCTCTGTTTGTGCCGCTTCAAATGACACTATTTTCTGACCAGATTATTTCTGATACATGACGAGGAAAAATCGTATGGAAAAGAGCGTATGTTTATTCATTTATCACTGGAAGTGGATCTCGCTGAACAAGCTAAGGTAAAATAATTAATCTGTAAAACAACGAGATTGGAACAGCAAACACGATTATTTCGAACAGCTCCAGAGAGACGAGCTTATCCACCGTATTTATTGAACGAGTAACTACCTACCTTACGTAAGTGAAGAAGTTTTTATTTCAATGAGTTTATTTGTTAATTTCTTTACTTAAGTACCTACTCGTAATTAAATGATGGGGTGAGCAGTAGGCCGAGCGCGTTAACGGTCTGTCACTTGATGGCTGGGATTGGGACGGCGACTACGGTTCGTCGGTTCGAATCCCAACGGCCTTCGTCACAACCCACGGCGTTGACGGAATAGGTAGCCAAGTGCGAAATGAATCAAATTCTAACCCTCCTGCAGGACAGCCGATCATGCCCGCGACGCCGGCATAGCAGGGCAGTTGGACGCAAAGCCCCAGCTGAAATGGCTGTTTACTTTACCTTACTTTACTTATATGCTTACTACTACTTACATACTTTACCTTACTTTACCCATGAACACACTGCAAATATACATACCTAGCTAGGTACCCATACTCAATGATTCCGAGAAAGCAGATTTGAAAAACTATACAATTTTTATTCATTAGGAAAGATGTGAAAAAGGAAAGATGTAATCCTTGGAAAAATCTTATAAAATTTCTATTCATTAGGAAAGATGTGGAAAATCAAAGATCGTAATCTTCTTAATCCTTGGAAAAATCCTAACCAGGAGGTTGAATTTGCAATCGTTCCTAAATAGTCATCCTATGACTATTGCCGTACTCCATACCTACACCTGTATCTCAATAAATTACTCGTATCATAATAATATGACCCGATAATCTTCCCCCTGCACTGTTTACTTTGTTGCCGTTTTCTTCAATCTGAATGTTTTCATAACTTCAAAATAGGTGGCACCTACCCTGTAGTTGTTCTGTGAATCCTGTAATACTGAATGAGGAGACAGAAATGATGACATTCCCTCATTGGCTCCCATATGAAAAGCTGGGTTTTGATTAAATTCTGGGGTGAGTGCTGGAATTCCTGGATTACAGTAACAATGGGTTCCTGTAATTTCTATTCAATATTATGCAATCGATCATAATTATTTGTATTTGTAAGTTGAATTACCCACAGTTAATATGGCGGGAAAATATTATGTTTATCGTGTAGGTGTAGGATAATCCCGCGTACCTGAGTAGGGGAGAACGTGGCTATCTATCAATTTGACCTGCATTAATGGGAAAGGTGAGGTCACTTCGTTGGCTAATTCGTTGTTTGCCTCCGATCGACATTTCCGAGTAACGGGACGAAATAAAATACTGATCTATCGGCAACATTTGTTAGTGTTGATTAAGAAGCTGCTATGGAGAAAAATCCCGGGTCCTGCCTGAATAAAGTATAAGATCGGGGGCGTTGAAAAACGACAGTATAAGGAGCAACCGCCATACTCCGGAATTGGAACAGGAGCAGTCAGGTTCATTTATACTGGTTAAATTTCATCTCCTCCAAACGGTCAGTCTTGAGCGTGCCATATAAAATAGAAATGAATAATGAATTTTATCGATGGATTTTTCTATAGAAAAACTACATTTCATTATACACGTCAAGAATACAGTATGTGTACATTCTACTGCGGTGATACTACGCGAAGTGATGGATCATAGATCGATTCAGGGAATAATTCATTCATTAATTCACCTTACTGAAATTTCTAAGAAACTCGCTTCGTTTTCAGGCTACGGACGATTTTGTTTCTTGTACTGCTTTGTTCTGTTTTTTCGGCATTCGCAAATTTCCAAACGTTTTTTGAATGAAACATTTTCAATGACCACTCCGCTTTTCTTTCCACTAGTATGATGTTTTTGGAAAATATTTCGTTCTTTCGCAACCATCGTCCGAGTGTAAAAAGTTTCCAAAGGAGAAAGTCAAAAAATTGTTTTCCAAGGGGTCACTGCTAGTTGCAATTCCCTCATTATAACTTGAAGGAGCATAGTTCACTCATTGTCCAGCCTACGGAAAATCTATACCAACGGAAAGCTCTTGAGCAACCTCAGTGGATGGTTCAATCCTTTGAGCCTTCACCCCTTATTCGCATAAGCCATGGGCCGTATTCGCACTTAAATCCATAAAGCACCTAGTTTTGGCTACCTGACTTACTTCTTTACAAGAAAATGCGAGTTGTCCTGGTCAAATAGTAAAGGACTCTGCTGTGACTCCGACTGGGTAGGTAGGGTTGGGGTTGAGGTTGAGGAGAGAAAAGAATCCTCGCGGTTTACACCACAGCTGGCGTTAGTTTGGGAAGGAGGTTAGCTCCCAGCGGTTTTCACCACAGCAGGCCCCTGGGATGTGGGATTTAGTACCCCGCGGTTTTCACCACTGCAGGTACTAAAGAAGAAGAAGGTATCCCGTGGTTCTCACCACAGCAGATACCGGGAAGGAGGAAGCTAGAACCCCGCGGTTTCCACCACAGCAGGTACCTACTAGAGGAGAAGGAGGTATCCCGCTGTTTTCACCACAGCAGATACCGGGAAGAAGGAGGCTAACACCCCGAGGTTTTCACCATAGCAGGTGTTAGAGGAGAAGGTGGTATCTCAGGTTTTCACCAAAGCAGTACCAGGACGGAGCACCCCGTGGTTTTCACCAACGCAGGTGCCAGGAAAGGAAGAGAGTAAGTCGGGCAAGAGAGAGAAGTCGAGGGTAAGAGCGAGATCGGTCGAATGAAGTGCTGGATCAGAAGGGCTATTTATATAGGGACTTTTCCACCCGTCCCCAGTCCACAATCGGCCGATAAGACCGTTGTGGCCGGTGGCGATTGTCGGAAGGGACCCTTCGTTTATTTGGTAAAATCTTATACAAATATTTCAGGAGTGGTTACTGTAGAGATGTGAGGGGAACCACGTCATAAACCCTTTAGACCTTGTGTGCACATAGCCCTATCTTCCCAGGTCTAGGTGTCATAACAACATCGGTCCGCCATTGAATCATTCGTGGCTTTATGAAATCGAGTTCCTTGTTCCACGGTACGTTTCGTGTCCGGTTTAGATTCCAACCTCTCCACTTGCATTCCTGGAGATGGTAGATATAAATATACATCTAACGGTTTGGTAGCACTATGCTAAAGAAGTGCCATCATTTGACAGAACTCGGAGCCAGAGGGAACCGGACGCAATTTATGACAGAGGGACAGAAACAAATACCTAATCCGGCTGTACTCCACGTGGGGGACAAGAAGCTAACTGCTAATAGTTCTTGATCAAACTATTCTCGGTTCGTTACCGTAACTGTGGTCAGCATTTATAATGAATACATCCCACCTGCTTCCACAATCACCTCGTTTGTAGTTAAATCTGTACCTCACCTATGTGGCTGTGGTATTTCAAAGTCATGTGGACGATTGGCAATACAGCTATTGTCAGTTTATAATATTGTTGTTATATACTCACGAGAGGGCTAGCCGAAGGAGGGCGAGATGTGGTCGGGCTGGGAGTCTTCTTGAGGTAGTGAGTGTTGTTAGCAGGCGAGCGAACGGCGGCGGGTCGACGCGTGAACGCGAGCGGTCGCCCACGAACGCGTGACTGCTTGCTCGTCGCTTCCCTCCGCCGGTAGCAGAAACATGTCACAGCTCCGATGCTCACGAGGAATAAGGAGCAGCCCAAAAGGATCGAGACGAGAGCTGGTCCGGTTACTGTAACACAACCAAACCAATACACCTGTTGGATACTTCTTTTAACGATTTTCATGGTATAGGTATAATGAATAAATTAAGAAATGACGGATGAACCTGGCTGCAGCCGTATGTAATAACAACATAGGTAGTGAATGCTTAACGGACAGAAAAGTGGGACATACTGGGGTCAGAATACATATGATTCGTCCTACCTGATGCGACGCGACAGTAGTTAGGTAACTTTTAGAAATGTAACTCAGAAACACACCTCTTTACATCCCTATAAGGCAAACAAAAACCCATTTGTAGGGCAATGATCCACTAACATGTCTGTCGATTACGCCAATAAGCAATGTTATGTTCCGCTTGTTCCTTATTAATTAAATTTCGTGTATATTATATATATATATATATATATATTTAGCCGCAGCATGATGTCCAAATCACGTAACAAACTATGTTGTATTGGGTATATTTCCAACATAAAAACAACTTCTCCTCTTCAAGATCTGTCGGTCTTTTATCAGCAAGAACTGTCAATGCGATGCACTCCTTTCTAATTTGATCCAAGTTTTTACTACACCCATTGATCTGATGAAAGGAGTGGTCAAATATGATTCTGCTATTATCGAAATCGACGTGATCAGTCACTAAGGACTTTTTTTAGTGTTACTTTATTTAGCATTAATATCACATTATATAGCCTCATGGTAATCCGATTTCAGACATAACTATATATAATATGTGTGGTTTGTTCCAAAATTTCACTTTACATTCTTGAATATGTTCAAAAAGCACTATAAAAATGCACTCAATTCATGCCATCAGAAGATGTTTGTAGTCGAAAGGGGTTCCAGTCCACTGCGTCTCACTGACGAACAGGGAGTCTCGCTGACAGCAGAACAGTGGGCAAGCATTCTCATTTGGAGTAATTTTGCTACGTTTCACACCCACTAAGGACATACTGACATTTTAAGGCAGGTTCGCTGGTGTCAAACACATATATTGGGTTAGAAATCACTGCTCGGGAGTCAATTGATTAAAATTCCATACACAGTGCTTGTTTTTCTGCTAGTCCTAAACGTTTTTTCCGAGACCAATCATCTGGAATTGACATCATCATGATGAACATGTCACGGAGAATCCTTCAAACATCTAGCAATAACTTTCGTCTTTCCCACACAAACTTTTTCGAATCAAACCATTGAATAGAACTTATACTGCTAGAGCAGTCGACGTTCACTATTCAGCAAACGTGGCAGTTCCCCCTTCCGATGTGGGGATTAATCGGTATTAAACTCGTTGCAAACCGCAAGAGCTCCAGCACCGGGGGGGTGTCAACCCATGTTTCACCATCGACGACACGTTTACCAGGGGTTCGGACAAATCCGTTAAGCATTGTCCCAAACTTGACAACAATCCTATGACTCTAAAACGATTAAATTATAAAATAACAAAACATTTTGTTACTCTCACTACCGACTACCTTACAATCGGATCAGTCGACTACATCCTTCAAAAAAAAAAAAAAAAATAGACGCATGGTACCTGCTGAAAATGCACAAATCTGACCTGCACACTGACTTCTTGAATAGGTTTGATCTGTAACTGTGACTATTTTATCTAGTCTATTTTAAATAGACCTCAAACGGGACCTAAAAACCAAATTTCGTTAATTTTGGTTCATGGTAACTAAGAAAAGTGCGAAGTAAGGCGTACAGCGTACGGCTGACGGACAGAAATTTTTTTATTGCATTTTCGGATTCTACATACCTTGAATTGAAAACCATCAAATTTTGAGGGGGGTTAAATTTTTTTTTTCATGCTTGATTCCAAACGGTCATTATTGAAAATAATAAACCAAAATTATGGCTCTTTTGGATTTTGTTGGTAGGTACTTTTGCAACTTGAACAAACGCTATGCTTCACGAATAACGACAAGTAATTAATTATTGACTTATTGAACCCCGCGCATTTTTATGAAATGTAATTCCCGGGCTGGCTCCAGTTCCGATTTAGGGCTTTCCTGGGGGAAGCACGTGGGAAAAAGTGATCTACGCAGAAGGGGCATCTATAAAGGCAAATAATAAACCGTTGTGCAAAATTTTCAGCTTTTCTTACTAATAACCATATAGCTAACATAGGAAAATAAGTTTCTATTTCAAATTAATTCTCCAAGTTTCATAAAACATTGAAATTTATTTATTTTTTTTTTTCAGGGGGGAGAACCTCCCCAATCTCACTGTTTCTTTTATCCCGGTACTATTCATTATATTATATTTAATTACGAAATAGATAATAATGTCCCATTATTATGCATTCACAATCCCAAATTCACTTTACATGAATATTACTTACGCGGATTCAGAAACGTTCGTCAACTGAGCAGGTGATTCACTACAAATAAACGTAATTAAAGTTATAATTAATGTTACAAACATCATTAATGCATTATGTTCGAGAAGCTCTAAGATCTTTCCGTTCAAATGCCTATTCTATTGTGCAATGCCAACTACCTGGAACACATGGTTTTATACCAAGCTCTATATATTATAATTTCGCAGAATCACACAGAATCATCAGATACGTCTCTCTCAGGTTTCCCTTACTCGAGTAATTAGAGTTGGTGATATCATCGGACGCTATAAAAGCTGAATTTAGTTTGGGTTGAAGAACATCGCTTGGTTGATCAAACGTGAATCTGCCGCGCTATAGCTTCTTCCTGCTAGGTATTCCTGTTGTCCCACAGTTTTCGATACTGCTGAGTATAGGGTTAAAGCCCCACAACTATTAGCCCCCGACAGATATAAAATGGCCTGCCTATTGAGAGTCGATATCTTCCGGACCCGAGATTCAGCAGGAATCTTTAGGTTATCAGTGAGCAATACATGACGCCATCCATAGAAGCATGGAGATCGTACCCAGCAGATACCGAATTTTTATACAGATGCTTATTTTACATTATTTCCACCTTATTACGAGATAGTTTGATTTGCTCATCTCCAAAATTTAATGGGAAATATAATAAAGTTGATAATTATGTACAAAAGATATGGAGTAATTTTTTTTCATACTCGATTCCAAAGGTTCATTATTGAAAATAATAAACCATGACTGAGTTTTATAGATAAGAGGAGTAGGAAAACCAGAGCGGTAGGCATCGAAGCCACGAAAAATTCGCACTTGATAATGAGAGTTTCACATATTTCTGGATAAAAAATTCTGGATTGGTGATTGTTGCTTTTGTTCCCCTTTTTCTTGTACAAAATACGAAAGGCCAATCCCACAGAAATCGTCCTGGTACCGTTAGAAACCCTGCAAAACCTTCTTTACAACAAAATAAAAATTTAAACGGAATCGGAGGCAAAAAATGGTATGTATACCTTCCAAGACTTGACTTAGTTACCACATGTGTTTACCCGGATGACGGTTGCGAAGGAGTGCCGCGTTGAAAATGAAGGAGAGGAGCATCGGCAAATCAAGATGCCCTACACTATGCGCCGTGATGCGAGGAGCCAACCGATGGGTCCACTAGTTTAGACGAAACGTTTGTTCCTGCGCCGTGAATAGAACATGTGCTAGTTCTGTGCGAGAACCAAAGAGCTGGTGATGAGTTCATGAATAATGCTCATCTCGCACGCACGCACACGCACACACACATGCACACGCACACAATTTTTAGACCGAAAATGAAGGTAGATATGGATGATACAGCGTATGAACATCGCTATTTGGGAATCTACGCGCGTTGAAACGCAAAAGAAAAAAAATTTTGAGGGAGTGCTCAAGAAATATTTTCCTGCGCGAATACACAGATGTATTATTCACAGAATAATACATCAAAATGCAATGTCCGTCCGCCGTACGCCGTACCATCCATATCTACCTTTATTTATGGTCTAAAAAATTCGCTCTTTCGCGCACAGGCTCCATTTGGGCCCTAGTTGTCCCGAAAAATTGCAGCCCGATCGGACTATACCCAAGGGCGTTATCGGTGAAAAATTGATGTAAGTTAGTTGTAAAAATAGGGGTTTTTCGTGTTTTAGTAACATGAGCTTGTGAGGTATCGTTTTCCATGTTCCTTAGGGAGAGGAGACAGAATACGAAGTCGACTTCGACCAACGAGCGAAGAATTGAGGTTCTAACAAAGTTTCAGCCTTAAATTTACCTTAAAATTTGGCCTAAAATCGTCTTTATTTCGCACACAGGCTCCACTTGGGCCCTAGTGTGGTACTCCGAAGCTCGGCAGCCCGATCGAAATACACCCAGGGGTGTTATGAGTGAGAAATGGGTGTACAAATAGGGGGTTTTGAGGTTTTGTTTGATGTTTTAGTGAACATGAGCTTGTAAGGTATTGTTGTCCATGTTTTAAATTGATCTTGAATTTAAGAATTGTTTTGAGACCATCCGGAGCAGTGTACGACCAGCCGTTCGTTTGCACTAACAAGCTTGGCAAACATAATCGTGAATGAAACGGTATAAATCAGGCCCAGATCATTGCTAAGGAACATCTGATTATAATCACAGATGGCTGTATGAAGTCGAGTTGGCTGTTCCGTGATATTAATTTCATTTGAAAAATGATGGCTCTTTTGGATTTTGTTGATAGGCACTTTTGTTGAACAAACATTACGCTTCATGAATAACAATAAATGATCAACGACAGAGTTGAATCCTCCGAATATTTATGAAACTATAATTCCTCAGCCGGCTCCAATACTCGATTTTGGACTTCCCTGGGAGGAGCATGAGGGCAGGTATTGACCACAGAAAACAGTGACCTATAAGGGGTATCCATACAGGTAAATAATAAACCGTTGTGTAATAATCTACACCGTTATAGAACGGTTTTACAGGTTTTAGCGATTTTTGACACACGAAATCTTCAAGCACATCCTTTCCAAACTCCATAAATGTGCATGATATACATTACGCACCAGGAAGCACACTTTGGAATAACAACATTATAGGTACATAGGTACTCTACTTCGAATAGGTAGAGGTAGGTCTAGGTTGAATAGGTTGCTCTCTTTCTATCGACTGTCCTATGAAACCCCACCAACTCCGTTAGTAAAACTCCCACGTTGAGTGAGTTTTGAATAATTTGAAGGGCTATTTACGTTAGTAGTTGAAGAGTACAGCTACAGTTCACAAACCCGTCGTCAGGAGCAAGTCAAGTAGCGAGGCGGGAGCTATCGATGTAAGGACATCGTCTCCAGGTCGTCGAAAAATTTATTCGATATTACGTGCATTTACTGAATATTTACGTGGTAACAGAATGCATTACGGGATGCTGATGTGTTTTCTGTGACCCACAATACTCGGGAACTCGGGATATCCCTCAAGTCGAAGCCCCTGCAGGGACCGGTTGTCGGAAAGTAACAGCCTTTTGTCGGCTGCCCGTGACAAAGAAACGTTCCCGTTCCCCCCGCGATTTCCCTCTGCCGACCGCGTCAGAGAGGCCTCAACTGATTGTTACAGCCTCCCAACATCGATCTAAGACGTTGCGGTCCCTTTGGTGTGGTGGAAGGCGCTTTGGTTCCCCCAAGAGCCCCACACGTCAGAGGTGGCCCCAGTAATATGTTATGCATACCGTCTCCGGCTCTTCACAAGTCTCACGGAACCTGTTCGGCTCAATATTGTCACACACGCACACACACACACACACACACCCTGGGAAAGCGGATTTATCATCCAGGTCGGCAGGACGGAAAGCCATTCGAGAGGTTGTCGGATATTACGCCTGGTATCCCCCCCCCCCCCCCCCCAAACCAACCTTTTTGATAAGAAACCAGTCAAATTTTATCCTAAATTCAGTAGATAACGTTTATGAGAGTATTTTACAACCACTCAAAGACTGATACTGGGACTAGATTTGATACATCACAACAAGACGAAATTCCAGTCACGCAGCATGGCTTAAGGAGCGAATTTTCAAAGTTCGGGAAATTCAGAATTTAAATTAATTTTCATCAGCCAGAGCAGTCGTTACGGCCTGACTGGGCACTTGCTGAGACCAGAGTAGCACGAAGTGCAGAAAAATTATGTCAGAAAATAATTGTTGGGTGTTTTTAACGAAAAAATCTTGATTTTGGTCATGCGATGAAGTCTGAACGTCTTGAAACTACTCGCAATCAATTCAGCGAAAAAAAAAACAGAAAAAAAACATGGTAAACAACACCTCACACGCCTACATAAAAAATATGATTTGTTTTGGATTTCGGACTACAATTTTGAAAATTTTGTATGCTGGGTGCGTCTATTAGGACTGGGACTAGTTGCAATCGATTCAGCGCCCCAAAAAACTTATGCTTACCCCACATGCTTATGCTGATGAAATCCTTTTTGTTTTGATTTTTTGAACCAAAAACTTGTAGATTTCGACCGCCGCGCTCAGTGCGATCGGGCTGGGTAACGAACTCATCATTATTCTTGCGGTGACGGACTTTTCTGCGCAAGAACGAATTTTTACCATGGATATTAAGGGACATCTTGCGGAATGACGCGCACAATTTGAAAATCTATAACTTACTCTCCGATTCATGAAACGGATTTTGGAAGGGTTTCGGGTTCACAGGGAGCATCTCCGAGATTTTGGAACAAGCCAAATAGCTGCAAAAAAATACGGTTAAAATATGGTGTCGGCCTTGATACGGACGGCCTTGCTTCGGTGCGTTGCGTGTAGAGTCTAGACAGCGCCCCGAATCTATGATTGGGATTTCACACGGGTAGGTACCTACTGTATGATATAATATTACACAGTTGTATAATTGGAAAAGAATTGAGCATGAAAAACAGTACCTAACAAATACCCACCAAAAAATTTTTCCACTTCATGGAAAAACATTGAATCATGGATGTTTTTGGGCGCTGTATTTTCACATCCACTTTTCAATGTTTTTCCATGAAGTGGAAAAATGATATAAATTTTTGAATTGATTGATAATGAAAAAAGTTCTTCTCGTCGACGCTGACGCAGACGTCTTGAGCGTTCAGTGGACGACATTCTAACTGACATTCACTAGGTACTTACTTTATGTAGCTGCACAAGTAGTGTGCACCTGACGAACCTTCTCGTAAGAACGTTCACGTAGACGACCACTATTCGGATCTAACAAATTCCAATCATCATCATCATCATTTCATTATTAGAAGGCACATTTTTAGGTGCTACCTTCCAATTGCTACCTTCCAATTCGTTCAATAAAATGGTTTGTGCTCATTTCATTATTGTTTCGCTGGGTATTGTCGGTAACTACACACGCACGTCTCCAAATTGTTTATCGGTTGCAGCGTTGCATTTTTTTCGGTCGCAAATTTTAGAATGACCCCCCAGGGCAAAAACATATCCATGTTAAAACATATCCATGTTAATACGGGTTCAGTATTGGACTCGAGTTCAGATCCGGTACTATGAAGAACGATTTGTCTTGTTTCCAGGTACATAGTATATTATTATTAGCTTATTAGCATTACTATTGCATTCTCCCCCCAGACGAATAAATATTATACAACAGCATGACGAACTGACGACTAAGAATAGTGAGTCTCCCTGAACGACTAGAAAACCGAACCACCTACAACCAGGCCAAACGATTCGTTTCTTATTGGACTGTTAATGATTTTTTCCGATCGATTCGTTCGAAACAATATGGCACAGGTATACTTATTACCGCCGAATCCACGTGAGTCTCACTGTACGGCTCAAAGACAGAACATCCATAACCAGTCCAAACCTTTTCCTGCACTTTGAACAATATTGAATTTTCGGATCACAGGGCATACAAGGATGACACAGACTGCACTGTATAACTGCTACCGAGTAGTAGTGAATTTCCCTGTATGACCAGAAAGCAAGAACGCGCATAACAAAGCCATTAATTATGCTAGTTAGCGAATTGGCCATCCGAATTGTTAGGCTCATACAATCTTATAATATTGGAAGTTTGTGCCACGGAACAAGTGTCTCACTTATTCATCGGGAGATCTGTGAAAGTAGATGAAAGTTCTAGGGTGATGAAGTTCTTGATAGATGAATCAACTACGCGGGAAGGCGGTAAGAGATAAGCTAAGTTGACTTTAAGTTTCCTACCAAAAGCTTCACATGAATAAATGGGACTCTTGAATATTCAAGAAACCACGAGAACGTGCGGTACTTATAGCAGTTTTCATAGTAAGTATGTACCATTAATTTGTGGAAGAAGAATATTCCTATATTATAATAAGGAGTTGCAGTTTTATACAGACTCCAAGATGATTAGGATACAGTGGCATTTATTTTAATAATCGATGCTATCAAGGAAAATAAAGGGGAGATGGGATAGATCTCTGCTGATTTCTTCCCATCAGTGTCAACGGCATCTTACACGATTATGTGAAGTATCGTTTTATATGTTTTTTAGGGCGAGAAGACCGAATATGAAGTTGATTTTGTCCAAAGAGTGAAGAACTGAGGTTATAACGAAGGTTCAGCACTCAAAATTCATTTTTTGTAAGTCAAAAAGTGGGAAATTTCTGAAATCACCATAAATTGGTACAGTACCACTAGAAATAGTATCCACAGGTGAATCAAGACAATTAAGTGGTATATCAACGTCAAAGGTAATTTAAAAAATAAAATAAAATAAAAAATTTAAAAAAGGAGCCTAATTTGTGTTTTTGGGGGCCGAAACTGGTGGAAACCAGCAAAAGTAGCTGTTTCAATCATTGCACATGAAAGAAACAATAAATGAACAGCCAACATTTCTGTAGGTATGTCCAATAGAATAATAAACCCATGTGACAAAGACTTCGCAGAGTTTTTGTACTGAAAGTGTACTCCATTATAGCTGAGTTAGGTGGAACAATTGACTTCAGTTCTACTAAAGAAAACTGGTGTAGTAGAACTGAAGTCAATTTTGTTCCCCCTATGTCAACTATAATTCGACGGTTATGAGTAAGTACGTATCCAACGTTCTTCATACATTCCCACCCACTAATACACAGTCATTCAAACATCAATATCCTAAAAATTTTTGGTGGTACAACTAAGTAACAAGCATAACAAGCAATACCTATTACACAATGAATTCCGACGAACTGGAAGATCTAATTCAACTATTTTGTTATAATCTGCAGCTTTTTTTCATACATGCCCGCAGATTACAGGTAGCGGACTACACTATTGGATACACTCACCTCTGCGTCAAGTGAGACCACAACGAGATCTCCAGCCATGTACCTTGCGAACCATGATTCCTCGCGAATTTTCATTGTTTTTAGCGAATGGACAATTTTTCCCTTCCCAATCTGACAAGGAGAAACTGTGAAAAAGTCATCAATGGTGGTTTCAGAGCCGAAGAGCTCGAGTTGAACTCATTTGACTTAAATTTTGAATGTCTTCAGCTTCTTTCCACCACCGATTTGTTCGGTCAAAATGTTGATTTCAGAAACCTGAGGCACAACCAGAATCAGCGAGGTAGTTTTTACTAGCACGGAGCGGAGTATGGTTTTGTCGGAATATGGCAGTCGCGTGCAATGCCTTGATTTATTGTTCTCCATAAATCCTATTAATTGTATATTAGGCAAAAATATACCTACTTATTGTTAGCTAATATGAATAACACCTATGCCCAATATAATGAATTGCATTAATAATGAAGTGTTACTGTTATGGCGCACCATTCGGAAGTACCCACATGATGTGTAGTGAACGCTAACGATCGCTGCGTAACCCGATCTACTGACCGCATACATCATCATCAAAATAAATTACATCAGTCTAAGCCTTCCATTCTCTCGACATACGGTAGTGATTCATAATACATCTCTTTACAATGGAACTCGGGAGATTCATTTATGAAGCGGAATGGACCGCAGCTTGAATGGGCGGGAAAAAAAGGACGAGCGAAACGGAAATCTACGATACAGCATTCCACCCAAACAAGATTTATCGGGGGTTCGAGAGGCAAAAGAGATCATAAAATACTTTGATTTATGGAGGAACTCGAATTATATTTTATGAAGATATCAACACTGGATCCTGTACTTCGGAAAAGAAAACCGTTGGAGGAAGTTTTTGGAACGGAAGGGATCTTATTTATTCTGTATGTGCGTTTCAAAAGAACGCCTTTAAGGTGTTATTTCTGTTGCTTTCTTATATTTCTGAAAGATAAAATCCGGCAGGAGCTAAATATCGGATGCACTGAATCGAACCATTTCATAAAATAATCTTGGAAGGCTATTTCTTCTGAAAACGAAAAATTCTCCGCGAGAACAAAAGTTAACATTGGGAAAAGGACCAATTTAAGCTCTGGCCACAACAATTCAACTTCACAACGCTCTCGGATCGTTTTCGAAAGTAGGTATCTTTCAGCTCTGTTGAACTGCTGGAGTGCGGAAAAGGTGGGAGCGTGACGTATGCGTACCTATCTGAGCCTCCAGACTTCGGGCTGATACTGAAACCTGAAACTGAGAGCAATAGTATCCATACTATGAGATGGAAAGGTAAATAGAATGGGGGAAAATAACTGATCAGTACAAAGATGAAAATGAAATGGTAGGGTTCAGCAACGCTGGTGAGTCTAGTGGACAGTTGGAAACTCGGAGAGAAAAATGGACCAGGGTGACTGATGGACATTACAGGATACCATCACTGATGGATACCATACTGGGCACGCTCCAGTGAGTTGGAATGAAGCAGATGTATCCTCCCTCCCCCTCCCAAAATTGTTCGGTTCCTATTTTTCATTTTCAATTTCTTTCCTATCAATACGAAGTAAATGTCTTTTCGCTCACTACATATTTTTCACACTCCCTAAAACTGAATGATCGAATAGGTGCGAAGTGGCTCCATTATCATTCCGGAACGTGACGAAAAAACTGCGACCTCCAAGAAAGCATTAGAAGGCATTAGGGATGCCCGATTCGATCCGATAACATCGAAATATTGATATTTTGGCCAGTATATCGATATGGTTACATCGATGAGCGATGCAAGCCGACATGCCGATAATAATAAAATTCACTCGGTACATCGGAAGTTTTATTTTTATTTTTTAATAGTTCTATCATCTACGCATTCGCATTCCAATACGATAACAAACGTAGGTACTCTAGGTATTCTATCACCACAACAAAGTGGTAACATCCCATGGTGGCAACCTCTGTGTCACCTGAGACGTCGCTTTCTGATGCAGGATGACATACGATGGCAACCGGATCATTTAAAACAGAAAGTTTTTCTTATAAATGCCACTGACCATATTTGATTACTAATAATATTCTTATTCTATTTGGTGCATGCTTTACTAACCTGCAGGAGTTGTGTGATAACTCTCTGCTAATGTTACTTTAATTTCCATGTGATATTGAGCCAGCAGGCATGTTTCTGAAAACTATGCCATTTGAACCTATTTATGCGAGAAATAGGCCTATAAAAATGTTTGGTAAAGCGATGCTACTTAGTTTATGATATCTAAAGTCAATAAAACTATTAGTAATGTTGTTCAGTTTGGACTTTTGGTACACTTTCAGACTTCCCCTGCAACAATCCTCGCATTTGAGCTTACTTTCTGAAAAATATCAATATGTATATCGCGTACATCGATATTTTTGCAAATATTATCAATAGCGAATATATCGAAACTACCGATACAATCGCCGGAGAAACTATCGATGCTTTTAATTTGATATGCATCCCAAATCTGCACCACCAAATTCTACCTACTCCTGATGAATGTGTCAGTTAATTGAAATCAGGTTTCAGAATGAATTCATATCTTCCATACTTACCATATAGGTATCAATGCTTAACCCTTTATAAGTGCAAAACCCAATTTTTAAAATATCTTTAAGCTTAGGTTTGCCGATACCGGGTACCGACGTACCTAGTGACTTACAATGCACCTCTATAAGCAACGGAACTAATACTGCGTGGAATAAAGTGGAAGGAAATAATTATAAAAGTTCTCAAGTTGCCATTAATTAAAACCGGGATTACAGAATACGTGGATTAAATACTTGAATACACTTTAAACGGCATAAACAAAATTAGCGGGGGCTATAGCATTTCACCCACACTTTTATTTCCACCTCCCATTGGATTTAAAGGACGCTGCGCTTAAAACGTGGCGGATATACAGCTACGGTCGTAATTAGTTTCCTAAAGTTTTCGCGGGAGACTTCTGACGGTGGTTTCCCCAATTAGACCAAGAATTTCAATGGCTTTCTTAATTTAACCATTTACCACTGTCTCCTTCTTCTAGCACGTTGAACGTTTATGAGAGTTGAAAAGTAAGAATTTTAACGTTGTTTTTAAATAATATTGTATAAATCCAGTCTTCAGTGATAAATACTCGGATTATGAGTCGCACCACTTCGATGTGACCAACCGAATCATAATATCGTCTACCTGAAGGTAAATGTGACCAAGTGACATTTTTGTAATTTTTCAGGACAGCCGAAACCGAAAATCAGAATATCATTAATGAAAGTGAAAGAAGCACAAAAGCAATGATCACCTAGAGCAGCGGTTCCCAACCGGGGGTGCGAGTAGGCCTCACTGGGGTGCGCAAAAAAGTATTTATTGGCTGAAATTAAAAAAGTTCCAGTCATGCAGTATAGCTATACGAGCGAATTTTCAAAGAAATAACCCGGTGAATTAGTACTTTATGCCAGTTTTTGCCTCCAAAAAATCCCAATTTGACCCCTATTCTGTATTAAAAACCACTGAATTTGTATTTTTCTGTCTTTACTCACCCTTCCACACTACTTCCAATCATTTTATATCACTTTTATATCACTTGCGATTTTAGCAGTTCTTACCGATTTTTGACCCATATAAACTCAAATTTGAACCCTTTGAATTGTTTAAAATTGCTCGTCTTGAAATCATCCTTTTGTTTGGCTATACAACAATTTTAGCGACATTCGGCATTTAAAGTTAGAGATGAGTTCATGATGCTCTGGAACTGATTTGACTATGAAAAATTTCAAAAATTCATGTTCTGAAATTGTTGGACCCATTGCCAATTTTCGTTGAAAATTCGC
Organism: Leptopterna dolabrata; assembly: GCA_954871275.1. Taxonomy (NCBI): domain Eukaryota; kingdom Metazoa; phylum Arthropoda; class Insecta; order Hemiptera; family Miridae; genus Leptopterna; species Leptopterna dolabrata. The sequence continues at coordinate 27,556,189 of OX940979.1, forward strand.
TAAAAAGAAAACTTCTGAACTTCCGAATCATGAATTTTCTAGATAGTGAATGTAGTTTTAGTCAACTTCCATTATACGCCTCTTCTAAATTTAGGAATCCAAAATACGTGATTAATAAATTCAACTTGTCGCCTATTTTTATAAAAGGTGTTTACCCCCAACTACTTTTAGACAAAAAATAAATAGGTAGGTAAATGAAAGTTTTTTGTTTGCATGCAAAAGTTTGTTTCTTTTAGGCTGACGCCTAACACGGTGTTTATATGTCGTACGTAGTATGTGATGAGGGTGCGCCAGTTGAAACTGGTATGTTCGGAGAAAGGTTGGGAACGGCTGACCTAGAGCCTCGTAAAAATGATGTGGGCTCGGACTAACTTAACCAAGAACAATTTAAGTTTCCGTACTTGGTGATTTTTACCGCCTAACTTAATTAAAAACGTTGCTAATTTTTACACAACGGTTTATTATCTTCCTGTATACAAGCCCCTGTTTTCTATATAGGTATAGATCACTGTTTTCAGTGGTCAATATCTCCCACGGCGCCCCCCAGAAAAGCCCTAAATCATGTACCGGAGCCAGCCGGGAAATCACATTTCATAAATATGTGGTGGATTCAATAATTCTATAAATTATTATTTGTTGTATTCATGAAAGTTTGTCAAATTAAAAAAGTACTATCAAGAAAATCAAAAACAACCATCGTTCATGAAATTATATCTCGGAACAACCAACTCGATTTCATACAGCCATGCGTGATTATAATCAGGTGTACCCTAGCCGGATTTATACCGTTACCGATCATGGAGGGTCCTTACTTCGTCATTCTTACTCACCAGTCCTACAGAGGCTCCACTGGGAATTCCATCACTGTAGATCAAGCAGGAATGAAATTAGCCTCACGGTTAATCGAGTAACTTCGTAATCGCTTTCACTGAACACTACCTTGCATTCTGGGACATCAGGTGTATAGAAACTAGTATTGTTTATAGGTAGTACTTTGCACTTTTTGGTGTCTGTTCGAAAATTTAGATTGTCCCCCAGCCCAACAACATATCCATGTTAAAAATTCGAAGGGATAACCACACATTGAGACAATGATGAAGTTAACTGCTCACTGATCTCAACCACCCAAACTGAATGGGGTCAGTGGAGGACGCGTGAAATATGACAGTTATTGTACCAACGTTACTTACTCCGTCATATCTGGGAAACTGGCAAGTCGATTGGAGAGGAGCTCGTAAAGTGTAATATGCTGAGTGGCGTTTCGGAGGGCTTTTTAGAGAAGTTAATTACGAGGCTCTTTGACTACAACGGGAGTTCCAAGAGGAGTTGGCCATTTAGAATGTTTGCGCCATCATCGCCCTCTCTGCAAACGCGAGCTATAATGAGATGTGCTTTCTCCGCGTATTTTTCGGATCTGTCCGTTTGTATTGTTGCTCCATTGTAATTTCGGACGAATTGATTGCATTCCTCAATAATGATCTTGTTCGTCCAAGATCCACCCTTGTAATCATTCATCAGCGTAATGGTTTTAATGGCACTTATAAAATTTACCACATAGCCGTAAATAAACCGTTTGAACCCTGCAACTTTGTACAAGAATGTCTAACTATACAGCAAATTCTGGAGGCCTTAGGACTATACAATCAAAATCTCAAGCCAAAATATCCAAAATTGTGGCTTGCAGTGTGGTACAGACATACATACCGTACCCGCAAATGTCGTTTGACTCATAACAGCCTCACTACGGTCGGCAAAAATCGTAGATCTAAGTCTGTTTTACTGCCCGGACATTAGAATGGAGTTGTGGCAAAGTTTTTGCTTGCATGTACCACTGTAATAGTTCCCTCTAATGGTTTTTGCATATGCAGTTCCATTTCCCCGTGTTCCTTGTTGGAGGGCTCTAATCCACATGGAGTCATAGTTCCGCGAGCATTCAACGTTTCAAACGTTTCACCATGTCCAGCGACAAGCCGCTCCATGTTGATTCCAGAGTGGACTTCTGGATTCGATCATCAAAACCATCACTGCTATCTTCCACAGATCGTGGAGTTGTGGGTTTGTGTTGAGTTTATCTCATAATTAGATGAGCATTAGAAGCAATGTTGAAGTGTTTTTGGTTCATTATTTTCAATAATGAACCTTTGGAATCGATCATGAAAAAAAAATAAAAAATTTAGCCCCCTCCCCTCCAAATTTGATGGTTTACGTTTCAAGGTATGTAGAAGCCGAAAATGCAAAAAATTCGGTGTCCGCCGTAGATACGCCGTACTTCGCTCTTTTCTTAGTTCCCATGAACCAAAATTGATGAAATATGGTTTGTAGGTCCCGTTTGGGGTCTAGTTGGTCCTCGAAGCTCGGCGTTACTGTCAGTCATCTCTAAGGGGTGGAAAATAGGGGTTGCAATTTTCAGAACGCCGTAGCTCGAAAACTTTCAATAGAAGGTTATGGCTTTTCTTAACGTTTTTAAATTGATCTCTAACTAAAGAATTTTTTTGAGACCACCCGGAGCATTTTCTGACCAGCTGTTCGCTTGCACTGAAAAGCTTCGTCAACATGATCGTGAATAAAACGGTATAGATCCGGCCCAGATATCATTGCCAGGGAACACCTGATTGTAATACGGATGGCTGTATGAAATCGAGTTGGCTGTTCTGTGATATTATTTCATTTGAAGAATGACGGCTCTTTTGGATATCATTGATAGGTTCTTTTTAACTTGAACAGTCGGTATGCTTCATGAATAACAAAAAATAATTAACTACTGAATTATTGAATCCTGCACATTTTTTAAACTGCAGTTCCCCGGCCGGCTCCAGTAGGTACTCGGTTTAGGGGTTTCCTGGGGGGAGCTCGAGGGTAGGCACTGACCACAGAAAACAGTGATCTACGCAGAAGGGCATCTCTATAAAGGCAAATAATAAACCACTGTGTATAATAGTTTGCAGTGTTTTTTCCATTTGTGAAGTCCTACGACGTGGGACTTTCTTCGATTACCTACCTAGAATGTTGGAGTTGGACGAAAAAGTACGAGAACTATATTTTTCTGGCAGCATCGAAACGAATGAGAACGTTCCGACACAATTCTGGAAACTGGAAGCAAAACTACGTGGTGTGGAAAACCAAGAGAAATTGGGATTGAGTGATACGATGTTTGAGAAAGATTGGCAACCTACGAGAAAAGGTTTGAGATCCACCCGACAAGCCATTCCAAACCTTCCCCACTTGGCTGTATACTTGAAAGCATAGTCAGGGTCTCTGTGTAGGGCCTAGCACTTCACTGCCTTCAATCAACCTCTCTTCTTCTTGGCAACCCCATCTACTCCCACCCTCCAATAGACCCATCATCTTCGGGGACAGCCCTCGCCTCGTCGTCCGTCCCGCTACCAATTCACTCAACTCTTATATTTTTCGTCCCCTTTTATCAACGTACAGCTGAGGGCACTTCTGAACAAAGAGCTCTCGTACACTTCTTGACCTTGGGGAAACAATGTTCATTTAAGAGGATAGGACATGAATCAATCATTGATGATAGCACTCAATGGGAGACGTGCAAAGTCAGCAAACTCTGCCGTCATTGTTCGGAGTCCAATTAGCTCTCAAGCAGATACTGAGAACTTCACACTTGCCTAGGGAGGAGTGCAAGGGGTACGCAGGCCCCTAGATTTGCGACATCAAGAGCACCTGAAGGAAGTCGGGGCTGAAAAATGTCACGGAGGAGTTGGTTAATTAAAGATTACTAAAGTAGAGACTTCGGTTTGATACATGAAAATATCAATTATTATGAAAACAATTTTACTGTACGTCAGCATTCCTACTGAGGGTAAATATATAATGGACGACAGACTTGAGATGATGAAATGTTTAATAGCATATTGGAATAGGTACCTAAATTTGATTAACGGTCGTGTTTTATAAAGTTGGAAGGGATCCTCGAGTTTTTGTTGAAGAACCGGTTTTGTTTAAATTGAAAGGGTAAAATAGATCCGCTACCAGGAAGGCGCACCACGAATACTCGCCCTTGATTAAACGCAACCCTGGAATTATATGAGAGAAAGAGAGCTCTCAGATCCCGGCCGCCTTTTATTTTCACTCCAAGAATGAAAACATCTCATAACCCTCCTCGCTGGTTCGTCGAGCCTCGCTATACCTTCGCAATGAATAGTGAACCTTTCCCGCCTCAAATAGCCTGAGAGCGCTCAGCGTTTACCGACCCTAAACTCTGGAGAGGCGCATAGTAGGATCTTCTTCTTCTTCTTCTTCCAGCCTCCTCAAACACTCTCAGGGGTGATATAAACCCAATAAGGCGGATGTAGGAGGTTTAAAGAGGTCTCTTATAGGCCTTTCGGTCAATTTATTCCTTCGATAGAGAAGGGGAAGGTTTAACGATAAAGTGAATCCGAATCAATACACTATTCTCCATAGCTTTCTTCATAAAGTGTACTTAAAAAAATACTTTTTAAAATTATTATTAGGTAACTTTTACTTTTTGCAAAGAAACACACGAATAGTAGGAAAACCGAGATCCACAGCGCTGCGCCGCGATGGAAAAAAGCTCTGCCCCGTTAAGGGAAGATTGCTCTGATTCTGAATATGAGTCGCATGGTTTTGGCACATTTTAAAAAATTAACCTTTGTCGTAAACCGAGGTAACCGTGAGAAAACATGGTATAGTTGCCAAAACTCAATAACTGGTTAACTAGCTGACGAGCTCGAGTTGGTCTCATTCGACGCAAAATGTGACTGGGTACAACCGTATCGAAGAAACCAGTTTGGTTGGTACCAGTGGGGTAACTAAGAGATTTGTATCATGAGCGGGACATAGTGCCAATGGATATGAAGATGGGCATGTGGTGAGGAAGGAGCTGAATGGGATATGTGCTTGGGTCACGAAAGCAGTTCATATTATTATTCTGAGAACAGAAGAGCATGGAAAAAGGAACGAGTGGCAGAGAATAACTGAGGAGTCACAGGTTCGGTAAGGGACTGTCGCGATACGAAATGAATGAGGTAAAAAAATATGGGGTGTCAATATTCAGGATCAAAGTAAAATTCCGAATGATGACCTTCAGCTTTACCAAATCGAATTGTTTTTGTCCTACTGTGCTTTTGCTTTTTGTGCTTTTGTACACGTTGGCTGAATAGAAGAATATACTTCATATCTTACAAGTTTTTTGTTTGCGATTTAAAAACTAAATTTTACCTATGATACAATTTGATATTAAAGAGGAACGGTAGGCAAGGCAGAAACTATGAGTTCGTACTTCCTATGATAAAGATCTCTATTATTTGAAAATATTACTACGATGACTCTTGAATCGTGAACCCAATTGAACATTAGCGGAGCATTTTCGTATCGTCGCACAATGTTTTAGTGTATTAACGAATACTTTACCAGAGGGATATGGGAGTCTATTATGATCGGCAATCTTTTTACCTGAAAAGAAAAATAAAGAAAAAATATGAAATGAGTATAAATACCTACCAGAACTTTTGAAAATACTAACAACGATTATAATTTCGATAACAAGAAAAAGGACGGGGTTGGATGGGATGGTGACCTGTTGGGGGTTAAGATACCTCCCATAAGGTGGAGTCCACCTTTTTCACGATTATCAGTTTGCAAGTTGAAGGGACCGTTTTGGATAATGTGTTCAGAAACGGGGCCTTTGCACAAGGCAGCAGAAGGAAGTACCTACGAGGCGGATGCCTCTCAAGTCGCTGAATCGTAAAGCCTCATATTATAGCACTCTTGTAATATTATGTCAATGGACTTCGTTGGTAAATATTGTTATTATTACAAGAGCCCTTCCAGCCTCCTATAGTGGGGTTTCCCAAATAACCGTCTCAACCAAGCTCCCAACTTCTGAGTCTTTCGAAGTTTCGTAGAAAGGGTTAAATATTCGAAAGTGACTAAGCCTCTCAAATTGAGGATAGCAACTTCGTGGCCAAAGGAAAATCCTCAGTCCCTATCTGCAATGGTAATAGATCACCCTTTGCTGCTCCCTCCTAACACCACCGTGATGTATTTACCCGCAAACTATTACAACATTAAAATTCTCTTACCTTTTAAACGGTTAAATTGTGAATTCCTGGGCGGGAGTACTCTAACTCCTAATATGGTTCCGGAGTTGAGCGGGTGGGAATTCGTTGAAGGCCTCGGGTTCTTGCCAATTCAAATGAACGTAGCGCATCGCTCGAGAGGAGAATTTTACCTGAGTATTCTAACTCTGTTTTCAAGCCTCACACATACCACGGATATACGCACGCACTTAAGTACCCGAACTAAAGGGTTTACTGAGGAATAATTGTTGTTTCCAAGTTAGGCGCTTCAAAATCATCCTTGAGGTTTACGAGGGATTTCACCTCTGGGAGTTGTGTACAATGGATTTCCCTTACCAATATCGAAGAGGAGTCAGTAAGAAGAATGCCTATACAATGAAGACCCAACTCCACTTCCCACTTGATCAGATATATAGCTACTAGAAATTTTAATGGAACGATTATGTAAGTATACCGAACAACCATTTCTTATATAATTAATCGACGACTAACTAAAGTGACGAATAACTCAAGTATTTTTATATTACAGGCATACCTATTATATATGTGGGAAGCGAATATGTGAGAAGTGGCGGGGTTGGTATGTCCGAGCGGGCTAGTGCGTCTGATCTTAATATTTATCTCCATTTGGCATAAACGTTCGCGGCGTCTTTGAATTTCGTCTCGGGCTCTTACAATACAATAAAAGCTTTGAAAAGCTTGCATGTGCTTACCCGACCAGCGATTAGCTCTTCACTCGTGATAATAATCACGTGAAGCCTACAGGGACTAAAATATTGAAATAACGTTCGAGCAATAAGTCCCCAGAGAGGTCAAATCCAGGGTTATAAAATAATTTTAAAGATATATATGTGTACCAGTAAGGAGTAATTGGCGGTACGCTCTTCCCTCACAAGAGATGCCATAGTCACGTGGGTTTCTCTTGAAGGTTCAACAGAGAACCAATATAATATACCACCTGAGGCTCTCAAAGTGGACAGCGATACCACTGCGCGCCTTTTGCCTTCTCAGGAGGATCTGGACGGAGGAAGTTGCTCCAACTGGAAGAGGGGTCTTATAATAAAGCTTCCCAAGAAAGGACTTACTGTCTGTGATAACTGGAGGGGAACCACACTGCTCACAATGGTAAGTAAGATAATGGCCAAAATTATTATTCTGGATAGAATAAAAGAACACGTTGAGGAGACTTTGAGGAAAGAGCGAGCTGGTTTCAAGAGTTGATCTGGTTTGTTGATCTGATCAACAAATAACTACTTATAATCCTGGAGCAGAGCGCTGAATGGCAGAGTCCACTGTGCGCAGTTTTGATTCAATAAATAGAGCCATGCGGTATACCCTTCAGTCGAATGGAATCCCCAAAGTATGTATGACGGATACACTTGCCAGATTGTTCATGATGGTTCGCTTTCCTCCCTTCCCTCCCTGATATCCATCAGCTCTGGAAGCAAGCAGGGTTGCGTCCTAGCATCCACTCTCTTCTTGGACACTGGGAAGGAGGAAATGAGGAATCCAGTGGGGTCTCCACAGCCGCGTAGAGGATCTGGATTATGCTGATGATGTATGCTTACTCGCGCACATATTGAACGATATGACTTGAAAAGCTTCCACGGCTGGACTTAACATCAACATCTGAAAGACCAATCAAATTCGAATGAACATTGAACGAGGGGATGTTCTAGAGGTGAACGGGTAGCCTGCAGACAGGGTGAATGCTTTCCAATACATGGGGAGCAACGGCGACATTCGTGGAGGCAATGATGAAGATGTTAAAAGCTGAATCCGTAAAGCGTCCGTGCAAATTTTCCCAAAATGGAGAAAGATAAGCTTTTCACGCCGAACCAAGCTTCGCCTATTCAACAGTAATGTAAAATCGGCGAAATTCTGTGGATACGAGATGTGTAAGGATCAGATGGAAGTGACCAGGGCCCTGACGCGGAAGCTGCAATCTTTTAACAACCGTTGCTTGCGACGGATTCTTGGTGTGTTACCCGAAGTAATTTCAAACGAAGTACTGCGGGAAACGAAAGTGGAGTTGGATTGGCGCTCAGCGAGGAAAGAGGTAGGCACGGTGGAACTTCAGGCTCTAGGCTGGCATCCACAGGGATATTATAGACGTAGGGGTAGACCTCGAATAACGCGGAGGCGCTCAGCAGAAGAGGATGTAATACGGGGTGGTAAGACGTGGCAGGAGGTAAAGGTTCTGACTGGACAGAAACGCCTGGCGTGCATTTACAGGGGCGCTATTTTGTAATTAGGAACTACAGGAATTAACCAAATCAAGAGTGCAGCGGTACTGATGATGCCCTCGATTGCACATACCCGTCGGGCTATTGTCCTTCTGTAGTTTGTTTCACATGGAATTCACCAAAATCTGCATTGATATTTTTAGTGGCTGCGAAAAATGAGATTCATAAGCAATATTTGAATGTGCGACCCATCTAGTTATATCGAATTCAAGGGAACGATTAAAGTACGCCTAAATAAGATCGAAGGAACAGGAGGACACACAAGTCATTTACTTGCATGTCACAAAAACTCAAGCAAACTTCCTTTCAAATTTATGGAAACAATGCCATGTATGATGCACTCGAATTTTGCTCCAAATACGTACAGTACGTCTCTTCTTTGGTCTGATGAAAATGAGCTATGAAATGAGTAAATCTGGAATTGAATTCAGGTGGTCAACGTACCGATTTATAGTAGAAACGTAAATACGATCATTCCAAAACTGGGTGCTAGTTTTCAGAGTTCTGATGTGAGGGGTTTCACTAATGCTACCTTTCTGGTTGCAGTTGCTCTCATCAAGTCCTCATTAGCCCATATGACAACGAAATAGGGTCAATTAGGGTTTCACACCGATCGGCAGAGAAGTGGTTTTATCCACAATTCCGTGTAAAATAACTTGCCGTTATTGGTTTATTATTTTCAATAATGAACCATTGGAATCGAGCAAGAAAAAAAAATTCTTACTCCCCCTCAAAATTTGATGGTTTACGTTTCAAGGTATGTAGAATCTAAAACTGCAATAAAAATATTTCTGTCTGACCGCCGTACGCCGTACGGGCCACTTTTCTTAGTTACCATGAAAGAAAATTGATGAAATTTGGGTGATAGGTTCCGTTCGGGGTCTAGTTGGTCCTCGAAGCTCGACGTTACTGTCAGTCATCTCTAAGGGGTTCAAAATAGGGGTTGGTTAGGGATGGTATGGGATTACACAACGGTAAATCATTACACAACGGTAAATTATTTCACCACGGTAAATTATTACACAACGGTAAATAATTACACAACGGCTCATATACCCAGAAGGGGCTGGATTTTGTTGATAGGTACTTTTGCAACTTGAACAACCGTTGAAGTATTATTGATGGGTAAATTATTACACAATGGCAAATTATTACACAACGGCAAATTATTACACAACGGTAAATCATTAAACAACGGTAAATTATGACACCACGATAAATTATTACACAACGGTAAATTATTACACAACGGTAAATAATTACACAACGGCTCATATACCCAGAAGGGGCTGGATTTTGTTGATAGATACTTTTGCAACTTGAACAACCGTTGAAGTATTATTGATGGGTAAATTATTACACAACGGTAAATTATTACACAACGGCTCATCTACCCAGAAGGGGCTGGATTTTGTTGATAGGTACTTTTGCAACTTGAACAACCGTTGAAGTATTATTGATGGGTAAATTATTACACAATGGCAAATTATTACACAACGGCAAATTGTTACACAACGGCAAATTATTACACAACGGTAAATCATTAAACAACGGTAAATTATGACACCACGATAAATTATTACACAACGGTAAATTATTACACAACGGCTCATCTACCCAGAAGGGGCTGGATTTTGTTGATAGGTACTTTTGCAACTTGAACAACCGTTGAAGTATTATTGATGGGCAAATTATTACACAACGGTGATTGTCCTCATGCTGCTCATCTGTTCACAGTCATGCCATCAACAATGATTGTCTGCAGGACTCCACTATTTAAATTTTCGTATTGGGTGCACGTAAAGTACCTACATATTCAACTCCGTTTGTAAGAAAATCAATTCGCGGAGTGCAGATTGACAAGGCCTCCCCCACGAAGAAGTGAAGTGCATTCGCCGAGCGGGAATTTTTTCCGCTAGAACTGCCGTGCTCGCCTTTGACTGGCCAGCCATGCTCTTTCGAGACGGTCACAGTGGAAATGGAGCGTACAACTCCTGTCCGCCATCGTGGATCCCGCATCTTCTATCTATTTTGCTCATTGATGAAGTGAGGTTAGCAAACTGTGTGGTGTCCATGAAATGCGGAGTATTTCTGTTTGTTCTGACTCATCTATACTTCTGAAAAGTCTGTTTCTGTATGTCCGTCCGTTGAAGGTCAATCACAGCAAACGCCTGAACCGACTCGTTCGATTATTTTTGCATCGGCCTCAGGATCGCTGCCCGGTGGTTACTGGCTATAGTAGAACCGTCTGCGCAGTGCTACGCACAGCGCTGACAACTCGCGCTCCACTCTGGCGCCCTTAGTCACGCCAAAATTGCCTAAAGGTATTCCACAATCCGAAATACAAACCCGCGAGACTACAAGTCAAGTGATCTTCCTAAACTACTAGGATGAGAAATTACAGTGATCTATACAACCCCTTGCATGAGCGAGGTACCGATTCTATACTCTCCAGAAGCTAAGCGAGAGTACGTTCTTCGTCAGGCTTCAGCTAAGCAATACTGAGACTATTATTTTATAGTAAACTGAACTGCTATTTAATAAAAAAATTCGAAGTACTTTTGAAATCCAAATGGATTGACAAGTTGGATCAAATTTTGAATTCTCATCTGTGAATTACTGCACAATGGATTTTCTTACCTCTATAAATGCCGAGATTAATGATATCACCGTTAAAATAAGCTTGAAAGTTCACGGGAAAATCTGTTGACTGATTTCATCATTTGGTCATTTCCTTGAACGATTCGAAACTTCATGGGAGGCCTTCGCTGAAACCAATCGTTCGAAGAGTGGGGCTTTCTGCTGAATTGAATTTTTTCCCCACCCAGATTCAATCGCAAGCTTCTCTTTGATGTTAGAAACCTGTTTTATAATCGCACCAACTTACCTTGGCTCCTTGAAGAACATTAAAAGAGAAAAAAATTGCTGAACTTGAAACGGGTACTACTTGAAATGGGTTCCAAGATCAGAGGAGCTATAAGTTATATTCATCGAATTTGATTTTACACCTTCGTACGATGGCTTACCACATAATAAGAAGACAAATAAACTTTCCGTTTACCACAAATTTTACTTTTTTCCATTATTTTACAACAATAATAATATTCCTTGCACTATAACATTTCTGGTGATGTAGTGTTGTTATTTTGAAATATTTTGAGCAATGTCTCGCCCTCCCATATCAATTAAAAATATGTGACTATGCACTAAAATTGGACCTCCAACTCCATGATGTGCGTTTTCAGTGCGAAATAAAATATTCCACCCATTTTGAACTTAAATAACTACCTTTTCTTTCTTCATCCGCTGATCTTTGCGGCAACCATTGAATATGGTATCTCGAGTACCTAAGCACCTCTGCCGTCTAGCCACGATCCAGCAGTATTCTTACTATCAGCATGTTAATCCAAATTATTTATTACTAATCCCCTTTGGGATCCCGTAACAAGTAGCCCTACCCGTTTGAACATTCGGTTCGGCACTGACCAGCAACTGAATAAATCTCTGGGGAAATCGATAATAACGAGGATTTTGCGCTTTGAGATACGACTTGACCGGCCCCAGTTGGAAATGTTTGAACTGGTAAAATAGCCACAGAACAATTAAAAGGGATTAAAAACGACACACGGTCCGCGAAATGACGGTAGGGCAAAACCGATTCCGCATCAAATAAATCTCGGTTACACTGACATCGGTTTCCAGTCGATTGGTTTTTGGTCACAATAACTTCTCTTCTAGTTTTACACTACCAAAGTAAACTCATGATACTGCAACTAAACTAAAGAAACTTATCGCAATTACCATTCTGTAGGTATCAATTTAGGGATTTATGGCGAGAAGTACAACCTGGGGGGAAAAACCGCTTCAAATTATTTTCCATCGTAGACGCCCCTTCTGCGTTGACCACTGAATTCCATCAGCGTACGAATGAATTAGTATGGTAGTTTTTGCGACCCCAAATGGGGCCTGCAACCAAATTTCATTCATTTTGGTTCATGGTAACTGAGGAATGTGCCGCGGACGGCGGACGGACAGAAATTTTCTTATTCCATTTTAAAATTCTACGTCGTTCTTGAAACGCAAGTGCCATCAAATTTTTTGAAGGGGGGTTAAATTTGTTTCCATGCTCGACAATCACGGGCATAGCAATCAATGAGTCATGAACAATGTACAAAACTTCAAAACAGAAGTCATTATATAGGTACCTGGATTTAAAAGGAGATGAATGCACAAAGCGTGGTGTACAAACACAGCGTACTGTTTACAGTGTCCAATAAGGCTGCTGACGAAGTTATTGCTTTTAGATAATAAGTACATAATAGAAGAATCTTTCGCACTTCTATCGCGAACATATTAAAAAACCCATACCTACTGTCTTATATTTTCACAAGCCATGTGCAAGTAGAAGTCACCGGCGGATCTACGCAAGCACAGTTTAATTTCAGATAACTTGTAATGTGGATTACTGTTTTCAGCAAGTTACAGTTAGGTACCTATCACAAAACGTTCAATGGTAATCGAACCGTTTACAAACAGACTGTCGTGACGCGGCATTATTACTGATTAACGTTTATTCAGCGATCAGTGTTCAAAGTTGATTCCTGAGTTCTCTGTCTAATTGTCAAGCTCCTCGCTAATCGCTGAACCCATTGACGGAATCCAATCCCCAGCTGTTCCGTCCGAACTTCATTCTCCTATACGTTGCGGCCTGCCCCCTCCATGTCTCTAGTCCCTTCATCCACGTTCGACCCGAATTACGTTTAATCGATGGTAGAGGTTCGAACTGTCGATGCAATAGGTAAACAGTTTTGTCCTTCAGGTACTTGTTCAGTAGACAGAAATAACCAGGGAACAGTGACTACTGCAAATTGCTCTGAAACCACAAATAACGCCTTGTAATTCAGCTTTTCGCCTATGTAGATGATTATGATATTGTTCAGAAAGAGACGAAAAATGCATTAATCAATAATACTTAATGAAACCTAGGAAGTGAATTAAAGAAAACAATACAGAGAAAGCTGAGCTGATTTTTTCAAAATATAATCGTAATGCAGCCATTCAAGTGAATTATCAAAGGACTTTCTTGAAGGATTGCTCATTCAATTCGATAAATGATTATGGTATCTAACAGCCAGATCTACCATTCTATTATTATTATTACCATTCTATTATCATTATCTCCAGAGTGACACGCAGTACACGATGATGAGTATGGTTGCTAACAAGCGAAAGGTTTGAAAGAGCGGCCTTGGTAAGGTACTCGTAAAAATAACAAAAAATATGAAAGATTTTAACAATATGCCTCTCCGCCTCTTGAATTTTAACGACCTACGCATCAACGCATCTGTTGCTTTTCTCCGTATCCGTCTCGCTACCATTGACTCAACGAGTCCTTGGGAAGGGATTCAGGGATTCAGATTGTTAGACGCGAATAAAAGCGAAAAGCGACAACAGTCGTTTCAAATAGTACATGGCACCATCAACAGGTAACCCTATACCAAGGAGTAAAAATTTGCTGGATGCAGTAGAAATACTGAATTCTGTGCTTCCACCTGAAATTGAGTATCTCTTCTTTAATAACCACGTTCGCTTTGAGATTCAGGTAGTGTTCATTGTGTACTCTTTGTTACATCCAGCATGTAACAAAGACATGCATGAATGGAACAGTCCTGATTTGTCCAGGAAAGCCTTGAATGGCGCTAACTTTAGTAGCAAACTATTCTTAATAAAATAATTCTGACCTATTTGTACTTTTAAATTAATAGCCCAATGATTTTGAGTCAACAAATTCTGTGCTACCTACAACAATGTTTAATGGTGGATACCTATGGATCTGGAATTGCTGATTTGTTTCCAAATTTACATTTTTATTGTTGTTTGTTGATGAGAAAAATCGAATCGGTTCATCGGAGTGGCATTATATTTATGTTTAGTTTCCAAGATTATGTGAAGACCAGCAATGACGTATTGCCACTACTTCTTACTCCGTGTAAAAGCATAGCAAAACAGGAACCGCGACTTCTCGGGAAGTACTATTATAGATGTCACAGCTCACCTCAACGTCGTGGGTTATAATAGAACAAGCTGTATCCGTAGAAAGGCAGCAATGATGACATAAACACTTCTACATTTAATTAGAAATGAACTACTTATGTCTCGTCCAAATGAGAAATCTGTATCATCTCATATCAATGTCAACTTAGGGGGGAGAAAAGTTAATATCACTCGATGTATTTAGGTTGAGGATCCTCCATTTCTGATTCAAATCATGATTAAGTACGAAGAAAATGTTTGTGATTTAGTGTTACAACCTGCGCTTGCCGTCGTAGCACGTCTAGCAAACCAATTACAACAATGCATGAACAAGGGAAACAACACCAACTAGGTATATTCACATTCACATCGAGATTACCGTTTATGGAGATGAAGAGGAGAGGCCTCTGGCGATCCGGTCGTGAGCGGCAATAAAGACTGCTTTATCATTTTCAGAGTTATGATTTATGTTAATTGCTAGCCCGGAGTTGTGCATCACAACCCACTTGGGCGGCCCAATATGGTGTCCGGTATCATACTAATGAGGCTGCCAAATACAGATTGTACGCTGCTATTAAGGGATGTTAACATCGATTGTAGCATCTGAACCCCCTTAGTGTGAGAAAACATCTGAATATGGACTAATCTATTGATTGCATGTAATTAAGGGGCCATCTGAGGGCTAATTTACAATCTCGCCAAATGTGAGTAGGATTGTAGAGAAGGTAAAGAAGAAATAACATAAAAATGTATCGTTTGGTATCTAGGGAAAAAAAAGTTTATCGGCACGCAAAGGCGAAATTGCTGGCTTTTGGTTTATTATTCTGTGAATAATACACTTATGTTTCGCTCAGCAAAACTGCGAAATTCCAAAAATGCGATGTCCGTCCGCCGTAAGCCGTATCATCTACATCTACTTTATTTTTGGTATACAAAATTCGTTTTTTCGCACACAGGCTCCAGTTTGGGCCCTAGTTGTGTCTCGAAACTTTGCAGCCCGATCGCAGTATACCCAAGGGTGTTATGGGTGAAAAAAGGGTTCTTCGGTGTTTTAGTAACATGAACTTGTGAGGTATCATTTTCCATGTTTTTTTAGGGGAAGGAGACAAATATGAAGTCGATTTTAACCAGCAAGGGAAGAATTGAAGTTCTAACAAGGTTTCAGCCTTAAATTTAGGTTAAAGCTTGGTCTAAAATCGTCGTTCTTCCGCACACAGGCTCCATCTGAGCCCTAATTGTGCTCCGAAGCTCGCCAGCCCGATCGGAATACACCCAGGGGTGTTATGGGTGAAAAGCGGTGCAAATTATTACACAAAGGTTATTCCTTTGTTTATTACACAAATGTTTACCTCTATAGATGCCCCTTCTGCGTAGATCACTGTTTTCTGTGACCCCTCGTGCTCCCCCAGGAAAGCCCAAATCGAGTACTGGAGCCCGCCCCGGAATAAAAAGTTTCATATACAAATGCGCGGGATTCAATAATTTCATCATTCATTATTTGTAGTTATTCATGAAGCATAAGGCAAATAATAAACCGTTGTGCAATAATTTACCGTTGTGCGATAATTTACCGTTGTGTAATAATTTACCGTTGTGCGATAATTTACCGTTGTGTAATAATTTACCCAATAATACTTCAACGACTGTTCCAGTTGCAAAAGTACCTATCAAAAACAAAACAAAATCCAAAATCCAAAAGATCCATCATTTTTCAAATGAAACAATATCACAGAACAACCAACTTGACTTCATACAGCCATCCGTGATTATAATCAGGTGCTCCCTAGCGATGATACCGTTTGATTCACGATCATGGTGACGAAGCTTCTGGGTGCAAACGAACGCCTGGTCTTGCAATGCTCCGGGTGGTCTCAAAAAATTCTTTAGTTCAAAATCAATTTAAAAAAACCATAGGTACCTACCACCCTTCTATTGGAAGTTTTCGAGCTACGGTTTTCTGCAAATTTCACTCCTATTTTCACCCCTTAAAGATGACTGACAGTAACGCAGTGCTTCGAGGACCAACTAGACCCCAAAAGGGACCTACAAACTAAATTTCATCAATTTTGGTTCATGGTAACTAAGAAAAGTGGTAGGTACAGCGCACGGCGGACAGACAAATTTGTTATTGTATTTTCGGATACGTACCTTAAAACGTAAACCATCAAATTTTGAGGGGGGGGGGGGGGGTTACTTTTTTTTCATGCTCGATTCCAAAGGTTCATTCTTGAAAATAATAAACCAAGATGGGTGTTTTTGAGGTTTTAGAGTGAACATGAGCTTGCGAGGTGTCGGTTTTCATGTTTTTTAAGGCGAGAAGCCCGGATATTAATATGATTTGACCAAAGAGTAAAGAACTGAGGTTGTAACGAAGGTTCAGCCCCAAAAATTAATTTTTTATTAGTCAAAAACTTGGAAAATATTCTAAAATCACCATAAATTTTTATAACAACACTAGAGGTAGTAACAGCAGTGAATCAAAACGCAATTAAATGCCACTATCAATGGTGAAATTGGTGGAAACCATAAAAAATAGCTATTGTAATTATTGCACATGGAAATTAACAGCAAAAATTTCTGTACGTATACATCCAATACAATAATATTTCCACGTGACAAGGACTTTGCACCGTTTTTCTGGTAAGAAAGGTTGTTGCCCTTGGTTAAGACTGTTACACAGTCAATCTACTCGCACGAGTAGAGGAGGATGAGGAGTCGTAAAATACTGTCATTAAATGTTGAACTAATTTGAATTAAATCCCCCACCTTCCTTTCAAATGACTGAATGTCTTGGCTTAGTTTTCCATCCAGATATTGGCGGTTCGGGAAAACATTTTTCTATTCACGGATTTCTGTTGAAAGATTTTGTATGGTTTTCTGTTACTACTTACACTTTATTTTCAACAATCATCGTGCAGTTTTCAATAAAGTTTAAAAAACCGGGCGGTAATCACAACTTCAATTCATCAATTCTGATGGGACTATCATAAGTATTATCAAATAAACGAGCGATGGTGCTACAGGGAAAGTTCAGAAAACTTTCGAGCTGTTGGGAAAATTACTAAGATAGAACGGGTTAAAATTGAAACCTGGAAGAAAAACGCGGTCGCGAAGGGGAAAAACTTTTTTCGCTTTCAGCAAACTTCAAATAAATAACTGAGAGCGGGGGCGCGGTGAGAGTGTTGGCCGTGTTAACAAGGAAGAACTCGAGACTGAAAGAGAAGCCTGTTGTATCGTCATTAGCAGTAAATTACTTTGTTGGCCCCGCAGCTAACTGTGATTTAAGGGTAGGAACCCTTCACTTAGCGCTCAACCAGTCTTTGACTCGAATCCTACTTCTAAGACTCGTGAGTAACTTCTTGCGCGGCGCCTTGAACATTGAACTAACAGACACGTTCTCTTGGTTGAAAACGGGTTGAAGGGAACGTAGGCACTGCTTAGATACGAAGTGTTTCTGGAATTCAGTTCATTTTCATCAATTCGAAGTGTAAGCACCCCATCACAGTGTAATCAATGCGAGGAGAAATAATCTTCCATTTTTTTCTGTGTATTCTGAAAAGGGAAACGATTAATAACAAGTAAATGAATAGACGGTTTCTCTTCAATCTAACTCTTTTCTTCCCTGTAGCAGTTCGATATTCATTAGGAGATCCTATAAATAATGCGGATAGAGAAGCACTCTGTGTGTAAAGAAGCTCCTTATGGATTTTTCGGAGATCGAAGTCCAACGTTTCTTCGCTGTTTCTTTTCTTCCAAGATCGAGTGAGAGCCTCGAGTGGTGAACTCCGTTAACCAATGTGAATTATGTTATTCCGTGTTTATAGGGATTTTTTTACCCCATCATATACCTTATCACACTGATGACACAATTCGCGTTTGTTGGTTTTTTTTACCCCATCATGTACCTTATCACACTGATGACACATTTCGTGTTTATTGGGTTTTTTTACCCCACCATGTACCTTATCACACTGATGACATATTTCGTGTTTATTGAGTTTTTTTACCCCATTACCTATGTACCTACAAAAAAAAAACTGCAAATTATTACACAACGGTTTATTATTTACCTGTATAGATGCCCCTTCTGCGTACATCACTGTTTTCTGTGGCCTCGAGCTCCTCCCAGGAAAGCCCTAACTCGAGTACTGGAGCCGGCCCGGGAATTAAAGTTTCATAAAAATGCGCGGGATTCAAGAATTATTTATTTGTAGTTATTCATGAAGCATAAGATAAATAATAAACCGTTGTGTAATAATTTATCTGTACAGATCTGCGTAGATCTGTATAGATCTGCGTAGAGTTTTCTATGGACGGTACCAGTAGTATGTAAAATGGGGCTTCTGGCCCGACGATCCCTGAACGTTGTTTGAACGTTATTTCTCGTTGTTGAACGTTATTTCTCGTTGTTGAACGTTATTTCTCGTTGTTTGAACGATTCCTGAACGTTGTTTGAACGTTATTTCTCGTTGTTTGAACGATCCTTGAACGAGAAATAACGTTCAACAACGAGAAATAACGTTCAAAAAACGTTCAAGGATCGTTAAAACAACGAGAACTAACGTTCAACAACGAGAAATAACGTTCAAACAACGTTCAGGGATCGTTCAAACAACGAGAAATAACGTTCAAACAACGTTCAGGGATCGTCGGACCAGAAGCCCCATTTTACATACTACTAGTACCTACCCTCAGGTTCCCCCCAGAAAAGCCCTAAATCGAGTATCGGAGCCAGCCCAGGAACTACATTATGAAATGCGCGGGATTCAATAACTCAATCATTAATTATTTTTTGTTATTCATGAAGCATAACGATTGTTCAAGTTCCGAAAATACCTATCAACACAATCGAAAAGCACCATCATTGTTTCAAACGAAATAATATCACACAATAATATCACCAACTCGACGCCATACTCATACAGCCATCCGTGATTATAACCAGGTGATCCCTAGTAATGATATCTTGGCCGGATTTATACCATTTGATTCACGATCATGTTGATGAAGGTTTTCGGTGCACACGAACGGCTGGACGTAATGCTCCGGGTGGTCTCAACAAATTCTTTTGGTCAATATCAGTTTTAAAACATTAAAAAACCACATACCCTTCTACTGGAAGTTTTCGAGCTACGGCCTTCTGAAAATTTCAACCCCTATTTTTCACCCCTTAGAGGTGACTGACAGTAACACCGAGCTTTGCGGACCAACTAGACCCCATACGGGACCTACAAACCAAATTTCATTAATTTTGGTTCATGGTAACTAAGAAAGTGCGAAGTACGGCGAACGGCGTATGCTGTACGGCGGACAGACAGCAATTTTTTTATTATTTTCTCGGATTCTACATAGGTACCTAGAAACGTAAATCATGAAATTTTGTGGGGGGGGGGGGGGGGGGGAATTTAATTTTTTTTTTTCATGCTCGATTCCAAAGGTTCATTATCGAAAATAATAAACCAAATTATGCCCTCCAAAATGAAAATTTCCACTACCATTTTGCGCTGCAGACATAAAGAAATATAGCCGGTTCCGTGTCTGTCTGTCTATCTGTGTGTCTGTCGGTGAGTAGTTCCTTGTAACGCCCATAACTACCCGAAATAATGGTAAAAATGGGCTGAAATTCGGAGGGTATGCGCAGGTTGGGTCACAGATAGTCCACCCAAAATCATTGAAACTTTCCTGCGCATGCGCAAACGTGAAATACTTGAGACGCACATAACTTCCTTAAATATCATTGAAATGATTTCAAACTGGACGGTCGATCAGGAATAATACTTTGATAGTTCCATATGAATTTCATTGGAATCGTACAGTAACTTTCGTCTGGGCGTGCGCGAACATGAGATGTTTACCATTTCCTTGTAACGCTTCTAACTACGCGAGAACCTAGTCGTAGGGAGCTGAACCTACCCAACTAATTCTGTTAGTCCATGTGAACTGAGTTGTTTAGTCATTAACACATGCATGGATACTCCACCTGCCCAAGGAATGAACCTACCCAACAATTCTATACGTTCATTTGATTCAAGGGCCTACCCGAAATGGCAGAAGTTTTTGTATCAGAAGAAGGCTTTACATTATGGCAATAATATATGGTTGGCTGTAGTAAACAGTAATGTTCAAAATACCCTAATCTTCAAATTATTTTTCTAGATGCGAAGATCTGACTGGTTGGCATCAAAATGATGAAAAATAGGGGGCAAAGTAGGTGGGGGCAAAGACCCGCATGGGGCAAAGACACGCAGGGGGGTTTTGGATAGAATTATCGTAGCTGATATGTTGGCCACCAGGTAGCAGATTCGTCTTGATTGCCTTCAGTTGCACACCAAAACTCGAGGTGATAGCAGTAACGTTCGCCGAGAAAATGCGGTAAGTTTATTTTTCTCTGTTTTCATGTAATATTTCTTCAAGGTCTAAGTCAATTATTTCAAAGATGGGTTGAGCTATTGTCGAAGTCAAACTTGCAGTGATGAGCCTTGTTGTTAAGCTGCACATTCCTGTTTCAAATCCCTTCTTATCAGTCGTTTACATTGTTGGGGGAATAGCCATTTTGGAAGTGTGAAAATGGGGCAAAGCCACGCACTCTTAAAGGGGCAAGTCCACGCAGCCCTAAAACTGCGGGGACTTGCCCCTATTGCAGCGGTAAATTCCTTGTTCAGTAAGAGACAATAATCAGTTAAATAAAGGTCTAAATAGCTTGTATTGATTTACAAACTAACTCATCAACATAAATTACATTATTTTGTTGTTTCATTTAGGTACTAATCAACGAATGTTATTTCTTCCGCAGGGACTACAAGAGGAAAACAACATACCAGCCAATGACTGACGACCAATTAAATAGAGCTCGCCATTTGATAGGTATCTGAAGGATTGTCGATCCGAAAAGCAGCACTCGAGATAGGTTTTCATGAATCCACTTTGAGAGCAAGATTGAAGAGCAATAATACTGGTGATGGAAAAGCACCAGGGATTCTTGGACGCTTCAAACCAACGTTTACTCCCGAGCATGAACAAGAACTTGTAAACCATTGTGTCGAACTGGACAAAAGGTATTTTGGAGTAACTCTAAAATCCCTCAGATTCCTTATTTGCCAATTTGCACAGAAAAACAATATTCCTAATCAATTCAATGAAAACACAAAACTTGCAGGGAGGGACTTCACACGCCAATTCATGCGCAAGCACCGACTGTCATTCCGCGTCCCAAGAAAGACGAGTGTTGCTCGCACAATGGGGGTTTAATAGGGCTCGTTTCCCTCTATTTTGAGAATTTACATATTGTTGTGGCAAAGTTTGAATTTGGTCCTCAGCAAATTTATAATATGGATGAGACCGGTGTCCAGACAGTGCCGAATAAACTGCCAAAACATGTAGCTCCCACTGGCAAGAGGGATGTATAGGTAAAACAAAAAATTCGTTCCGTCGTTACGTTGCAAGAATAATTGCGGTTTACCCTGATGGGTATGAAGTTGTGTTTTATAAAAGACTACAGAATACTTTCAAATTTTCAGAAACGAATGAGGATGCTTTTGTTGAGAATAAAGATATTGTGATGAAACTATCTAAACCGACAGAAAACAATACCGCCAGGTTTCACAAAATTATATCTTTCTCAGAAGACTTGTCGGAGTTCAGCATCCACTAACACCAGTCTTACAGTTACAGTCTTCCACGTACAACTACATTTTAGCTTTGTATTTTTTAAAGAAGTATTTTTTTGTTATGTTTGAGGAGCTACTTCTCATATTTTTATATTCCTATAGATTTTCTATGATCCTATGTCATTTACAAGTCAGACTAATTGGCTAGTAAGCTCCTAATTGACCTACTAAGTCTTTACTAGAGTTCCTAATTATATTCATGTCTTTGTGCTCTCCTACCTACCAAGGAAAGCCGGAGGGAGATTAGTTTTATAAGAGATCCCTGAAACTTCAAAGGGAAAATAATTTTAAAAGTCTGAATGTGGGTTACCCACCTCTTAGTTGTAGGGTACCTACCGATTATTTTAAGTAAGGAAGTGAGCCAAGACTGTGTTTTCGCAAAATATAGTTGACTTGAGAAGTTCACTGATGCGTTTCATTATATTTTTCCCCAAAATCTTACATTGGGGCAAAGCCAGGCGCTGCGGGGATTTGCCCCATTTTTTGGGGCAAAGCCCCGCATTTATTTTTTCCACAAAAACTTGAATTTCCGACTACGTTTTGCTTCAATCTGGTTGCTAGTATCATGGACATTTAGCTAACACCCATATCTGACTAATCCATGCGTGAGCTGAGTAAAATAAGCTTTTCCCTTCCCTCAAAAAATGTAAAACCGAAAAATGCGGGTCTTTACCCCCCCCTACCCATGTTGGCATCAAAATTACAATGATAAAAATAATGTTGATCAGATGAGTTAATTTTGTGATCTACCTAATTCAAGAACCTGGTACCTATCAGAACTTCAGGAAATCAGCCTGTAGAGTGTCACACGGCTTCTCATGTTGTTCATTCTAATTTAGTGAAGTTCCAATCCAGGCCCGACCCACCTTTGAATCGCTCTTGTAACAACTTCGAAGCTTTAATTACCAGCTCAGGGGGCAGGTTAGAAATCAGGAACGTGTTAAATTCATGAACTTGGGGAGTTTCATTCAACTTACTGAACTATGTAGTTCGTTGAGTTTCAAAGCATCCGACAACTGATGAGTACAATTCAAAGGGAACTTGACACATGAGGTTCGAGCGGGGTCGCCGAACAAGCCTGTAATTTCAGAATTGGTAGGTAGAGAGAACAAACACTTTTCCAGTTTATTTAGTTCCATCTAAAAAATAAAAAAACATTGCAAATGATTACACAGCGGTTCATTATTTTCCCATTTGCAAACATCACTGAATTTACGTCAAAATTTTTTGAAAAAAAAAAAAACTATTCAGAACGGAAAAACGGTAGTTTGAAGCCCGTTTTCAAAAATGAGCGTTACTTTTTAAATGCGGGCGAAAGTAAATATGCGGCAAAACATGACGTACGAGGTCTATTGACATCTGTCCAGGCTGTTGGCCCAGGGAGGCGGAGCGAAGCTTCGGAGGCGAAGGTCCGCAATGCTGCCAACAACCCAGCACTAGAAATGGCAAACCTTCGAGGGAACCTTCAAGAGGTTCCATCCATCCACCCCCTGCGGTTCTGTACATCGTTTAAAGTGATACACTGGCGCTGTAAGTAGGATTTGAGTTGAACTTACTCGGCAGTTCACCTGATACGTCATTTCTAGCGGGAACGCAGAAATTCAAATTTCACACTTATTTTCTGCCTAGACTTTCAGAAACAAACACCTCAGTATGTCTTCAATAAACAGTCAATTTCCGTTACTTGGCCAAAAAATGAGAATTTGTGACCATGAAAATAGTCCATTCCTACTAGCGTAAAATCCTGATTTAGTAGGGTCACTAAAAAAAAAAAAAAAATGAACGGTTATGCAATAATTTGCAGCGTTTTGTCTATACATCCAGACACGTTTACACTGAGAACATGCTAAAATTTTGTAGGGGACATGTCCATACCCAAATCCTTATTAAATGTTCAAACCACAGTCCAGGTAATCTGTACATACCTACGAATAGACGCGAATGTTTTTTTACACAGAATATAGTGGTAGGAAAGGTACTATTCATCGCAAAGTACCTGGACGAAACCATTCAAAACTACTTCCTACTCAAAGAGTAGGTACTAAGAACAATAAACATGATTTCATTTTTTTCTAAACCGTAGGTAATTGGAAACAGGATCTACCCCATATTCAAAGCTGAACGTAAGCTGCACCGTTTGGTTAATGCTGATGTTGATGGTCTTTCTTTTTTTTTATTCAAGTCCTTACTGTGACTGAACGGCTGGTCGCAAAATACATCGGTCGTCTCTAAAAATGAAAATCTATTAAGATATGCAAACATTCTAGACATACATATGTCCTCCGAAAGTGTTGGTCGTGAGGCTAAGTTGAAGAGGCGAAGTGATGTCCATTAGAAATGTAAAATGTCAATATTTGGATGTGTTGGGGTCGTCGGGATGATTATGAAACCAAAACTAAGTTGCTAGTGGACTATAAACGCATAAAAGCCAAATCAGACATACAGATTAGATTCTGGCAAAGAAACTGCAAAATTGTATCGATAAGTATACCAACACGGAACGATGATAACTTAATGCTGCCTCACCAAACTATCAAGAATTATGTGCCGGAATCGACAGATGAGGCGCACTGTAAGGAATACAACCGAAATAAAAAAATATATGTCGCCGCTGAAGATTCCTTGATAATCGCCTTATCATCGAACAAATTGTTGAAGCATCCTCATTATGAACTTGAATAATGATATCATTGTAAAATCAGATGAAGCACAGTTCTGAAGGCAAAAACCCTTCGGTGTCGTCTGTGGACACTCGTGAAACCCCAGGAAGCACAGACCTAACATGATGGTGTATTTTAAATCCAAGTGAAACTCCTTCGAGGTCCAGGGCGCTCCCGGGGTGATGCAGTTTAGTTCTGTCCTTAGTATACTTGATAGTTACACACCTACGTCTGTTCGTCCAATTAATTCGTTCGTTTTTGAAGGGGGGAGTGTTCCGGTTTGATGAGCTGATTTCAATCGAATCATAATCTCTGAATAACCAAAGCATCATAATTAATCATTATCCGGAATAAATTGGAATAAATCAATACAGCGTGCAGTTTGTTTAAGACCTCGGATTTTCAAAACCCTAAATCACTATGGGTGAAGAATGGTGATAAATGAGAGATTAGGGAGGATCATCCTATTTCAAGGTATTTTACGACATAGGTACATTAAGTGAGATACCAAAACCCGAAAAAAACCAAGAGCTGAAGTGTGAGAACAATTGCGATGAGAAGTGGGAATATTCCAATTGGAGCTCCTGTACCTTGACCGTTTCAGAGGAAAACTGACTTTAAAATCATGATTTGGATTTATCATGCAAAAAATGCACAGCGAGGCTAGAACATGAGATGAGAACCCGGAAACTAGGAAAGAAAGAGTGAACAATTTTATTAGGGTCCTCTTCTCCTATTAATAAAATTACTCATGAAATCCTCCGTCGCGAGATGCGATAAAATTACTGGAATAAGATTACTCATGAAATCCGGTTTCCTCTCTCTCCCTCTCCCACACTGCCTTGTTCTTGGTAGACACTCATTGAAAAATCCAACCACTCACCCAGTCTATCTTCACAATAATAATCCTCTTTCTCGTCATGAGATTATCCGTTAGTTAATATAAGGGGGTCAGGGTAACAGATCTTAAAGCAGAACATTCGGTTTTGTGAACTTTCAGACGTTTTTTGGAAGGCATTTATGAACCGGTAAATAGTGTACATATATCCGCTATAGGGATATAGCGGAAGAGATCCAAAATTAAATTAGTTATTAAGTCATCATGGTATACATTTTAGTTATAGATAGGTACGTATATTTCATATGTCTATATAGTTATAAAGATGTAAAGGTTATTATAACAGTTGAACAGTTATTATAATATGATGCAGCACGATGGTGAACATTTACCCGAGGTTTACACGGAAGCACTTTGATACTGAAAAATAATGAACGTATAAAGTTCCGCGCAAAGTGGAAATTTTTCGGCCAGTTCTGCGCGCAGACAAAATGTTCAACAATCCAGTTCCGCGCCATTCCATACCCAGAGGAAGAGAAACCATTCGCAGTGAATGAAAGGAAGAGAAACAGAATCTTAGGGACGAATGGGGAAACAAAAAAATTATTTATTCACAAATCGTCGTCAAAATTATCGGAAAATTATCAAAATCAAATTGCTGTTGTTTATTGTTTATAGTACGGGCAAGCCCAATTACAGGAAGTAAACATATTAATAATAACACTGATTATAATATATGTAGCTTGAAATTCGGCAAACTATCGTAAAAAAACAACAGGCATGAGCATTACCTACTTATTACTTTTTGTTTAGGTTGGTAGTGCCCAACATTTTCCAGCAACTTCACAGCGGATACATTTTTTTTCTGTTTCTCTTTCTCACAGTACATCTTGGATGATGTAATAGAACTAAATGAATCATTGTGAAGCGTTTAGAAAGCGATATCAATGCCTATATTCTAATCAAGACCCGTACACAGAGCAAGCGAAGAGTAAAAGTAATTATAGAAAGTAAACAAAAAGGAGGCATTAAGTATATTGACACTGATGCGAAGTTTAGAGATAGGCAGTTACCCCAATGGTCAACAAAATTCTACAGTTCACGCGGACCTGCTACTTATGGAAAGGTATCAAGCCCTGCGCGGAACTGTTAGGGTGAGAAAACTCAATCTGCGCGGAACTGGTACCTACCTACCTACGTTGAATTGACATATTTTTGCTTTGCGCGGAAGTTGTGCTCCCAAAATAATCTGGGTTTTAATAACCAGTGTTTCCATTCACTCTCATCATTCAATACTCAATACCATGCCTGAAGAGGACAACCATCAAGGCGTCCAAATATTGCAGTAGTTTCAGTTATTCTGACTTTCTTCAATCTTGTTATACAAGTGACTCTAAATATTCGTACGAGATGTTTAAAGTACAAATATAGGTTTTCCGAGCTCCATAAATGGAGTTCGATATAAGTGAACCTTGAGAACCACCTTGGTGTACATTCCAAATTAGTATATAATTATATACAAGTAGTTTCAGGCAAATGGGGGTGACGTAATAGCTCGACTCCAATGAGCAGGTGTCCTTTAGGGTAACACCTGATGACTTTCTCATCCCTCATTAATGTTTGAATGCCATTAGAGAGCACTTCTCTGAGAAACGCGATGCCACTAATACCTATCCGGACGTGTCAATGGCTATGAATATGAATTTTACCGGGAAACCAAGAGGAAAACGTCATGACGTCCTTAATGGACCAGAGAACGTTCATAATTCATGCAATATATCCTCCGCGGTTGGCACGCTTAATTTGAAAACTGTTGGTGTATGGCCCAAGTAAATTATTTTGTACTGATAATCGATACCACTATATTTTTACAAGTTGCACCAGCGACTGAACTAACCAATCACGTCGGCGGGGTTCATTAATTAAAGCTTATATCGAAATCTGCAAGGCGGGAAAATTGTAATACAAACTATTCTTCATTGTGTGCTATCGTTGAGTCATCCTATATTACGAGTAGGTACATACATTTTGTAGGTAAAATTGTCTACGGGCAATGGCGCCGCGAAATGCGAACACTCGATAATTATTATTGCAGGTCTTACGACTTGAAATTTCGAGGATCTATTCCTTGGCCATCACAGAGCATATCAAACGTTGAAGTATTATCGGGTTTATTATAAATAAATTCATGCGCATTGATACATATTATGTATACATATCTATACATATTATGTATCAATGCGCATGAATTTATTTATAATAAACCCGATAATACTTCAACGTTTGTTCAAGTTGCGATAGTTCCTATCAACAAAATCCAAAAGAGCCATCATTTTTCAAACGGAACAACCAACTCGACTTCATACTCCGTGAATATAATCAGGTGCTCCCTAGGAATGATTATCTCGGGCCATTTCCCAGTTGTTGCTGCGTTACCAGTGATCGGCATTAGCAACTTTAAGTTGATATATTTTGTAATCCTTCTAATGATATCTGGCTGGGCTGAATGTATACAAATTCATTCACCCTCCTGTTGAAGAAGCCTGTCGGTGCAAACTTCAGGGCCTTACTGTGAACGAACCCAAGTTCGAGAACTATTTAAAAAAGTAAAAAAAATTCGAGGTAACGGCGTCCTGGAGTTTTCAACCCCATCATCAATTTTGGTTCATGGTAACTAAGGAAAGTGCGAAGTACGCCGTAAGCGGACGGACAGAATTTTTTAAATTGCATATTCGGATTCTACATACCTTGAAACGGAAACCACCAAATTGGGGGGGGGGTTAAACTCTTTTTTTTTCGTGCTCGATTCCAAAGGTTCATTACTGAAAATAATAAACCAAACATTTCTGTCCGAACGCCGTACACCGTCCTTCGTACTTATCTTAGTTACCATGAACCAAAATTGACGAAATTCGGTTCATAGGTCCACTGGGGTCTAGTTGGTCCTCGAAGCTCGGCGTTAATGTCAGTCATCCCCAAGGGGTGAAAAATAGGGGTTGAAATCTCCAGGACGCCGTTACCTCGAATTTTTTACGGTTTTCGAACTTGGGAGTTTTTTTTAGACCACCCTGAGCATTGTACGTCCAGCCGTTCGTTCACAGTAAGGACCCGAATTTTGCATCGACAGGCTTCTTCAACTGAAGGGTGGAACTTACCCGAGATAATCAATGCTATGGAACACCTGATTATTATCACGGATGGCTGTATGAAGTGGGGTTGGTTGTTTTGTTCTGTGATATTATTCCATTCGAAAAATGATGGCTCTCTTGGATTATGTTGATAGGTACTTTTGTAACTTGAAAAAACGTTGAAGTATAATTATTGGGTAAATTGCAACACAACGGCAAATTGCTACGCAACGGTAAATTATTACACAACGGAGAATTATTACATAACGGTTTATTATACTTACACGCAGAAGGGGCATATCTATACAGGTAAATTATTACACAACGGTTTATTATTAACTCTATTATGACGTTATTACTCTGATGTCGGCAGCCGAAATCGAGACGCATTTTTATACCAATCACGACGTCGCCCGTATGTCTATATTCAGTTCGTTGTAGGTAACTAAAACAATTATAACCACCAAAATACTCGTATCTCAAAAAAAGAACAATGAAAACGAACTGCAATTTGAGGGTTCGACTGGGTCGGGCGAATATTTTCTCATATGAATGTCATACAAACCCAACTGTAACATTTGTATGTAAATGCGCAATGCATATATGTTTTTATCCCTTTCAGGCACAATCATAATTCCGGTTAATACCAACTGACTGATGACATTTTTCGGGGTCATGAGGCATACCTTACAGTTGAATAGGTAGTGAGTATGTCCATGCGCAAACACTTCTAGGTTTTTTGTGTACACTTACTATATACCTCGACATATCTATGTAACACTGTACTTGTGACAAGGCAAACTGGAATTAATAGTAGCCATAGACGGCACTTACGGCAGAGTGCATATTTCATGTTTCCAACGGTGTCTCAGTGAGTAGGGTTCATTTTCACTTCAAAACCAACGTTTCCATTCCCGTACGCCCACTTACCGGAAGGAGCTCTCTGAAACCTCTGTAGACGATAAAAGCACTCTAGGGGACAGTGAGAAATGTTTTTGAACAGGGTTTTGAACAGACAGGGGAGAAAAGGTAATCATGTTCGAGGTAAGTAAAAGGAGTTGTGGTGGTGGTAGGCGGGGAGGGCACCTCCATGAAAAGCCGGAATACATTTGCATGGGAAGGAGAGCAACCTACTCACTCGGCTCTCTCGCTAATGTATGTATCTATTCTTTAATTTGCACTTGAAAGATACTCTTAGGAAGTTCTCCTTGATTCAAAAGAACGATTATTTTGCATTCACTGGTTGGATCGGAATTGATTAGGTACCACAAAATTCTAATAGTGGCAGGCCCGTACTGTTTCCACAGTTCAATAAGTGAAGGAAAATGTCGGGAGGCCATTCAAAGGAAGCGGATGCGAGCGATGGAACACCAACAGGAAAATTCGATGGTAGCAGGGCTGATCAACATCGGTGTCAACACACTGGAATACTCAACGGTTCAATAGATAATAATGGCATCCATAGATCTCTGTATTTACTGATATTATCCAGCTTATAACTAGCAAATCTGATAATCTTTGGAGAAATTGCCTGTTTAGACGACCATAATTTCCAATTTAAACTTATTGTAGATTATTTAATGCAATATTTATTGGTGTACTCTAGTGACTGATAGAATACATAAAGTTCAGAGAAATGAGCTTGTGGGGATGACAGGTTTCCAGTTCATTTTAAGGCATTGTTTTATTGGGTGATGTTTCTGCCACAGATTTTGGCCATAGTGGATTACAGCTTTCAAGAGTGTTGTCGAAAGCTGTCAACTTCATCGTAATTTCTTCACACAAAATTTTGCTTAATGTCTTTCAAGGCCGAAATCTTTGACAGAAACGTCCTCAGTGATCAATAATGACTTGAAACCAGTACTCTCATTTCACCCAGCTTGAATTATTAACACAATATTATTAGTACGAGCAGATGGGTACCACGTATTAGTTAGCAAGTATGAAATGAGGGGAAAATGGAGAGAAACTCCTCCATCCCAATGTACTCATCAATCTCTCCATTTATAGGATCTGGGTTCTGAACCGCATTACAATGGGGTATTTACACGTATTTATTTTAAAGTGAAAGTAGATTTTATCCTGAGAATTTAGACATCAATCGCACTGCCCTACGATAAGTTGTTCTTTTAACATGAATAATGTTTTTGCGGTGGCCTACCAGAGTCGAAAAGTGTCACGAAGTTTATGTCACGAAATTATGTCACGAAGGTGAGCACAAAGAGGAATGTGATAAAGATGAGCACAAAGAGGAATGTGATAAAGATGAGCACAAAGAGGAATGTGATAAAGATGAGCACAAAGAGGAATGTGATAAAGATGAGCACAAAGAGGAATGTGATGAAGAATTACCAACGTTACCTTTGTTACCTACGAATAACTAGTTACCTACGTTTCATGGTAGTACCTAAACATTTCAATGGCTTACACATCTTATTTTTCTCATCATCGCCCATTACTGAGTATATTACCACATCTGGCGAGTCGCACAACGTGGAACTAATAAATTTTCCACACATTTTTTAATATTTTTCATACAGACGAAGAAAAGGGATAAGGAAAAGGGGAAACGGGACGCAAAAACATTATTCATGAATTGTGATGTTAGCCAAAGGCTCAAAGTAGGGGCGAGGCGCGGAGCGCCGAGTTTCTATGATTTTTTCAGAGTTTCGACCAAATCTGACGTCACTGCACCCCTCTCGCCTGGGCAACCCCCCACCGTGACGTCAGAACTAGTTGAAACTTTGAAAGCTCATAGAAAAACAACTACTAATCGTAGGACAGTGCGGTCAGTTTCCAAGTTCACATAATGGAATCAGGTTTCATTAAAAAATAATATACCCGGTTTTGTGACCCATACATATACTCCATTGTATGAAAGGTGTATTTTCCTAAAGTCATTCCTAAAATCATTCAGTTTACGAAGGATCTAGCCTGCTTTTGATTAAAAACCACCACCACATGATTTCTCGCTTGGGAAACTTGAAGAATGCACTACTAACTGAATATACCCCTTAGGTGGACTGAGCCAGATTTGCAACTCATCTACTCGTATTATTCCCATGCTTATCAGTTTCTCCAACATTTGTCAACAGCGTTTGGCTTGATAATTTCCACACACAGCGACCCCAAAAATGGTTCGCTCTCCCATCGTAAATTGATAGCGCTAACTGTACCTACCTGTCGTCAGATGGGACGTTATTACCATTTCCAAAATTCACCACCAGCTTATTTTGCCGAACGAATTCGAACACTCACATTGGCATGTTCAAGTTTGTCAACTTGTGAACTTAGTGATTCTGGCAAGCTTTATTCGGTTGTATCCAAACAACTGAATTGTTCCCCAGTGTACTTTAAACGTGAAAACGTGGCATTTCAATTCCCCCGCTGGATTCGTCGGAATGGTCAACACTGAACGGGCTGACATTTGCTTTTCTTGGTTGTGCCAACAATTTGCCTGCGGAAATATTGAGGAATTGGGGAAGAATAGGTACCGTCATAACGGTATAACGGGATGTGTCAAAACTCCTTTGGCTGCAGGGATACAAAACAGTCGCCAAAACTCCGGTTAAGGTGTCCCATTAACGTCAAGTCTATCTACGGTAACGTACCTGAGTATTTTTCATACTGCTGACGTTAAGGAGTTGCCATCATATTTCTAGAGATTTTTAAGGACGGTAACATGGCTGTCAATTTTGGTTGTCTTTACTTCAACGCAAAATAATTTATATACTTACTGGAACCCTGCTTCCTATTTTGCTATTTTGTATCAATATTTCCACAGGTCACCATTTAAAATAGAACAGCAATCTAGTCAGAACGGTTGAAATCTGTGCAGAAAATAACATAACATGGGCGGATAGTTTTTTCGCAGTGATTCTTGAATTTATGTTTATTTTCTCTCTCTTATCTAGAGAGAGGTTGATTTTACACCTTTTTTTTTTAGATCTCCAAGCTAATGATCGTAACTAGAATTAAATTCAAAGCGTATTTCAAAAAGTGGGGCCAATAATTAAAACACATTAAATGCATAATAAAAAGTCGCCTGAACATTTCTCATTCATTCATGCTCATTTTGATAATATTCATATCTGATACTTCTAATCCTCCTTATTCTTTCTTCGAACACTTCTTATTACAAGATAATAATTACAACACGCATTACTC
The DNA here is from genome assembly GCA_954871275.1 of Leptopterna dolabrata. Taxonomy (NCBI): domain Eukaryota; kingdom Metazoa; phylum Arthropoda; class Insecta; order Hemiptera; family Miridae; genus Leptopterna; species Leptopterna dolabrata. The sequence continues at coordinate 27,588,987 of OX940979.1, forward strand.
AAACTTATCATCTTTCATTGTGATTAACTGTGATGTGGCTACATATATATTATATATTTACGTGAAATTCTAAACGTTCCGCTGCGCTGCCCTCCAAAGTAAAACGCTGCAAATCATTACACAACAGTTTATTATTTACCTGTATAGATGCCCCTTCTGCGTAGATGTCTGTTTTCTGTAGTCAATACCCTCGAGCTCCCTCCAGGAAAGCCCTAAATGCAGTACTGACGCCGCGCCGGCCCAGGAATTAAAGTTTGATACAAATGCGCGGGATTCAATTGCTAAATTTCTAGTTATTCATGAAGCATAAGGTAGGTAAATAATAGACTGCTGTGTAATAATTTACCTGTATAGATGCCCCTTCTGCGTAGATAGTATAATAAACCGTTGCGTAATAATTTACCCGATAATACTTCAACGATTGTTCAAGTTGCAAAAGCACCTTTAAAAAAAAATCCAAAAGAGCCATCATTTTTCAAATGGAATAATATCACAGAACAACCAACTCGATTTCATACAGCCATCCTTGATTATAATCAGGTGCTCCCCAGCAATCATAACTGGGCCGAATTTATACCGTTTCATTCACGATCATGTTGACGAAGCTTTTCGGTGCAACCAAACGGCTGGTCGTAAAATGCTCCGGGTGTTCTCAAAAAATTCTTTAGCTCAACATCAATTTAAAAACGTAAAAAAAAAAAACGCTGCAACGTCCTTGTCACATGGTTTTATTATTCTACTGGACATACCTAAGACATGTTGGCTGTTCATTTATCATTTTTGTCGGTTGTTCTTTCATGTATGCAATTATTGAAATGACAAATTTTTGATGGTTTCCACCTACTTTGGCCCCCAAAAACATGAAATAGGCTCGGTTTTTTAAAAACAGATTATCTTAGATCATTGATAGTACCATGTTTAATTGTCTTGATTCACCTGTTGATACTACTTCTAATGTTACTGTACAAAAATGTATGGCGATTTCAGACAATTTCCCAGGCTTTTCACTCATAAAAAATGAATTTCAGGAGCTTAACCTTCGTTACAACCTCAACTCCTCACTCTTCGGTCAAAATCAACTTAATATTTGGTCTTCTCGCCCTAAAAAATATGGAAAACGATACCTCACAAACTCCCCTTCACTTGAACCTCAAAAAACATCGAAAACCCCTACTTTTACCCCCATTTCTACCATAACATCCCTGGGTGTATTCCAATCGGGCTGGCGAGCTGTGGAGCACAAACAGGACCCAAATGTGTTCCCAAATGAGGACCGAAACTGTGTGCGGAAGAACGAAGGTTTTAGACCAAAATTTAACGTACATTTGAGGCTGAAACTTTGTTAGAACCTCAACTTTCTACATTTTGGTCAAAATCGACTAAATATATTTGGTCTTCTCGTCCTAAATAACATGGAAAACGATACCTCAAAAGCTCACGTTACTAAAACACAAAAAATACAAGAAACCAATTTTTATAACCTTTTTCACCCATAACACCCCAGGGTATATTCCGATCGGGCTGCAAAGTTTTGGGACACAACTAGGGCCCAAATGGAGCATGTGTGCCAAAGAAAGAATTTTCTAGACTGAAAATGAAGCCGGTATGCATGATATAGCGTACGGCGGACGGACATTGCATTTTCCGTACGCACCTTGAAACGTAAGAGAAAAAATTTGGAGGGGGTGTTATCAAAATTTTTTGCTGAGCGAATACATAGACGTGTGTATTATTCACCGAATAATACACCAAAACCATGCCCTTCTACTAAAAGTTTTCGAGCTTCGGCGTTCTGAAAAGTTCAACCTCTATTTTTCACCCCTTAGACTGACAGTAACGTCGAGCTTCGAGGACCAACTAGACCCCAAACGGGTAGCTAAGGGAAGTGCGAAGTACGGTGGACAGGGAGAAATGTTTTTATTGCATTTTCGGATTCTAAATACCTTGAAACGCAAACCATGAAATTTTGAGGACGGGGGGGGGGGGGGGGGGGTAGATTTTTTTTTTTTCAAGCTCGATTCCTAAGGTTCATTATGAAAATCATAAACCAAAAAAATTATGGCTCTTTTGGATTTTGTTGATAGCTACTTTTGCAACTTGAAAAAACGTTGAAGTATTATTGGGTAAATTATTACACAACGGTTAATTATTACACAACGGTTTATTATACTATCTACGCAGAAGGGGCATCTATACATGTAAATTAGTACACAACTGTTTATTATTTACCTTATACTTTATGAATAACTACAAATAATTAATTATTGAGTTATTGAATCCCGCGGATTTGTATGAAACTTTAATTCCCGGGCCGGCTCCAGTAGGTACTCCATTTAGGGCTTTCCGGAGGGAGCTGAGCTAGGGTATTGACCACAGAAAATAGTGATCTACGCAGAAGGGGCATCTATACAGGTAAATAATAAACCGTTGTGTAATGATTTGCAGCGTTTTAAATTTTGTGATGAGGCCAAAAGCTTCGAGCAATCGGTAGGTCGCTTCCACATCGCGGTAAGTCGTATTTTACAACGAAAAATAAAGGTACTGGTTGTCTCTTTGGGGAAAGGGTGAAAAAACTCCAGGAAAAACAGTGGGAAACAACCGTAGCATGAGCGTCCAACGAAGAAAAGCAGTAGCTGACCCTCTACCGTTTTTTGAATCAAAATTTACCTCATCTTCTACAACAGAGAAAAACAGTTGCTTACATAAATTTATGTGTATTCTTCCAAAATTGATGTGCATTGCTGATACAGATGTAGAAACTAAATTTGGATAAATTGCAATCAAAATCATTGGCAAATATTGAAGAATGCCCATTTTACAGCCTCAAAACGTTACCCGCGTTTTTCTGAAAACTAGATTTTCTTGTTCTACGGCTTTCTTGCTTTGGACGGCAGTGCGGAAGAACGTAGAGATAAGTTAATTTTGGGACTTCTACCACGGATATATCGATCTGACGGGGGGGAACGAGTTTAGGAAAAGTTGAACCGATACTCCCTCTAACTCGCAGGGCACATCGGGAAGTTATGAAGTTGTCAAACAACGGCTGTCCCCCCCATCTGCTCCCACGCAAAAGCTATCAACGCTTCGAGACCGCATCAATTTCATTACGGAACAGTAATGGCTGCACGAGGCTCTCAGAACTCCAATTCTGGTCCGTCGGACCGGTCCGTCATCAACCTCTTTTGCGGTCGCTAATTCCATTCGAAGGTTTATTAGCGGGGCCCACCAGGAGAAATCAAATGAACCCCGCTTACCCGTCCGCAGGTGAGATCCACTTTAGGGAATTACGCGCGGGGAAATACGATTTTTAAGCCGCTTCGTTATTAATTCTCTTTCTTCCTATTATTGTTATTGCCTTAGGCAACAGATTCAATAGACATGATGTACATGATAAATGTGAGCTAGCCAAATGACAGCTAGTCGGGATCTTGCGAAAGTGCCCACCATTGACACTTGCACTGCGCTGCTATATCGATATCCACTACAGCATGGTTCGAACTTGAAGAGTCACTTTCATGTGGACACTGTATTGGATATAACCATGATATACCTATGTATATATTATGGTAATTTTCTATTGAAATTTTCGTTGTTCGTTACAGTGCATGATATCATTCACTCATCTTGATGTTTCGTGAATCAGCGATTCAAATCAATGGGGGGGGGGGGGGGGGGTCAGATCAGAATATTTAAAAAAAAAACACTGCAAATTATTACACAACGGTTTATTATTTACCTGTATAGATGCCCCTTACGCGTAGTTCACTGTTTTCTGTGGTCAATACCCTCGAACTCCCCCCAGGGAAGCCCTAAATTGAGTATTATAGCCGGCCAGCAATTAAAGTTTCATACAAATACTCAGGATTCAATCATTCAATAAATAATTATTTGTAGTTATTCATGAAGCATAAGGCAAATTGTTGGCATTGCAAAACTTGTGAACTTAGTGATTCTGGCAAGCTTTATTCGGTTGTATCCAAACAACTGAATTGTTCCCCAGTGTACTTTAAACGTGAAAACGTGGCATTTCAATCCCCCCGCTGGATTCGTCGGAATGGTCAACACTGAACGGGCTGACATTTGCTTTTCTTGGTTGTGCCAACAATTTGCCTGCGGAAATATTGAGGAATTGGGGAAGAATAGGTACCGTCATAACGGTATAACGGGATGTGTCAAAACTCCTTTGGCTGCAGGGATACAAAACAGTCGCCAAAACTCCGGTTAAGGTGTCCCATTAACGTCAAGTCTATCTACGGTAACGTACCTGAGTATTTTTCATACTGCTGACGTTAAGGAGTTGCCATCATATTTCTAGAGATTTTTAAGGACGGTAACATGGCTGTCAATTTTGGTTGTCTTTACTTCAACGCAAAATAATTTATATACTTACTGGAACCCTGCTTCCTATTTTGCTATTTTGTATCAATATTTCCACAGGTCACCATTTAAAATAGAACAGCAATCTAGTCAGAACGGTTGAAATCTGTGCAGAAAATAACATAACATGGGCGGATAGTTTTTTCGCAGTGATTCTTGAATTTATGTTTATTTTCTCTCTCTTATCTAGAGAGAGGTTGATTTTACACCTTTTTTTTTTTAGATCTCCAAGCTAATGATCGTAACTAGAATTAAATTCAAAGCGTATTTCAAAAAGTGGGGCCAATAATTAAAACACATTAAATGCATAATAAAAAGTCGCCTGAACATTTCTCATTCATTCATGCTCATTTTGATAATATTCATATCTGATACTTCTAATCCTCCTTATTCTTTCTTCGAACACTTCTTATTACAAGATAATAATTACAACACGCATTACTCAAACTTATCATCTTTCATTGTGATTAACTGTGATGTGGCTACATATATATTATATATTTACGTGAAATTCTAAACGTTCCGCTGCGCTGCCCTCCAAAGTAAAACGCTGCAAATCATTACACAACAGTTTATTATTTACCTGTATAGATGCCCCTTCTGCGTAGATGTCTGTTTTCTGTAGTCAATACCCTCGAGCTCCCTCCAGGAAAGCCCTAAATGCAGTACTGACGCCGCGCCGGCCCAGGAATTAAAGTTTGATACAAATGCGCGGGATTCAATTGCTAAATTTCTAGTTATTCATGAAGCATAAGGTAGGTAAATAATAGACTGCTGTGTAATAATTTACCTGTATAGATGCCCCTTCTGCGTAGATAGTATAATAAACCGTTGCGTAATAATTTACCCGATAATACTTCAACGATTGTTCAAGTTGCAAAAGCACCTTTAAAAAAAAATCCAAAAGAGCCATCATTTTTCAAATGGAATAATATCACAGAACAACCAACTCGATTTCATACAGCCATCCTTGATTATAATCAGGTGCTCCCCAGCAATCATAACTGGGCCGAATTTATACCGTTTCATTCACGATCATGTTGACGAAGCTTTTCGGTGCAACCAAACGGCTGGTCGTAAAATGCTCCGGGTGTTCTCAAAAAATTCTTTAGCTCAACATCAATTTAAAAACGTAAAAAAAAACGCTGCAACGTCCTTGTCACATGGTTTTATTATTCTACTGGACATACCTAAGACATGTTGGCTGTTCATTTATCATTTTTGTCGGTTGTTCTTTCATGTATGCAATTATTGAAATGACAAATTTTTGATGGTTTCCACCTACTTTGGCCCCCAAAAACATGAAATAGGCTCGGTTTTTTAAAAACAGATTATCTTAGATCATTGATAGTACCATGTTTAATTGTCTTGATTCACCTGTTGATACTACTTCTAATGTTACTGTACAAAAATGTATGGCGATTTCAGACAATTTCCCAGGCTTTTCACTCATAAAAAATGAATTTCAGGAGCTTAACCTTCGTTACAACCTCAACTCCTCACTCTTCGGTCAAAATCAACTTAATATTTGGTCTTCTCGCCCTAAAAAATATGGAAAACGATACCTCACAAACTCGTCTTCACTTGAACCTCAAAAAACATCGAAAACCCCTACTTTTACCCCCATTTCTACCATAACATCCCTGGGTGTATTCCAATCGGGCTGGCGAGCTGTGGAGCACAAACAGGACCCAAATGTGTTCCCAAATGAGGACCGAAACTGTGTGCGGAAGAACGAAGGTTTTAGACCAAAATTTAACGTACATTTGAGGCTGAAACTTTGTTAGAACCTCAACTTTCTACATTTTGGTCAAAATCGACTAAATATATTTGGTCTTCTCGTCCTAAATAACATGGAAAACGATACCTCAAAAGCTCACGTTACTAAAACACAAAAAATACAAGAAACCAATTTTTATAACCTTTTTCACCCATAACACCCCAGGGTATATTCCGATCGGGCTGCAAAGTTTTGGGACACAACTAGGGCCCAAATGGAGCATGTGTGCCAAAGAAAGAATTTTCTAGACTGAAAATGAAGCCGGTATGCATGATATAGCGTACGGCGGACGGACATTGCATTTTCCGTACGCACCTTGAAACGTAAGAGAAAAAATTTGGAGGGGGTGTTATCAAAATTTTTTGCTGAGCGAATACATAGACGTGTGTATTATTCACCGAATAATACACCAAAACCATGCCCTTCTACTAAAAGTTTTCGAGCTTCGGCGTTCTGAAAAGTTCAACCTCTATTTTTCACCCCTTAGACTGACAGTAACGTCGAGCTTCGAGGACCAACTAGACCCCAAACGGGTAGCTAAGGGAAGTGCGAAGTACGGTGGACAGGGAGAAATGTTTTTATTGCATTTTCGGATTCTAAATACCTTGAAACGCAAACCATGAAATTTTGAGGACGGGGGGGGGGGGGGGGGTAGATTTTTTTTTTTTTCAAGCTCGATTCCTAAGGTTCATTATGAAAATCATAAACCAAAAAAATTATGGCTCTTTTGGATTTTGTTGATAGCTACTTTTGCAACTTGAAAAAACGTTGAAGTATTATTGGGTAAATTATTACACAACGGTTAATTATTACACAACGGTTTATTATACTATCTACGCAGAAGGGGCATCTATACATGTAAATTAGTACACAACTGTTTATTATTTACCTTATACTTTATGAATAACTACAAATAATTAATTATTGAGTTATTGAATCCCGCGGATTTGTATGAAACTTTAATTCCCGGGCCGGCTCCAGTAGGTACTCCATTTAGGGCTTTCCGGAGGGAGCTGAGCTAGGGTATTGACCACAGAAAATAGTGATCTACGCAGAAGGGGCATCTATACAGGTAAATAATAAACCGTTGTGTAATGATTTGCAGCGTTTTAAATTTTGTGATGAGGCCAAAAGCTTCGAGCAATCGGTAGGTCGCTTCCACATCGCGGTAAGTCGTATTTTACAACGAAAAATAAAGGTACTGGTTGTCTCTTTGGGGAAAGGGTGAAAAAACTCCAGGAAAAACAGTGGGAAACAACCGTAGCATGAGCGTCCAACGAAGAAAAGCAGTAGCTGACCCTCTACCGTTTTTTGAATCAAAATTTACCTCATCTTCTACAACAGAGAAAAACAGTTGCTTACATAAATTTATGTGTATTCTTCCAAAATTGATGTGCATTGCTGATACAGATGTAGAAACTAAATTTGGATAAATTGCAATCAAAATCATTGGCAAATATTGAAGAATGCCCATTTTACAGCCTCAAAACGTTACCCGCGTTTTTCTGAAAACTAGATTTTCTTGTTCTACGGCTTTCTTGCTTTGGACGGCAGTGCGGAAGAACGTAGAGATAAGTTAATTTTGGGACTTCTACCACGGATATATCGATCTGACGGGGGGGAACGAGTTTAGGAAAAGTTGAACCGATACTCCCTCTAACTCGCAGGGCACATCGGGAAGTTATGAAGTTGTCAAACAACGGCTGTCCCCCCCATCTGCTCCCACGCAAAAGCTATCAACGCTTCGAGACCGCATCAATTTCATTACGGAACAGTAATGGCTGCACGAGGCTCTCAGAACTCCAATTCTGGTCCGTCGGACCGGTCCGTCATCAACCTCTTTTGCGGTCGCTAATTCCATTCGAAGGTTTATTAGCGGGGCCCACCAGGAGAAATCAAATGAACCCCGCTTACCCGTCCGCAGGTGAGATCCACTTTAGGGAATTACGCGCGGGGAAATACGATTTTTAAGCCGCTTCGTTATTAATTCCCTTTCTTCCTATTATTGTTATTGCCTTAGGCAACAGATTCAATAGACATGATGTACATGATAAATGTGAGCTAGCCAAATGACAGCTAGTCGGGATCTTGCGAAAGTGCCCACCATTGACACTTGCACTGCGCTGCTATATCGATATCCACTACAGCATGGTTCGAACTTGAAGAGTCACTTTCATGTGGACACTGTATTGGATATAACCATGATATACCTATGTATATATTATGGTAATTTTCTATTGAAATTTTCGTTGTTCGTTACAGTGCATGATATCATTCACTCATCTTGATGTTTCGTGAATCAGCGATTCAAATCAATGGGGGGGGGGGGGGGTCAGATCAGAATATTTAAAAAAAAAACACTGCAAATTATTACACAACGGTTTATTATTTACCTGTATAGATGCCCCTTACGCGTAGTTCACTGTTTTCTGTGGTCAATACCCTCGAACTCCCCCCAGGGAAGCCCTAAATTGAGTATTATAGCCGGCCAGGAATTAAAGTTTCATACAAATACTCAGGATTCAATCATTCAATAAATAATTATTTGTAGTTATTCATGAAGCATAAGGCAAATAATAAACCGTTGTGTAATAATTTCCCTTTGTGTAATAATTTGCCGTTATGTAGTAATTTACCCAATAATACTTCAACGTTTGTTCAAGTTTCACAAGTACCTACCAACAAAATCCAATAGTCCATCACTCATCAAATGAAACAATATCGCAGAACAACCTTCTCGACTTCATACAGCCATCCTTGATTATAATCAGGTGCTCCCTAGTGATGATTATCTGGGCCGGATTTATACCGCTTGATTCATGATCATGTTGACGAACCTTTTCGGTAAAAACGAACGGCTGATCGTACAATGCTCCAGGTGGTCTCAAAAAAGTCATTAGTTCAAGGTCAATTTAAAAACGTAAAAAACCATATACCCTTCCATTGACAGTTTTCGAGTTACGGCATTCTGAAAATTTCAACCCCTATTTTTCACCCCTCAGAGATGACTCACAGTAACGCCGAGCTTCGAGGACCAACTAGACCCCGAACGGAACCTACGCGGGAGGGTGGGAGGGAGAGAGAGAGAGTGAGTGAGAAAGAAAGAACTCTATATTTTGGTTTATTATTATATTATGAATAATACACCTATGTATTCGCTCAGCAAAAATTTTTTATAACATCCCCTCAAAATTTTTCCTTTTCCGTTTCAAGGTTCCTAGATTCCAAAAACGCTGCAAAGTCCTTGTCACATGGGTTTATTATTCTACTGGACATACCTACAGAAATGCTGGCTGTTCATTTATTGTTTCTTTCATGCGTAATAATCGAAATAGCTATTTCTGGTGGTTTCCACCAATTTCGGCCCCCAAAACTTGAATTAGGTACGCTCCCTGTTTTTTTTTCTTTCTTTTTTTTCAAATTATCCTTGATCATTGGTAGTACCATTTAATCGTCTTGATCCACGTGTTGACACTTTTTCTAGTGTTATTATACAAATTGATGGTGATTTCAGGCGATTTCGCAGGTTTTTGACTCATAAAAAATCAATTTTGGGAGCTGAACATCTGGTACAATCTCAATTCTCCACTCCTTGGTCAAAATTGACTTCATATTCGGTGTTCTCGTCCCCAAAAACATGGAAAACGAGACCTCAAAAGCTCATTTTACTAACATGTTACTAAAACACAAAAGTACCTATTTTTACACTCATTTTCATTCATAACACCCTTGGGTATATTCCGATCGGGCTGAAAAGTTTCGGGACACAACTAGGGCCCAAATGGAGCATGTGTGCGAAAGAACGACTTTTTTAGACCGAAAATGAAGCCTGCACACGTGATACGGCGGACGGCGTACGGCGGACGGCGTACGGCGGACGGCGTACGGCGGACGGACATTGCATTTTTGGAATCTAGGCACCTTGAAACGGAAAAGAAAAAATTTTGAGGGGGTGTTATAACAATTTTTTGCTGAGCGAATACATAGGTGTATTATTCACAGAATAATAAACCAAAAGGCAATGTCCGTCCGCCGTATCACGTGTACCGGCTTCATTTTCGGTCTAAAAAATTCGTTCATTCGCACACAAGCTCCATTTGGGCCCTAGTTGTGTCCCAAAACTTTGCAGCCCAATCGCAATATACACAGGGGTGTTATGAGTTAAAATGGGTATAAAAATAGGCTTATTGTGTTTTAATAACACTAGAAAAAGCGTCAACAGGTGAATCAAGACAATTAAATGGCACTACCAATGATCAAAGATAATTTGAAAAAAGAAACAAAAAGAGCGTACCTAATTTGTGTTTTGGGGGCCACAATTGGTGGAAACAATCAGAAATATCTATTTAAATTATTTCACATGAAATAAACAATAAATGAACAACTAAAATTTCTGTAGGTGTGTCCAATAGAATAATAAACCCAAGTGACAAGGACTTTGCAGCGTTTTTCACACGTAACACCCTTGGGTGTATTCAGATCGGAGCATAACTAGGGCCGAAATGGAGCCTATGTGCCCAAAGAACGAAGACTTTAGACCAAAATTTAAAGTAAATTTAAGCCAGAAACATTGTTAGAACTTCAGTTCTTCGCTCGTTGGTCAAAATCGATATTCGGTCTCCTTGCCCTAAAAAACATGGAAAGGGATACCTCACAAGCTCATGTTAGTAAGACACCAAAAAACCCTACTCTCAAACCCATTTTTCACCCATAACTAACGCCCTCTTGGGTATATTCCGATCGGACTGTGAAGTTTCGGGACACACCTAGGGCCCAAATGGAGCCTGTGTGCGAAAGAAAGAATTTTTTTGAACCAAAAATAAAGTACATATAGATGACATTGCATTTTGGTTTATTATCCTTTGAATAATACACCTATGTATTCCCTCAGAACGCTCAAAAAACGCTGCAAATTATTACACAGCGGTTTATTATTTACTTGTATGGATGCCAGGGCAGGTATCATATTTATGTCAGTGTTCAGTAGCGCCCAGCCACGCAAGTCAGTAGCGTCAGTCACATGAGTCAGCAGCGTCCATACACGCGAGGCCATTTAGCGTCGGTCACGTGTCAGTGTCAGTCATGCGTGTCCACGTTAGTAGCAGTCCAGCCCGGAAGACGTCCTGGTGTCGCGTTTCCGTGTCGCCCTATCAATCAGGTCGGTCACGCTCCACTTCAAGCCTTCGAGATCCACGCACTGTGAGTTGCGCTAGTCTATTGGCGAATAGAGTAATTGTAGTAGCAAAGTGTCCAGCCACACATTTAATAGGTAACGGTCCAGGGAAGGAACCGATAACCCGCCTACGTGTCTGAAGGTTTATATTTCCCCACCCGTGGCCTTTGTTCTATTCAACAGCCACGGACATGACACTAGTGTTCTTGAAGTCTGTAACACATGTTAAGGGATAGTAACTGTTAAGCCACGATCAAGGTTCACCATTTGTCACATAATCACAGTCGTAGAGTAAGCATAACACGTGCATGAGAGAGTCATTGTTTATGTTTTGTTGCCCTTAGGTAGTCGTATTGAGTGTTTTACTATTCTTTCCTGTATAGGTACTTTGCACCGTGTCTATTTAATAAACCCATGTTCGTTACGTTTAGGTTACTCGTGTTCTGATTGAACTGACACCCTGCCCCTGCGTTCATGTGCAAGCCGGTGAACATCACGTACTACCTACCTGCTTACACTATTAATCCCCACAACAATCCCAAAGGGAAATATGTAATAAACTAATTGAATGATTGAATTTAAATCCAAGTCCAATTGAAATATCCATTGAAAAACACTGGAAACCATTGAAAACCATTGGAAACTGTGAACAACCCCCCAGTGTTGGGTGCAAGATTGTTGCGGCGTCCCTAGCAATGATATCTGGGCTGAATGTATAAAATTTGATTCTCCCTCCAGTTGACGAAGCCTGTCGGTGCAACCTTCGGGTCCTTACTGTGAGCGAACAGCTGGACGTACAATGCTCCGGGCGGTCTCAAAAAACTCCCAAGTTCAAGAACTATTTAAAAACGTTAAACAAATACGAGATAAGGGCGTCCTGGAGATTTCAGCCCCTATTTTTCACCCTCTTCAGAGATGACTGACATTAACGCCGACCAACTAGACCCCAAAGGGACCTGTCGTGAGTCCCTCCCGGAACTACTCCTAGCAGATTTAAGTTCTCACAAATATTTCATAAGCCAACTTTAGTTCTTACCAAATAAACCATACGAGTGGGGAACAAGCCGCAGGAGTCAGAGCACAACCTGGGTCCCCACCATCCCCTACCAAATAGGGGATGGAGGGAGACGACTCCCAGTAACGTAAATACTCGCCTCCTTCGACTTTTCACTCATTCGACGCTTCCCCTGGCCGCTGGCTACTCTCTCTTCTCCTACCCTGCTCTCCATCCAATCCAAAAAGATCCTAGATGACGGTGGTGGTCAGCCCATAACCGCCTAGGCAAATTCTCCTAAAAAGATTCCAGATGACGGTGGTGATTCGCTCATGACCGCCTGGACACCTCCAAAAAGATCCTAGATGTCGGTGGTGACTCGCTCATAACCGCCTAGGCAAAACCTCTCCAAAAAGATCTCAGATGTCGATGGTGATTCGCTCATAACCGCCTGGGCATTTCCTCACACCACCGTGATGAATATACGCCAATTTTAAATTCATCACAGTGGTGAACCCGACGTTCACACAACCTTCTTCCTTTCCCTTCTCATCTCGACGTCGCCGCTTCACGCCCCAAAACCTTCTAAATTCACATTTTAAATTCGAGCTCCTCACTATAACGTTTGAACGTCCAACCTTCCACACGGAGATTTCACCTCTCTCACATCTCCGCTCAGCTCACGCCATTTTTCGTATTTTTGCGAATTTCAAATTTCAAATTTTAAAATTCAAATTTCAAATGTCAAAGTTCAATTTTACCCAATTTTGCGAAATTGAAATTTCAACTCCTCCATACATGATGGACTCAGTCTCACAATCACCTCCCCTTCTCACGCCCCCCTCCACCCTGCAACACCCCACCTTCACTGCCCCCTCTGCAACCCCACTCACCCTTTCACCCTTTTGCCAATAAGTCGGCGGCTGGAGGAAATCGTAGAATCATCCACCCCCCCACCCCACCACCACCCCTTCCCCCCAACGTCATGGGAGGCCTTACGCCCAACCCCTTTTTTCCGCTCGCCAGTATTGCAAGCATATTCTTACCCCCCCATATTCTTACCGCTCGCCCATACCGCAAGCGTTTTTCTTACCCCCCCTCAGGGAGGGCCGCCCCTTTCCCCTTCCTACACAGAGGTGCTCCTACTCATCCCTCCAGCCCCTCATCGCACCTGCGACCACGGTGAACGCTGCCGCCCCCACCCCCTCATCGCACCTGCGACCACGGCGAACGCCGCCGCCACCAACCCCTCACCCTCCAACCCCTCAACGCACCTGCGTCCACGGCGAACGCTGCCGCCCCCACCACCTCATCGCACCTGCGACCACGGCGAACACCGCCGCCACCAACCCCTCACACCCCAACCCCTCAACGCATCTGCGTCCGCGGCGAACACCGCCGCACACACCTCAACCCTCTCGACCCCCACCCCCTTGGCGTCTCTGCGACCCAGGCGAACACCGCCGCACCAACCCCCTCGACCCGCCCCTCAAACCCTCCACTCATTCGGGGGCCCTCTCTTCCCGCCCCACGATGCTGGGGGCTGACCGCTTCGCCCCCTTCACCAACCCCCCTTTGGAAGGCTTTCGTCCCTCGCCTCGGAGCCAGGGTTAACTTTTCCCCCTCACCAACCCCCTTCGGAAGGCTTCCACCCCTCGCCTACGAGCCAGGGTTAAATTGCAACGGCCCACGCCTCACCCCTCACCTCCCCCACCACTCACTGGGGGGACCCAGCACCTGTACATATCACACCTGTAAATATGATTCCTGTAAATATCTTTAAAACACACCTGTAAATATCGAGCTTCCTTATGTGTCAATGTAAATATTCTCTAGCTCTAAGTCACTTCTCTTTGTACATAACCTCTCCTCATTCACCTGTATATTCCCTAGCTCTAAGCCACATGCTGTTTTTATCTGTATACTAGCCATAAGTTACTCCTCTTTGTACATACTCTCCTCATGCAACTATATATCCTAGCTCTGTTACTCCTCTTTGTTCATACTCTCCTCATGCAACTGTATATACTAGCTCTAAGTACCCACTTTTGTACATACTACTACTTCACGCCAATCTTCGCCACATTTCTACCTAGTATTAAGCAAACCACCATCTCAACTACTGTCAATCACCGCCTTCAGCCTACATTATTTGCCTCAGCCCTCAGCTTTGTAAACTTGGGCCCTCAGCCACATCCGAATGTTCACTTGCTCACTTTCCACCGCCATCAGCACTCCTCCTGTCTGCCATAGCCCTCAGCCTTTTGTAACCTTGCGCCTTCAGCACCATCCTGTTTGCCATAGCCCTCACCACTTGTAATCCTGTGCCCTCAGCTCTTGGAAATTTTTTGCTCGAACTGGGGGGACCCATGTCGTGAGTCCCTCCCGGAACTACTCCTAGCAGATTTAAGTTCTCACAAATATTTCATAAGCCAACTTTAGTTCTTACCAAATAAACCATACGAGTGGGGAACAAGCCACAGGAGTCAGAGCACAACCTGGGTCCCCACCATCCCCTACCAAATAGGGGATGGAGGGAGACGACTCCCAGTAGCGTAAATACTCGCCTCCTTCGACTTTTCACTCATTCGACGCTTCCTATAGCCGCTGGCTACTCTCTCTTCTCCTACCCTGCTCTCCATCCAATCCAAAAAGATCCTAGATGACGGTGGTGGTCAGCCCATAACCGCCTAGGCAAATTCTCCTAAAAAGATTCCAGATGACGGTGGTGATTCGCTCATAACCGCCTGGACACCTCCAAAAAGATCCTAGATGTCGGTGGTGACTCGCTCATAACCGCCTAGGCAAAACCTCTCCAAAAAGATCTCAGATGTCGGTGGTGATTCGCTCATAACCGCCTGGGCATTTCCTCACACCACCGTGATGAATATACGCCAATTTTAAATTCATCACAGGACCTAAAAACCAAACTTCATAAATTTTCGTTCATGGTAACTAAATGTGCGAAGTACGGCGTACGGGGCGGACAGACATGATTTTTTTAAATTGCATTTTCGGATTCTACATACCTTGAAACGGAAACCACCAAATTGTGAGGGGTGGGGAGGGGGGGTTAACATTTTTTTCATGCCCGATTCCAAAGGTTCATTATTCAAATTTTTTCTGTTAAGTTTCAAGGTGCGAGGATACCAAAAATGCAATATACGTCCGCCGTACGACGTACAATTGAGAACTGAGAAACAATTGAGAATTATGAAATCTAGAAAAGACGACACCAACAGGTGTATTAGTCTTGCTGCACCAGGCAGTTGTAAGAGGCAAAATGAACTGGTCTCTGGCATTTTTGGCGGCCCTGACCAGCACTAGAACGCCCTTCCTTCCTTCTATGTTAGCACAAAAATTTGAAAAGCGAAGTATCGATTGTCTCTATAGGAGACACCCACGAATTTACAAGTCGTAAGCTTTGAATATAAATGTTATATTTTGGTTTATTATTCTGTTAATAATACACCTATGTCTTTGTATCTCAGGAATGGTGATTCGTCTCAAATTTCGCTATATTATCTTTTAATGCTAACGTTATACAAAAGGTCATAATTATGTGATTATATCCAAAGTTTTTCATCGAAAATGATTGTTTAATTCATGCTAAGTAATTTGTGATAAGGATTTGTGATGCCTTCCTCAGATTCAGTATCTGCATTATGGCTCACTCTGCCAAAATTATCTTTTTCTTCTTCGTCTATCCTCTTCTACCTTGCGCTGTAGGGGTACCTAAATTATCTAATAATTCAATAAATAAATCATGAGGTTCATCACGTTTTCAGCCGTCTAAAAACCAACATGTTTAGGTACCACCCGAGTTTTGTAAACAAGTTTTGTAAAAAGCAAACTCCGAATTAAGCTTCAATTATTCACACCGTCCAATAGTGAACAAAAATGTGTTTTCCGCGATGCTCCCTTCATCCTTTTGCGCCAACTTTTAACAAGCTGTGTGGGAACAGGGCGTTTGTTCATTAGAATAAAAGCCGTGAGTGGGGAGCTTAGAAAAACCGGTCCTCTGCCCCTTTTGCTGTTCGGATGTGGCTAAAAGAGTTTGATTGGTGTCGGGAAAGTAGTGGACTCATCGCAAGCCGAAGTTCATGGTTCCTCTCAAAACCAACCCCCAAAAAAGAGTGATCGTAGGTGAAGGGGAAAGATGTGATCGCAATGAGTCAAAACTGTATGAGGGAGTACTTGGTATCAGCTAGGTATCAGTTAACCTGAAATGAACGACAGAGCATATCATACCACAACCCTGAACTCACTCCATGCTGAGTTGGAGCAGTTCTGAGCTTTATCATAAGTTTTTGTCTCATTCCCCTGGCAATTTTTGTTCGCAACCTAATTACTGCATAAATTATAACAGGATCAATTTCTTTCTGTGGACACGACTAATACCTACGATCCCAATCAGGTTATCCTTCCCACCATTTCTCGTCGAGAAATAGGTACATATAATTTTCATTATTGCTCATAACGTAGTTGGAAAAAAAAGTGAAAAAATTCACCACCATCCTTAAAATAGTCACTATTGCTTATAGAGAAATTAGCAGATCATAAAGTGCCTATAGGATGGAGCAGTCCAAGTATCGGTGGCAGGCCTTTTGTTTTTATATTATTTATATAATAAATTTCATTCGACTCGCCCATAGAGGGATTTCCTAGAATTTTCAGGGCTCATATATATTATGGACTTCGTGGCATTTCAATCGTTAAGACGCCGTCAGGAGTTCCTGAAGTTAATGAATGAAAAGTATGAAAGGGAGAAAGGCCTCTCGTGATAAGCAGGAGGGAAGTTGGCAAGCCGATGATGAGTGGATGGGGCTGGGTGTTCAACTCCGAAGGGGATCCTTTGAGGTAAAAGACCGCTGGCTGCCTTTTCAATGAAGGGGAAACGTCGGAGGTCTCGTTATAATCCATATTATATTCCAAAAAGGGCAGAGACGGGAAGTAGTTCCTTAGGAGCGTCTAATGAACTAAATGAGAAGTGGATGGTGTTGGAGTGTAGGAAGGAAAGTAAATAAATGAGAGGGGTACTGCGCATCATTTTCCTCACGCCACTGGTATCTTTACAGTCCTGGAACGTTAGAAGATGAAGAATACATTGAAAAACATTATGGTCGAGAGTAATAAATCCATGGATTAAATGGCTCGGCCTTGGCACTATGGGTGGAATTAGTTGTCCGTCTTCATAATAAGTAGTATTTTGCAGGATATTTTCTAGGATGGTTCGGAAGAGAGGATATTCCATTTAACAATCCGGACCCAATTAGGACCTAACCCTGAACTGCCATCAAAATTGAGCTAATTTGGACCATTGGGCTGTGGGTTATGGCAGTTCAACGGTTTTCACATTTGCGCATGCGCAGTCACTACTGCTGATACGAATGAGACGAAATTCATATGGTACGAAAGAGGACCAAACCTCGAACTACCAACAAAATCTGAGCCAATCCAACAAAATCTGAGCCAATTTGGGCCATTGGGCCGTGACTTATGTCAGTTCGCAGAAATGCGTGCACACACACACACACACACACACACACACACACACACACACACACACACACCTGAAGTAGCTGGAATTTCGATTTTTTCCGATGGATTCGTGTTCAGCGTGATTGAAAATGGGGAAATCCCCCCCCCCCCCCCCCCCACCGACAATGAAAATGTGTAAAGGCCTGGGGCACTTCTGAGGGAGCCCAGCCTAAAAACGTCTAACAAGGAGCCATAAATCACTATACCAACTTTATCACCTCTACAGGAAAATACGACTGAAAACTAAAATACCTCTTAGTTCCTCTCTTATGTCTCATAATGAAGCAGGTACAAAAGTAAATCAAGAGAAATATTGACTGAAGATCGGGATACTATGAATCGCCGAACAGAATGTTTTTAAAGAGTTGATAATTTGAGAGAACTGATGATTCAGAATCGATAATTGGGATACTTGCGGAACAAATGATAATTGAGCACTGCGGACCGCACTGGTTGGAGGATGGTAATGGGGAATGCTTACGATTGATCGAACACTGACCTCCAGGTGCTTTCCGCATTGAATTCAAGGAAGTATGTGACAGCCCCCTCTCTAGCATATCTTGTACAACTTTTGTCAACTCTTTGAATTCCTTTTTTTTCTCTTTCTCTTTCTCTCTCTCGCTCAAAATAGGTAGGAAATTTTGGAGATGAGGCCGATACTAGGTCCATATCAGTACGTATTATATTCACACGAGTTCACGTTTCCTCAACATAAGAAAACTTTATTTTTAATCAAGTACATATATCTGTGTTAGTTTAAGGGTCGGTATGCACAGCCGGTCAGTAACAATTCCACTGAATCCATGTCCCAGCTAGAATAGTTCAGGAATACAACACCAGACGATAGCATTCACTATCTTGAGATAAACTGCTCTGTCAAACCGAATCAGAGTTTATGGGCAATTAGTGTTTTATTTTTACATCCACAATGGTGTGTCCGTAGACGGTACATTTATTTCGAAATTCCGGCGGCATTTTGATTTCGGGAACAATCAGAACCTGAGATGGATGGTATGCGTATAAGAATTTAATGTTAGTGGCCGAATATATGAATGAGGTTTTGATGAAATTTCTGAAGGGCCATCCAGGACACTCGGAAACACTATTAATATCTTGATGAGGTAGTTGGTATATTGAATGTTCAAGTATGTACCATCGAAGTAAGAATAATATTAACAGGCGACAGTCAGCAGAGGCGATATTGGGTGTTGCACATCCAGCGTTGGTGTACGCGATTATAAACATTGAAGATCCTAACAACCAAAATTCGGAAGTTTCAACTGTGTATACAAGTGTGTATACAACACTACAAAGACTGAATACATAGAAAGTAATAATTTCGTAATGCTGTAGGGCAAGGGATCGTCGCAATCAGTTGTGAGGCTTTGCAGATTACCGGAGGAGCTGAGTAATAGTTTCTTGGTATGCAACGGCGATAAGCAGTTACCGTTAGCACAAGAAGTTGAATTTCCAAGTTCACCGCAACCTGCTTCCCCGACTTATCCCGACCTCTCTCATCTCGTCCGTCCCCCCAGACTCTAAACCAACTAATTACGACTGGAAACCGTGAATCGCTTTGGCTCTGGTTCTAATTGCGAAGAGAAAACTTCCCGAGCCCACTGACGAGCGCCGTTACAGATATATTACTGGCTCAACAATCATGACAGTAAGCTGGACAGTAAGAAGATCTGTAGCCTGCCGGAAAATAGTAAATACAGTAATATTGAATAAGCACCTGCCTACTACATAAGAAATACAACATTAATCTTGGCAAAGTAAAATTGTAACGCTGGAAATTAAATAGCCAGTTTAACTTCAATTTTAACATTATGCAATGAAATATGTACTATATTTTCGGGCATAGGTACCTATTCGTCAGCCAAGATAAGTTACGTTGTTATACACCTACTGACTTACTGTATGAATAAATTTTCGCCCAACATTTTGTAATTACCTATCGAATATTATGGCACTGAACTTTTATTTATTTCTGCCAACTCTTGGAACAGCTTAGTGCCACACCGTGTTCAGTTATGGGAAAACAAACTATTTTGAAGCTTTTATGTATTGGTTTATTATTCTGTGAATAACCTATCTATTCGCTCAACAACAAAATTTTTGAATACAGTTTTTTTTAAACGTTTCAAGGTAGGTAGATTCCAAAAACACAATGTCCCTCCGCCGTCCACCGTGTCATCCACATCTACCTTTATTCGTTCTTTCGCACAAAGGTTCCATTTGGGTCCTACTTGTGTACCGACACTTTGCAGCCCGATCGGAATACATCCAAGGGTGTTATGGGTGAAGAATGGGTCTAAAATGGGTGTAAAAATACGTTTTTGGTGTTTTAGTTACAAGAGCTTTTGAGGTATCATTTTCCATGTTTTTTTTAGAGCGATGAGACCGAATATGAAGTCCATTTTGACCAACGAGAGAAGAATTGAGGTTCTAACAAAGTTTCAGCCTAAAATTTTCTTTACGTTTTGGTCTAAAACCGTCGTTCTTTGCCCAAAGGATCCATTTGGGCCCGAGTTGTACTTCATAGCTCGACAGCCTGATCGGAATACACCCAGCGGTGTTGTCGGTGAAACATTTGTGCAAAATTAGTTCCTACCTATTTTTAAATTCTTTGTAGACTTCGGCTTGTGAAGTGATGTTTTCCATGTTTTTCAGAGCGAGGAGACCGAATATGAAGTTTATCTTGACCAAAGAGTAGAAAACTGAGGTTCTAACGAAGTTTCAGCTCCCAAAGTTTATTTTTTATGAGTCAAAAACCTGGGAAATTGTCAGAAATCAGAGATTTAAAACCAGAGTACATCATGCGGTACTGCGATGTACCAAAGGACTGTCCAGTACGGAAGATCGTCATGTTTTATGAATCTTCATGTACCACATCAAACAGAGGTGGAATCATTTCAGTCGACAACTCTGAAAATTGTCAGAAGTCAAAGCCACCGGGGACGCGTCGTTAGCTGGAAAGAACAAAAACTTTTCGAGCTCGGAAGAGATGATCGAAGTCTTTCAATTAGACAGCCGACGTCATGAGGACGAAACTTTCTTTTCCGCTCTCGATTCCAGGGGAGAGGGCGCGTGGCTGTGGGAGGGTGGGGAGCTATCTCGGCAAGGCAACGGAGGACAGCAAGCGAAGCAATTTAGAAGTTGATCAGTAGTTTTCCCGTGTCTTATCAGTTCCCAGTTACTGCTTCCCCTTTGTTTCTGATCCTTGTACGCCCTAGCGTGAGGACCGACTATGATAAGAGTAAAATCCCCGCTAGACATCGAGCTATTTCATAACATACAACCAACAAAAGAAAATTGAATTTTGTTCAGGGAACTTATTTCCCCAAGCTAGACCACTTGAGAAGTGGACCACCAGATGCGAACTGATCTTGACTGTTTAAAATCATCAAGGGAGAAAAAAAGAGAAAAAAAGATGCCGTGCGATAAATATTAATGATTATACAGGTTTTTTACTTTCTTTCTTTCTTTTTTTACTCTCTTCGTTTTTATTACTTTCTGTGTGTAATGTAGCATTTAGATACCAAATAATTGTGTCGAATGGACGAATTGTGTTACTCCCATCTGGTATGACTAGAGCTCAGAATGAATGTAAAATTATAACAAGATGACTATTACAACGTCACCGTTGTGAATTTCTTACAGTTCCTATTTAGCTCAAAGCAGAAAGTTCTAAAGTTACACCAAATCTTGAAAAGAACGAAACATAATACCCGTAAATTGATTAGTTTTCTTGAAATTTGGGAGCCCTGGTGTGAGCCTTGGGACTTGAAATATTGTAGTGTAGGTGAAATAATAGAGAGTTGTCGCAACCAAAAATTGACGATCGGGAGAGAGAACGTAAACACAAGTGCTACGTTCGAGACGTAGTTTTGGCGTTTTCAAGACTTGCGTTGCCCAGCACCACGTAACTTCTATTGGAAAGATGCGTGTCACGCATCTCAAAGCTACGTACTACGTAACTTGGTAAACTTCTTCGCGGATAACCAAATTCGATTTCCATGGCTACCCTATCGCGTCACCTCGAATTTTATAGAAAGACAGGAGGAGCTGGCCTCGGGAAGGTTTTCCGTCGTTTGCGTTGTCTTTATTTTGGGTTCTCTTTAGGTATATTTGGAAGCTTGAACTTCATATGGTTCGTGTACCTATTCATCTTGAGCATTGCCATCCGAAAGCCATGAGCACGGTAAGTGAGTGCCTTGTAATTAGCAAGTATTGCGGGTATGTAAAATTATACGAAGGACCCAAGGTCTCACGGTGCCTTGAGTACGGTTTTACAGTAAAAAGGCACGATTGTTCTTCTAGAAATTGTTCAATACTCATAGAAACTATTACTGAATAATTATGTTACGAGCTAGTTTGAGAATAAAGAGGTTAACTTGACAGACAAATTATTACGTTAACGTCACTTCAAATATGTCCGGAGTTACGTAGACACGTAACTTCTCATGGAACGTACGTTAGATAGTTAGCATCCGAATTTGTCACCCTAGAACAGAGTTACGTTGTGGAGTTGCGTTTTTCGGAAAATGGTTGCGACAACTCTCTATTATTGTAGAGTGAAATACGTAGGTACGTAATTCAATATTTCAAACGCAATAACTTCTCACGCTGCCATCATTCAAATTACTCTTCAACATACTCTCACTGAAGAATGAATGAATGAATGATTGACGCTTTATTTATAAATCTGACAAAAATAGGGCCTTCAGGCCTTCTCTACCTTCTGAGGAACTTGAATGAAGACAACGTAAGAAGTTATATTGCGTTTGAAATATTGAATTAGGTACCTGCATACCACCTGGTGACTCCCTTATCTGACTCTCTGAATAATACATCATCATACACGTTCTCGGGAAACTATAATGACACAGAATTTCTTTTTTTCTTTTGCAACCCCCATTCTCCAAGAGGCGTCGACGCACTCCTAAATAGCTTCCAGCTGTACCAACCCAACTCGGCGACCTAACGTATTTTTAATGACGTGAATACTTTTTCATTCAGCCACACAGAGCCGTACACTCCGCTAGTAATTTAATCAGCCCTGTTAAGTAACAACGAGATATTGTGCGATTCTCATTTTTGTTAGATTACTTGTGGATTATAAATCGGTATTCAAGTGATGATTAATGGTAACATTAATTTCTGGTGAATTTATTTCGAGCATCCTTCTCATTGAGCAATTACCTGGTCTTATTACCCGATTACGTGATTCATAATCAAACTGCTACTGGCCCGTTTTATCGAAAAATTCTGTGGTTGTTTTTTAATCGAATCCTCATTTCACTGCCATTTTTTTCATCTCGGCTGTAACAGAAACAAAGAATAGACTGGCCGAGATTTCACTGTTGACTTGAGGGAGGTGCGGCTGAGTACATATTAACCCTTTGTTATATTCATACAGCTTTGAATAAAATATATGTATATGTGCGACCCCAGCCATTTGTCTACCACTCTTTCATATAATAGCGTCGCTGTTTTTTTTGTGTTTTTTTCCATGCGTCCACCTACGGGCAAATATCTTTAAAATATTCTGAGCCAGCGACTCCCCTAGAAACTGGACGAATCCACTTGTATGCGCTGAGGACGTGTAAGTTTATCCCGTCAGAATCCCTTGGGAGGAGAAAAATACATAACCCTAATGCTCTTCGCGCCTTAAAACCCCTCGAGTTTTTTTCTCTTTCTGTCTCGTAAACTTTTTATTTTTGTGTTACTTTTACAAGGGTTATAAACGTTGATTAAGCGGGAAGGAGGAAAGAAATTCTCTTTTTCGTTTTGGAGTCGTCGAGGAAAAGCCGAACGACCACATTTGTAGATGATCCTCCTAAAGCCGGCCCTAACAAGGAAACTTCCTTAACAGCTGATATTTTTCTTTTCCCTTGTTGTTTAAGCGCGAGTTTCAGGGCCTGGGAGCCGCAGACGCTAATTATACTGTCTATAAATACGGTTTGCGACGCATAGATCCTATAACAATATCGTTTACCTATCCACAGGAAAGCCCACCAGTATTATTATTATTACGCGCAACTTGTTTTGATTCCTATCAGTATTAATACATCGTTCAGTAAAATGTTACACATGAAGCTACACCTACTCCACCAGCATAGCCTTTACCTACCAGTTATCGGGAAATTACGAAATCGATTAAGAATTCCGACCTACGAGAAATGTAATTATTTTTATTCTGATGTAGCAGACACCTGTATGAATCGACTAGTGTTTCATATTTGTTGCGCATACTGCTGGCTGCTAGAGGAGTTTGAGAAGCACGTAGCTGTGAGACAGTTCTCAATCTGTGCCGAGCCTACCAAAGAGGACATGGTGGCCGTATTTTAGTCATACGATTATCACTAGGCGCAGCTAACAGAGTTATTAATGTCGAGCAACTAGAATTGTCAAGAGGGTGGTGCAAGTAGGGGGATTTCGCACGTGTTGTAACCCAATCAAAAGGGTTTTTGGAAACTCATTCTAGGTGTCGGAGATGTACTGTGTGAGCTACTATGCCCAGATTGGAGATAAGGTAGTGTAGAGGGGATGCGATGGGCATCATGGGAATCAAATGTTTGTCCAATCTGGAGGTTCCCAGCTCGATACTTGTTCTCCACTCTATGGCATTTGCGAAGGATTACAGTTGGATTTGTTGCTCACGTGCAACCCCTCCCCCTCCCCCCCTCCTAACCCACCTCTCGTGGTATGGGTACCTTGAAAAGTTTAAACCTCAAGTTAATTATGCCTCAATCGCCGATGTCTCATGACTGGGTGATAGCTGACATTTTAGAGAATTCCAATGAATGGAGACCGAATTGCCTGTCGAGCCGGCTAAAGGACGATTTAATTTGAGATCTTGTACACTGAGCCACGTAAAACGCGTAGAGAGAACCCTTTACATTCAACCCTCTCTCCGCTCCTCTTTGGATTTCCGTATTGGCTTTTGGGCGGCCTTTTGAAGTTTGATCTCTCGAACAAGGGTCGGGGAATCTACGCGATTAAACGAGGGGTCGAGATTTTATTATATAGAGTCTCTCTAAGAGCCCATGAAAGAGCGATTTGAGTGAACCGTACTCATCAACCTATCGTATGCCAATTTGATCAAATTATTCAACCACCTCTTTTATCCAAATGTTCTGAGAAAACTGTTGATTACATTTTTGTTACCTACTGAATCGATTCCTTCTTTTGAATTCAAAATGATGAAAATCATTACCATTCACACTAGATCCACACTCTCCACACACATAATTACATATAATTACAAATGAACTTCAGAAGTTCGTTTATTTATCAATTTTAAATGTACCAGTAACAACCAGGAACGACAATGTACAAGCTGTGACAGTCGAGTCGTTTGTTGTTCCGGTGAAGATGAGATTGATTTGGTGGAAGCCTAATCGATATCCCTTCTTAACTGGTGATAATCTCGCTAAACTGGACAGGGGAATCTCGGGGGTCCACCGTCACTCTCCTCTAACTCTGTCACATGGTAGCACAGCGTGGTTTGGTAGTATGCGCTGAGTAATTCAACATACTCCATCCCCTTTTTGCAGGCTTTCCAGAAGGATAAGCCAAAAGGTTTCCCCTCCCCCTTTAGTGTGTCAGTATAATTAAAGATACTGAGCTCATTTGAAGGCAATTAATGCCGTGTCCCAATCTTCAAGTCCCAATAGTTGTTCCATCCTGAGATGGAGATTGATCACCTAGAACCTAGAGGTTGCCCAGATGAGCAAAATTCACTGGACAACAGCCTCCGACAACACTTTTTCTCCGCCAATACTCGTATGTAGGAGCTTTGTTTTCCACCAGTAAATATCATAGAGGTAGTACCATTACGATGGAGGTTAGTCACCTTGAAGTTGTTCAAATGTCCTATTCTGAACCAGAACTTCATACTATTTTTCAACCCCCCTTTTCCCTCTCATACTTCTGCTACCCAGAAGTATGTCATGTGGGGAGTAGTGTGACTGTTCTCGAGTCGTCCATCCTCAGGACCCTCAGGGGATATTTAATGGGGCGAGAGAATATTCGAGCCCTCAAATAGAGACGACCGCAGTCGACTTTAAGGTACTGCCCTGGGGATTCCTGGGTATATGGAGTTGAGACTTCAAGAAGAGGTTGAACAGAACCACCTCCACCTCCTCGCCATACCACAACCCTAGACCTCGGTTGCACAAAGGAGAACGACTCACAGTACTCTCGAACAGCCTGCCTGTAGCATCCCACGACGCGTCCCCGCTTTTCCAAAAAATTTCTATCTTACAGCTCGTAGCAGTTTTGGCCTTGGATATTACCCTCTTGACATGTTCACTGAACTGACAAGAGCTTGAGAGAGTGACACCAAGCTGGTGGAATTATCGTATGTAGTCCAGTGGGATGCCATCACAGTCTATCTGCTTCATCCTCCACATCCTCCCACAGCAGAAGACCATCACCTTTTCTTGTGGTTGATGGTAAGACAGTTCTCGTCACAATACTCCTCCCACGCTGGTACAAGGTGAAATACATTAATGTTGCAAAATCCACTAATAATCTCGTATGTCAAATTTTTGGACAAGCCAATCCAAGATAGAAAAAATGAAACAAATAAATCAAATAACAAAAATGATGAAAAGACAAATGAGAAAAGAAAACATAATAGGTAAATTGATCCAATTCTCATGTAGATAATTCCGTGAGCCATATTTCCGTTAAACAATTTATGATTTCCATTCCAAGTGGTTATTAAAACAAATCGACCAAGTACACTATTACTTGGTTGGATAACATTGCGAGAAGGACTTGTAGGTATTTATACAGAAAATGAACATCAAGCTTTGATAGGGCTTGATACCCATACAAAACAGTTAAGGTATTTTTACCTCTCCGCAGTTCCCTCTAAACGGATGGATGCAGGCCTCCTTCCGATTACAGCGCCGAAGTATGGTTGGCGAGGGAGGGGAAAACTAATGGCCGGGAAGTCGGGCCAAACCGATGTGCCAAACTCTCCATCCCTCTATCAGTATCTACCAGTCATGTATAATCCTCAATGGGCTCCTCCATTTTTCTGCTGCCCCATTTTCCAAAATATTAAGTCCGTCGTAGAGCCCACGCTCCCACATACACACTGCGTTCTTTTTCCAAAGCTCTCTTCAGCCAAGCTTTTACTTCATTTATGCGTGAATATAGCCTTTTATCGGACCACTACACTTTTCATACTCGGCAGAATGGACTGATTGATGGAATACCGTCCAAGGTTTTCAGTGGAGCGTATCGACTCATTATCTCTTGCCTCTCCTAAGGAAGTTCAAAATGGGTTGGTCGTATTGACCAAATAGCAGACCATCTAGTTTCCAATATCTTGTACACCCCTATCAATTGGTTAAACTTCATAAAGTTCATAACGCATTACAACCACTGTGATTACAAACATGTATACGCAGTGGAATTGTATAACACCATTCTCTTCCACATCACTTCCCTCCATACCAGGGGACGTTTAGAGAGTCCGAAGGGGTGAGGAAATGGATACTTATCCCAACGCTAGATGTAGTGTACGATAAAAGTTGGCATCCCCCAACAAGTCCACGACCTCAACAGGAATTTTTCATTTTCTCCTAATAATTTATTCGATGCTATCCATTACCTTTGCGGATATCCGAAGTAAATGAGCGTACCATACATAAGATTAAAAAGTGGTTGATGCAGTTTATTATTAATCCTTCCAACTACCTTTACATCAATTTTGATCTATATTATTTCAATTTATGATATTTTAAATTAAGATTCACGATAAACTTTAAGGATATCACAAACCATTTTTTCGGTTTTTTTTGCGGATAATAAAAAGTTAGCTCCTCCGGACATTCTGCTTTTTGACATGGAACGCCTCACATGATTTGTGAAGATCTGCCTTGTATTGTCAAATGGCTGGAAAATTACCAATCCCATCTGCAAATTATATAGAATGAATAAATAGATAACTTTATATAGCACTTTATGAGAACTAAATCACTTCAATAATGTATAGACCTCAATGTACCTGTGGACTGCTGTAGTTACCTATATTCGGTGGTATTGGGATGACTGGAAAAATTCCCATTTTGGTGAGGCGAACATGAATAAAATATTAACAAGCAATTATTGATAAACTTGACCACGAGAAGAATAATATAAATAACTACTTAAAAAATCATCTCCGTAGATACATGAGGTCACAAAAATAATGTGAGGAACTCACCTCATGTCCTTGGAAGACAGGCCACAACTAGGACAAGAACTTGACGTAGTGTTTTCTAATTTGATATATACGGTACCTATTCGTTGTTGATTAAAAGACCCAGAAACTAGCGATGCACAAAATTGCTCAGAGTCTATCAATAAATGCCATTTTTAGGCATATCTACGCATACTCGTATCTACCACTTAACGCTGAATGAAAAACGGTTCGACGAACAGAGAAGTTTTTTCCAAATGACTTTTTGATTCCAAAAATGATTGACAGCATATACCTAATCGTTGTCACCACGAGATGGATCAATTTTATGGGACCGAAGTTATACCTACGTCAAGATTTCATAGGGGTAAAGCTTGTGTTATCAAGACACCAAGCCGGCCCTAAGCTGGGGTGAGCTGGAGCTCCCATGTGTTTCTTATCAACCATTGGCTTTCCGAACCTCCGGCCTTTTGGTAATCTCCGACAGCTCCCAACATGCTAGTTTCCATCCGCTGGATCTGGCAACACACTGATAGCGAACCTAACTTCTCTGGTATCATACGAGTACATAATATTATATGAGTTGAAGCGCAGTGCACTTACTCAGCTGTTGGTCCTTGACTTACTATTGAACTGACTACGAGCGTATGCGTCGCGTGGTTTGGCCACGTTCTTTCATTCGAATACCTACGTAAAAATAAGTAAGGTACCTATGGCTGCGTTTCCAATAATCACAATGTTTCTTCTAAATAAGAATTCATATTCGCCAACATCACCAATTCTAATATCACAGTGAAAGTTTGCTACTCAGTAAACACGCATGCTACAGAACAGACTCCACTTTAAGAAACAGGGTTCACTATTAGACTTGGAATTTCTAATAGGTAGGTTCAGATGTATCTCACAGTTTCATCGTAACAATGCTGGCACATGTGGAGTTGATTTATAGTGATGAATTGAGTTTACCAATATTCAGTCCACGTTATTTAATGGGCGACGTTTCTGCTGAAGATTTTGGCCCGTCATGGTATGGCCCGTATGGTGAAGAAAAAGATAAGGACAGAGATAAGCACATGTACGTGCTTGGCAGTGGCCGTTGGCAATTGCTCACCTTGTGTTCTGAATACAGGGCACTTCTAGCACATCGAATGTGCTGATCCATTCGATTTGGTTTTTTATTTTCAATAATGAACCTTTGGAATCGGCCATGGGGAAAAAAAGGTTTACAACCTCCCCAAATTTGATGTATGTAGAATCCGAAAATGGAATAAAAAATGTCTGTCCTCCGCCGTACTGCGCACTCTCCTTGGTTACCTCACTCATCTCTAAGGGGAGAAAAATAGGGGGTGAAATTTCCAAAACGCCGAAGCTCGAAAACTTTCTTTAGAAGGGCGGTTTTTTTTAACGTTTTTAAATTCATCTCAAACTTGAGAATTTTTTGAGACCATCCGGAGGATTGCACGTCCAGCCGTTTGTTTGCACCGAAAAGCTTCTTCAACATGATAGTGTATCAAAGGTACCTACACATCCAGCCCAGATATAATTTCCACGGAACAGCGGTTTATAATCACTCAAGGTTGAATGAAATCAAGTTGGTTGCACCGTTATATTATTTCACCTGAAGAATTATGGTTACTTCGGAATTTGTTGATAGGCACTTTTGTAACTTGAACAAACGTTATGGGGTTAATGGGGGTAAGTGCGCCCCTCTTCTTTATCTTCCACGGCTGATATTGACATTACGTCTACAAGTAACCGCTTATTTTTGTGTTTACTGAATCAGGTGGTATTCCTATTCGGAGAGGTATATATATATAGAAAATCCCTCTTAATATACCAAACGGAGGGGTAATGTTCAAGAAAGATTCCTTTTGAATACGATAGTTTTTATATTTTGGGGAAGCACAAGTTATGTACCTTCAGACTGACACCTCAGCACACAACTAACTACGAACTTAAAAGTCTTGCTACACGTACTCCTTCGTACAGGGTGTCAGTGTCGCAGGCGCAGTAGGAGGGTTAGTCGGTTACTACCCCTTTTCCCTATCTCTGGAAACGAGGTTAGAAGCACAGCTAGATAAAGGGATCGTGGGTTATTATATGTCAAGGCTTTCGTAAATAAAATAATTGAGGAGGGGTAGTTTTCCCCTGATACCGATATATATATATATATCCAGTGGCCGACTTCCTGTGGTACTAATTTTTCCCCTACCGCCTGAGAGGTGATCACGCAGTGTAGGGGGGGGGGGGGGGGTGGAATTTTATGTTTTGTGGGTTGCTGTGACAGTCAACTTACCTTTCCTCCCACGATGGCTTTTACTTCTTTTTTACCTTTTTATTAACATAGAAAGAGAAGGAAACCGAAGAATAGGATTGTTAGGTCTTAGACATGCATCAATCCTATCTACAATGAACATGCAAAATACCGAAGACGTCACAACCTAATTACTTAGTAAATGATCATTGATCACCAAACGACGTAAAACTTGAGAAAAGGCAGGAGCTGGGTAGATACACAGAAAATCCTATAAATCTAATTTAGGGATGCTCCAGCCCCTAAACATAGTCAAAAACAGAACGAGCGCACTTGGCCGCATGAGTGAGAGCGCATATGCCCTCATAGCCTCCATAGGGCAACTTCGCTCCTTCAGTAAAAAGCAACATTTTGGGTCTTGACTACAGAAAACAGTGACCTACGAAAAAGAGGCAACTATAAAAGTGAATAATAAACCGTTGTGTAATAATTCGCAGTGTTTTCCATATTATCAGTTATCAAACCCAAATAAAGAAAACAAAAATGCTAACCCTAACAGCAAGTTAAGAGAGTGGAAATGTTAATGTGAACCTCCCAGGTATAAACATTTCCACTCTGTTAGCTGGTGAGGTAATTGTTAACCGTACATCTTCCTTTTCATGTCTACGCGATAACCTAACGTCCTGATCATTACATAATGTCATCTGTTCAACCTCCCAAGTCGTTATTTCCTAGTTACCTCTATCCTTAACTTTTCATTCCTTTTTTTAATACCATAGGCATGTCTACAGCTAAAATCTCCATCCATCGTCAAAATCTCGTATGTTAACACGGACTGAATACTGGTACACTAAAAACAAAAACGCTGCTAAGTCCTTGTCACATGGGTCTATTATTCTACTGGACATACCAACAGAAATGTTGGCTGTTCATTTATTGTTTATTTCATGTGAAATAATTGAAATAGCTATTTCTGATGGTTTCCACCATTTTTGGCCCCTAAAACACGAATTAGGTAAGCTCCTTTTTTTTCAATTTATCTTTGATCATTGGTAGTGCCATTTAATCGTCTTGATTTATACAAATATTATACAAATTGATGGTGATTTCAGACGATTTCCCAGGTTTTTTACTCATAAAAAATCAATTTTGGGAGCTGAACATTTGGTAGAACCTCGATTTTCCACTCTTTGGTCAAAATCGACTTCATATTCGGTCTTCTAGTCCCCAAAAACATGGAAAACGATTCCTCAAAAGCTCATGTTACTAACATGTTACTAAAACACAAAAAGTTCCTATTTTTGTGCACATTTTCACTCATAACATCCCTGGGTATATTCCGATCGGGCTGAAAAGTTTCTGGACACAACTAGGACACAACTAGGGCCCAAATGGAGCACGTGCGAAAGAACGACTTTTTTATACCAAAACTGAAGCCGGTACACGTGATACGGCGGACGGACATTGCATTTTTGGGATCTACGCACCTTGAAACGTAAAAGAAAAAATTTTGAGGGGGTGTTATAAAAATTTTTTGCTGAGCGATTACATAAGTAGGTGTATTATTCATAAAATAATAAACCAAAACGGAGTTACTGAAAAAATAGTCTATTTCCACTAATACACGAAAAACGCGAAAAACACTGTTATACCGGTTTCGGTGATCAAACCATCGTACTAAGTTATTGTTTTTTTTTCGTGTATTAGTGGAAATAGACTATTTTTTCAATAACTCCGTTTTTCTTTGAAATGGGTTTCCACGATTTCTTCGCGAGTGATTTAGTTCGTACTGGTACACTAATATTCATCCCAGTTGTTTACTTATTACCAGTCGTCAGAGTATATCGATGATGTATTGTACGTGTACAGTTCAGAATGGGTGCATACTATCTAGGGAGTGAGTAGGTATGTAGCATATACATTGGTATGTGGGTGCTAAATTAAAATCCATGAGTAGTTTCACCCAGCTAATAAAATTAAATTGCAACGCGAGCTGTATTCTTCAAACATTGTATAATTATGCGAGTACTGTCAATCTGGAGAGAACAGATTGTAGACTATAGGTAGGTATCTCTGTTTCAGATTGAATCTGGTGATAAGCAGCAAGCACAAGAAGCGTGATGTTCATGGACTGGCTACAGGCAGATAAAGTTCAAACAAACTGTCTTTTCTCCTTTGCTGGACCCTTCTTTTAAAATGTATAAATAATATTCAGACCAGCCTTTGATTATTTCATCATTCGATGAATATCGTCGCCAGATCGTGCGACTGTTTCGAATTCTTAATCGGAATTTAGCGAAGAGTAAACCGCGAGGAACGGCCTTCCTTTGAACTGTGGAAAGGTCAATAACAACCATGACGCCAGAAGTTTGTATTACTTCAACTCCAGTATGCTGGCTGAGGTGCTGAAGTTTCCAAAACTGATTTGATACCCATAACAACTGAGGGAGACGGTTTCACGTACACTGTAAAGTTAAGGTACGAGTACATCGATCGAGTTGTTAGTTCGTTGTTATCAAATCATCAGCCTCTAACTTTCGTCGAAGCTGGTCGGTCTTCATGTCAAGTTCTACGTATTCTAATAATTTTAGGTAGTTCCCACCCAGGACAAATATGTTTGCTTGGTATGTGTAGTGCTTGATACGGTAGATACGATTCGAAGATCAGACAGTCGTGATTTTCTACTCTGCAAGGACCACTTATGAAGCCGACACAAAAGGTTTATTATTTTCAATAATGAACCATTGGAATCGAGCATAGGGGAAACTTTAATCCCCCCCCCCCCCCCCCCAACACATACATTTGATGGTTTCCGTTTCAAGGTATGTAGAATCCGAAAATGGAATAAAAAATTTCTGTCCGTCCGCCGTTCGCCGTACTTTGCGCTTCTCTTAGTTACCATGAACCAGAACTAATGAAATTTGGTTTGTAGGCCCGATTTAGGGTCTATTAGCTTCGTCAACATGATCGTGAAAAAACGGTATACATCCAGCCCAGATATCATTGCTAGGGAGCACCCGATTATAATCAGGCATGGCTGTATGAAATCGAGTTGGCTGTTCCGTGATATTATTTCATTTGAAGAATGATGGTTATTTTGGATATTGTTTATCGGTACTTTTGCAACTTGAACAAATGTTGCTTCACGATACTGTTTATTGGTACTTTTGTAACTTGAATAAACGTTATGCTTCATGAATAACAACAAAAATTAATGATAGAATTCTTGATTTCACATATTTACGAAATGTGATTGCCCGGCTGGCTGCAGTATTCGATTTAGGGCTCTCTTGTGGGAAGCACGAGGGCAGGTGTTGACCACAGAAAACAGTGATCTACGCGGAAGTATTACAATAAGTAAATAATAAACCGTTGTGTAATAATTTTCAACGTTTTTTAAATGAAAGAAATATAATTTCCCCTGATGCATGAGAGAGTGGTTTTCATAATCGCGAGGGATAAATGGACTGAACCTCCCAAGCTGACGCTCCTGCAATCCTCAACCCCACAAACCGGTGGCAATGCTGTGACCAGTACCGCCGTATTTGACCAAGGATTAAGTACAATCGCTCGTTGCGCACGAATCGACCCGCAATCCTCCGGTGCTCTAATGGCAGACAGACGGACCATCAATTACGGGAATATACGACGAAAATGTCGCTGCAATACCGTCGGCCATCCTCAACTAAACTAACGCCAACCCTTTTTCCAACTTTTTGCTGAATAAATTACCAGAGAGATTTTCCCGATGTTAGTCGACAACGTTCAAAACCACATTGTTTCGGGAAAGCTGGGTCGTTAGAGTCCCATATTGAATGAAACCGCGGGTATATTTAATGCACCGTCGTGCAGTGTATTTGCCATTGATTCTGTTACGTATCACTAACCAGGTTACCCGTGCATTACTGGATAACATTAGTAGGATTTCGCTCCATGAGATAGGAAAGACAGTTTTTATCTCGTTCACAACTGATAATAATTTATCCCTGGGATATAAGAGACATTAAACGTCGTCATGTTTTTTTTTTCAGGGTCTGTATACAGGGTGATTCCTGATAAGTCTGAAAAAACACTTCACATCAAACGGAGACAAATGCTGAAACACGGGGTTCCAAACATAGTAAATTAGTGGAGAAATCGATTTTAAAATTTGTTCGCACGAAAACAGTTATTTCACAAAAACACTGGATTTCTTCCTCTATTCGCTCACGTTTTTCCTATTTTTGAACTCAAGTTTGAGAACTACGGAAAATTTTACATTATATTCAACCATCAGCATTTCCTAGAGCTCACAAAAAATAGTGCTTCAGGGGCTTGAACACACAAAACAAGAAAATGACATTCACTTACTGAATTGTAATTCTTCTGTAGGTACTGAAAATACCTCTAGCACTTCGCTAATCTCCTCAAAACTTCTCTAAGATCTCAGCTTTCCAAAGGAGCATTCATTTTTATTTCTGCAGTGACACTGAGGGGACAAAATGGAGTGTGAAACTCAAAAAAGTGGAATTTTCGCTAAAATCACGAGTTTTTGCATGTAACACTATTTCCTCAAAACTTGAGCCCCCCACCCCACCGCAAACACACACGCGCGCACACACACACGCGCGCACACACACACACTTGTTCAAAAAACAGAAAGATGTTTCCCCACGTTTTTTCAACATTTAAACTTGAACACAGGGGATCTAAAAATCAATTTTTGCTCAGTCTGGGAGGCTAGATTTGATCCAGCGGAGGAAATTATGTGGAAGTCCACGGCTTACTCCTCAAGTTTTGTAGGAGTCAGTGTTAAATAGAGACGTGACTAAATACAGGAGAAAATCAAGTGTTTGTGTGAACTAACGGTTTTATAACACACAAAAACAAAAAACACTTCAAAAATCGACTTCTCCACTAACTTACGATGATTGGTGTTTCGGCATTCGACTCCGTTTGATGTAAAGATCCACTCAATTTATTTTTCGAACTTACCAGGAATCACTCTGTATGTTGATTCCCGTGGAAGGAAATTCGTATAGCTAACTGTCTGGTGATCGCCTTGATGCCCATGGATTTTCTTTGTCAGCGATGGAAACGAGACGAATCAGAGGACCTTGAGAAACCTTTAAATACAAAACCGTACAGCATTTTCTCCTCTCTTGTGACTATAAGCATTCCTTGACTCGCATACACATATCATAGCACAGCAATTGCACTGCCGTGAATTACCGATTAGAGCTTGTAGAGGCAGTATGATTCATTCAACTTCCTCGTTGATCCTGATTTACACATAATTTCGGGAGCTTGCTGAGTACAATGAGTGCCCGCATAACGTTCGTAGAACGGCTTTGTTTAATGCAGATGAACCCACCAAAAATACTGCTCTACCTCATAACGCCCGGACTCATGTCTCCAGCAGGAGATCGTATATTTGATAGTCAGCTTTACGGCTCGCAGTTTCGGGAATGAGGTCCTAAATCGGGGCTCACTATACAATTCACAGGGTTCCCCGCAAGTGTGCAAATTAATTTCGAAAAAAACAAGAGTGACGGAGGGTCGTATAAGTTATTATCGCGAAAACCCCACTCATATTCGTGGGCGAGAGGTGTTCTCACTCGATTTTAATTAAAAATTGTTTACGAGGCAATCACTTTCCTGGAAAGGATTATGAGTAGGTATCGGAGATCCCACGGTTTTTTGGGCGTTAGCAAAAATTAATAAAAGGGAAATCCTTCATTATGATGGACCGTAATGAGTTCGGAGTAGGTTATGTTGAATGGCGATGTAGGCGTGGCTCCTGGAGGCGTTAACCTCCTATACAGACCCTCAATGGTTTATGAATTTTATGAATTTAAAATAATCGTTCATTGTTTCACGGTGGTTGGGGGGAAGTTGGTTGTATATATCAACAATCCCAAGATGCTGCGCCTGTGATGCGATCGAAAATAAACAATGTTTTCATCCTGAAAAGTACAGAAACTAGAAACTACCTTGTAGATAGTTTGTTAAGGTTTCATACGCACAACCATCTATCTCGACCAACTTTTGAATGACAGAAGTAATCATCAAATAGTTCCAAAACCGTACTATGTCAATGGAACTAGTTGCCTGCGCATGCGCAGACATATAAATGTTCGATGTACCAACAACTCCTCATCAGATACTCCCACAGTGGGTAGAACTGATTAGTTCTCTCTACCCTGGTTTCTCTTAGTTCTCCGATTCCCCATAGTTTTCTTTATAGTTAGGCCCGAATTATGATTCTGCATTCCTGATTTTTGATAGCAATAAAAACTTTATAGCGATTGAGACAAAGCAGTAATTATACATTTCAATTGTGTTCCCCCACTTGGATTCTAAGAGTCGAAGAATCGTCCTGGTGGGTACATATTCACATGCTAAGTTGGTAACATGACTGCGTGCGGGGTCCAACCTCTAAGAATAATCAGAAGGAACTACCTATCATCCTAACTTGATCGTTCCCATACTTACGAGTCGAAACAATATTCAGGTTGCAAGCGACCAAAAGATTTTGGCGAAAGTCACGTGTTCTCAAACTGTTAGTTGAGAAAAACCTATTACTCTTGTATTAGTGTTGAGATGGTGTTAGGAGGCTTGGGAACTGCTATTATGGTATGCGGTCGTGTATGCTGTCTCCCATTTTTTATTCAGCTCTACGAGAAGCTCGGTGGAGGGAAACGAGACTTGCCATGTTCCGTCGCATATCGGATCCCCGCTCTGCTGGCAGCTGCCCTTCGGGAGGGTGAAGGATGAATAGATGATGCCCTACATTTTCACGCCGTAACGCCAGCAACCACTTTTGTTTAGTTGACTTTGTTTATGCACAGCGGCGGTAGTTTTACTTTTTTATTTAATCTGTTTAAATAATTACTTCGTTGGCGATTATAATATATTCATCAGCCTGCATCGGACTATGGCGGAAAAGACAGGCGTAACGCAACGGATAAGGACTGGGTGGCCGTGAACTCTTGATCAGCGAAATGGAGTAAAATACTCGCAACTATTCAACTGGCACCAACTGTCCAACTATTTCAATGCCGCCTCATTCAACATAAGAAGCCGAATTTAAGCCTGTCATCTATAAAGGTGTCCTACAATCAGTCCTAGCATAATTGTAACTGGCATACATTTAGAATCGTCAATCTGCATTACATTAGCAAAGTGTGCATTGTCCTGATAGTATATCAACG
The DNA here is from genome assembly GCA_954871275.1 of Leptopterna dolabrata. Taxonomy (NCBI): domain Eukaryota; kingdom Metazoa; phylum Arthropoda; class Insecta; order Hemiptera; family Miridae; genus Leptopterna; species Leptopterna dolabrata. The sequence goes on from OX940979.1 coordinate 27,626,503, forward strand.
TTTGTTCATGTTTCACTACCTATCAAAAAAATCCAAAAGAGCCATCATTTTTCAAATTAAATAATATCACATAACAAACAACTCGACTTCATACTCTGTGATTATAATCAGGTGATCCCTAACAATGATTTTATCTTGGGCCAATTCCCCATTGTTAGCGCGTCCCTAGTGATGACATTTGGGTTGAATGTATACAATTTCATTCATCCTGCTGTTGAAAATGCCTGTCGGTGCAAACTTCAGAGCTTTAATGTGAACTAACGGCTGGACGTACAATGCTCCGGGTGGTCTTAAAAAACTCCCAAGTTCGAGAACTATTGAAAACCGTAAACAAATTCGAGAAAACGGTGTCCCCAAATGGGACCCATAAACCGAATTTCGTCAATATTTTGGTTCATGGTAACGAAGAAAAGTGCTCAGTACGGGGTACGGCGGATGGACAGAAATTGTTTTATTGCATTTTCGGATTCTACATATACCTTGTTTTGAGGGGGGGGGGGGGGTTAAAAAACTTTTCATGCTCGATTCCAAAGGTCATTATTGAAAATAATAAACCAAAACTTATAAATATACCTAAAACAATTTATTCCGAGTGAAACGTCCGTTCGATCGTAGGAATACCGGCTCACCCGGTGACTGTACAATACAGTGTAATAATAAGTTATTCTGAGAATAATATTACCTGTATTGTCGTTCTGGCTTTGAAGCTCGTCAATTTTCTAATCAAAACCCTACAATTCAACCGTCTCTTCAGTATTTCATGTTTGTCCAGTTCGTCAGCGTGACATAGGTACCTACCTAAATTCAAACAGAACTTTCAGGTCAACGCATACATGGATTAATTAGTTTGTGTCGCAGATATTCTAGAAATTCACGAAACACAATGCACCTACACTATTAATGTATGCACATTTATCCCAATAGTGGAACAAATGTTGTCGAAGATAAATTCGAATGTGTTCCATTATCAACGTTGTGTTAAACAGTGTTAACACCATATCTCCGTGTAAGTTGTTTGTGTAGGGACACAAAGGGGCTTGTGGTATGGAAATGCTTTCATGCAAAATGTTATTATTATGTGAAACGTTTTTGAGGTGCAAGCATCTGGTCAAACGAGTGGTGAATTTCGAGCAACGGTGGGCTAACCGAGGAACGGGTCACTTGTTGAACACAGCGTGCTAAACTCTCTGATTATTTTTTAACGGACGGCTGTTAAAATCTTGCGTATTTTGGAAACCAATTAGTACCAGATATCAGAATTATTAATTGTCACAAATGATGATGAGTCACTTCAGATGAAGAGTTGAACTAGATGCCCTAAATTGAATTGAATTATGAGCTCAGAAAAGTGTTCCTAGCTATGTAATATCATGTCATTGATGTAAGGCACTACTCGTAGAAATAAATCAAACTACTTTACCAAATTTATAATAGTCATCAGCCACAGTGACTAATCATACAACCAATCAGCCCTGCATTATGGGATAGTAGTATGCCGTGGATCCAGTTAGGTAATATCAATATTAATTAATGACCTTGACAGTTTATAGATTTGAGAAGCCAACAGGGAATTGGCGTTTCCGAAAATATGTATGGCGTGAGCAAACACCATCTCAGCTCTATCACCTTCAGGCCCCCACAAAACATTACAGAAACAGCTGCTATGCGCGGTCAATATAAATAAATTAATAAGTTTAGTTTTGGTTTATTATTTTCAATAATGAACCATTGGAATCGAGCATGAAAAAAAAAATTCTACCCCCCCCCCCCCCCCCCCCCTCAAAATTTGATGGTTTACGTTTCAAGGTATGTAGAATCGGAAACTGCAATAAAAATATTTCTGTCTGTCCGCCGTACGCCGTACTGGCCACTTTTCTTAGTTACCATGAAACAAAATTGATGAAATTCGGGTTATAGGTTCCGTTCGGGGTCTAGTTGGTCCTCGAAGCTCGACGTTACTGTCAGTCATCTCTAAGGGATTCAAAATAGGGGTTGAAATTTTCAGAACGCCGTATCTCGAAAACTTTAGATTGAAGGGTATTGTTTTTTTTTACGTTATTAAATTTGACTTGAGCTAAACAATTTTTTGAGACCACCCGGAGCATTGTACGTCCAGCCGTTCGTGTGCACCAAAAAGCTTCGTCAACACGATCGTGAATCAAACTATATAAATCCGGCCCGGATATCATCGCTATGGAGCATCTGATTATAATCAAGGATGGCTGTATGAAGTCGAGTTGGTTGTTCTGCGATATTATTTCATTTGACAAGTGATGGACTATTGGATTTTGTTGGTAGGTACTTCTGAAACTTGAACAAACTTTGAAGTATTATTATTGATGGGTAAATTATTACACAATGGTAAATTATCACACAACGGCAAATTATTACACAACGGTAAATTATTACACAACGGTAAATTATTTCATAACGGTAAATTATTACACAACGGTAAATTATTACACAGCGGTAAATTATTACACAACGGTTCATCCCCCAAGAAGGGGCTGGATTTTGTTGATTGGTACTTTTGCAACTTTAACAAGCGTTGAAGTATTGTTGATGGGTAAATTATTACGCAATGGTAAATTATTACATAACGGCAGATTATTACACAACGGCAAATTATTACACAACGGTAAATTATTACATTTATGTAACGGTATATTATTTCACAACGGTTCGTAAACCAAGAAGGGGCTGGATTTTGTTGATTCGTACCTACTTTTGCAACTTGAAAAACCGTTCAAGTATTATTGATAGGCAAGTTATTACACAACGGTTCATTATACTCGATTACGAAGGTAGGTATTGACCACAGAAAACAGTGATCTACGCAGAAGGGGCATCTATTTCACTCCACATCAACAATTTTCCTTTAGAACTTCATCATTTGCGTTTATTTTTGCCGTTTTAGTTACTGTTTGTTATCGACTGTATTACTTTAGCAACATTCAACTCGTGATTTAGGTAGGTACCTAGTATCGAGTACGGGGTCAGGTACTAACCTACGGAGGATCTGCGATCCACATAATATGTATATAGTAGTACATATTATATTATATAGACGGGTTATCTTTACAGAGAGCTGTGGTCTGTAACAGAAGGATATTCTGTACAAAATAATAAACCGTTGTGCAGGGATTTGCAGCGTTTCATACTGGAACTCAATTCTGCTAGCGCCAGGTGTGTGATATGATCAACACTGAAAATAATATCAGGCACAGGAGCGAAACCCAAAGTTTGATGCGCCGAGTGAATCGTTTTAAAAAAAAAAAAGAAAAACGTTCCCTGTATTTCTAACGAATGGATCGTTATGAACAAAAAACGCTTCCTTCACTTAGAATATCGAGAGAAAAACTCAACAGAGCGGGACAAAGGGGAACAGAAGAAAATAAAAACCCTCGTAGACAAAGAAAATAACAATCAGAGCGAGATAGTTGCATTGAATGTTGGAAATGGAACAGAAAGCCAATGCCTTGAGGAAATTGAAAGCGTTTCAGAGCAACGAAGCTGGTAGAGACGTTCGAGCGTTGTCCAATCAATGGTGTGTTTGTTTAATATTAAGAGGACTGTTGGGAGCTCTCTGATTGCTAGTTTCTAGCCTCGCTAGCTAGCTTCGCTCTGTTTATACAGTTTACAAAGAGACTAATGTTCTTAGCGCCTTTGAAGAGGAACATCCGCTTTTTCGTTCGCAGAAGTCGTTTTTCGGGAAGGGCTTTTTTGGAACTCTTGTCTTTCGAGGAGGTCTTTTTTCAAACAAGAATTAATTTAAATAGGATTTGAAGGGTGGGGGTGGGACGGCCTCTTCTGGGGACAGAAAAAACTTTCCTGTCGTCTAACGGCGTTCTCCTTTCTTTCTAAAAGGTCTGAACTTTCCCAGATCATTCAATTACTTATATACAGAAATAGGATGCGAGCGGAAAAACATCTCATTGTGGGAGCGGAAAAATTCAGAAATAAATTTGATTATAAAATATCGAGAAATTATCTCTTCGATTTAGATGAGAAGAGACAATTAAGAAGGAGTGAAGGGTAATTTAATTTCGTAAGTTGGCACGAAGCAGAGGCCCCCGATTTTCAAACGACAGCAGCGGTGGCTTCCGCGCATACGCGAACATTCATCAACAAATTGTTATCCAACGAATGATCTCTCCAAGCTTCATCATTCAGAATTCCCTCAAGTGGGGTGTGATTTCTCTTTGTCTTTCTGTCGGTCGTTTGTATGCATTTCCTATGAGCAATCATAATATTTTGCAGAAAGAAGAATCCAGAGCCGAAATCTTGAGTCAAAACTAATAAACAGCAGAGTAATAATATAAACTAAAGACGGGATAGCGAAAGTTTAACCGCCAACTACCACTAATTATTAACATAGTTCCATAAAACCAAGAGCATCATGATTATATCATTAGAATTTTTTCCCCGCCAACAGTGCTTCATCTACTAAGTTATTCTCACCAACATTAACTGCCTCTACTCAACAGGAGAGGCTGGCCCTGTGCCCTAACTAGTCCTAACTGCTATAATTCGGCGCTGCATAGCGACGAATGGTGCAAGCTCATTTATCTAAACTAATCATCTACGAGTGGGCTTGTATCAAACATTGGCGACTCGATTCTACCGTAATTCTTCTTCTGCAGGTACTTAGTGTGTGGGGTGTGAAACATTGCCCTCTCCTCCCATGTTCCTACAACGTTATAATGAATCTAGTTATATTACTTATAGTTCCTGCAGAGACCATAAGTCATTTTAGAGAGTAAAAATTGAAGTTACCCGTAAGTATAAGCCATCCTGTGCAATACACGGGTAAACCAGCTAGTTGTGATAATTATTAAATACCTACCTACACAGGTAAAAAGATTCATAATAACGTTGTAATTTTACATAGGTAAAAACAAAAATACACTGCCAAGGTGATGGCACAGGAGCTTCCTCGTCACAATCAGAGTGACCCAATATGAAATAGAACAGACTCGGAAGCAAAATAACATAACATTACATTACATTACATAACATTACATAACGTTAAATATACATATTACATAACATTACATTACATAACGTAACATTACATAACATTACATGAAATATACATATTATACATAACATGACTTCCATAATACATTACGTCCATTATACATAACTAGCCTGACCTCGCTTCGCTCGCTATCCGAGATTCGCTGTACGCAGTATCGTGGAACCAACAAACGACGGAAAAATCCCATACCCTACCGGGTATTTGTGCCCAATTTTATCAAAATCCGTCAACCCATTCAGGAGATGACCATGGTCGACCATATTTCCGCTATGGTCAGGGAATTAAAATTGCGCCTACTTTCAACTTGGGAGGCTACCGGATATTGGTGCCGAATTTGGTCGATATCCGTTGAGCAATTCGGGATTCGACCATGGAGGGGCCCATGGATGCGCTAAGGTCGACCGCGGGGGTAGTCCGAAGGGTCGATCGTAGATAGAATTTCACGTAGATTACGAATACGCGATAAAAAATAGGGGTTACCATTTCAATAACGAAGTTGACCATGGTCGACCATAGTTCCACTATGGTCAGGGAATTAAAAATGCGACGTTGCACAACTTGGGAGCCTACTGGATACTCGTGCCAAATTTGGTCGATATCCGTCAAGCCATTCAGGAGTTGACCATGGTCGACCATAGTTCCGCTATGGTCAGGGAATTAAAAATGCGACGTTGCACAACTTGGGAGCCTACTGGATATTCGTGCCAAATTTGGTCGATATCCGTCAAGCCATTCAGGAGTTGACCATGGTCGACCATAGTTCCGCTATGGTCAGGGAATTGAAAATGCGACGTTGCACAACTTGGGAGCCTACTGGATATTCGTGCCAAATTTGGTCGATATCCGTCGAGCCGTTTGGCCGTGCATAGAAGGACAGACAGACAGACAGAGCGCATGCGCAGGGCGAACCGCTTGCTCTATCATGTTGAAATTTATATGGGACCTCAATGGGCCCTACCCGCTTAATCCCTGAGAATTACATTGAAATTGGGTGAAATCTTTGGTTACTACGGCTGTAACAAGGAAATTGAATCTATTTCACGGCAGCGCATGCGCAGAGCGCACCGAGGGTCCGATCATGCTGAAATTCATACTGGAACTCACTAGGCCTTGTCCAAACAACCCTTGAAAATTTGAGCGAAATTGAATCAAAATTGTGAAAGTTATGCGTGTTTGTTGAATTTAACGTTAGCGCATGCGCAGGGCGTACCGCTGGATCAATCATGTTGAAATTTGTATGGGACCTCAAGGGGCCTTATCCGCACCATCCCTCAAAATTTGAGCTGAATCAATTCAAAATCGTGGAAGTTATGGCTGTAACAAGGAAATGCGGACAGACTCACAGACTCACAGACTCACAGACTCACAGACCGACAGACACGGAACCAAATTTGTTCAGTAGGCTTTGAAACGCAAAATGCAAGTGGAAATTTTGATTTCTGAAGACAAAAATTTTTTGGCTCACGAAAGTGAACACAAGGCTTCCGCTGCTTCGCAGACTCGGAAGCAAAATATTCAAGTTGTGACTTTTGCAGCTCCCAGTTGCCTACCTGAATTGAAAAACGCTGTAAATCCCTGCACAACGGTTTATTATTTTGTACAGAATACCCTCCTGTTACAGATCACAGCTCTCTGTATAGATAACCCTTCTATATAACATATGTACTATTCTGCACCCTCCGTAGGTTAGTACCTAACCCCGTACTCGTTACTAGGTACCTACCTAAACCGTTGTGTAATAATTTACCTGTATAGGTTCCCCTTCTACGGAGATAGAATAATGAACCGTTGTGTAATAATTTGCCCATCAATAATACTTCAACGGTTGTTCAAGTTGCAAAAGTACCTATCAACAAAATCCAGCCCGTTCTTGGTAGGTGAGCCGTTGTGTAATAATTTACCGTTGTGTAATAATTCACCGTGGTGCCATAATTTACCTTTGTGTAATGATTTACCGTTGTGTAATAATTTGCCATTGTGTAATAATTTGCCATTGTGTAATAATTTACCCATCAATAGTACTTCAACTGTTGTTCAAGTTGCAAAAGTACCTATCAACAAAAGACAGCCCCTTCTGGGTAGATGAGCAGTTGTGTAATAATTTACCGTGGTGTCATAATTTACCGTTGTGTAATAATTTACCGTTGTGTAATAATTTGCCATTGTTTAATAATTTACCCATCAATAATACTTCAACGTTTGTTCAAGTTTGAGAAGTACCTACCAACAAAATCCAGTAGTCCATCACTTGTAAAATGAAATAATATCGCAGAACAAACAACTCGACTTCATACAGCCATCCTTGATTATAATCAGATGCTCCGTAGTTATGATATCCGGGCCGGAGTTATACCGTTTGATTCACGATCGTGTTGACGAAGCTTTTGGGTGCACACGAACGGCTGGATGTACAATGCTCCGGGTGGGCTCAAAAAATTGTTTAGCTCAAGTCAAATTTAATAACGTAAAAAAAACAATACACTTCAATCTAAAGTTTTCGAGATACGGCGTTCTGAAAATTTCAACCCCTATTTTGAATCCCTTAGAGATGACTGACAGTAACGTCGAGCTTCGAGGACCAACTAGACCCCGAACGGAACCTATAACCCGAATTTCATCAATTTTCTTTCATGGTAACTAAGAAACGTGGCCCGTACGGCGTGCGGCGTACGGCGTACGGCGGACAGACAGAAATGTTATTGCAGTTTTGGATTCTACATACCTTGAAACGTAAACCATCAAATTTTGATGGGGGTAAGAATTTTTTTTTCTTGCTCGATTCCAATGGTTCATTATTGAAAATAATAAACCAAAAACGCTGCAAATTATTTCACTATACTGTATAGATGGGGGTATCTATACTGTATAAGACTGAAGCCTGCGCAGATCACTGTTTTCTGTGGTCAATACCCTCGAGCTCCCCCGAGGAAAGCCCTAAATCAAGTACTGGAGCCGGCCCGGGAATTACACGTTCATAAATATGCGTGGGATTCAAAAATTCAATCATCAATTTTATTTGTTGCTATTCACGAAGCCTAACGTTTGTTCAAGTTACTCCTCCTCAAGTTACCTATCAACCAACTCCAAAAGAGCCATCATTCTTCAAATTAAACAATATCACAGAACAACCAACTCAACTTCATACAGCCATCCGTGATTATAATCAGGTGTTCCCTAGCAATGATATCCGGGCTTGATTTATACCGTTTCATTCACGATCGTGTTGAAGCTTTTCGGTGCAAACGAACGGCTGGATGTACAATGCTTTGATATCAAATTAAGAAAGTGAAAAACCATACCCTTCTATTGAAAGTTTTCGAGGTACGGCGTTTAGATAATTTCAAACCCGATTTTCCACCCATATTTTTCGCGTTACTGACAGTAACGCCGAGCTTCGCGGACCAACTAGACCCCAAACGGGACCTGCAAACCATATTTCATTCATTTTGGTTCATGGTAACTAAGAAAAGTGCGAAGTACGGCGCACGGCGGAATGACAGAAATTTTGTTAATCCATTTTCGGATTCTACATGCCCTAAAACGGAAACCATTTATGAGGAGGGGATTAATTTTTTTTTTGCTCGATTCCAAGAGTTAATTTTTGAAAAAAAAACTGTATTTTTAAACTGTAACAAACCAACGTTTGTTACGACTTAACATATATTGAGAGCGACGGGCGATGTGCGCATAACTTAAAGCAAATATCAATACTATTTTCTGGGAGTACTGATATTTCCACAATAATAAAATTAATGTACCGTCATTCCACGTATGATTCCACGGATGATAAGATGAGAAATATGTATAATGACATGACAAAAAATCCATGGATTATTGATCTTATATATACAAATCATTTTCTTATTTAGGAACGATAAGAGGGGGGTTTTCTACCCGTCAGTAGGGGCTCAAGTTTTAAAGCAAAATACTGAAGATATTGTTAAGAGAGGGATTTCCCTCTCAAATATTTACAAAGAATTTTTCTTATTAATTTTTATCCCTATCCCTAGTCGTATGCAGTATGGTGGGAGAGACCCCTTAAATAACTCGAAAATCGTCTTAAGTTGCCTGCATGTTTAATAATGAATTATAGTAGGTAATAATATATCAGTGACCATCACAAAGTAGTTGGGAAGGAATGTCATCCAATTATGGGAGTAGAATTGACAGTAGGAATGCCGTAGCCGATGAAGCAAGATCAGGAATTGAAGAGATCAAGAAAATACATGAGGATTCCCCACTGTTAAGCCCTTGATATTTCTAACGATCAAAACATGCAACCGCAGGACGTAAGCAGAGCGGGACAATGACGGAAGTCTACGAGAATAAGAGGATTCCCCCATTTTCCACGCCGTTCAGGGAGAAATCCAAACAGCCCGGAGTGAAATTGCGGGCCCTTTTGTCAGCCCGTGAGGAATATTTTCCTTCAACGCGTCGCGATCCAAATCTTCTTAAGGTGAGATCCCTCTGGATCTCTCATATCAACCTTTTTCTCCGTCGACCGGAGTGGTCCCGGCGTTTCATTCTCGTCATTCGTTGCTCGTGTACGTGCGGTGTTCAGGGTTCGTAATAAATGTGCTTTTCACTCGGACTCGCCCGGTCAACCACAGGAAACTGATCCAAGTTATCAACAGAAAACCTACATACGTTCCCGTAATTTGGTAGATTCCAGGATGTACATGTCTCATGTGTACGATATGCGGTAGGACATTGAAATGAGAAAACCTTTTGGGATCAGGGTTTTAATGAACACAAAATTGGTGGGTTCTTTTGTGAGGGGACTCAAAAGAAGCGTGCGGGTTCTTTGAAATAAACATGATATTATGATTATCGAATTTGGGGACACCTACATGATCCATGTGAAACATTTTTTAAACTATTATTATTAATTATTTATCTATATAGGTAAGCAAGGGGAAAACTAAAACCAGTCATGCAGCATGAATTAATTATGAGCGAATTTTCGAAGGCTTTTAGCTGTTTTAGACGGTTTTAAGCGTTTTTGACACCCCACAAACACAAACTCGTATTTGAGAAAACGTAAACACCTCGTAGCCAAGGTGAGACATCGTCTGGAGTGACAGATAAATAAATATATTTCTTTAAAACCTAGGGGTGGATTCAAAATGCTCAGAAAACAATCGAAGGAATGCAATAATGTTCATGTTCATGTAATAATTATACAACCACCCATTGCAGTTTTTAAAGGAGACAAGTTGGTGCTCACTTAAGAATGCTCACGTTATGAAGATGCGCTTAGTCCAGATCTTTTAAATTTTGAAAATCGCTAAATCCAAATGACCAATGGCACCTATGAGCATCCAACGATGTTCAGTGAGACGACCAATTTACTACGTAACTATTTTATTTATAGTAAAATTCCCATCAAGCGACTTTCATCAACACTTGAGGACTACACTATTATGACCCCATATCACTAAATTGAAGCACTGAAACGTTCCCATACCGGTCGTGTTATGTATCCCTTATTCATACCCTCCACAAATGTTCATCCTCTCCCAGAAGTTCGCATCGGATGATACCCGTACCCCCGACCGACCCTTGGAAGTTCCTCGTGACAGAAAACTACTTTTCAACTCAGATGACAAACTTTCCGAGAAGCTTAATAAATAAATTGGAAAGGCTAAATTGGTGGTAGAATACGTCAGAAGCTGATAGTTACAACGGAATCACAGTCTGAGAGTGAGTTTAGAAAACGATGCGGAGGTTTTGAAATAAAAAACGGTCAAACAAACACTCGCAGCGAAATTCTCGTTGATGCTAAAATAGGAAGACTCATTTGTAATTAGTACGGATTAAGTTTTGATTCGATTTCATTTTCACGTAGAATGCCTTCGTATCACGTAGAATGGACCATTAAAGAGGCTATTGCGGACAGGGATAACATAAGCGTTTCAAAGTGCTAATCATTTGTTTACGTAATTTTTATTTTGCATCAACTGAGCCGTTTCGTTCGGATGAGAAGCATAGAGAAGATAAATCTACAATTTATCCGAATATATTCTCCTCCTGTTCCTGTTTATTATGTACTTGAAAGTATAATTATTGAGGTCTGGAATTATAATTGTACGTGGTTACACAATGCGCCGCATGAAATGTAATTTCGTCCCTTCCGATAGAGAGTATCTTAAGCGACATTTACCTAATTAATATGCTGTTAAAATATTTATACAAAGTCTTTACTGATTTACCAAAGAGAACACTGTAGGAATTATTCGAGGAACATGAAATTTGACAAAAATTTTAGGTCTAAATACTTATGTACAATACAATTAATCTTTCGTAATTATGTGAGAGAATCAACCTTGTTAGAAAATTACTGTTCTTTTCAATGGTAGTAGGGTACTATTCTCATCAGTGAATATTTCATCAGCTAGAATACTGGCAGTAAGGAAGAAAAAAATGTCGTTAAAACCATAACTTACGAGTCCACTTTGGCGAACCATCGTACTTTTTTGGCGGAGTTTGAAATTTTTTATCACTTTGCAAAGGTCAGACACCATCCGGAAGGACTGCTCTGAAACGGAAAAGAATCGTGGAATTCTTCAAACTTACTTACTGGCGATATGGCCCTTGGCTTTCCTAACTCCGATTCTTCAAAATACTCATATTTTGGACCCATGCAATAGCTTGTTTTCTCTAAAATTCGGTAAAATACAGTTTTGTTGCAAACCATTTGTTGAATCAATCGCTGAAGTTTGGCCGTTTTACTTCAAGACACCCTTCTATAAGTGCAGTACATATCTACGTATACTCCCAGTAGGATGAGCTAGCGAAGCGAGCGGGGATACAGCTCGTTCACGCGTACTGAGATCACATGACACTCAGTGGACGAACCTTCCCTAGAACTAAACAGTAAATATACCCGCACGTTACCGAGAGAAGTTAGGTACTGTACCAATAGCTGACAGACGGCTCGCGGAATAAACTATTAGGTCACCTCCAATCCCAGTTTGGCGATAGATCCGCAAGTTGTGCACCTCACAACTCGGTTTCTGCTTATTCAGACTTGGAGACAGACTGGCTAACTCGGTCACCAGTTACACTATTCCTTGAGCCAACTTGTTCGACTTTCAATTGACGTCTGGGTTCGGCGATAAACCCCCAAGTTTCCGTTTGAATTCCCCAACTATTCTACAGATTACATTAAACAGTATCCTGACCTGACCGAGAAATACCGAGTTGTTGGTCCAGATGAGTGAAATCGTCCGAATTATAATTATTCTCCACAAAGCCAGTGCTTTTACTGTGGAAGGGCTCGAAAGAACTATATTTAACCTAAAACAAATTAATGGACGTTAAAACGTAATTAGAGAGCAAATTAGTATATTGATTTTCAAAAGCTAATACATACAACACACCTACCTTCAAACGTATTAACTCCATTTCCTCACCACCCTCCAAATCAATGTGTCGACTGAGATAAAATCGACTCGTTGATAATTCATTCGAGGTTGACTTGTATGTTAAATAAAATCCTAATTACCGAACGAACTGATCTCATTCAACTATAAAAACAGAATCTTAATTCTGCTTGTACATCGGCCAAAAGTTAATCAATATTTTCTCTCCAAACGCCCAAATCTGAGAAGTAGAAGGTTATAGGCCGAGTTTCCTATTCAATTTCGCTATTTCTTCAAGTGTCGCAAATAAGAAACAAATTCATATTTCACTCAGCAACGGACGCATCATCCAGCTAGTCGCTAATAAAGCTGATAACTGAGGTGAATGAAGTCGCGAATGGGAAAGCGACCAACCTGCTTTTTGTTATGCGCTCTATTTGTCAGAGGTCGAAATCATCAGCTCCTACCGGGAATCGAACCTGACCCACCTGATGACAAGCCAGTGTAAACAATGTGACTAGTTGATGAGGACCATGCCAGTCCCCTAATTGAGTTGAATAACATTGGTACAGATTATTGAATTATTACTTACTTGGCACTTAACGATAGCTCATCATACGAATGACAACTTTACTCACCTGCAACAGAAATTCACAATACAATTATTTTCAGTAAAGCGTACAAAAAGTAAGATAATTACAATATAATAACCGGAGTTTCCTGAATAAGTCCCATTTTCTGAAGTGTACGTTGTGAGATAAGTGCGATAAGTTGTGAGTAGCAACCGAATTTATCCCCGAAAATTTTGTGGCACCCGAATTGAGGCCTGAGAAATCAGTTTTGTCACGTCCGATTTGAGCCCTTTGTGTACAGAAAAAGATGCCAAAGATGCAAAAGTGCAGAGGTTGGCGAGATTTGAGGCAATCAAATCAGCTAATCGAGCAGCCGCACAACAGCCTGAGACAGTCATCTGTCTAAGAACGACTGTATTCACGAACTTCCGCGAAAAGTTGTCGTTAGAAAAGCAATGGGAAAATGCGATAACTCGGTTTAGCCTCTCACTGCCGAAAGGGAAACAAGATTTGCAACTTTCCCCGATTGTTTTTGGATTGATTACTAGAACTCGAGGATGTAATTTGCCTGATCACCAGAGGATTCAATGCCGTTCAAACCAAAACACGCTAAGTAGATGTATTTTGTAACGACATTTATGAAGTTTATGTATCTCAGAACGCTCTGGATATACGGGCTGAGTGTACTCCATCGATTATACGCACGAATGACTGTTGTGAGAGCATTAAACTTCTGTGTCGATTTATGTTGTTCATTAATCTCCACCTTGATCTGATTGCCGCTGAGGCTCGATTCGGTTCATACACTCAATTCGGGGCTCATTCCGGATCATTCACTTCAAACCTATTTGTCCGTTCAGGGCTCATTTCGGTTCCTGGGCACATTTCGACGACAATGTCAGAAACGGGGTTCACATCTGTTGCAACGAGACGATTAATATAGTAATATCTATGTAGGTACTACATACGCTACGTAGGTACATAATATTATCGTAGAATTTGGATCGATAATAAAGCTCATTGTTAAACAGTTCAGAACATGAAGGGAAAATACTAGAAACATGACCTAAAAATATGATCTAAGCCCTTCAAATTATGACGTTAAATATTATCGAAAACCCCCAAAATATCTGATGAAAGTTCCGAAATAAACCCAAAATATCTTGTGTAAGCCCGGAAAAACCCAAAATGTCTAGTGCAAGCCCCGAAAAGCCCCGGAAAATTTTGTTTACTCGAATTTAATGGGCAATAAGCAAAACAGTATCTGTGCTAAGTATTTACAGATTTAAACAAATTAGGAAAAATTCAATAAACTGAAAATTTGTGTATGTTGATGTTTCTTTCTCAACAAAATTTACAAGTTAAAATATGAAGAAATGAATATTCTGAAGAATAAAAAATACATTAATCGAGTTTATTATACTGTAAGTACTGTTAACATTTTTTCAAAATTGCCGACGGAGTCATTGGCTTTTGCCAGTCAGGACTTGTCTGAGGGTTGAAAACCTCCGCTCAACATCGCATGACACCTTCGGCAGGTACTTGAAAGAAGAAATCTGGCGTATACCCCTCTATGTTGGAGGCTTCCCCTGAAGGGCCGCAGTCCAGCCAGGATTGCGGCTCAAAAGTGCTTCAACCTTGGCCCTGAGCTGTGATCCCATGGTAGATTCCATTGAACCTCGTAATCCGACTAATGGTTGGAAGAAAAGGGAGCAGGTATTGAAACTTTCCGGTTAAGTTAGGTAACTAACCAGGCACCTACACAGTACGTAAGGAGGTAAGTAAATAGTTGTTAACGTGGAAGAATTCGAAACTCCCTTCTCTTGCTACACGTTTCTGCTGATATGTTGAAAATATGACGCCAAATATGACCAAGCCCTCCAATGACGGTAATTGGAAAAACCCCATAATATATTATTATGATAAAATATGACGTACAAATTTAAAATTGGGGAGGCCTACCGCCGTAAAACTAGTCTATTCTTAATCTGTTATTTGAAGCATATGCATATGCATATCGGGGAAAAAATATGCAAATATGTTCGAATCCGAAATCTAATAATAAGCTAATGAGGAAATACACAACCTTCCGCATCGACTATTCATACCACTACATTGTGACAGAGTGTAACAGTGGCGGTGGACCCTCGAGAGTCACCCTCCTAGACCAGCGAGATTATCACCGGTTAAGGAGGGATATCGATTAGGCTTCCCCAAACCGATCCCGTCTCCACCGGAAGAAAAAAATGTATCGAGATCAGCCCACACTGTTACAACATTCAGTCACTAATTTATACTCTCGCGATGAACTGGGTGAGGTAACTAAAGACACTTTAAAGGTAACTAAGGCGAAGAGGGTGGAAGGGGGGGTTGCAATAATGCCAGAAAGAGAGTAGGGGAAACTGGTGCTCATTGAAACATGGGGCACAGTGAAACAACAGCTCTAATTCAAATATGAGAGGGCGTTAATTCGAGGAGTTCACACAAGACTGTGGTACTGTGGTACCCTGTCTTTCTGTCTCGATGTCTGTTTTCATGGGCAGCCATCATACGAAGTGTGTTTTTCACCTAATGGCGTAAATCATTGAAGCAACCTTTATCTTCTTCTAAGATGTAAGTAAAACCGATTTCCATTGCATAATATTGTTGTTTTGAATCAGTTTCTTGTGTAGAATAAGCTGCATGGTTTCCATTGTGTTCTGCGGTTTACAATCAAACGGGGAATAAAAATATGCAAAGATGGCGACTGGGGCAGATTGAAACATAGAAGATGGGGCTCACTGAAACGTTTCAAGATACTCCAGTCAGATGTTTCATTGTGTCTCATCGCTATAAATATTCATCATCGTAATAGGAATCTCTTCATTTTGAGTTTCGTTCTTTCTAGGATGGTGCGAAACCGAGTTAGAAAACCTGAAAGAGGCCTTTTTTCGCAGGAGATGAAGGAAGCTGTTTCTTTGGTCAAAACTGGTACCTACGTCTATTAGGAGGGCTGGCATGAAAAATAAGCAAGTCACACTTTGCTGATGGGTAAAAGACATGAACAGTGAAAGGAGCGCTGTGGCCTACACCGTACAATATAATGTGAGAAGTATTCTCCTCTGAACAAGAATTGCTCTTGAAGGCATGTGATAAGGTGTTGAAAGATGATGTAGGTATGGTCTTCATGACTACATGCTGCATCATTTCAGTATGCGAAAACTCACTTCCTCCTGCAGTGATATTTCGAAGGGTTCACTTCAAATCACACAAGATAGAAGATGCACCTCCTGGTACTCTTGGCTGGGCAACTCAATCTGGTTGGATGGTTAGGATCCCTAACCTATTCATGTTATGACAGTAACAGGGTATTTCAAACCTGGGTACTATCCTGGTCCTGTATTTTTTGCAGCTGATTTTACTCATCCAACACCTTTTGTGTTTTTGTTTCACTGTGCCCCATGGGTCGTTTCAAGGCACTCCCACATATGGGGCACAATGGAACAAAATTCCGACAGCAATAAATTTTTGTTGTTGTGATGACTGTATGATAAACAACTCACTGGAGACTGATGCAATATACACGCGATATGTTAAAAAGTATTTCTATACCTTTTACACTACTGTAGATTTGATACTGGTGAGGAAAAATAAAAACAAAAAGTGTTTCATTGTGCCCCTCGTTCCCCTAAGTGTTGACTGATACTCATGTGCTGTGGCTACATTCCTACGAGAGGTTTGGAATTGGTATCCATGGGGTATCGTCAGATTATTCATGAAATATTATTATAAGCAGCTGTTGAAATATGGAAAATCGAGCGAAGCTTCCTGTGGCTAATAATTAATCTCAATCATGTTAAGGGAGCTAATTCATCGCGAGCGGATAGGAGTACGTCGGTAGGTAACGCATCAAATGAATGTGGGGGCTTTGCTTCGGTGTAAAAGGATAGCCCGTCATTCTGTGGCTAGCCTTAAAATCTCATTACCCTAGTCGGTAACGAGGGCGGTATGAAGGGGGGGGGGGGGGGCTCGACACTTCACCCCCGTTCTTTGTGTCCGGATCGGGCTGAGCTGTCAACATCCTCTGCATTAATTTAACTAATTACCGGACAACGAGCGTGGCCGGGGGCGTCTAGCTCAAACAAAGGGGCTACACTAACCGACCGAGTCTCTTCCGCCCTGGAACCGCCCTTTCCACAGTGAACCTGATATAACACGCCGCAACTTTGTAAGTTCGTTCGAACAGACAATTTGAGGGTGTGCCGGGTATGTGCCCCGGCTTGCGCTCCGATAACGTGGCAGGTAGGAAGTAACAGTTCGCACTGGTCGGATGTAGCAGGAGACATCCAAGGAACCTCGAGTGATAAGGCGGAGACATGAGGCTCCGTGACATGTTCCAACAGCGCGGCAAATAATTACACAACGGTTTACTATTTACCTACCTGTATTATAATGGACGCAGATCACTGTTTTCTGTGGTCAGTACCTACCCTCGAGCTTCCCCCAATAAAGTCATAAAGTACCGGAGCCGGCTGGACAATTACAATTTCATAAATATGGGGTGGATTCAAGAGTTCTATCCATAATAATTATTTGTTGTTAAGCATTAAGCATAACTTGCAGTTGTAAACAAACGGTGAAGGACCTCCGCGTAGCACGAATAAAAGTTCCGGGAAATTTCATCAAAATCGAGCCATGAGAAATTGAGTACCTCAAAATTCGAATTTGCGCATGCGCAGTGGTCATGTCAATGACCAAGCGAGACCAATGACCAATGACCATGTCCGAGCATATAGAAATTCGTAGCGTACCATTACAAGCTACATCCCGACTTTAATTCCCAGGCCGGCTCCAGTACTCCATTTAGGGCTTTCCTGGAGGAAGCCCGAGGGTATTGACCACAGAAAACAGTGATCTACGCAGAAGGGGCATCTATACAGGTAAATAATAAACCGCTGTGTAATAATTTGCAGCGTTTTAAATTTTTTTGTTGATACGTCTTTGATTGTTATGTTACACTTTCCGCCAACTTCACTGTTTGCGCATGTGCACTCAGTTAATTTTAGAGTTATAAGTCAATGATAATGCTTACTCACTTTGTGATACGTACTGGGATGTTTATAGTTGCCTATAACAGTTCATGTTTCATTCCATCCTGTTACGTAGTAATTACTCGTACGTTCGTTGTTAATTAATTGTTAATAATCAACATTTAACTATCAACTTATTAATTATGGCTAATCTATGAGCTGTAAACCCTATGTACTGGATTTAAAAAGTCATGTACATTAGGTATATAAAATAAAAATATAGAATGGTGTCTCAAGATATAAAAACTGTTTTAACTGTCAAAAATATTTTTTTACAAAAACTGGTCAAACATAGGTGTTCAAAACAGTTTAAAGTACTTAACTGAAAGTTGAAAATTTTCCAAATTTGCCCTAATGGTCTCGCTGAATGACAGGGTAATTTTGAATATAATATTTGAGTCAAAATGGCGTTGTCTGTGGTGAATGTGAAGAGTGGTCCTCGCTAGATTGAGTTTTCCTTGGGTTGGTTCTCAAGAAGATGGATGGCCCAGCTCAAGGCGGTTTCCGTGTGAAGGATGCAGATCTCCAACCAGCAGCGTCCGGGGGAGCCATAAAAGTTTACAACATCCCTTCCTTGTGGACAAGGTCTTCTACGACCTACGACCTGGCTCTAAACCACTCCGGTAACTGCCCTACGTTTTCTCCGGGTAGTCGTTGGTGGATTTTACTGCTCCGCGACCCCACTCCCAATCCCCTCTCCGCCACCTTACGTCCGATGAAACGCCACAGAGGGGCCTTTTATTGTTTACGGTGGGGCTCATCTCGGATTGAATTGCCCCCGTTATCCCATCCCTCACTGGGTTTTAAACCGAAGCTTTTGTTCCTTAATGGGCGATGAGGGATGGAAATGGACTCACGTCGTCCATAAAGGATGAATGGGATATATTAAATGCGTTAACTAGTCATGTATCCTGTTGCATTCTCTACGCAACAATCCACAAACATCACGTACATCGACGCAAAAATTGCATTAGGTACCTACCCATCATTGCATTGTTTCCAAGATCAACAAAAAATATAAATAAATAAACGCAACAATCCACAATCATCACGTACATCGACGCAAAAATTGCATTAGGTACCTACCTATCATTGCATTATTTCTAAGATCAACAAAAATATAAATAAATAAACAATACTAACGATAAAAGAAGGTAGAACCTTCGAATATCGGCCACTCAGCCGCTGAGCTGTTGTCTGTTTTTGTGAGGTGCCCTTATTGGGAGGTAGTTGAACTGGCCCATTCTCACCGTGGGATGGGTCGGGTACCGCATACTGAACCCAGTATGCTGTGAATCCATGGTCCATGATGAACACATCGCCTGAACTTCTCCTCCTGGATTTGAACTCATCGTCAGAGGTTGTTGAGCAAGTTATCACGTTATATTCATCAATTAAGGGAAGAAAAAAAAACATATTCAGCATGTATCCAGATATTTCCATTAGAATTCAACCAAGATCGTACTTAACCCTCACCTGGGCATGCGCCATTGCGGTATGCTACTATGAATATGATCTGTAATGTTAATGAGAAATCCACACCTTGGAATCTGAATGAAATTTTAACAATTTTTGTAAACAGAAGGTACTTACGAAGAAATTGTTGGTCTTTGAATTTGTCCTCTCATGTACATTTTTGGGCAACACCCATTTCCTGGAGGGAGCTCGAGGGTACTGACCAAAGAAAACAGAGATCTACGAAGTAGAGGTACAGGTAAATAATAAAAGCTGTGTAATAATTTGCAGCGTTTTTGCATTCGTCTTAGAAAATTGAGCACTTCAACATTCTAGGTGTAAACGTGACCGGATTGGGCCTTTAAAAAGACACTAAACTTAGTCAGGCGCAACACATAAAGCTTTTTTCTTGAAGGTTGTAGTTCAATTCATGCGTAGGAAACACGGAAACCCTCTTTTTCTACTAGTTTTTTGGGATTTAATATCATTGGTGGTTTGAAAATATAATTTAAAACAGGTTTGAACATTTAAAAATAGGGATCTAATTATGAGCCTTAACGAATCGCAACTCATGAGAGAATACGAGAATGAATATTATTGAAGTATGCACCTGGATTCCTCATTAACACTGACGCAGGCTAAATGATTTACCTATTGAAATGAATGTAAATATACCTAGCTAAATGAAAATGAACACTAGCAATATTATGGTTATGGCAATCACTCTATGAATTCTTGAGGATTACCTACTACACAGCGCAATTGCATTATTACTTTTCCGCGTCAAAAATAGATTCACGCGCAAAAGACCTACGCATGCGTCTTTGTGCTGCAACCCTCACTGTAACAGAATTCCTCGGAACGGTAGAAAACCCGTTTAATACACGACGGTGTAAGAGATGATTTTCTGCTCTCCGAGAGGAAAATCCTTGAAGAGCTCGTTACTTTAACCCTGAGAGATAATGAACGGCCTGAAGGCTCCTTCAAGTACCCACTTACGCCCGATCGAAAGATGACAGGAAACTTGCAAAGTAGATGGTTATTACTTAGCAATATCAAGTTGAAAGAATAATTCGCTTGAGAGCCCTTCCCCCTCCGCTCATCAACCTTTAAACACACTCGAAAAGCCTTGCGAAGTCTGCACACACACACACACACACACACACACACACACACACACACACACACACACACACACACACACACACACACACACACACACACACACACACACACACACACACACACACACACACACACACACACACACACACGTTACACACACGAACACATGTAGATATCCTGTTGAATTTAGGATACCTACACAAACGAGTTAGATAGGTTAATGTGAATCAAAGTGAGAATATGTGGAAGTTATGCTGCCCACCCACTTGGCAGACATTTCTTGAAAGGACTGATTGGAGAATTCCTCATCTTTGAGATACGACCGCATGCGATCTGCGCCCGACCACTGAGCTGCGCCAAACGGCGAGTCCATTATTTCACCTGATCCTTCATTTGGATACGAACGTGGAAGCTGTCGGGTTTCCCAGATTCTCTATTGTCCGGTAACATAGGATCAGTTGTGTACTGAACGACGAGCAGGAATTACGACCCCATATCGGAGTGAGTACCCATAACACCTTCTGGGCGCCATCCCCAATCTAATTTACACGAGTGGATTCTGATAGCTCAGGACAATAAGGTTACCTATTGATTTGTTATATATTTAGGTCAATAAATCACTGTAGCGTGACCAACGCGCTATCGATCTACCCCAGTCCTCTCTACCTTATCTACTTTATTAAAATACCCCAGTAGTTTAATAAGCCATTTTCATCGTGACGGGATGCAGAAAATGGGATTGCGAAATTCGCAGTCCTATATGCATGTGAAAATTTAGAAGGTCCATCACTGATGTATTACGCTGAATATTATGTGTTAGAAATAATGGTAGGTACACTTCTCTTTATATGTTTTTCTCTTTGTGAGATTTGTGAGGAACGTCAGATTTGAACATTATGGAGCACAGCTAAATTAAATAGGGATGGGTGAAATTCTAACGGAATGGGGGACATTGACCTGTGAGTTTCTCCATCTCTCCGCCTTTTGGGGGATACAGAAGGTACTGGAGCGGAATGTCTGATCGACCTGGAAAGGTGATATTGCTAAACAGAGATTCCAAGATCACACCTTCAAGTTCGTTTGAGCCCCACCAAGACCCTGAGCCCTTTCAACGCGATGGGTGTGGCAGTCGATCTAGCCTCGCCTTTAATATAAAAACATCAAATTTCGCTGTTCGGGATTCGGGATTAAAGATAACCTGGCAGAAAGGACCATGATCATCACAGAAAGATCATGATACTTATACTTGTTGGAATCAATTATATCCATAAATTTTTATATCTTCAACTATTACGTAATTACGCTGGCGATTAAATGGTTTAGTTACCTACTAAATCGTTTTCCACTATGTAAGGTGAGGATGTATAACTATCCACCTATACAGCGTAGTTTCCCCCTCTCCTCTCCAGAAAGGTGGGGAGGCAGCGTGACAGCCGCCGCTGGAGAGACATTGGTTTGATTATTATGCAATGCCCACATCTGCCGTGTGTCAGTAAGATTGGGGATCCAATATAAAATTGGAAGCGATTTCGATATGTACCGTCACAAATATGAAATAGCTCAAGTCACCCGTTCAAACGACCCTCAATACTGAGCCACTCAATACCCTACTGGAATAAAATAGTTTCAGGGGCTACCCACATGATTTGTGCACATGAAACTTTTTGAACAAAACGACTTTTTTATTGAGGATGTTCAGTAAATTATAAAAAATTTCCGGAAAAGTTTAATTAGAGTTTGAAGTTGATATGATCTACAATAATTATTAAGGTCTAACAACATAATAGTGCCATTGACCGGTGTCCGGTACACCAATATAATATAACCGAGCCATCTTGAAGTTGAGGTAGGCCTCCAACGCCGTGTCCTCATATCCAGTGCCTGATGCTTGAACTTCGAATAGGAAGTATCAAGAAAATTTTGATCCGTGAACCACCAATTCAGAGTAAGGTGGGCAGTTTCTAGGTACTGAAGTGATTATACAAACTCGACTGTTGAACAACTAAAGATTACAACTAGCTTCTCCCGGGATCTTTGGCTTTTGCAGATAGCCCGAGGGAGTCAGATTTCCTCAAGAGGAACTTGAGGGCTAAAAGGCATACAAACAGAGGATGGGTGGTTGGAACAAGGTTTTGACAGTGTGCGATGGTGGTTTCTTGGGGGGGGGGGGGGGGGGGGACTAACAAGAAGTGACGAGGTGTATTATACTCTGTTCCTCACCGCCGTACCATCATCAGCTGAAGGGTACCCAACCCTCAGGTGATGGCCTCTCTGGAGGGAATAATCCAATAAAGCCTTATTAGTGGGAGCGAAACTCGCGGAAGACCTTCGGTCCCTATTCAAAGGTGTTCTACCAATAGCGCCCGTTTTATAAAACCCGAAAGGAACATGTGGTTGAATAATAATTCATTGATCGATTTACGGGGTGCGGGTCAGTCAATCTTTAGGAAAGGCCCGTTCGAATAGAAGATGATAACAACTGAGGTAGAACGGTCAAACGATAACCCTTATGGTTGGGTTGTCGCTGTCTGTGAAGTGTAGTACGAGCTTGCTTAAATGTTGACAGTTGTGGTCATTTACACCTTCCCTTTGGAAAAATTACCCAGGTTAGAATTAGCAATCCAGTTATGTCTAAATGGGCTGATGGCCAAGTACTTTAGTCCTGTGTCGCTTTATGGTTGGATGTTAGATGACTCAGTACATAGGTAATTATAGTTCCTCGAAGACTATTTTATCAAGACGTTTGTTTGCAAAAAGGTTCACATGTATTTGATTCAAGGGGATATCCTACTGTATATAAAATATAATGCATGTGTGTGTGTGTTTTACTCAATCAGGGCACGGCCCATCGGTTACTGATGACGTTCTTCCAATGCGCTCATGAAACACCGGCTATCTAATAATCTTCGAAACCTCGTCCTTCGTCGTAAACGGTGTAGGTATTCCTTAGGGACGGGAATGTTTGGTTTCTACGATTTTGGGGACAGCGCAGTGGCTGAGGTGATGCTTTGTTAGAAGCAGAGTTGAAGACTTCACGACGGGTTGTACGGACGGGGCATTCCGTTTTGGAATGAAGCTTCTGTGGGAGTGTTGGAAGTAGACCAAATGGGTCTCTGCTCTGATCAGGAGGGTGAGCTCGGGAGGCTCAACCCACGGGGCTCAAATTTGGAAAATACCTTCTCTGGGACTGTAGGGTAAGAATGACAAAGTTGATCCCCACCCTGATCACCTCAGTGAGCTCTTATATTATTGCTTTCCTTTTCAACCTACAAGTCTCACATTTGGAATGGAGCTTCTGTGGGACTGTTGAATAACGAAGTGGGCCCTGATCAGCTCAGTGAGCTGTGAGGCTTATCTTTTCCGTTTTGAACCCACGAGGCTCAAATTTGGAATAGAGCACTTTTGTGGGACAGGAGGCTTTTGTTGGTTTATTTATAAGTTTATTATTTTCAATAATGAACCATTGGAATCGAGCATGAAAAAACAAAAATTCTAACCCCCCTCAAAATTTGATGGTTTACGTTTCAAGGTGTGTAGAATCCGAAAATGCAGTCAAAAAATTTCTGTCTGTCCGCCGTACGCCGTACTTAGCACTTTTCTCAGTTAACATGAAAAAAAACTTGATGAAATTCGGGTTATAGGTTCCGTTCGGGGTCTAGTTGGTCCTCGAAGCTCGACGTTACTGTCAGTCATCTCTAAGGGGTTCAAAATAAGGGTTGAAATTTTCAAAACGCCGTAGCTCGAAAACATTCGATGGAAGGGTATGGTTTTTTTTACGTTATTAAATTTGTCTTGAGCTAAACCATTTTTTGAGACCACCCGGAGCATTGCACGTCCAGCCGTTCGTGTGCACCAAAAAGCTTCGTCAACACGATCGTGAATCAAACGGTATCATCGGCCCAGATATCATCGCTACGGAGCATCTGATTATAATCAAGGATGGCTGTATGAAGTCGAGTTGGTTGTTCTGCGATATTATTTCATTTGATAAGTGATGGACTATTGGATTTTGAAGGTAGGTACTTCTGAAACTTGAACAAACGTTCAAGTATTATTGATGAGTAAATTATTACACAACGGTAAATTATTACACAACGGCAAATTATTACACAAAGGTAAATTATTACACAACGGTAAATTATTTCATAACGGTAAATTATTACACAACGGTAAATTATTACACAACGGTTCATCTACCAAGAAGGGGCTGGATTTTGTTGATTGGTACTTTTCCAACTTGAACAAACGTTGAAGTATTGTTGATGGGTAAATTATTGCACAATGATAAATTTATTACACAACGGCAAATTATTACACAACGGTAAATTATTACATAACGGTAAATTATTTCACAACGGTAAATTATTGCAAAACGGTTCATTTACCAAGAAGGGACTGGATTTTGTTGATCGGTACTTCTGCAACTTGAACAACCGTTGAATTATTATTGATGGGCAAGTTATTACACAACGGTGCATTATACTTCACCACGAAGGTAGGTATTGACCACTGAAAACAGTGATCTACGCAGAAGGGCTATTTCACTCCACATCAACAATTTTCCTTCACAACTTCATTATTTGCGTTTCTATTTGCCGTTTTAGTTACTGTTTGTCATCGACAGAATTATTTTAGCAATATTTGTGATTTAGATACGTACCTAGTAACAAGTACGGGGTTAGGTACTAATCTACGGAGGGTCTGCGATCTACATAATATGTATAGAATAGTGCATATTATATTATATAGACGGGTTATCTATACAGAGAGCTGTGATCTGTAACAGAAGGGTATTCTGTACAAAATAATAAACCGTTGTGCAGGGATTTGCAGTTTTTTTTGCACTCGATGCTCATTTTTTTTTTAAACTTTTACACGAGGTTTTTTTTACCCACGATGCTCAAATTTGGCTGTGTGGGCTGTACTACCGCACCTAGAATACAACGGGCTTTCTGGCTAGTAATTAAATAATAATATTGAAGGCACCTAAGGAACGGCTTGGTCGTACAACGACAACGTACAACGTGATACATGGCTACAAAACTGCACTAAAGCAGGTAGGACTTCTACCATAAATATCCTTTATAAAATAGGCCTCGAACCCATATAAAATGAAGTACCTACGTGTTTATCCTCCAATGCACACTTTGAGGAACATTTCACACTAACGAAGGATCCATGAAGGGTAGATACAATATCTTCTGAAGGCGAAAACCCTCATCAGAGCACCTTTGATGTATATGTATTGTGATGAATTTAGAATTTTCATCACGGTGGCGTGAAAGGAGGAAAAGTCGCAGGCGGCGGTAGTCCACCGATCATCTACGACTTTGGGAGGAGATAGAGGTGGGTGAGTGAATTTACCTAGGCGGCTGTAGTCAACCGATCATCTAGGTAAGGAGAGGTGCTTGTCTAGGCGGCTGTAGTCAACCGATCATCTAGACAAGGAGGAGAGGAGGTAAATTCTCAGGCGGCTGTAGTCAACCGATCATCTGAGAGGGATAAGGTAAGAGAGAGAAGAGAGAGCTGGTTTGCTCTCAATGTAGTGTTGCGTTTGGGCGATGTGTGATGAGGGGCGGCGCTGGGGTTTATGTTGGAGGAGGAGCGTTTCGAATTGAGTTGGGGGGCGATCGACCGTGTGGATGAATCCGGGGATTGGCTTCTGGGTGGAGGGGTCGAGCAGGCGCGCGTTCCGGACGTCAACCTGGAGGCCGAAATAGGCGAGGAAGTCGGCCCCCAGGATTGCCTTCTCTACGTCCGCCACGGTAAATTCCCACTCGTACGCGAGCCCGCTCATGTGGATGGATGAGCGGTACGTCCCGTACGAGGGGATGGTGGTACCGTTGGTGGCGTAGAGGAGTTGCCGGTAACAACGCGCCTGTCGCCGGAGAATATTGTTCGGGAAAATGGAGAGCGCCGCCCCTGTGTCGACGAGGAAAGGGACATTCGTCTTCGAACATTTTAAGAAAAGGCGCTGGTGAGCCGGGGTGGAGTGCGGTAAAATGGCGGCGGCGGTGGGCGTATGTGTTGGCGGTGGTTGGTCCCCTGCGAAGGAGACGCGGGGCGGTTTCTTGCCGTTCTGGAGAGGGGGAACGGTGGCGCCGGCTGGGGGGCTGGTCCTCTTGGTAGCAGGTGGGGCGGTTCCGTTCCGGGGAGGGGGACCGGTAGCGGCGGCGTGAGTGGCGGCCGGAGGGGGTTTTGCCCTGGAGGCGGGCGTGGAGGGGCCGTTCCGTGGTGGGGGAACGGTAGCGGCGGCGTGAGTGGCGGCCGGAAGGGTGGCTGCCCTGGAGGCGGGCGTGGAGGGGTCGTTCCGGGGTGGGGGAACGGTAGCGGCGGCGTGAGTGGCGGCCGGAGGGGGGTTTGCCCTGGAGGCGGGCGTGGAGGGGCCGTTCCGTGGTGGGGGAACGGTAGCGGCGGCGTGAGTGGCGGCCGGAAGGGTGGCTGCCCTGGAGGCGGGCGTGGCGGGGACGTTCCGAGGTGGGGGAACGGTTGATGGTGGGGTGAGGGTTTTGGCGGCGCTGGCAGGCGCGGCCGGGAGGTTGGCAGCCGTGGCGGCGGCGTAGGAGGGGTAGCGAGGCTTTGCGGTGGTGGTGTGAATGCGGGCGGGGAGGGGTTTGTCATGGTCCCCCCCGTGTTGGCGAGGAGGGGGGCCCGCCGGGTTTACCGGCGGGCGGCCGCGTTTCCCTGCTTGGAGGTGAAGGAGCAGGGGGGTTGGCATTTGCGGGCCTCCCCACCGAAGTTAACATGATAGAAACATCGGTGGGGGGGGTCAGCTGGGAGGTAGGCGGTCCTGGAGGGGCGCACGGAGGTGGAGGGGGTCACTGCGGCTGGAGACTGTCCCCTGCGTTGCTGAGGGGGGGAAGTGGTGCGGCGTTCGGGCGAGCGCTGGCGTTGGCGGTCGATGGAGGGGGTTGGCCGGCGCTCGGTGGAGAGGGAGCGGCGCCGGTGGAGGGAGGGGGGCCGGCGGCGCTCTCGTGACGGCGTCCGGTCCCGCCGCGGGGTGGAGGTGCGGGGTGCGCCGACTTCCGTGACGCCGGCGGCTGCGGTGAGGTCGTGGACCGTATCGGCTAGACGCAGAAGTGGTTCGTCCGGGCCGTCGAGGTGGCTGGCGAGCGCCATTTGCATGGGGTGTGGTAGGGCCCGCAGCCAAAATGTCCGTGCGATGTCGGCCGTCAGCACGTCGCGCAGTTGATGACGCAGACGGCGGTAGAGGTGGGAGGGCTTCAGATCGCCTAGGTGCTGTGGTTGGGAGAGCGCTGTGATACGTGCGATCTTCGACGGCTGGTACAGTGAGACGAGGCGGGTGCGGAGGTCATCGTATGCGGCCGTGGCGTCGGGAGAGATGTCCGACGTCTGCAGGAGGATCTCGTACGGGAGCAGTGATATAATGCGGGAGTAACGGGTCCGCTGGCTGCGGATGTTGGCGGCCGAAAACGCAGCGTCGACTTGAAAGAACCACAGCGCGGGGTCGTGCGTGTAGAAGGGGGGTAGCGACAGCGGGTATGACGCCGAGGCCGTCGTGACGTCGGCGGCGGCAGCGGCGGCGGCGGATGCGGAGGAGCCGGGTGGCGAGAGGCTGGTGAAGGAGTTTTTGGCTGCGTCAGTTGTCGCAGCGGTCGGCGGCTGCAGCAGGGATGGCCGGAGGAGCGGCGGCGTCGGTGAGTTCGGGTCCATGGCTGTAACTAAAATTCAAAAATGAGGTAGTTTTGAATTTGAAATTCGCAATCGGCGGGAGCGGAGGTGCGTTGAGAGCTGGAGTTGAGCGGTGAGGTTGGGCCAAGAATTGCGAATTTACACTGACTGTTTAAATTTGAATTTAAAATTGGGGACACCGAACTAGACTGGGGCGACACATGAGGTGGTAAGAGGATAGAAGGTTGGATGAACGTCGGGTTCACCACTGTGATGAATTTAGAATTTTCATCACGGTGGCGTGAAAGGAGGAAAAGTCGCAGGCGGCGGTAGTCCACCGATCATCTACGACTTTGGGAGGAGATAGAGGTGGGTGAGTGAATTTACCTAGGCGGCTGTAGTCAACCGATCATCTAGGTAAGGAGAGGTGCTTGTCTAGGCGGTTGTAGTCAACCGATCATCTAGACAAGGAGGAGAGGAGGTAAATTCTCAGGCGGCTGTAGTCAACCGATCATCTGAGAGGGATAAGGTAAGAGAGAGAAGAGAGAGCTGGTTAGAGGAAGTGTCGAATGAAGCTAAAGCTCCAGGATCCAGGGTTATATAGGACTTGGAGGCCTCTCCCTCCAACTCCCTGTTGGGAGTTGGTAGTGGGGCTCCAGGTTGTGTCCCCTGGATTCTGTTGCCTGTCTCCCCACTCAGATGTTTATTAGCGGAAAGTAAGTTTGACATAAGGATATTGGTGAGAGCTTAAAAGTTGCTGTGGAGTGTTCCCGGGAGGGACTCACGACATGTATCTCTCCTTCAAAGAAAGGCCATCACCAGCAGACGTTCTGCTTGACGATAGAACATAAGAAAAATTCTGGGAAGCCTGCAAGTTGAGACCTCGTTTTGGCATTTTATGCAGGAGCCGGATGAGAGAAAAGGACATCTCGGCTTGGTGTGGTTGGAAATGACGGCTGGGGGGAGCTCAAAAAGTGTTTAAGAAAAGTGTTGAAAGGCGAAAAAACCCTTCCCACCTCTTAGAAAGTTGACCTCTTCCCGCCTCCACCCAAATACATTTGACGCAGGGAAGAAACTTTCTTATAACCGGATCTTCTGAGAATAAATGAGATAGGTAACGGAGCTGAGAGCACGCCCGTACTTGTGACCAACTAACAGTTCAGTTTGGGACTGATGAAGTGGGGAACCGGTAAGTGTCAAATTTACGGCACCTGCCTCACTTCACGGTCACCAGGAGGTCGTAAAAGTTTCTTGACACCTCAGGCCCCCGAAAGATTGATTTTGTCATTCCACCGCAAGTGAAAGTTACGAAGCAATATATCAAGAGCATTTGAAGGACGCAACCCTCATTAATTTATGAGTCTTGAATATTGGTGAGTGGTTTCATACGAGAAATTACATCAGACAGAAAAAAAAGACAAAATTTCAGTTAGATATGCACAGTAGTAATTAAAGTTTTTTCAGTGAAAAAATTTCAAGGAATTCCCTTTCATTTCTACGTTTATGACGGCTGCCTGTTTCTCCTGCTCTTGCAAAAATGCGTACCTAAAGAACTCTGTAAACTCGGAAATCTTACGAAATGAAATTGTGGCGGCAATCAGCGGAAGGTCAGTATGTATTAGGACTTACCGAAGTTCTACTTTTGTTACGTGATAAATCATCAGTAGTTCGAGTACTCTTATTGATTAATATGCACATTTGAATGCATATTTGAAATTATTACAAAACTCATACTAAGATTTTTTTTACGTTCAACTACGTGTCAGTACCCTCGATGAAATATCCAACCAGAAAGTCTGCCTGCGTATTACGGTCAAACGGCTGAATTGGTTTTAATATTGTTTTTATCGAGATGTTATCGCCAAATTCAAACATACCTAAGCTACAACAGAATGCTCCAAACCTCGCTCTGTGACGAAAGATGTGAAGGCCTATAACTGGTTTGGAAACAGCTTAGATAATTTTCTGTGTCGAATACATAAATTTCTTGCATTTCCAAATTGAAATTTATTTGGCTTTGCTTACTAAAGTAATTTATTCCATTTCCTAATCCACCCGCCTTACCGTTGGACCACTCGAACCCAGGTCATAGATTCGTACTGATTCCCCTCTGCTGAGGATGTGAACAAGTGTTTTCTATCATTACTACCTACCAAATGGTTCAAGCAGTTGAACGATTGCATGTAACCTTCGTTATGATTGTCATGCATGAATTCCCTAATAAGTAATAAATGACGCTTACCATTATCCATCATTATTTTCTATTATAGCTATTTCATTTATTTCGTTGTATTTTGTATGACTCTGATTTGGTTAAATCGGAAATGTAAAATTTGGCTTGGAGGAAAAAAGTTGGATTTTGAATAGGAAGGAGTTTTGGAAGAGAGAGGAGCTCGAGGAATTGTATCCGCGCGGTTTTCACCTCCTTGGATACGCCTCTGCGATTTAGTTAAATACTCGCCCGGTTTTCACCACGTTGAACATTGGGATAGGAAAATAACCGCGCGGTTTGCACCTCCTTGGATATATGAATAAGAAGTAAGGAGGATACCTATTCGTCTGGTTTTCACTACGCTGAATATCCAAGAAAATACTCGCCCGGTTTTCACCACGTTGAGTACTGAAGGATGTTCTCGCCCGGTTTCTACAGAACGTAGAGGGAAGGAGAAGGCTTAGTCGGTGATGAGGAGGTAAGGTTTGAGAGAGAAGGTATACTCGTAGGAGAGAAATTGGATGAATGTCCGAGCTAGGCAACTAGGCAAGCCAAGCTGGTCGCCTTATGAAGGCGCCTCTACCCTCCCCGGTTCCCACCGAAATGACCGTTGGGAGCCGTTGGAGAGAGAGCTACCTGGGCCCTGTCCCTCGCACTACGTATCTCGGCTTCTACGTTGTTTATTGGTAAAAATCTTTACGTATATACAGGAGTGGAATATTATAAGGGTACCACGACATATTTCATACATATTGTCTTGATTAGGTTGATTAGCAGACCACTTGCAAGTTGTGATACCGGAACGAAAGAGATGAGCTAACAGAAGAAGAGAAGTAGTTGATTCCAGTGTTCAAAGATTCTTTGCCTACCTGCCTACCTGCCTATTAGAATCGTCAGTTAATAAGTACTGCCAAGTATACGAGAGTAGAACAATGGAAACCTCATTCTGAAGCTGGGATGAGGGTATAATTAAAGACAAATGGGTAAGCACCCGAATGCTGTGAGAGCGGATGCTTGAATTATATTATAGAATAGTCCCATCATTCGTAAGTTCGGAAATACGCCTTAAAGATTTCATTGGCCTGGGGAATATGATTATGGGTTTTTAAATTATAAATGAGTTCATAAAAGTTTGTACATGAATGGGGAATTTTCGCGATTTTTTATTTTTATATTTTTTATTGTTATGTAATTATTCAGAACTCTTGGAAAGATGGTAGTTTGTAGCCCGTTTTCAAAAATGAGCGTTATTTTTTTAAATAAGAGTAATTAAAAATGAAAATGCGGCAAAAAATGGCGTATCAGGTCTAACGACATTTGATTGGCTGTTGGCCCAAGCGGCTGAGCGAAGCCTCGGAGGCGAAGGTTCTCATGTTGCCAAAAATTAACCGTCAACTTTCCCTCGGTTTGATTTTGAGGACTTTCTTTGATTTGCGGTTCTATACATTGTTTAAAGTGATGGACTTGCGCTCTAAGTGGGATGTTGAAATACTCGGCAATTTACTCTACTCGGATGTTGAACTACTCGGCAATTTACCTGATAAGCGATTTCAAGTGGGAACTCAGAAATTCAAATTTCACATTCGTTTTCTACCTGGACTTCCCGACGTAAACACCTCATTATGTGGTGAATAAGTGTTGAGTTCCGTTACTGAACAGAATTTGGCCAAAAAAGAGAATTTGTATCCCACGAAAAATTCCCATTGAGGTTACTTGCAACGGCTCAGTCGAGAAGGGCCTCCAGTCATTAGGCGAACATACAATTTGGGTTTCTTCCAATAAGATTCCTGGCGTGTCATGCAGGGCACTCAAGCAGATTTTTTAATGAAATGGCGGTATTAACATTTTCTATTCCTATATAATAATATTTTTATCTAAATAAAGGATTTATGGGAGGATATTATCTTTCATGTTTTTTATTCTATTTCGAGATATGGCCGCTAGCAAGCGCCCACTTCTATCCACGCAGAATGGTCACACATGAAAATTTCATAATTTCAGGAGGTACCTAGGGTGGTATCCATTCTGTTAGCGTTTCAATTAACTTTTTATATCACTGCTGGTGTTCGAGAAGGTTGAAAACTCATCTATTTTGAGTGGTTAAACTGGTTATATTTGAGCATCCAGCTTCTGCAAACCTTGTTCCAATTATTATTCCTGAATAGATCACAGAGAAACCCAGCTCTTGCGGATATCATTGCAGGTCCTCTTCGACGAGAAGGGAGTCACTCAATTCGAGGGCTTTGATTCGGTAGACAGATCAACATACGGCTGGGACTAGAGACTGATGTACGCCCTAACACGGTACCCAAGCAAATATTACCGTTGGCCCCGGGGTATTTGCTCCGGCTAAGCTGTCTTGAGAAGATGACTGTAAACATCCGGGATGAATGGAGTCTTTGAGACCTTGAGAGTGATTTCAGTATCAAGACTACTGGCGTCGATTGACGCAACGTTGAAATGAACATGGTGGTTTCATAAGGATATATCAAGCTCAAGTTATGCAGCAGATAACGTCAAAATCCCGCCCTGCAATGTTACTAAATAGGCAATGCGTCATTTCAAAGAAAGTCATAGAAATGTTACTAAAGGAAACAGTTTACTGGGGTCTTGGTACATCTTCTCCGGTCAGAGACATAAATCGTTTCAAGGCAAAGCAAGATACCATATTCACAACTCATGGCAAAAATTACTGGAATCGATCCTTTTCCTTCTTCACTACCGGAGGTAGGGAAGCTTTCTAGTCGCGCAAGAGTCGACAAAATGTATGTCCTCCAAAATGAAAATTTCCACTTCCATTTTACGTTTCTGACATCAAGGAACATTTTTGCCCATAACTACCCAAAATAATGATCGAAATGAGCTGAAATTCAGAGGGTAGGTGAGGGTTGGGTCACAGATGATCCCACACTAATATTATTGAAGAAGTACTGTAACTTTCGTCTGCGCATGCGCAATCGTGAAATACTTGAAATACCATCGTTGAAATGAGTTCAAACCTGAGAGTCGATCAGGAATAATATTTTGATAGTTCCATATGAATTTCATTGGAATCGTTAGGTAACTCTCGTCCGCGGCTGCGCGAACATGAAATGTTGACCGTTTCCTTGTAACGCTTCTAACTACGCGAAAGATAGTCGTAGAAAGCTGAAATTCTGAAGGTACACGCGGGTTGGATCACAGATGGTCCCACAACAAAATCATTGAGATCGTACAGTAACTTTCGCCTGCGCATGCGCCAGCGTCATATCCTCATGGCACCCATAACTACCCTGCAAATCATCGTAAAGCAAATCATCGTGAAATTGGGGATATATGGAGCATGCATGGATACTCCTCCACCTGTCCACTGGATGAACCTACCCAACTATTCTACACGTTCATGTGATCAGGTGAGGAAGCTATACTGCCTACTCGAATTGGCAGACGTTTTACCTATACATTCTATTATTTTACTATTATTTTATTACCTATTATAGCGTTATAAGTTGCTATTACAGCCTATATAATTATTATGTTGCTGTAAAAGCAACTAGCTCAATTGTAAAAGTAACAAAGGAAAAACAAAGCAATCATTTGTAATAATGATTAGCGATGTTGCATCGATTACCACCTCAGCCCTATCGCACCACATTGACTAGGATGTTGATAATTAAGTAGGTACATTTGAATGATATACGAATGACTGTTAACTATTCAAGCTACTTACTTAAAACGCTACTGTAAACTCTTTTTTTTAATATAATTATTTCCTAGGGTTGGAAATATCTGTTTTGAAGTATGTTTATCCCTTGAGCCTCCTCCCCCCTCCACAGGAAAGTCATAAATCGAGTATTGGAGGACTCCAGCCCTCGATTTAGGGCTTTCTTAGGGGGGGGGGGGGGGGGGGGGAATAAGGGTAGATATTACCACGGAAAATAGTGAGCTACGCAGAAGGGGCATCTACACAGGTAAATAATAAACCGTTGTGTAATAATGTCCAGCGTTATTTCTTATTGCTTAATACTTGTACACTGCGCGGACCAGTTTCCGTTTCTACAACAACTTTTGCAAAAAGCGTTGAACAAGACAAGATATTTAAGAAAAACCTGTATTTTGTCACAGACCTGTCTGTCACGGCCCTGTCTTCTTCGGTAAATTTGAGGACAGGGACTTGGCAAAGAGGAAAGTACATATTTAGTTTCGTCGTAGCGTCACGACCCTGTCCAGCTTCTTTCTTATTTATGTATTTCTTCATAAATAAAGTAGCTATTGCTTACAATCCCCAATTTTTTCCAGCTTGATTGGAGTACTTTTACCATTCCAGAAAAATTGAACTCAAAAGTGCCCCGTTCCGCGAGAATGACCCCAATCTACATAAGATAAAAACTTGATACATGATTAACAACATCATATTATTGTGTAATCTCGAGTTTGTGTGCGTGTTGTGTGTGTGTGTGTGTGTGTGTGACGGCACCATGGTCAAACGGCTGAACGGATTTTGATGAGGGTGGTCTCATTTTGATCAGGGAGTTCCGGCCCAGGTTGTAGGTCATCGCTCGACCCCCCAAACCTCTGATCATATTCCTGGGCGTCACTAACGTCAGCGTTTGAGTTCGTACTTCTAGTTGCAACGGTCGAGCCCATGTCGCGGATCATTTTCGACCCAAATCAGAATACGCTGGATGCTGTCTGAAAGAAGTTTTCACGGTGGTTTCAACCGTACTAAAACGATTTTTTTGGGACGCCTTCAGGATTTATTCGACGACCGTGAGCTCATCGTCAGAATAATCGCGTGGGTGGTTGCCGTCATGTTTCTTGCCGTCCCATGTGATTCATAATAATATCGTGAAAATGTGTGTCCAACCTTGAGAATGAAATGGCTGGGGGGATGCTTAGTTAGAAGCGGAGTTGAAGATTTCACGACGGGTTCCTGGGTAGCGATGAGGCTCATCGTCAGACTAATCGCTCCGAGTATTAGTGGTCCCACAGGTTTCATCATTTTTCCAGTGGACTTACATGAAATAGACATAGACATATGAAGCGGGTTCGTATCTAAGAGAAATTTGTGAAACTGCCATTATCAAGTGCGAATTTTTTGTGTCTTCTCTTTGATGCCTACCGCTGGAGGTTTTCCTGCTAGATACAAATAATAGGATAGATACTTAGTGTCGTGGAAACCATTAATCAAGTCTGTTTATCTTCGCTAATAATTTAGGTACTAAAAATTGCCTACCTGCAAAGTGCGATACGCTGATCAACACTTCGAGCATAGTTGCTTATCCTGCAGATCCAACAGTTGAGATCCACCAGCCATGAAACTGGTCCATGGCACGTCCTCCTGCAGCTTAAGGTTTGTTACAGATGTCTTATTTGTCTTTATCTGGTCTCATAGTCCGTATACTGTAGACTCAGCCGGATCAAATCGTGGAACCTTAAAATTGCATTATTTTTCCAGTAAAATGTGGGTTAAATTGACAATTTTGTTCGCGTAGGCAGTCCTCCACAAGAGCATCGAATCGTTTGTCTTGTCAATTTCACGACTTGATATTTCCGATACGCTAGTTCCCAACTATTACAAAATCACCACAATATTTAGATCACAACAAAATATAGAAACAATGGTATTTAGATTTCTGGTGCTTTTCTGGAATTGTTCAGGGCTTGATAATACATCGAACACTCCTTAAATCACATCAGCACGTAGGTACCAACAAGAAGACCAGCAGCAACAGAGTTTAGGTTGTTGAGTAAATAATAATAGATAAATATTAGATATATTCAATATAAGATTTATATTGAAACCCGGTAATCCTTTATTTTCAATTTGAAAAAAATGGATAGGAGAGAAATTAGCCTTAGAGCCTGTAATGTTTTTTGGCAGGTAGGTAGTTATTAGTCATCGAAAAAGTATGTATCATGCTGAAGGTGTTCAAAATGTGAACTTTGTTCGATGAAATTTCCTATTCGGTTCTTGCTGTTCTATGTAGTTACGACCAGCTGTACGACCCTTAGAAATATCATCAACATCACCAGTCAAAAGGCCTAATTCTATATCATTCTCAAATGATTGTTATTCTGTGAAATATTACGGTATTATTATCTATTTCTATGACACATTTTTTGTCCGCGGAAAGGAGGTAATTGGATGGCTATGGATATTTTAGGTTGGTACCTAATTTATTGATAAAGATCGATTATGTCGGTAGGCAGTTGGTATTAAGTACTTAGTTAAAAAGTGGGTGAATAATAGCTGTGTAAATCAATTTTCGAAGGACTCGCAATTTTCACGGGTTTGTAATCTATAATTGCGTAATCTATCATTGCGAATCAGTCTAAAGGAAACGTGAATCAAGTCATTACAAATATTTCTTATTGCTTTCGGCCTGGGCGATGACTTTGTTTCTAATGTTCGATGACTTTGTTTCTAAAACAAGAATCTGATCAATTCTTCATCAAACTCATTTGTTCAATCGCTAGAGTTTTGGTCTCAATACATCAAAACAAACATAAACCCGTAAATCAACAACATAAATCGTATTAAGTACCTAGGATTTTCCCATTTGACTAGAGATTTTGTGCATTTCTCAACGTATTCAGCATAAATCCATCGTAAACGCGAACTTATCAAACGAAATTCAGAGCTCACACTCCGCTATATCGGGTAATGAAACTTCCTGTAATACAAAACATGGAAAACTGGTGGATATAACCTGTCTGTATGGAACACCCTTCTGTTACAGATGACAGCTCTCTGTATAGATAACCCGTCTATATAATATAATATATGTACTAGTCTATACATATTATGTAGATCGCAGATCCTCCGTAGGTTAGTACCTACCTAACCCCGTACTCGTTACTAGGTACCTACCTAAATCACGAGTTAAATAATGTTGCTAAAATAATTCTGTCGATGACAAACAGTAACTAAAATGGCAAAAATAAACGCAAATAATGAAGTTCTGAAGGAAAATTGTTGATGTGGAGTGAAATGGATGCCCCTTCTGCGTAGATCACTGTTTTCTGTGGTCAATACCTACCCTCGTGGTCAAGTATAATGAACTGTTGTGTAATAACATGCCCAACAATAATACTCCTACGGTTGTTCAAGTTGCAAAAGTACCAATCAACAAAATCCAGCCCCTTCTTGGCAGATGAACCGTTGTGTAATAATTTACCGTTATGCAATAATTTACCGTTGTGTAATAATTTGCCGTTGTGTAATAATTTACCATTGTGTAATAATTTACCCATCAATAATACTTCAACGTTTTTTCAAGTTTCAGAAGTACCTACCAACAAAGTCCAATAGTCCATCACTTATTAAATGAAATAATATCGCAGAACAACAAACTCGACTTCATACAGCCATCCTTGATTATAATCAGATGCTCCCTAGTGATGATATCCGGGCCGGATTTATACCGTTTGATTCAGTATCGTGTTGACGAAGCTTTTTGATGCACACGAACGGCTGGACGTCTCAAAAAATTGTTTAGCTCAAGACAAATTTAATAACATTAAAAAAACCATACCCTTCTATCGAAAGTTTTCGAGCTACGGCGTTCTGAAAATTTCCACCCCTATTTTGAACCCCTTAGAGATGACTGACAGTAACGCTGAGCTTTGAGGACCAACTAGACCCCGAAAGGAAC
Source organism: Leptopterna dolabrata (assembly GCA_954871275.1). NCBI lineage: Eukaryota > Metazoa > Arthropoda > Insecta > Hemiptera > Miridae > Leptopterna > Leptopterna dolabrata. Next base: position 27,664,610 of record OX940979.1, read on the forward strand.
CTATAACCCGAATTTCATCAATTTTTTTTTTTTTTTTTTTCATGGTAACTAAGAAAAGTGGCCAGTACGGCGTACGGCGGACAGACAGAAATTTTTTTATTGCATTTTCGGATTCTACATACCTTGAAACGTAAACCATCAAATTTAGATGGGGGGTTAGAATTTTTTTTTTTTTTTTTTTTTCATGCTCGATTCCAGTGGTTCCTTATTGAAAATAGTATACTCACATAATATTTCAACCTCGGATCAAAATCAGCATTAATTCGTATTTCTCTACAAACAAATCTTCTTTCTATGTCAGGAAAAACCTATCAAACATTTTTTCCCTCCAACGCTGAACTTCCGTTTTCCCGAGAGAGCAGCAAAAATGTGCATTCTCCTCAGGCAAAAGACGCTGGGAAAACAGTTTTCCACTCTAGAGGAGCATAGATATCCAGTATTCATAAGTTTATGAAGGTAGCTGAGCTGCCATGGAAAAGACCTTGGCGTGTTTACGCCCTCATCGACCCGGTCGGTCCCTTGAGAAGTGCCGGACGGGTAAAACTGACTATAGAAAGTCGAGAGAGTGTGAAATTTCCGTTCGAGCGTTCAGGTGCTGGCCGAATCATTCTTTTCTGAAAGCAATTTTTTCTAAACAATGTTAATGTGCTCGACGGTAGTGTAACGGATTAAATAATATGTAATTTGCAAGCATCAGCAGCATTTTGAATAAGTTAACCATAACCAGTTTGAACGTATCAATAATGGTGATCGGAGCGGTTTATCAGGATCTGATTGCAATATTCTCCGGGTTAGGTATTTAATCCCTATTCCTCAGGGTATACCTAGTTTGTTATTGATGATAAGTTTCTGTTTACGCATGTGAAAACTGAGTTTCTTCACAGCTAGGTACCTTTGTTTGTGGGGGGGGGGGGGGGGATATAAGTCCCAAAAATAGTTTTCTTGGTACCGATCAATAGGTACCTACCTACCTACGATACCCGAAGCCACTATTTTCCGTGAACACGATAAAGTACCAACTTATAATCGGAACCGGAAAAACTCGTGTTCACAAAAATAAGATAAATTTTAATTCCTTCGTTACCTAATATGGAAATAGAGCTCAACTTTTGGCTTATGGCGATTTTTTTCTATTTCACACTTTGAAATTCGAAGTGTTCTTATACACCAATAACACTGGCGCGAACACACGCTGGCGGTTATTAGAAAATTCAGAGAATAATGAACGAAAATGAAGAATCGCCAGCTGACAATATCTGAGCATCATGGATACATTATAGTACAATGCATCATACTGTTACATCATACTACAATGCTATTAGTTGGCAGAATTTTAACCTACGTTTGGCTGCTTAAGGAAAACTGTAAGTCTGACATGATGAACGCATAACGTTTCGCACGTATTAAATAAACCGATGTCTGAAATCGTTTCGTTGACGATAGGAAGTTCATATCACTAATTTTTCTTTTCCTCAGTTGTTGCACTTCCTCTCAACTTTGATTTAAACCCTTTGTACGTGACTATGAAAATCAACGGTAACATGATTATTTTCTGAATCAGCCAGACGTTGCTCGAGGTTTATTCGGCTTCGAATAAATGATTGAAGAACAAGCGTTGGCTAATAGGAAGAGGGAATTTGCTGAAGGAGTAGCGAAGTAGGAGTTGGAGATTGAAGGCTTTATCGCTAAATCAGTCAGACTCTTTACAAGTTCAGAGCCCCCGGCTATCAGCAGCCCTCGCCGGCTCCTCCGTCTCCCGCTGCCTTCCCGACCTCGCAGAGCTAGGCACAATCCCTTCCTTTTCCTCTCCCTTATCAATGAGATTTCCATTTCATTTCCTATGGGCCTATAAGGGTAGGCTTGGGTCAGGTTTATATTATGGTCGACCTGGATTTGCAAACGTTCATTTCTCCAACATAAGTAAGTCCCTGCCCTAATATAGCGATATTCCAGTAGTAGAGATGAGTTCTCGATTGAACATGACTCAGACCCTCAACTAATTGCGCCTAGGAACCGAGAAGTTTTTATTTTAGGAAACTGACTTCGCACGAAAATGACAAAATCGCCAATCTCGCAAAATGAAACCGAATAAGGTTTCAGAATTGGAATAGAAAGCCCATAAATATATCTATATTATTTTTCAAAATTCGGGATATTCCCATATAATTCATCATTATATGATCACACGAAAAAAGTGTTGTGAGCAAAAGAATTACTAACGATTCTGCGGGAGCTGATGAATGGTAGAGGCAAGAAAACCTGGACAATAATTGTCCACCGATCTACATACAATGAGTCGTCGCCAGTCAAAAGCAACGAGAAAATTATTTGAAAACAAAGAGAAAAATAACTAAAAATTCGTCCCTGGGGTTGAGACAAACATAAAGAAACCAGCGTGAAATAATAACGACGTGTTCCAACTTTATTAAATATATTACGTTCATTTGATCACATGGGCAATCCCAACGGGGAGGAAAATATATCATTTGGTATTGTTTTTTATGTGTTATGGTGATGTTTTAAGCTTATAATATTTGCTTCGAATCGTCAAAGAACCCAACAATTAAGGATTTTTAGATTTAGAATTGACCGAAAGAACATGGGAAGATGACAAAGGTTATAAACCATCAAATTCAGGTCTCACGGCAACATCTGTATGGGTGAAACTGTGGAAATTTTTGGCGACTTTTCAAAAGTTCCCCGCAATTTTTACATTAGGATGAGTCAAGCTTATTCTTACTAGGTTTAGGAAACTAGCCTAAATCGTGAAAAAATAGCCACCTTGAACCATCTTTCGTCTCACCACGTCTACGACATCGTAGGTACTGATGGACATACCTGAAATAATATTATAATGTTTCAGTAAGGGTTATGAGAACTCCAGAAGCTTATACAGTTCAGCTGTTCATTCTACCAATCTCACCATTCACAGATAATGTTATGTCTTTGATTTATACAATCTCATCTAGATTTAAAGACAGATGTCGCTTCGTCATTGAACCAATAAAAACCGGTAAAGAGAACAAAGCGAGGTAGATCGACGTGAGAGATTTATTAGGTGCTAATAGGCCTATCCAATATCCACACACAAATATATTTCTTAGTCGTGAAACTAAAGGCAATGCCCAATTAATGGAAGGCCTTCTCTAATTGGATTGTCCCGTTATTGGAATTCGGTGGTATCCTCAGTGATGCCTGATAAGAACTAATCAGAACCACAATAAATGTGGGCCGGTGGGGCATATTCGGTGGGGAAGGGGATTTGAACACGAGCCAAAAGGGAGGTTGCGGTAATGGTGTGCCCCCTTTGGCACTTCCTACAGAAACCTAGGTTTGGTGCCTTCAGCTCCCCTCGCTGCCATCCACTCTCACCTCGTCGTTGTACAAATTGAGAGGGATTTCAGGGTCCTGGACTTGTGTAAATCTCAATGAGGGCTCCACATTCACAACCCGCCATACCGCCACAACAGCATCCATAAAATCGAACTAGGTTGGTATGCGAGTTCGGCAACTTCACCTGCGCTATTTCTAGAAATGAAGTGATAAGTTACATTCCACCAAAACGAGTTATGGCGTCTGTTGAGAGCAAACAGTAAAGCTTCAGACAGCAAAATACATCAAAAGTGGTATCGGCCAAAGTACTATGGGGCCTATACCCCAAACGTAGAGTTTTAACTGCATTGAAAATATAGTTTAGAAACTATAGTTTGTAGAATTAAACTTTATATCTTGATTTACTACCTCCCACACTAGGTTCTAGCTAGGCCGGTATAATTGTGGAACTGTTCGTACGTCTTTTTTCGTGATTTCACCAAAGTTTACTGGATGATGGAAAAATCGCTGCATGCTCGAGGATATTGAGCTTGGGGGATAGGGCAAAAATATGGGGAGAAATTCCAAATGAACAAGGATTTAACTCCCCACGTGAAAGGTAGTCATTTGGGACTCTCAAATAATAAAGCTATCGTTACTTGTGTAGTTAGTCGTTGTAAACATTATTCGTCGTTACATTATAAAATCATTGCAGCTATTAATTGGTCGGGGTAGCAGTCCAATAATAATTATTGTTCTGTGCAGTTATTGAGTATATTAGGTAAGTAACCGTTTCGAATGGTGCAAAAGGTATTTCGCAAAACTTTTAAATACGTTATATTTATAACATGTTTGAATGTGTAGTGCGTAGGTATGTATACAGGGTGTACACAAGGTCTGTATATAAGAAGCCAGAAATAGTTTTTTGGCTCACTTGTGATAGAAAATGTCTCCTACTACTTTTTAAACCTTAGTTTTCGAGTTATTTGGTAATTTAGTTTGTTTTTTTAAATCACGGTTTCACGTATAGATTCAGTCGTGTTCTGTAGTTTGGTAAGGCACATCTAACGCCAGGCTTGTTGCCGTTTCCACGTCTTTCAAACGAGGAGTCCCCGGTACAGCCGGTTCACCTGTCAAACGGTGAAATTGTTACCTACTTTTAGTTCACGGATGAAGGGAGGTAAATAATCAGGGATTTCCACTGGCCCTGTCAAACGGGCGGATCCGTCCAGTGTAAACAGACTTGCGGCGACCTTCTAATTTATATTGCCAAGGCTGAATCCTTTGTGCTGCTTTGTCGCCGCCGCCGAAGTCGGTCGGTTTGATTTGGGATTTCATGAACTCTCGGATTTCTTCCAAGGGATTTGCCAATACTTGGGATCAGCATCCTCGTCTTCTGCCCTAGGAAATCGATGAAATGTAACAGGCAGAATTATATTTAGCAACTATAAGCCGGAATTTCTAGGGACGCCCACCAAAAACTGCTCTACTCTGCGAAGCTCTGTTCCCATCTGTTCTTCCGTACTTGTCCCTTTACCCAAATAGTCTGTTGGCTTCTAGCATCTTTTGTGGCTTTCAATAATTTAGTCCAGTACCACGACTTCCTATGTCCGACATGGGCAAATTACGGTCCGCGGGCCAAGTGGGGCCCTTCAGGCTAGTCAATCCGGCCCGCGTCATGGTTTTGAATAACCCCTACAATATTAGAAATAGCACAAAATTCATTTTCTGCGTAGCCAGAATGGATTAAAGGTTTCCTTCTCACTGCGTTTCAAGTACGGTATTTTCGCATCTGCATCTTATATTAACTCAGTCTGTACGCAACCTCTCGTAGGACCGTAGTAGATGTCTGTAGATCGGTAGCACGGCGATGTGGAGTACAATGCGTGTGGCAGTGTTCACCCTGGAGTCTTCACAGTGCCGAATGAAGCTTCGCAAAAACAGCGTTAGAAACCGATTGACTGACCACCATTTAGCTTCATTACTGCAAATCAGCTCATCCCATTTTCTACCACATTACAAAAACGTTTAGAAGCTCTGTCACAGTTTCATCTGTCGAGTACACCTTCATACTCTTCTAATGAATAATCAATGTTTGTAACTTATCTCTAAGTTTTTTATCGTTGTCGCATATAAGTTGTGTGTGATGTAAAAACCAAAAATAAAGTGTATCACTTATAAAAATGTGTTTTGTTCAATTTTTCTTCGGCCCGCGTATAGATAATCTTTTATATTATACCTATGCCCTTCCCTTAAAAAATTTGCCCATGTCTGTCCTATGTCATTGTCTAGGTACCTATTCCTAGCTCCAAACCAGAACCCCTAACCCCCCCCCCCCCCCCCGAATCGTTACTGGCTATGTCTCGGGGGTCGAACCGCTGACGGCCGTTCCAGAAACTCCAACCAGAACCTTTGGTTCAGAAAACCAAAGGGAAATTCATTGGGAAACCAAAGGGAGTTGTTCATTGCGATGATTTACTGATGACGAGTGATGACTTACAAGTATACTCAAATAACGTCCTTGCGAGTAAGATATTTACAATCGTGATTCTATAAATTCGGAGAGTCAAATCATGAATATTTAGTTACCACAAAAAATAATGTAAAAACTAAACTGAATACACGGTCTTTTGCCAGACTAAGCAAATGGTGCAAGTGTTAGCAAATGATAATCTGCTATTTCAATGAGTTAACTGCGCTTTACAAGTTAACATTCGCGTATTTAGGGCCTATAGAGCAAGTTGATTCTGCGATAATTTTTCAGTGGCCCTTTAGCAAAAATATTCCATTGTTGTTCACTGTCGTTTTAGGTTGATACTATCATTCGAACTGCATTCGTGTTGTCACACAGTCAAAATGCGTACCATCGTGCGTGATCCTCACATGAAATCGCAACACCTTGCGGGGCCAGTTGCCGACAGCGTTGATTTATCACAATCATGTACCGCGCTGGATAACGCTGACATGACTCGAGTACATATACTTCCGCGTTTTACGACATTTCCCTCCGCATAAATCGTGGAATAAACATCAAAACTTTTCTTCCTCGATGATCAAGACAGAGATCCCTCCGAGTACCAAAACGTTATTTTGCCTCCTAAAAGCAAAATCTTCTCCCCCGAGTCGGATGAAAAAAAGAACTCGACTCTTGAAAGCTTTCAGGCTAAGCTGTTTTTTACATGGTAAGTGCATCAATGTCCTTAGGTGAACAGGCTTCGGATTGCTGTCCTTTCCAATTACATCAACTGTGTTATTTCTCTCTTCTATAGGAAAAATATGCTTGCTTTGGTCCTTCGGTGAAGATGGGATGAAGCTGACGCCGTCACCCTTTTAGGTGATAGGAACACTAACCCTCAACGCCTCGCCTCACTCTCGCACTGTTTAACCGAGTTTTTAACATAGCAACCTTGTGTCAAACACATTATGCATAATTTACACATCGGGGGCCCTGAGTGATGGCGTGCCACACGGAAGACATCGGACTGACCAACTGCGAGGCTGCAGTTCAAATCACAGCCACCCCTTTTTCATCACCCAGGGCGGTAAAAAAAAGTCCTGGGCGAAGTAATTTGACCAAATTTTGTTACTCATCAGAGAGCAGCTTCACGCCCATGAATCTTAGGGTTCGGCAACCAAACTAGCTGAACTTGAGATAAAATTTCTGACTCGTTATTATTTTCATGAACGCTGTGTGCTGATTCTGTGCATAATAAATCATTATACTCGATGCGTGTATCACTTTCCATGTTAGCTTTGGAAATAAAGTCTTGTCCAGGGATTGCCAAGATCCGACGATTTGATGATTTCATGATTCATAGCTGAATGGTTACAATTCAATGAATGAAGAGCTACAGATCACCAAATATTTGATATAAGACTGATAAGACAAACTGATGAGATTATGACTGCCGTTGTACCCCTCAGCCACGACACCACTCACATACTTGTGAACAGATTTTACCAATAAATACAGAGAAAGACGAGAACATCACCAACATGAGCTCGAATCAAACGGCCGAAATACAACCCAGTTATCATATTGAAATGTAAGAGAATGCTGATTCACAGCAGGTCTTGTGAAGGAATCCTGGTTCCAAGATACTTTCGCTTTCCACGGAAAGGTCATTATACGGTGTTCTTTCTATTGATTACCTAGAAAAATCGCCGGACCTATTGCCACTCACGCAGTTTCAAGAAGGAAAAAGCTCGCAGAACACATTGTGAAACAAAGAACAGGTTTTTCAGGATAGAGACGAAGATTAATTTTACCTATAAGTACCAACCCACAAAAGCCCTCAATATTTCAAGTCATCGTTTCCTGCTGGAGTATTCGTAATTGCGGGCGTTTCAAGAGTATCGCCATCATAACAACGATCTGAGGGGAGAATTAGCAGCTGTTTTCCCTGTGTAGGTATTGTTAGGCTGAACGTAACCCAAATCCTCACAAAATCACGTTATTCCTCGCAGTACCAGGTAATCACCTAATTTCTTTCATTCCCACGTATCCCTATTACATGTGATATAAAGGATTTGAGGAGTAAACCGATCCATCACATCCGAGTGGAAAGAGGTCAGGGGTCGGAGTCCAAATGAAGATGAGCCACTGACAGAACGGCGGAGGCGGTCAGAGGCTGCAAGGGACGAGGAAATGAGTTGAAGGGTTCATTTCCTGTGGGGAATGCAAACACGTCACCTCATTCCTCTTTCTCACCTCATACCAACCATTTCAGATAGCAAGAACCGAGTTGACCTCAACATCTGTCAAGCTTTTCCCTCACTTCTTCATGCTTGGAAATACCACCTAACGACTAAATCTTCCTCTACACATTAAAGTATGCAAATATTTTCTATGTGTGTTAGGGTTCAGCCAAAACATCTCTCTTTGTTTCAAATGAAATTTTGTTTTATTGTCTTTGTTATGCTGTTAATGTGAACGTTTCGGATCGATTAACAGGACTCCTCCCGAGCATTGCTGTTGAATGCTCGAAAGTGGAGCCTTCGAAACGATGTATCGTCAACATCAAAAATATCGGCAATATAAAAGGGCATAAAAGTAAAATTCCTGCAGATAAAAAACTGCAACATCTGCAAAACAGCCCAAGTGAACAAAGCTAACAATATGATTTGAACAAAAGAATTGCATTTTCCATTAATCCAAATCTTTAATTAAAACCAACAAAAACACCTGCAAAATAACATTTCACTTCATAGCGCACGATATCATTTTATGACAGTTGTTTGTAGAATATTATATATTGAACCTGAAATAGGTACTCAGTCGGCAATGATTCGTGAACCCATTTGAATCACGTCAAGTTCTTTCGATTCCCGAAACCTCTGCGGGTCGGCGATACCGAAAATTGAATTTCACTCCGCTGTTCACTCGCCGTAAAGATAAGTGCGGCTCGTGAGATTGTTTCAACTAAATTATTATACCCGAAAATTAAATTCGGACAAAAAAATGGATTTTCAATTTCTGCCTTTTAAATCGCTGTGAGGCTTTGAACAGGCTACTGAGCCGATGTGTTGAATTAGCTTGAGACCCAAAGTATAGGTTTTCAAGTGTTCACACTTCAGCCGTTTCTATCAATCTTGCTATATGAAAAATGTTGGAGTTCTAAGGGTTGGAGTCGAGGAATGGATGCTTTTGGAAGCAGAAGGTAGGTGAACTGTTACTTAGTCTTACTCTCAATCTCTACTAAAAGTAATCATGAGTGTGCTCATCAGACATGAGTGCGGCAACAGGACTTCCAGACCTCTATCTGGATCTGAAAGAAGGTTTAGAAAGCTGACAGACCCAGTGAAACGTGAAAATCTACTTTTTCGGGTTTTAACAGAAGATTTCGAAAATTACAGAGACTTGCCTTGTGGCTGATTATTGAAGTTCTTATTCTTTCCATTTCTACTTTGCTTTCTTACTTCTTTACTTCATTCGGCATTACAAGGTTATGCAGCCATTTAAATGAGTAAATGAGATTCACTTTTAAATTCAGTGCCTTTCTTGCTATAAATAAAATCAAGTTTCACGTTTAATTACCAACCTTCTTACGTACTATAATCGTATATGGCTTGACTAATATAGTTCCCGCGATTCGATTGTTCGGTCACCTGCTAGTTACAGAACTGAAAACCAAGCTGAAAAATATTTTTTTATACACCACGCATCACACAAAAGGTTAACCTTCCCTTCCGAAACTAAACAACATCATCAGTTTTTGTACCTAATCATAAAACTTTTGTTCCGCTCAAATCCCGACTAAACAATTCATGTACACAACGGAAATGGGGAAAGGAATTGTTGTGAATGGTTTGTCGGAGTCAGCACTGTGGTTAACGGTTTGGGTGCCTGGGATTGGTGAGAGTGTGATGGAGCGTGAGGTATGGGATGACGTGCTCAGAAGGTTTACACACACCGGTTGTACCCGAAGGCTTCACCAGGCAGGTTACACCACTCTACGAGATCTTTCGTGAAGGAGGTGCTCGGAAGGTTCCACCACGCCGCCGGATATACCACAAGGGCCTCACCAGGCAGGTTCCACCACTCTACGAGATCTTTTCGAGGGGAGGAAGGTAGGGAGAGAGAGAGAGAAGTCACTGACTTAGGTGAATGCGTAGAATGAAGAAATCTGGTTGGGAGCACAGGTAATATAGGGCTTGTTCCACCCACCTCCGGTCCACGGACAGTCTTTAGAGACTGGTGGGAGAGCATTGGGCGTCTCCCGTCTCACGTAGACCCCTTCCTTCCACTTGGTTTATTGAGTATAATCTTAAGGTTACAGAGCTGAGTGGTATAGGAGAACAGAAATATCAACAACAGAAATATTTATATGTATTCGAAGTAAGAGTAAAACAACGATAAATCCTAAAAGTTAAGGGGTCATTAGCTTTCTAGACAGTAGCCGATCCCAACTTCCACCTTGGATTTATCCACCTTACTTAGTGGAAGTTTCTATTGGGATTGTTTGTTGGAAGAAAAATGATCTTTCAAAAGGTTTTTCGAACTATTAATTTTTTGGGACATTCAAACTCGTCCACACTGTTTGTGGGGGCACGACGGCTCCAAGGGCTCGTGCACAGACAGGAGCCGTGGCACCGGCAATGTCGCAGCCGTATCAAACTTTGGATTTCAAGACTCCAAATTCGGTGGGTACCTAGCCTATACCCTGCAGGACGCATGTAGACTCGTTCCCAACGTCAAAATAGTATGCAAGTTCCTTCCCGGTACATGCTGGCTTGGTTTGTAAATTCGTTCCACTTGCTGATCATAGGGTTGACAAATCGTTCCCTCGGAAATGAGTGATAAATAAGAAATGGGGGGGGTGGTCCTGAGGTGCGGATAAAGGCAAAGAACGCCAACTCAAGTACATGAAGCGCATTATTCAGCAATGTGCTAGTAACAAAAATAAAAAATAAAAAATTAAATTTAAAAAAAATGAACTACTAGGAACAAGCGCTACTGTCCGTCGTGAAAAAGAATTAAATTAAATTATTAGGCGTTGTGGGTAATCTTGTCTGGGCTAGCACTGGCTATTGATCATTTTTATGAATTTTTACCTCGAAATTTCGCCTCAATCATAACGAGCTATAACTGATGCTAACCACTTCTTTGGAGTCTGTCCTCGCCGAAAATTGCGGGATATGCCAAAAGGGTTTTATATAATACGTTTTAGCCTGGATAATCTTGATACCGTAAAAAAATACGAAAATGTGGGGATGGGACAAAATAAAATGGTTTTAAAATGTGCATGGTAAGATTGACACGGGTTCGCTGTGCTGATGGGACGTTGTGCGCTTGGCTTCAGGCCGGTCCGACTCAGAAAATCCTTCGCCGACATGTCTGGGTTCAACATGGACAAGCCAAAGGACCACTTATGCCATTTGCAGATCTCCGTACCAGCCATACGGAATAACAGACTGACCGTATTTCCTGCAATTGTTGGAAAACAAATACATACCTCAAAATCGCGAGCAGTAGGAATTTCGGTGTTGAGACAAACACACCTTAGAAAAACGACTGATAGGTCCACCAAATAAATGGGAGGCATTTTGAGCATGCGCGGATGCAAATAAACGTCAGTTTCAGATTCTCTGATGGAAAATACTGTACCCACTGGGTATACTTGTACTTTTTTTCCAGAATTGGCTTTTTTATAATAACGCTCCGGACACCCTGTATAGAAGTTTCAGGAACTTATTCATTACGCCCCTTTCCCACAGAAACCTCGCTAGATTCACTCTTGATACCTCTTAATAATGTTTCCTGTCGATACACGGTTCGAGAAGTAATCCCATGAACTTCAATCATTCGCGTTGTCCCGCGATGTGCAGTATTTTGTTTTGGTTTTTCAAAGTTATTGCATAATTCCTATGAATACATAAGAACTGCCGCCAACATCGCGACATGACTTTGAATGTAACCGAAACGTACAACGGTGGAGGCGAAAAAAAAAAAAAAACGTATCGCACCGAAGTGTTCATGAAGGTAGATACGTGGTATACGTGGTTCGAAGGATCGACAATCACCTTGGACAAAGAGGGAACTGGGTATATCAGCTCATACCGTCGTCGACTGGAACAATTAGTAGCGAGAAGTGTGCGCCAACGACATGTCCCAGCATCCCCATGTTATTGGAGGCCGAGGTATCCACCAGTCGTTGTTCACTAGACGAAAAGGCAATGTTGGTAGAATGTTACAGAATGTTACACACACAAACCGTCGGAAGACTGTGGCGATCGGTAACAATGCGGAATAAACGGCAATGTGGAACTGCAACCCAACATTTGGATGGGTACTTGTGTGAATTATTATGGCGACGGAACATGCTTGCTGGGGCCAGCAAATTTTCCCTTTCGAGCAAAATTTTGCACAGCATTGATTCATTTTGGCCACCAGAATGACAAGCAAGTGAATCTATCTAGTAACGGTAAGTACCTACCAAGTTTCATTTTTACGAGGTAAAAATCTCTTCAGAGCGTGCGGGGTGGACGGTTTATTTATTTATTTATTTATTTTTTTGTACAAAGTTACATTACTGAAAGTAATATTATAATTTTTTTTACATTGATATTCAAAATTGCAGTATCTATAATTTGTTTATGGTATCTTTGAAGTACACCTAATCGACCAATTTGCAGTTTATCCAAATTCAGCAGTTCGGTTGCGGCAGCGGCAGCTTTATTATGGAAACTCTGCAAATATCAATCCTTAGTAAAAGTTAGTAGTAGTAGCGGTTCGTGGAGTCTGAAAACGGTGGAGCACCAAACCAGAACACAAAACCAACAGATTTTTCTGCCGAATACCTCAACGCAACAACACCCTTTTCTTTATAAACTGATTGAGTGATATTCAGCAAAGGCCAAAAGTACGGATATCTCTTGATGGCAGTTTGATGGTTTGTTGGTTTGGTTTGATGGTTTTGTTAGTGTGGTTGGTTTGGTGGTTTGATGGTTTGGTTTGGTTTGGTTTGTTGATTGGCTTTTTTTTTTGCCTTCTCAAACTTTTAATCAACACTCTATCGTCGTACGAAAACGTCGAAAAGTCGACTGTATTAGGTGTATTGTAAATTAGCCACCGAATTCATTTGGTACAAAAATGCAGTAAACTAAAATACAACGAAACAATGACCCGTCGGCCGGCACCTAATGGAATGGAGAAGCTATTGACCAAAAGCTAGGTAATTATCTGTGCGTTACGAAGCCTATCAATCTTCAAGACCAAGACCGGCAAACAGGACAAAACGCACGTAGGTACCACAAATATGTCATCGGAACCTGACCGAAAGCAAAGCGCAAAATTTGACGCATAAATGGAAAACTGACAACAGACTCAACAGAGAAAGAAAATGTGATTCACGAGATCACGAGACAAGCAACAAAAACAAATTGAAAGACATAAGCATCTCGTATCGAGGTGACAAGTTGAATTGAAGGGATCGAATCGATTGTGAACTGGAACAATTTTTGGGTGGAAATGAGATTACGGGGACAGGTCCGAAAGTGGGCGTGGCGAACGACATTTTTACTCGACTGAGCATGCGCGGACGAGCCACTTTTCTCAGTTGCCACGGGAATGCTAGGTCCCAGGGCCTCAAAGTTTCAGGAGCCTAGGTTTCAATTTCGATTGCAGTACATCGATATATATTCCGATAACATGCTTGGTATATGGGGCTAACATGAAGGAACCACCATGGATGCTCTTCTGGAGTACTGCATATCCATAGCCGGAGAAATCTATAGCGTCGCTGCTAAACATGTGAAAAAAGCTATGTACAGTGTAAGGAGGGAAATTCAAATGTAGCAACTGAACAAATTGTAGGATTTTTTATTTATTTATTTTTTTGCTCCCAGTGTTTTTTGCTCCTCGTGTTTTTTACTCCTAGTGTTTTTTTTTACTCCTCGTGTTTTTTACTCCTAGTGTGTTGGGCAGTGGCCTCAACGGCCCCGGTTAGTAGTACCATTGATAGGTTTTAGTTGCGTCTTGTATCAATCAGTTATTAGCGAATGTTCTACCAAGTTTTTCCACACCCTATCTCGATCCAATTATTCAAATCCTCTCACCTTTACTCCCAGGTAATGTCTTCCTTCCCCAACCCCGCCGTTAAAGAAGAGGAGAAAGAAAAGTCAAGTTTTTGTGTTCACCTCAGCGCCCGCCTCCGACGCTTTTGTATTCAGCAGACATGTGCACCTCATCAAACTGCCATCAAGAGATTTACGAACTTTTGGCCGTAAATTACGTTCCACCAATGATCTTTTTTGTTCGAGAGGTTTTTTTTCCCTTCCATGGCAACCGGCGAAGTCAGGATAGAGAAACTTTGACTATCAAACCGACGGAAGCCGTTCTTGAAACTTTCAATAACAGTTACCAGGGCACCGTTCTTAATATCGGTTACCTTCCCATTTTTCGTCTTGAAGGGGTTGTACCCAATGATTACGGCAGAATATCTTCGTTGCTAAAAATCGTAATTCTCAAAAAAAAATGTGAGGAGCTCCAGATTTTTTTCGGTTTTAAAATGGATCTTATGTTCCCGCATCGGATCTAGGGAGGCCGGAACGCCCTCCAACGCCTGCCAAGAAGACCGAAAACCTCCAAAGCGACTGTTTACACTACAGAACAAGTAGATCTTTACCCCCTCCCACGTCCACCGTAACTCGGCCTTCTGGGGGTTATTCGTACACCCGTTCTTGAGGGGCCCCTGAGGACGTGTACCAAATTTCAGCCCTAGGGACCATCAGATACCGGAGTTAAGGAAGTTGGACAATCACTATTTTTCTAATTTTTCTACTTCCTCCTCTCCTTGTTGTTGTTCTTCTTCTTTGACAGGTCTACAGGTCTACTTAACAACGGATCGAGCGAAATTTTGCTCTGTGCCCCCCCCCCCCCCCAATATTCCCGCCACTGGAGCGTGGGAGGATGGGGGTAGGAGTACGCTAGAGGGTTTTATAAACTGACATTTGGCGCATTTTTCCACGGGGGTCCCTGCAAAAGGGGACAAAATCTGAACCCGATCTGTTGAAATATTTTTTTTAGGCAGGTAATCTACTGAGAATTTTTTTAGGTACTGTTTACTTCAAAAATGTTAAACTTCATCAATGCAAAAAGATGTGATCCCCCCCCCCCCAACCCTTTTATAAAAACTTGCCCGCCTAGGGAACCTACTCAACCGCAAAAAGGGTCCAGTTTGCCCGCCAAAATGGGAATTAATCTTTATTGCGGCTGAGGAGGTTTTCTTGACGGGCAAATTTTTACGTTAGGGCTGTTTCCTCACAATAACAGCTCCATGTTTGAACCAAAATAAAAATAAACATGAGTTCCTTGTTCCGAGGTAGGTACCTACTTCTTTCGTCAATGGAATGAAGAAAATCTTGGAAATTTGTTGGTGGGTCTGTTTCGATAAAGTTCGATGATACTCAATATTTGACGTTTAATACCAGGAATAACTATCTTCAAGTGTACAATCCGGTATGCCCCAGAAAGTGGTTGATGTACCCAACAGCACGCCTGCTCCCAACTACCCTTCTCTTTCGAGAAAGGTTATACAGACCAAAGTTAGATTTGCATTTTGATGAATTTTATTCGAGAGCCAACTCTCATATTGATGTTTCACCTCACTGAAATAATCTTTCGTAGTACAATGAATTGCATTTTAACGGTATTCATCATACTGATTATGTGCACACTTTTACATCAAGACTTACGGATTTTACTGCAGCAGAAATGCCAATAACAGATGATTATGACTTAGTTTTAACTAACGGAATATTGACGTTAGGTATACAAATGAAAATTTATTTTCTGGCTTCCAACAAACGGAGGGATTATGCCAAACGTCGCAATCGGAATCGCCAACCAATCACACTCTAACAGACAAGCAAAAAAGAATTCGACTCGTCATGTAAATACCCAGTTAGAAGAAATTTTGCCCGAGGTTGAAATATTGGAACGGGTTGTTCATAGCGGTATTGGAACTTTTCTATCATATTCTGTGAATGGCAACATTTCAGAAAGAGAAAGAAACTGTTCTTTAATCTCCTTGTTTAAATTTACGAGAGTTTCCTTCTTTTAAATGTCAACAAAGAATGCAAGATTTTTTCTTCCACTAAGGAAAGTTGCAAAGAACTGCCTCTTCTCGTTTGAACAGCCGGGTTTACCAACTATATTCTGCCTTTTTGAAGATTTTTTTGAACGTCTCGTTTCCCAAAGAAATGAACCAGCTTTCCCCCCCCCCCCCCTTTTTTTAATTAGTAAGGCCCTGTTTAAAAACTCACTCGGGTCGACTTATCTCACTTATAAACTCGAAACATAATCTTAATTACTCCATTTCGTTGACTTTCAACGTTCCAAAATAAATCCCTAAATCAACCGATCGGATTTTTGGGGCTCAAATTCGATTGGTTCTTCGACCTCTATTGAAATTAAAGAGCAAATTTAATTTATGGGTGATATCAACAAAGCTTTACCACAATTTTGAAGGAGCTCGTTCCTAGTATTTTGTATGAACTTTTCCACTAATTTCTCTATCCAGCAGGTATAAGTTAGTCTTTCTCTATCCGGTACGTAGTAGTTTATGTTGTTACGATTAAAGTGGTGGTTGGACGATTAAATAGTATGAGCGTCTAGCGGAAGAACTAGTGCCGAGTCATCTGAGCTCAATCGTAACAAATGATATAGTGTGATCCCCACTCATCTATGCTTATTAAAGGATTAAGTAGAGGTTCTTGAGATCGAGCTTCAGTGAACATTCATACCACTCACCCGCACAATGTCAGTTATTTTCAACGTAGTAACCATAACTTCCTTGGAATTTCCTAGGTAACCCTCCAACATCTTTGCCACTCTGCAATCTCTCTACTAGACGCTCCTGATCAAATCACTGTAAAAGCTTCTTAACGGTGAAATTTTGGCCATTTTCCTAGTTAGAAATCCTTCCAATAGCGGACAATAATGGGCACTTTTTCAGACCTATACTACTACTACTACTACCACTACTATTAATATTAGGGAAAAATTAGGGAAACGTTGCCTATTCATTCACAAACGTTCAACTAACGCTGTAAATAACTCTGGTCAGAGTCACGGTTATGCACGCAATCCCCACGTCATTCATGAACTGCAGTAGATCCAAAGATTTTTTCCTTTTTGCACACCAAGTACCTATACCTACAATGCGAATTCTGAACTTTTTTACCTACCAAGCAACAAGAAACTAGCTTCTTTCCTTGAACTCAAATTATCTCAGAACAACAAACTTGATTTAATGAAATGGCATGATTTCAATAATCTGTTCTCCATAGCTGATAACTGGAGAACAGTAATACAAACGGTTCATTTCAAACGGCTGCCGTACAATGCCTACTCCTTGTGGTCTCAAACAACTGAAATCCATCAGATTCTACGGCGTTTTGAAAATATCAATCTTATAATTTTTGAAGCCTACCTACTTTAAAGCGTAATACAGGTAATGTTGAGGAGGACTATAAGAATTCTTTCATGCTCGTTCTGAAGGTTTATAGATAGTTATAGAAAATAATAAACCAAAAATTGATGAAAGAAAAAAATTGCTTCAGATTTCATGTGATACAGATTGGTGTTCAATCCTTGGCCGCCGTGTGTGTCCGCTATACGGAGGTTTCATATGAACATGAAATTTTGAAATGAAAGCTGCAATTGGCCGTAAGCGGGTACTGCCTTCTAACGTCATTTAAAGAGGTAAAAAAAGAGCGGGTAATTGAGTACCTTGACGGAACTAGCAGTCGGAAATAACATCACGATAAGATGCTTTTGTCATGGAGGACTGTGTAAACAAAATAGCCTTTCAAAAACCTGTGATGAACGGGGACATGATTGAAAGATGATTTTTGTAATTTTTGGTTTCAGCCAATTCGCGGCCTCGTGAAACGGATTTACGAGTCGATTGAAAATCCGTTCATCACGGGTTCAGAAATCGAGTTGTTGTTGTTCCAACCTGTGAGTTTTCGAGAATCCGATAAATGTAAACAACGGATTGCCCCGGAGCGAGTCCCGCGAGTGTATCGGAGTCAAGCGGTGCGCGTGAACTGAAGACAACTCCGGGTGAAAGCACTCAACCGCCCTCAGAGCCTTCTGCGCAGAACACCCCCGCGTACTGATAACCCTTCCTCGCTCCCCGCACCGCTATCAAACCCTCGACCTTGCACCTCTTTGAAGGGAGCCCGACTCTCGTTCTATTGTGCTTTGACGACTTTTTGATCACAATGAAACGACATTAGCCCTCCTTCCTCCCACCGGCCCTTTCCAGCTCTTCCAGGAGGGACCTACCAGCACGTAACTCTCATTTCCTTTTATTGTTGAAGATAATGACAAATTCTGACGATTCTCGTTCCCCATCGCTTGGACCAGCCAGGACCTCTTGGAAAGTGAACGAGGGTTCCTCACAATTCTCCAACATGTCAGTATTTCTGTACGACCTATTAAAGTTTAGGTATGGAGACTTCCATGTCAACTCAAAACGCTTCAAAGTCCTTGTCACATGGGTTTATTATTCTATTGGAGTTCTACAGAATCGTTGGCTGTTAAATTTATTGTTTCTTTCATGTGGAATGATTGAAATAGCAATTTCTGATGATTTCCACCAATTTTAGCCCCCAAAACATGAAATAGGTAGGTACTACGCTTTTTTTTTTCATCTTTCATCATTGGTAGTGCCATTTAATGGTCTTGATTCACCTGTTTACACTTTTTCTAGTGTTACTATATTATACACATTGTTGGTGATTTCAGACAATTTTCCAGGTTTTTGGCTCATTAAAAAAAAAAAACAATTTTGAGAGCTGAACCTTCGGTAAAACCTCAATTTCAGCGTCTTTGGTTAAAACTGACATCGTATTCGGTCTTCTCGTCCCAAAAACCATGGAAAACGATACCTCAAAAGCTCATGTTACTAACATGTTACTAAAACACAAAAAGTACATATTTTTATACACATTTTCGCTCATAACACCCCTGGGTATATTCCGATCGGGCTGCAAAGTTTCGGGACACAACTAGGGCCCAAATGGAGCATGTATGCGAAAGAACGAATTTTTTAGACCGAAAATGAAACCGGTACACGTGATACGGCGGACGGCGTACGGCGGACGGACATTGCATTTTTGGAATCTACGCACCTTGAAACGGAAAATAAAAAATTTTGAGGGGGTGTTATAAAAATTTTTTGCTGAACAAATACAAAGGTGTATTATTTACAGAATAATAAACCAAAAGGGTGAACTCCCCCAATCCACATCCACCTCTTCCATCCAATCATCCGTCAAATCCACCCTCAACCTCACCCGCCCTTCAGTTTCCATCAAACGAACCATATTCCAATTAGGATGATTCGTGTTTCCTGTGCCGTGAACAGACCAACTAACAGAAGGACGGCAGATATTGAACTCCGCAAAAAAAGGTCTGTTACCTGCCCAAAAAGTACCTATTGATTTGCACCAAGACGTCTGTCAAGGAAATATTAATCGCCATAGATGTGCCGATTTCCCAAGTCCTATCAACTTCCGCCAATGTGTCGGTGTACAAGGGGTTCCAGCAATGAACACAATTTTAAAGCTCCGTAAAGCTTATATTAAAACAAACAATATAGTAGTAACCTAAACAGCAAGTAAACAGCATTTCAATTCATCCTTAGTTTACTGCAGAAAGATCAATAATTATATTTAGAAAAATGTAAGTAAAGATGTGAAAAAAAAGTAAAAAGTTGAAAAGCACTCATTTACGGAAGCTGCATAATATATAGTGCCACCCAACGCAGAAACTTTTGGTTTATTATTCTATGAATAATAACCTATGTATTCGCTCAGCAACAAATTTTTATAATACCCCCTCAAATTTTTTTTATTTTACGCCGTACGCCGTATCATGCATACCGGCTTCGTTTTTGGTCTAAAAGATTCGTTCTTTCGCACACAGGCTCCATTTGGGCCCCAGGTGTGTCCCGAAACTTTGCAGCCCGATCGCAATATACCCAGGGGTGTTATGAGTGAAAATGGGTGCAAAAATAGGTATTTTTTGTGTTTTAGTAACATGTTGGTAACATGAGATTTTGAGGTATCGTTTTCCACGTCTTTTGGGACGAGAAGACCGAATATGAAGTCGATTTTGACCAAAGAGTGGGAAAGTGAGGTTCTAACGAAGTTTCAGCCTTAAATTTACGTTAAATTTTGGTGTAAAATCATCGTTCTTCTGCACACAATTTGGGTCCCCATTCGGAAACCCATTTGTGTCCTAGTTGTTTTCCGAAGCTCGGCAGCACGATCGGCATACACCCAGGGGCGTAATGGGAGAAAAATGGGAGTAAAAATAGGGGTTTTCGAGGCATTTTTGAGGTTTTAGTGAACATGAGCTTGTGGGGTATTGTTTTCCACGTTTCTTAGGGCGAGAAGACCGAATATGAAGTTGATTTTGACCAAAGAATGAAGAATTGAGGTCGAAACGAAGGTTCAGCTCGCGAAATTCATTTTTTATAGCAAAAACTCTCTGTGTGAAATTGTCTGAAATCAACATACATTTGCATAATAGCACTAGAAGCAGTATCAACAGGTGGCTCAAGACAATCAAGTGGTACTATCAATGATCAAAGATAATCCATTTAAAAAAACCGAGCCTAATGCGTGTTTTGAGGGACCAAAATTGGTGTAAACCATCAAAAATAGCTATTTCAATAATTGCATATGAAAGAAACAATAAATGAACATCCAACGTTTCTGTAGGTATGTCCAGTAGAATAATAAGCCCATGTGATAAGGGCTTTGCAGCGTTTTTCTTCTTTCTTAAGTTTCTGTTTTATTACCCTCATCATTACTGTGTGATAGCTATCGACGTACTTCTACTAAGTACGTACACCAATACCTAATTGTTATGTCTTTTCATACCTCCCTGTGCTCATTGTCCACTGCATTAGAAACACGAATCCTCAATCAGAAGAGAGGGGTTGCCACGTTGATTGATTATTATACTCCACCAACATTCTATTAACACAGCAAGCTCTGAGCTCAAACAAAACAATCGCCATCAGACGCGTGAAAAACAACGCGATAAAAGTGCAAATACCAAGTAAACAATTCGTTTGGACTTGACGGAGATCAATAATTGAGTACACTAGCGGATTGGCCGATTTCAAGCCCTCCCAGAAAGACAGAGGAGAGTTGAGATATTGGTGTAAATTGTTTTCAAGTAGTATAAAATGGGAACGAACCACAACATTTATCGGTACTTTCGATCAATGTAGGTATAGATTAATGAAATAACGAGCCTCGAAATTCCTCTTGAAACTCCCTTTAACATGAATATTTCACTGCAGTTAACTGTAATTTCTGTCTCTTCACCACTGATACACTCGAAGATCAAGTGAAGCCTAAAACCTTTGGGTTATATAAACAAAACAAAGTTGATGCCTCGAGATTCAGTAACCCGCTGGCTGGAGTTTTCAGACTCGAAATGGGTTCACACAAATAAAAGCAACTGTAGGGATCTGTCATTTGAAATCCAAGGGAACGGCTAAAACTTCGAGTTCACCGAACAATTCAAATTGATCAACTTTTAATAAGGAAGCGCGGCGCTGGTGGAGAAAAAATCGATTTATCGTTCGTGTAAGAAGTTACTGAAAAAATACTATTTATTATCGCCGGTTTTTATAAATAATTAGCAGCTTTCAATAAATTTAATTGAAGCTAGGATAGATACCTATATAGAACAATAATTTATTGGAACTCATGATTGCAATAACTGATAAAACGACTCTTTGGCCAACAAGCTGATACAGTGTGATACTTGCAATACGGTGACAGATCCACCTAGTACCTAACGAGCTGAGGGGATTGGTGACAGCAATAAACTGATTACATTTTCCCACCTTTCACTTCGAATTAACATGCTCAGGCAAAAAATCTGATTAACCAAACTGAGAGCCATAAAATATATTTATTCATATAGATTTAATTTATCAATAGCGTATGCCTAGCGTAGACTATGCATCGAATTACCGAGCATTATGGACGAATTCGAAATACTGAACTTCGAATAATATTAGCGAGAGCTTACTATATCATTAAGTTGTACGAAAGGATGGAATATACCTACTCGACGTTCATTGCCCAACACCCCTTGCCCCTCGGCTAATCTTCACCACCGCATACCTACCGAGAGTGGCATGGAGTCATACCGCCCACTTATTTCGAAGATCCTGGACAAATTATTTTTTTGAACCACGCGTTCTATATTTGTCCAGCAACTATATATTTTCTAACAGGATTGATGGGGGACTTTTGCATACCACTGATCGGTGGAAAAGGGAGACTTCCCCCCTTAAACTAATGATCCTCCGGAATATTGTGAGAACTCATCTAAAAATTATCCGGTTGAGCGGTTATGTACCGGACGACGGTTGGATGGGTCTCTAACGTCAAAAGCCATATTTCTGATTTGGTCCAATTAGGATTTCTCTGGAGATCAAAAGCTAAAAAAAAAAAAAAAATGCAAATTATTAACAGCGGTTCATTATTTGCCTGGATAGATGCCCCTTCTGCGTGGGTCACTGTTTTCTGTGGTCAATACTTACCCTCGAGCTCCCCCCAGGAAAGTCTCAAGTCGAGTAGGTACTAGAGCCGGCCCGGGAATTACAGTTTCATAAAAATGCGCGGGATTCAAAAATTCATTCATAATTTTGTTGTTATCCATGAAGGATAAAGTTTGTTCATTACAAAAGTACACCAGAAGAGCCATCTTCTTTAAAATAAATAACATCACAGAACAGCCTACTCGATTTCATACACCCATCCGTGATTATAATCAGGTGCTCCCTAGCAATGATATCTGGGCCGGATTTTATACCGTTTCATTCACGATCATGTTGAAGAATATTGTCAGCATGATCGTGAACGGCTGGACGCGCCGGGTTGTCTCTAAAAACTCTTTAGTTCGAGATCAATTTAAAAACGAAAAAAAAGATAGGTGTCCTAGTGAAAGTTTTCAAACAACGGCTTTCTGGGAACTTCAGCCCCTATTTTTCACCCCTTAGGGATGACTGACATTAACACCGAGATTCGCGGACTAACTAAATCTCAAATGGGATCCACAAACCAAATTTCATTAATTTTGGTTCATGGTAACTGAGAAAAGTTTGAAGTACGGCGGATGACGGACGGTCAGAAATTTGGTTTAATTAATGAAATTTGGATTGTAGGTCTCATTTGGGGTCTAGTTGATCCGTGAAGTTCGGCGTTACTGCCAGTCATCTTCAAGACGTGAAAAATAGGGGTTGAAATTTCAGAACGCCGTAGCCCGAAAACTCTAATGGAACGGTATGGTTTTTTTACTATTTTAAATTGATCTCGAACTAAATAATTTCTTGAGACCACCCGGAGCATCGCACGACCAGACGTTCTTTTGCCCCTAAAAGCTCCGCCAATATGATCGTGAATGAAACGGTATGAATATGCCCAGATATCATTGCTAGGAGCACCTGATTATAATCACGGATGGCTGTATGAAGTCGAGTCGGTTCTTCTGGACTTAGTTGACATGGTACTTTGTAACTTGAACAAACGTTATACTTCATGAGTAACAACAAATATAATTGATGACTGAATTATTGAATCCTGCACAGTTTTATAAAAATGTAATTTCCGGACCGGCTCCAGTACTCGATTTAGGGCTTTCCTGGGAGGAGCTCGAGGGTACTGACCACAGAAAAAGTGATCTACACGGAAGGGGCATCTATAGAGGTAAATAATAAACCGTTCTGTAATAATGTGCAGCGTTTTTTATTCCATTTTGGTTTATTATTCTCAATAATGAACCTTTGGAATCGAGCATGAAAAAAACAAAACAAAATCCCCCCCCCCCCTCCAACCATCAACTTTTTTTTCAAGGTATGTAGAATCCGAAAATGGAATACAAAACTATGCAAATTAATAGACAACGGTTATTATTTACCAGTATAATAGATGCCCCTTCCGCGTAGATCATTCTGTTGTGGGTCAATGCCTACCCCCCTGGAGCCGGCCCGGTAATTACAGTTTCAGAAAAATGCGCGGGATTCAGTAATTCCATTATTCATAAACTCTCGATAATTTCCTCTTCTCCGCTTCCAATTTCCTAATTTCATCATTGCATTGAATTGCATGCAATCCGAAAACCATTTAATACCAACTGAATTCCAATAAATTGATCGATTGATTGAAATTCAATTCCAATTGAAATCCAATTCCATTTGAAATCCAATTTTAAGAATCTACGCACCTTGAAACGTAAAAGAAAAAATGTTGAGGGGGTGTCATAAAATTTTTTTGCTGAACGAACACAGGTGTATTATTCACAGAATAATAAACCAAAACAATTACCTAATGATCGAATTATTGTATCTCTCGATTTTTTATGAAATTTAATTCCCGGACCGGATCCAGTACTCGATTTAGGGCTTTCCTGGGAGGAGCTCGAGGGTAGGTATTGACCACATAGTGATCTACGCAGACCTATACCGGTAAATTATCACACAAAGGTTTCTTACACAACGTTTATTATTTGTCTTATGCTTCATGAATAACTACAATTAATTAATGATTAAATTATTGAATCCCGCGCATTTTTATGAAACTTTAATTCCCGGGCCGGCTCCTGTACTCGATTTAGGGCTTTTCTGGGGGGAGCTCGAGGGTAGGTATTGACCACTGAAAACAGCGATCTACGCGGAAGGGGCATCTATACAGGTAAATCATTACACAGCGGTTTATTATTTAACTTATGCTTCATGAATAACTACAAATAATTAATAATTGAATTATTGAATCCCGCGCATTTTTATGAAACTTTAATCGTGGGGTTTTCGGGGGGGGGGGGGGAGAGCTCGAGGGTACGTATTGACCACATATAACGGTGATCTACGCAGAAGGGGTAGCTATACAGGTAAACAATAAACCGTTGTGTAATAATTTGCAGCGGTTTTCGATTCTACATACCTTGAAACGGAAACCATGAAATTTTGAGGGAGGGTTTAAAAAAAATTTTACCCTCGATTCAAACGTTTATTATTGAAAATAATAAACCAAAATACATTTATTACATAAGGACACAACGCTCACAGCACCATTTGTCACAATTCACCCAGCCTGTTCGGGATTATTTGGCCTTAGCTAGATACGCTGTCCGATTTTCCGCGTGGGGAAACCAACGAGACATTCGGAATATCCAACTCCGCCCGTAAATCTTGCAGCTCAAGGTTTCCTTTAGGACACCGAACAGGATCCGGTTACACGATTGTAGGTTGCGGGCTGACGTGGGGCCACCAACCCGACCACTTATCAATAAAAATCGGACAGGGGTTGTTGGAACCTCAGGCGACCCCTGTGTTTCATTCGCGAACTATTAAACAGCGGTAGCCTCGACCATCCATGTTTAATTGGTTTCCAACTTAAAATTGGTGCTGCTTCGTCGTACTGGGAAAGTCTCATTCTGACCAACAAAGGCCACGTTTTTCAATCGTATAAGAAACTTTCGGGACAATTTAGATATGAAGGCAACTAAAATTTATAATTACAGGCGTATTCTTCAGGTGGCGAAATAGGGCTTTTTGTTTCATTGGATAGATATTAATTTAGATCTTGGAGTAGTGACTAAATTGTATGAATACCTACCATTGTGATCATTACAATTTATTTAATATTATGACTATTATATATTTAAGTAGTTCGGAATTTATATTTGAACTGACGGGAATTTTTATTAAGTAGTTGGAATACGATTGAAATAAGGTTTGAGGCTGCCATGATTGTGAGAGTCTGATAGTGTTTGTTTTTGGATTGTTATTTGTTATTTGGCAACAGTTTATTTTGAGAAAGAGCCATATGCCTGTAATATTTTCGGTTAAGAAAACTATAAATATTAAATTGCTCAAATGTTCAAAGACACCTAATTGTTTATAATGCTTATACATGAATACATTATTCATTCATTCATTAAGTTTTTAACAAGGATACGCTTGACTTCCAATGAATCGTGTTCCAATACTTCAAATGCCAACCATCCAGTGACAATGTTGAACAAATTTCTGACCTTTCTGATGAAATTTTGGTCCGTGCGTGTCCTTACGCCATCTGTTTCTGGGTTTCCGCGAATACTCGCCACCTGTATAACTATAACGAAAGTACGATTGCAGTGAGCTATTTGGAAGCTGTATTTGGACGTAAGGACAGACCCCACGAACCCATAAACTGAAATTTTGAGAGTAGAGTGTGGTTATTCCATGGATGATCTCACACTACATTAAACAAAATCGAACACTAAATTCCCTTCGCGCATATGCAAACGATGTAGTTCCACATAAACGAAGGAAATGGAGTTTTCAGCAGCTATCCAGTTGGTCATGGGAGCCACAGTGATCATGAATGTTTACGAGGAAGCTATGTGTTGCACTTCGGACGTTATTGTTCCTTATTATTTCGATGATGAATTTCCCACAGAAGCAGGCGATTTCCTTGCGATTACGTTAGGAAGAAAACTAGATAGGTATGCTTTATCATTCAAAATCCATATTTCTACTCGCTGCGCTCCATTTCTGCGCTCAAGACGTTTTTGAACAAATTTGTGTCCGTACTGTTTGCCACACCATTTCTGTCCGTCGGACCGTCGGTAAAAGTGTCAAGTTCAACAAACCTTGCCACGCGCATAAAAAAATTATCTGTGCGGACTGAGCTCCTGAATCAGCTGAGTTTAAAATTCAGCTCCCCAATCAGCTGGAGCGGGTTTTCGTCTTTTTTGAACCCAAAAAACCTATTCGCGCTAAATATTAGTTTTGAACCCTTTCATATGGATACACGTAAAATTGTATTGATTGTGCGGGCTCGATCCTCGTTATTAACTTGTCCCGATCGAAAGCAGATCGCCATTCTAAATAAGGACAACGTGTACTGACGGTGGGTTGGGGGGTTCATATTTACAGCCAGCGATTTTCCTACCTCGTTTGCTACACCACGTTTCGAACCCCTGGCGGATTATTCCGGCCCATTGGTGTACAACTGACGACCGACCCTTTGCCCTCCATCCCCAGTACCTTTCCACTTGATGCTCCACTAATTTAACTTTTTTTTCCGTTATTCCGTTGTTGATACCCATCACTTGATACTGTGTATAATTTGCATAAAGCAAATATTGTGAGAATTACATACATACATCTCTTTTGAACCTACCAGCTACATCCAAAGGATATCTGTTTAGCCTGTCTGATATTGACTCTGTTAATCTAAACGTACCTACAGTTTAGATTAACAGAGAAAACAACTTCTGTCCAACTGTTTTGATTGGGATTCGAGCTCTCAAATAACTTCTGGAATTCGCCGTAATGGTTTTGAATAGTAGTTTCAAAAATTAACTGTCATCTGGTGAATATTCGAGAAATAGATGGGAAGTAACGCTCAGCCATTCCCGGATGATCGACTCTCACACCTGCTGTATAAGTCATCAAGGCGTAGCAGCAATTTTACCTTATGACCACTTTGATATAATTATGCAAGTAGTATAAAGGCCGTTATAGTGAATCCACAAAATGTCGTGATTTGGAGTTCTGGAGTATCGGTAGGTTGCTGCTTACCTAGTCCAGTGATACCTACTGCATCAATAACTCAAGCTTTTTGTTAAACGACCATTAAAATTATAGTGTATGTTCACCATGAGGCACGATAACATTGATTGGCTATTATTAAACTAGCCTCAAAGCAATGACCCTACGGTTTACCTACAGAAGGTCGCTGCAATGAAGAATAAAGTCAACTTAAAAACTGTTTTACTTCATGTATTTATGTGTTAAGAAGAACGGCGCATTTAATTATATATATAAAATTCATCGAAAAGTTCGTAGATTGAGTTAAGCAGATCGTAAGTTCGTAGGCAGATTTGAACTTCAGTTCGTGGTTGGCAACACTGCGGTCAAGATCAAAGATCCAAGCCATGGTTTGGAAGATAAGCAAGGAAGCTGATCTGCGGGTAGTATTATTACAAGCTAACCAGAAGTGGAGAGGAAAATCGTC
Source organism: Leptopterna dolabrata (assembly GCA_954871275.1). Classification (NCBI taxonomy): domain Eukaryota; kingdom Metazoa; phylum Arthropoda; class Insecta; order Hemiptera; family Miridae; genus Leptopterna; species Leptopterna dolabrata. Next base: position 27,692,468 of record OX940979.1, read on the forward strand.
CTGGCGCACTCGTCGGGAAGCGGCTTCGTCGCCTTAATCCTCCAGACTCTCCTTAGAAGAGCTAGGAGGTTGAGTTTCATCTATTAGCTTATTCGTGGCCAGTCGAATGTCAGCTTCATACTTATTGATAAAAGGTCAGTATGAAAATAAAATACCTTGATAGGTACCTACATTATATTTAAATTCCAAACTCCTAATTCAGAAGAAATGTAAATATAATAGTAAAAACGCTGCAAAGGCCTTGTCACATGGGTTTATTATTCTATTGGACATACCTACAGAAATATTGGCTGTTCATTTATTGTTTCTTTCATATAAAATAATTGAAATAGCTATCTCTGGTGGTTTCCACCAATTGTGGCCCCCAAAACACGAATAAGGAGCTCCTCTTTTTTTTTTTAATAAATTATCTCTGATCATTGATAGTACCATTTAATCGTCTTGATCCACCTGTTGACACTTTTTCCAGTGTTATTCTACAAATTGATGGTGATTTCAGACGATTTCCCAGGTTTTTGACTCATAAAAAATCAATTTCGGGAGCTGAACATCTGGTAGAACCTCAATTTTCTATTCTTCTCGTCCCCAAAAACATGAAAAACGATACCTCAAAAGCTCATGTTACCAACATGTTGCTAAAACGCAAAAAGTACCTATTTTTACACACGTTTTCACTCATAACACCCCTGGGTATATTCCGATCGGGCTGAAAAGTTTCGGGACACAACTAGGGCCCAAATGGAGCATGTGTGCGAAAGAACGATTTTTTTAGACCGAAAATGAAGCCTGTTCACGTGATACGGCGGACGGCGGACGGTGGACGGCGGACGGACATTGCATTTTTGGAATCTACGCACCTTGAAACGGAAAAGGAAAAAGTTTGAGGGGGTGTTATAAAAATTTTTTGCTGAGCGAATACATAGGTGTATTATTCACAGAATAATAAACCAATAGCCGAGTGGTGGGGAATGAGTTTCGTCGGTTCACGCTTCGCGGCGAGGCAATGGTTAGCCTCAACTAAATTGACTGGAACGGATTCTGGTCCTCCTGATAGGACACCGGCCACATAATCCACTATGGAGGCGGTTGCTCCAAAAGAACACCCGTTGCTGTAAAAGGATCATCAAATTTTTGTTCAACTCGTATTTTGGGATCCAAATGACGTCTTTAGGGATGAAAATAATTGCATCATTTACTAGGGAAAAGTTGCTATTGCACTTGGAAATGATGAGCTTTCCCAACCTCTACGCTGAGTAGGCTTTGGTGATTTGCGAAGCTTCCGTGTCACCCCTTGAGGCAGGACGAATACTTTAAAATTCCACCTCAGCCCGACTCGTACACTTCCATTCGGAATTCCGAGGCTCGCGGTATGAAGAAGAATTCCCCTTTCATCCACCTAAACCGCCACCTCCAAAGGACGGAAAAAAATAACAGAATCTACTTGTGTCAGAATATATACAGCCTACTCACGGATTCCTTAGTGCGCTTCTTCGCATGTATTTTGTTTTATTGCAGCTCCGTGAATCGACTCAAAATGGGGAACACGTTATTCGGAAGCTGAGCGGTTGATCCATATGAGCCCTGGGACGACAGTCCATGAGGAATTGCAAGCACGTCGATCCGGATGAAATTTAGAGTAGGGTTTCGGGCATCGTTTGACAACATAAGAGTTTATTCTCCTACTGGTTTGTTATTTGCAATAATGAACCTTTGGAATTGAGAACGAAAAATAATGTGTTAACCCTACTCAAAATAAGACAGTTTCCGTTTCAAGGTATGTAGAATCCGAAAACGGAATTAAAAAATTTCTGTCCGTCCGCCTTCGTGGCAACGAAAATTAATTAAATTTGATTTTTGGGTCCCACTTGGGGTCTAGTATTTTATCTCTAATTCGTTTACGTTTTAAATAGTTCTCGAACTTGCGTCCATAGCCTTTCGTTCACAGTGAGGCCCTGAAGTTGCACCAAAAACCTTCGTCAACATGATCGTGAATGAAAATGTATAAATCCAGCCCAGATATCGTTGCTAGGGAACACCTGATTGCACTCACGCATGGCGTAAGAAATTGAGTTGGTTGTTCTGAGATATTATTTCGTTTGAAGAATGATGTTGATTACATAACAAAAGTTATGTTTCATGAATAACAACAAATGACAGAATTCTTGAACGCACCGTAATTGCCCAGCCGGCTCCAGTACCCTATTTAGGGGTTTCCTAGGGGGAGCACGAGGGTAGGTATTGACCACAGAAAACAGTGATCCACGCAGAAGAGGCATCTATAGAGCTAAATAATAAACCGTTGTTTAATTACTAGCAGCTTTTTTTCTAATTTTACATGTTTAGATGACACCAGATCGCTTATCCAATAGAGCACTGCATAGCACACTCCGAGCTATACTAGCCAAACTTGGAATGTAAACCTCAATATATCTGCGTTTACCCACTGTTGAGCGACAGACAGACCTTGGTAGGACGGAGGAGGATCCACACTGAATTCAGCGTTATTTCTTCCACGGAGTAGCGAAGCTCGTTAAAAACACCCACCATCTCGATGATTGTACAATGGCCCCGCAAACATTCGGGCCGCAGAGCGGTAAAATTGAAAGATCTGGATATATATCCACGCTCGTAGGAAACATACCCTGCGGTGATTCTGAATAAACCCAATGTGCAAACTCAGTAGGTAAATTTTTTGTTTATTGTTTTTGGTTAGAAAACAGAAAAGAATGGTCCTAGCCAACTTCACTCATCATTTGTTATAGACCAGAGGTCATTTGTGCACCTTTTATTATTATTGTACCTAATTGGTCTCTAATCCACAGATCGTAGTGAATGATATTATTCAATGCATTGCCTTTCGAAATGCCTTAAAAAATTGACTGATTAACCATAGGTTACTTTGTGAGTTCGGAACTGAGCGGACCAAGTAGTGGAGAAAATATGAAACTGCAAATTATTACACAGCGGTTAATACTCGTAATTTAACTGTACGGATGGCCCTTCTGCGCAGATCGCTGTTTTCTGGGGTTAATACCTACCCTCGTGCTCCCCCAGGAAAGCCCTAGATCGAGTACTGGAGCCGGCCCGGGAACTACAGTTTCATAAAAATGCGCGGGATCAATAATTCGATAATTAATTATTTGTTGTTATTCATGAAGCATAACGTTTGTTCGAGTAGCAAAAGTACCTTGTAGTGAATGCGTAGGTGACGCGCATTCACCACGAGAGGCGTTTAAGGTAGGTTGTGCCCGGTTTGGTTATAGCGCAGAGCTACCACCATGCCCGGGATCTTTTTGGATGTTTGCCTGGTTTGGTTATAGTGCAGAGCTACCACCATGCCCAGGATCTTTTCGGGAGCGTTGCCTGGTTTGGTTATAGTGCAAGACTATACCACCATGCCCAGGATCTTTTTGGATAGGTGCTTGGTTTGGTTATAGCACAAGGCTGCCACCATGTCCAAGATCTTTTAGGAGGCGTTGCCTGGTTTGGTTATAGTGCTCGACAACCACCATGCCCAGGATCTTTTAGGTTGAGGAGAAAGATGAGGAGTGAGGAGAGAGAGAATAGTCTTCGACTAGAGGAGAGCGTAGAATGGTTTGAAAGGCGAAGGAGACGAGTTTATATAGCCCTTAGGGCTATCTCCGTCCATCCTCCATACTGGTGGAGGATGGTGGGGATCCCCACTAGGTTCCTCGGTTCTCCTGCATCTTCCCTCCCATGTCTGTGTTTATTTGCGAGATCTTAATAATAAGGAGTGATGTTCTGGGAGGATATCACGACATACCTATATCAACAAAATCTAGAACAGCAATCATTCTTCAAATGAAATATCACAGAACAACCAATTCGACTTCATAAACAGCCACCCATGATTATAATCAGGTGTTCCCTAGCAACGATACCTGGGTCGGATTTATACCGTTTCATTAGCGATCGTGTTGACGAAGCTTTTCGCTGCAAACGAACGGCTGGACGTAGAATACTCCGGGTGGTCTAAAATAATTCTTTAGTTCAAGATCAATTTTAAAACGTTAAAAAAACCACACCTTTCTATTGCAAGTTTTCGAGCTACGGCGTTCTGAAAACTTCAACCCCTATTTTTCACTCCTTCGAAATGACTGTCAGTAACGCCGAGCTTCGCGGACCAACTAGATCCCAAAGGAGGCCTACAAACTAAATTTCATCAATTTTGGTTCACTGTAACTAAGAAAGGTATTAAGTACGACGTATACGGAAGAATTTTTAAATTCCATTTTCGGAATCTATGTACCTTGAAACGGAAACCATCAAATTTTGAGGGCGGGGGGGGTTAAAATAGTTTTTTTTTCCCCCAAAGGTTCATTATTGAAAACACTAAACCAAAATAACTCTCCCAGTTAACGGAAACTTCCGTTCACGAAAAGCAAGTGGGTATATTGAAGTACCTACAACGGTATCTACTTAGCCTTTTTATCCCCTTTATAGCTTTACCCCCTCTTCACAACCCTGAATATTCAACAAGGGTCCGGCATTAATCTTGAAGAAGACTGTACCTTATTCCCCGTGCGTTCTTTTTATGCCTTCCCCCCCCCTTACTCCCCCTTCTACTCTTCCTATTAAGACGGAAAAAAATTGTCGGAAATAACCACAACATCGCAATCTAAGTAATATGACGGTGATAGCCTCAATTTATTAACTCCACCCCATTATTCAGCCCTTTTTCTTGTTGCGGCACAAAAGAGAGATTAAGGAATACTCTACACAGTGGGCATGAGAGAAATGTACTTTTACCTACTTTTCCTCTCTCTGCTTTCAACAAGCACCGAGTAAGTCATTTTTCGCCCTCTTCCCATTATTACGGAGCTAAGCCAAGGTGAATTATATTCAGGAATAATTCATGCAACCTACTGAAGTAAAAAATTGTAGCTGAGATGAAATGTTCATATTTACCTACCTTAATAAACAAGTAGCAGAAAACATGCAATTAAGTTTATGCCTCTTGGCATTAACCAACCCGAGTAGTGGAATCCGAGTAAAAATGTTTCTTGAAATTATGCTTAGTAGTAGTCTCAACTAGTAGGTCTTTTTGTAATAATTGAAATGAATAATCATAATCTCTTACAAATACGAATACTGTGGAGGTTTCGTTGGGAACGAAACTTCAGTAAGACTTCAAAAATTTTTTAAACTTTTTTTATCAATAGTTTTGTGAACCAGTTTGAATGAGTCATTCCTTCTTGTTTTTTTTTCTTTTTTTTTAAGAACTATAAATATAATTATGCGAAAATTGTTTCCAATTTTAAAGTCTATTCCAAGATTTCCAGTTTCTATTTCGAAGTTTACAATTCTTTTTCATGTATGGTTCCTATTCGCCCGTACTTGTAAAAATTTAGAACATTCAGGTTTTATTCTAACCGCTTGCTTTTTCTACAGCTTACTGATTTGGTACCCTGCTTTATAAAATTTATATTCTTAAAACAATTTTTGTATTTATATCAAGTACTTTGCTCGATGTACGCGAATATTTTTTAAAAAAAATCTTTCAAAAGAAGGTAATTTTTGATTAATTATGATTGATTCAAATACACATATTTAAGATCTAGTTTAATACAGGTGATAATACATGTCCTGCGACATCCTACTTTTTCATGTGGTCTCTCCTACATTTTCATGTGGTCTGTCCTATCTCCAGAAAAAAATGGGATGGTACAATGCACTAAAATACGAAACATACCAATATAGAACTCATAGAGGAGGAAAGCTGGTCTAATTCTGATGATATATCTTGTCCGAGACACGTACAACACAGATCGATACAGATGAGCCCCACGCGAGTTTACCAAAGTAACGCCACTGACGGTTTTGGTTTCTGGTAGGTAGAATGGTGCCAGTGCTATGGGTGCCTAGGAAGGGCTTTCATAAAAAAGCAAGTGAGGCAAATACCAAGGAGCGGATCGGGCTCCACGTGGAGCCACTAAAACCTCACCAAGAGATCTCCGGATTGGACGATTTCGTTGACGTCACTATAGGGTAGCCGCTCTCGGTGGGCATACATAGATGTACTATTCATAGAATAATAAACCAAAATGGGGTTGTAAAATTCTTGTATTAGTACCTATTGTGTAGCTTTACGGGGGTGTTGAAGGTAGAAAACAAAACATTGAGAAATGTAGTCGGTTATGTTTTGTAGAATAGTCACCAGGTAGGAAGGTACCTACCTATTTATATTTTGTGGGATTTTATAGTTTGGAGATAACTAAGAAAAGAACGATCCTCTGTCTTCAACAAAATTAAGGTTGAAAATTGTTTTCTGTGTGGGAATCCAGTTAAATAATTTGTCCACTCCAGGCTCTGATGGTCTTCTAGTTTTAGAATATTGTTCCAAAGTTCTGGTTATATTAGTCGCTGAGTGAAGTAGGGTGTCCCGTCAATATAGAATTAATACCCTCGTCAGGTTGATTACTCATCAGTTATTCCGTTAATCCTCCAACTATTTCACCGTTCTTGTCGCTAATGGGCCCGTCTGATAGCCAAGTTTCACCAGTTTGATGGGATTCCTTTCGAAATGCAATCGGATGAATAGTTCACACATAAGAACCATCTGCGAGGGGAAAACAATGGGCGGCGATATTGGTCCGCTCCCCGTCTGCGGATTAGTCGGTACGAACGGATCAACCCCATTCGCAACAATTCAAAAACAACCCCCCACCAAACGACCGACCAGTCGGGAACGTGGAACTTGTGCTTTCTGCCAAGTCAGGAATGTCCTTTCCTCCCAACTGATCCCAAACATTATGGGAGAGCTCAACAAAAACGGTGGGAAAACCTCAAAACAGCCGCAGCTACTCCTACCCCTGCACCCGAATACCGCAATTCCGGTCCGAAACGTAATTTGTAAAGTTGCGTCAAGAGCATGACAAATTACACTTGATGGGATTCAGTGAACGAGTTTTCCTCCCATTCATTCCTCCCTCAGTTTTCCCACCTCTGTAAACCTTTTAGCATAGTAAGGATTCCAAATGATTTACCCCTTCAAAAGACTTACATTACTCACAGCTATGAACCTTTCGTTATGCGTACAATTTTTCAGCGACTTTGTTCATCTTTTTATTGCCAAAGCCGTTCTAAAACTTAGAGAATTAATGAGAAAAATTATGTGTTCTGCATCACTGTGAACTCTAGTTCAGACATATCATACACCTCAAACATGAATAAATCCTCGAAAACTGGTAAAAAACGAAGAAAATATCTTTATTTTGTTTAGAGTGATAAGGACCTCTATGTAAGACAACATTTGCCGACGATTCTGGCTACGGAAGCTTTTTTCTCCACTGAGTTCTTTCTGTAGCTTCAATAAAATACCGTTGAACGAAACCTGTACATCCAAGGAGGTTCACTCTCCATCTTTGTGACAGAGTGTGACAGTGGATTATCGAGAGTCCCCCCTCGATAGACCAGTGAGGTTATCGCGGGTTAAGAAGGTCGATTAGGCTTCCCCATAAGCGACCCCGTCTTCACCGGACCAAAAAACTAATCGAGAACAGCCACACTGTCACACTCCTTCCCGCTTCCATACTTCTGGGTAGCAGAAGTAGGAGAGGGAAAATGGGGAATGAAAAGTAGTATGAAGTTCTGGTTCAGGAAACGACATCTGAACAACGTCAAGGTGACTAACCTCCATCGTAATGGTACTACCTCAATAATATTTTACTGGTGGAGAACGAAGTTCCTACATACGAGTAACGGCGGAGAAAAAATGCTGTCAGAGGTTGTTGTCCAGTGAATTGTGCTCATCTGATGGGCAACCTCTAGGTGATCAACCTCCATCGTTAGGATAGAACAACTACTGGGACTTGTAAATTGGGACACGGCATTACTCGCCGTCAAGTGGAGGATATATTTTAATTATATTGACACTCTGAAAGGGGGAATGGGGGTGGGGAAGCCAATAGATGTATGTATTATCAAAGGGACAGGATGACTGTAAAGGAATCCTTCTGGAAACCTTTGGGCTTATCCTTCTGGTAAGCCCGGAAAAAGTGGATGGAGTGTGGTGAATTGCTCAGCGCATACTACAAACCACGCTGTGGTGCCATGTGACAGAGTGTGACAGTGGACCCTCGAGAGTCCCCCTCTGGACCAGTGAGATTATCGCCGGTTAAGAAGGGATATCGATTAGGCTTCCCCAAGCGACCCCTTCTTCACCGGACCAAAAAACTACTCGAGAACAGCCACACTGTCACATCTTTCAGAAAAGACACATCTTCTCGAACAGGTGACGTTCCTGTTTCGGACATTATCATTTTGAGATGGTTCTATGTTTAATTATATATTATCTGACTGTACAGGATGGCCTATTTAGCGTATTCATCTTTGACGTTCACTATCACTTGAGTAGGTATGTACTCGTACTAAGAAAGGTACAACCAATCCCATCCCGGAACACCACCCTCAGGAGGTGTTTGAGAATTAATCCTCCCAAGCTTCAACCAGAGTTATTTATGAGGCTCAATGAGATCGTCCCAGAACCCACCTGAGACTGGAATTACTCTTGTGGAATATTCATGGGGGTTACTAAATTGCTACTGTTTTAGTTAAAATATCATTCGATTCTAAGACCATCAACTCAGTAAGCACAGTGTTGAAGAAGAGGAAATACATTACGATCGTTTTATTTCATCTGGTTGAATAAAAATTCGATTATACTAAATAGAAAACGGTAATTAGACTTCATGAGCGTTTGTTTAGAAAATGAGTAATCCTTTTGCCTGGGCCGCCTTCGTTTGATTCAGCAGGAAACAGTAGGAGTAATCAAGAAACCATGTGGGATGAGTGATGAATAGGAAAGACAGAACCAAAGGCAAGATGTATGATGGAACTCATTGAACCAGATGTGTCGTAATATTCGCGACATTTCCCGCGGATAGGGGCCGATGGCCCGGAAGAACTAATTTCCAGTGATGACTAATGTAACGAGAAATACTTCTTTGCGGAGATAAATGAAATGAGCTGTTAGGAAGACGGTGGGTGGCTTCGCGTGAGTTAAGAAGATAGAGGGCGGATAGCTATAAGACGGGAGAAGAATTAATGTCAGACAATTAGCGGGTTGGGTAGGAAGGTTAGCGCCATTAGCTCGTCAGATGGCGGTTGAAATGTGGCCTAGCAACCCAGACTTCACCTTCTCAATACTACATAACCTTCAAAGCGGAGCGCTTCCGTTTTCCCAAAAAGTACGCTCTCTGTTCTGCAGGCCTGGCCATTAGCTTCTCAATTTATTGTTCCAGATAGGAACCTTTCTGGCTGTTAACTTTACGTCCCTGTTTTCAAAAGTTTGAAGTGAGCTTTCTCAATCCGAACTACGAACGTTCGACTTAACTAGTCACAGTATGCACGTTGGATAAAAAGTCATTCAACCTTTGCTACCGTTCAACTTAACGTGAAAGCTTTTGAAATGGTGCAGGGTATATTCAGTGATAAAGACAGAGGCTTAAACAGAAGGATTGTCAACACACAAAATAATGAAAAGTTGAGGAAGAATTTACAACTTTTTTTTTAAATTGGTTTCCTCGGTTCTATAGCGACTGATTTAGTTCGCTTGTAGTTGTCCAATCAGGGACTGCAACCTGGTTGTTTGGTATCGTAGTTATGTGAAACAAGCAAGAGATGAGGGTATGTAAGGATTTTTTGTCATGTTTCAACAACATATTCGTTACCTACTCATCTTCATATTGTTATCCATTTCGCCTTCTAGACACAATAGGTTTCTCCTACAAGTCTGAGTGTTGATTGCTTGACCGCAATGAATGATGTTGTTTGGCCTGTAGGAATTCCCTAACTGATCATTCAGTTGAAAAATGCTCTTGAAACGAATTCATCGCTGCGTCAAAACCTGAAGCCCACGATGAAATATCGCCCAAGCCGTCTGCTCCTCTAATTAGAAAGGAAACGTCACGTTTAATTGATGGATTTTTCTCTCACTTGTTTTTTCCCAATTGTTACCAGTTTTTGGCCCCTTCCATTGTCAAACGGAAGATGATGAAAACGGCCCAATATCTCGTTCGGCTTCGATAAAGAAAACTCGACGATTTTCACGTTATTGAATTCTCCTTTCCGTCAACGGTGATTGATTCGCCTGGAAGTGTTTCAACTCTGGCAAAACATTTTTCTTTTAGAAAGAAAGTTTTACCAAAAGTGTTACTTTCCTCACCAATTTTTTCTGTTTCCGCAGTCAGTACACACTGACTCTCCTAAATGTGGGCTCGGATATTTAAAAACTTAACAACATGTTTAGCACACATCACCTAGATTTCAGATTCGATGTTTATTATACGTTAGTGTTAGGTAGCAGAAACTAAGTTGCAATTTATTATTAGTTCATAAAGTTATTACAACAAGGCATAAATGGTAACATCAGTATTTAACCCTTGGACATAACCTTAGACGTAAACCATGAGACAATTAAACTGAAACCCAGCACCTCAAGTTGGCACCGTTCCGAATCTCAATAATAGGAAGAAACATGAACCCTACCTCAAAGGAAGCCAAATAAGTACCAAACTTACCACAGTTAAAGGATATCCGATCCCACCATATTGTACACGAAACCTTCCACGGCACTGTAAGGTTTTGGAACAACTAGTTTGACCTTCTGTCAGTTCGAACGGTTGATGCAGTGATAACTTCGATAAGCATAGATTTGAAATCGCTAATAAAATTCTATCACACCATTTCCACTAGATGTTCGTATGTGAGTCACTGTATTACTTCTGTTTCATCAGTGTTTGAGCTGTTTTCAGTGTTGTGGTTTGCATGTGAAGCAAAGTTATGAACAAAATCTCATGTCATATTGCCATACCTTCCGGAGGAATTCGTCATCACTACCTGGTCAACCGCTACTGACGTTGGATTCCTCCGGAAGGTATGTTACTTCTTACGCTAGCGTAAATGACTCTTCAGATTTAATACCAAAAACGCTGCAAATCCCTACACAACGGTTTATTATTTTGTATAGAACTACCTTCTGTTACAGATCACACTTCTCTGTATAGAACACCCTCTGTTACAGATCACAGCTCTCGTGTAGATAACCCTTCTATATATGTAGATCGCAGACCCTCCTTAGCTTAGCTACTAACCCCGTACACGTTACTACTTACCTACCTAAATCACGTGTTGAATGTTGCTAAAATAATAAATTCTATCGATGACAAACAGTAGGTAAAACAGAAAAACGCTGCAAAGTCCTTGTCACATGGGGTTTATTATTCTACAGAAATGTTGGCTGTACATTTATTGTTTGTTTCATGTGAAATAATTGAAATAGCTATTTCTGATGGTTTCCACCAATTTTGGCCCCCAAAACACAAATTAGGTAGGTACGATCTTTTTTTTTTTGGTTTATTATTTTCAATAATGAACCATTGGAATCGAGCATGAAAAAAAAAATTCTTACCCCCCCTCAAAATTTGATGGTTTACGTTTCAAGGTATGTAGAATCCAAAACTGCAATAAAAATATTTCTGTCTGTCCGCCGTACGCCGTACGCCGTACGCCGTACGGGCCACTTTTCTTAGTTACCATGAAAAAAAATTGATGAAATTCGGGTTATAGGTTCCGTTCGGCGTCTAGTTGGTCCTCGAAGCTCGACGTTACTGTCAGTCATCTCTAAGGGGTTCAAAATAGGGGTTGAAATTTTCAAAACGCCTATACCATTTTTTTACGTGAATATTTTTACGGTTTTAAATAGTTCTTGAACTTGCGAGTTTTTTAAGACCATCCGGAGCATCGTACCTCCAGCCGTTCGTTCACAGTAAGGCCCCAAAGTTTGCACCGACAGGCATTTTCGACTCCAGTCTGAATGAAATTGTATACAATTCAAACCAAATCTCGTAACCAGAGACGCGCCCACAATAGGAATTTGTGAATACGGCCAATCATTGGTAGGGATCACCTGATTATATTGGCGGAGTATGAAGTCGAGTTGGTTGTTCTGTGATATTATTTCGCTTGAAAAATGATGGCTCTTTTGGAGTTTGTTGGTAGGTAGTGAAACTTGAACAAACGTTGAAGTATTATTGATGGGTAAATTATTACTACGGTAAATCATTACTCAACGGTAAATTATTACACAACGGTTCATTATACCATCTACGTAGAAGGGGCTGGAGTTTGTTGGTAGGTACTTTTGCAACTTTTTTCACTCCTCATCAACAATTTCTTTTCAGAACTTCATTATGTGTGTTTCTTTTTGTTAGGTACTGTTTGTCATCGGAACATTTAACTCGTGATTTAGGTAGGTACCTAGTAACGAGTACGGGGTTAGGTACTAACCTACGGAGTGTCTGCGATCTACATAATATGCATATAATAGAATAGTACATATCATATTATTTAGACGGGTTATCTATACATAGAGCTGTGATCTGTAACAGAAGGGTATTCTATACAAAATAATAAACCGTTGTGCAGGGATTTGCAGCGTTTTTCAAATTATCTTTGATCATTGGTAGTGCCATCATTTAATCGTCTTGATCCACGTGTTGACACTTTTGGTTTATTATTTTCAATAATGAACCATTGGAATCGAGCATGAAAAAAAAAATTCTTACCCCCCCTCAAAGTTTGATGGTTTACGTTTCAAGGTATGTAGAATCCAAAACTGCAATAAAAATATTTCTGTCTGTCCGCCGTACGCCGTACGGGCCACTTTTCTTAGTTACCATGAAAAGAAATCGATGAAATTCGGGTTATAGGTTCCGTTCGGGGTCTAGTTGGTCCTCGAAGCTCGACGTTACTGTGAGTCATCTCTAAGGGGTTCAAAATAGGGGTTGACATTTTCAAAACGCCTATACCATTTTTTTACGTGAATATTTTTACGGTTTTAAATAGTTCTTGAACTTGCGAGTTTTTTAAGACCATCCGGAGCGTCGTACGTCCAGCCGTTCGTTCACAGAAAGGCCCCGAAGTTTGCACCGACAGGCATTTTCGACTCCAGTGTGAATGAAATTGTATACAATTCAAACCAAATCTCGTAACCAGAGACGCGTCCACAATAGGAAATTTGGCGGAGATGAAATCATTGCTAGGGATCACCTGATTATATTGGCGGAGTATGAAGTCGAGTTGGTTGTTCTGTGATATTATTTCATTTGAAAAATGATGGCTCTTTTGGAGTTTGTTGGTAGGTAGTGAAACTTGAACAAACGTTGAAGTATTATTGATGGGTAAATTATTACTACGGTAAATCATTACTCAACGGTAAATTATTACACAACGGTTCATTATACCATCTACGTAGAAGGGGCTGGAGTTTGTTGGTAGGTACTTTCGCAACTTTTTTCACTCCTCATCAACAATTTCTTTTCAGAACTTCATTATGTGTGTTTCTTTTTGTTAGGTACTGTTTGTCATCGGCAGAATTATTTTAGCAACATTTAACTCGTGATTTAGGTAGGTACCTAGTAACGAGTACGGGGTTAGGTACTAACCTATGGAGGGTCTGCGATCTACAAAATATGTATAGAATAGTACATATCATATTATATAGACGGGTTATCTATACATAGAGCTGTGATCTGTAACGGAAGGGTATTCTATACAAAATAATAAACCGTAATGCAGGGATTTGCAGCGTTTTCTAGTGTTATTCTACAAATTGATGGTAATTTCGCAGGTATTTGACTCATAAAAAATCAATTTTGGGAGCTGAACATCTGGTACAACCTCAATTTTCCACTCCTTGGCCAAAATCGACTTCATATTCGATCTTCTCGTCCCCAAAAACATGGAAAACGATACCTCAAAAGCTCATGTTACCAAAATGTTGCTAAAACGCCAAAAGTACCTATTTTCACACACATTTTCACTCATAACACCCCTGGGTATATTCCGATCGGGCTGAAAAGTTTCGGGACACAACTAGGGCCCAAATGGAGCATGTGTGCGAAAGAACGACTTTTTTAGATCGAAAATGAAGCCTGTACACGTGATACGGCGGACGGCGTACGGCGGACGGCGGACGGACATTGCATTTTGGTTTATTATTCTGTGAATAATACACCTATGTAATCGCTCAGCAAAAAATTTTTATAACACCCCCTCAAACTTTTTTCTTTTCCGTTTCAAGGTGTGTAGATTCAAGAAATGCAATGTCCGTCCGCCGTCCGCCGTGCGCCGTCCGCCGAATCACGTGTACAGGCTTCATTTTCGATCTAAAAAAGTCGTTCTTTCGCACAGATGCTCCATTTGGGCCCTAGTTGTGTCCCGAAACTTTTCAGCCCGATCGGAATATACCCAGTGGTGTTATGAGTGAAAATGTGTGTGAAAATAGGTACTTTTTGCGTTTTAGCAACATGTTGGTAACATGAGCTTTTGAGGTATCGTTTTCCATGTTTTTGGGGACGAGAAGATCGAATATGAAGTCGATTTTGGCCAAGGAGTGGAAAATTGAGGTTGTACCAGATGTTCAGCTCCCAAAATTGATTTTTTATGATCAAATACCTGCGAAATCACCATCAATTTGTAGAATAACACTAGAAAAAGTGTCAACACGTGGATCAAGACGATTAAATGGCACTACCAATGATCAAAGATAATTTGAAAAAAAAAAAGATCGTACCTACCTAATTTGTGTTTTGGGGGCCAAAATTGGTGGAAACCATCAGAAATAGCTATTTCAATTATTTCACATGATACAAACAATAAATGTACAGCCAACATTTCTGTAGAATAATAAACCCCATGTGACAAGGACTTTGCAGCGTTTTTTGAATCTACACACCTTGAAACGGAAAAGAAAAAAGTTTGAGGGGGTGTTATAAAATTTTTTGCTGAGCGATTACATAGGTGTATTATTCACAGAATAATAAACCAAAACGAAACACAAATGAAGTTCTGAAAGGAAATTGTTGATGTGGAGTGAAAAATATTCAGTCCCGGATGGGTGTAGATCTCCAGAACTTTGGAGTTCTAGTTCGTCACGTAGACCACTGCGGTACAGTGCCGACCTGGCCGAGGGATAAGTGATGTGCGCTCTCAACGTAGCTTGATGCCTGCATACAACCTGCTCTTTAGGGCAAATTTCATAGCAAATTGTATGGCAACATCGTAGAATGCTCCGGATGGTCTCAAAAATTCAGAAAAAAATCATATTGTTTAAAAATGCGAAAAATCATTCAAAATAAAATGGTCCTAGATAGGGATACTCCGGATATTTCCAGTGCTATTTTTCACCCCTAGAGTTGAATGACAGTAACGCTGAGCTTTGAGGACCAACTAGTGCCCAAACGGGACCCGTATACCAAAGTTCGTGAATTTTTGTTCATGGGAACTAGGTAAAAGCCGTGGACGGCGTGCGGCGGACGGAAGGAAATATTTTTATTCTATATTCGTATTCTACGTCCCCTTGACAAGTAACCCATGAAATTTTGAGGGAGGGTTAAACAAAAAAGTTTAATGGTCGATTTCAAAGGTTCATTATTGAAAATAATAAACCAAAACTCATGTGACCCAGACCGATCCAGGTGTTCTACTCGTATCATCCGATGAGCCTGTACCCTCAACCGATAAGACATGATAGTGCATGATAGTGACATGATAGGTCAACCGATGACCTGGGCAAGTGCAAAGTTACAGAATCGGATCTTCTATATTATTGGATGGGGAGTGCATAAAGCCGACATTTACTGAGTTTGTGAATATTCAGTCGAACACTACCGGAAGCGGTAAACACCACGAAACCACCGCCACATAATAATCATATTGCTCAAGTACCTACACGAAGAGCGCTGGGGTGTTAGCATGCAGCGAATAATTCATACTGCATGATGTGTGGGATCGTTGCTGGTTGCATCACTCACGTACGCGCGCGACATAGCGAGATTTTAGTTCTCGAACATTCCTAAGATCAGTTACTACAGAAATAGACAGGGTTTTCCCGGTCAGTTCCTATATTACCCATTGTGAATAGTGTTTTCAAGTCAGGGCTCGTCTTTACAAAATTCCTGTACTCTCAGCTGGTAGGTACCTCCTATTTTTGCAAATAATCAAGGCAAAGGTTAATTTTCAGTCAGAGATAACGGCAATAGAAGCTAAGTTAGTTCAAAAGGTATATTTTGCATCCGACGTGAGAACAACTGATGACGACTGCGAGTACCCGAACCTTGATTCTCAGTACATTATTATCGGAAATAGCAGGTGAATATCTACATCAATCCTCATATTGCTATAACAATATCTGTATGGGTTTTCAATTAGAACACGCTCGATCAACGCCCGCAACCAAACTGTTCCAAATCAATATGCTGATTTGTACGCTGTCCTCAACGCTTTGGTCACCAATGAGCCCAGTGGAGGCCAATGCAAGGTGAAACGTCCGTTGATCAATAAACCGCCAGAGCTTGGGTTCACCAGAGCTCACTCACTCTGATTACAACTTTGACTGAGGGCTTGGAGTGAGAGAAAACAGAAGGGCGGTTCGGAGACAGCCTCGTGTGGATCATTGCTTCCTCATCTGAGGTAAAAGCAGGTGAGTAATCGAAATCATGTTGGTGGATGCAGGTTTGGAGAGTGTATGAATCGTTTTCCTGATATCGTTGAATCGTAATTCTCTTTAGGTTTCCACACTCACTAGGATGCAGGGGTACGAAATGTTTAGGAACTATACTCGGATTTGGGAAGAATACTAATTATTTTGAAATTATTGGCTCCATTATCTCCATGTTCTCATTCTTGTTTTATTTCATATTAATTTACGGAATAAATGAAACATCCGAACTGAATGGAACTTGGAGTAAACTAGAGTCGAATTTTAAAATCATAAACCAGTGTGTAAAAATTGGGATAGGAATAACCATTATGACAGAGATAGAGGTGGTGCAGAGATTAGGGCGTGCTATAATAGCACTACGGGTAGGAGTGATGACAACTGCTGGCATAGGAAGGAATAGCACCATTCCTACTAAGCACTTGCTGCTATAGGTAGGAATAGCAATTGCTACTATAAGAACACACATCCATTTAATTTAATTCAATAATTTAATTTAATTCAATTGTTCAATAATTAAATAATTAATTTTTTGTAACTATTCATGTAGCATAATGTAAATAATAAACCGCTGTGTAATAGTTTACCGTTGTGTAATAATTTACGGTTGTGTACTAATTTACCCAATAATACTTCAACGTTTGTTCAAGTACCAAAAGTACCTATCAACAAAATCCAAAAGAAACATCATTTTGCTTCCGAGTCTGCGAAGCAGCGGAAGCCTTGTGTTCACTTTCGTGAGCCAAAAAATTTTTGTCTTCAGAAATCAAAATTTCCACTTGCATTTTGCGTTTCAAAGCCTACTGAACAAATTTGGTTCCGTGTCTGTCGGTCTGTGGGTCTGTGAGTCTGTGAGTCTGTCTGTCCGCATTTCCTTGTTACAGCCATAACTTCCACGATTTTGAATTGATTCAGCTCAAATTTTGAGGGATGGTGCGGATAAGGCCCCTTGAGGTCCCATACAAATTTCAACATGATTGATCCAGCGGTACGCCCTGCGCATGCGCTAACGTTAAATTCAACAAACACGCATAACTTTCACAATTTTGATTCAATTTCGCTCAAATTTCCAAGGGTTGTTTGGACAAGGCCTAGTGAGTTCCAGTATGAATTTCAGCATGATCGGACCCTCGGTCGCTCTGCGCATGCGCTGGCGTGAAATAGATTCAATTTCCTTGTTACAGCCGTAGTAACCAAAGATTTCACCCAATTTCAATGTAATTCTCAGGGATTAAGCGGGTAGGGCCCATTGAGGTACCATATAAATGTCAACATGATAGAGCCAGCGGTTCGCCCTGCGCATGCGCTAACGTGAAATTTTTCAAACACGTATAACTTTCGCAATTATGTATAATGGACGTAATGTTATGTAATATGTATATTTCATGTAATGTTATGTAATGTTATGTTATGTAATATGTATATTTCACGTTATGTAATGTTATGTAATGCAATGTAATGTAATGTAATGTACTGTAATGTAATGTACTGTAATGTAATGTAATGTAATGTAATGTAATGTAATGTTATTTTGCTTCCAAGTCTGTTCTATTTTATAATGGGTCACTCTGATTGTGACGAGGAAGCTCCTGTGCCATCACCTTGGCAGTGTATTTCAAATGGAATAGTATCACGGAACAACCAACTCGACTTCATACAGCCATCCGTGATTATAATTAGGTGCTCCCTAGCAATGATATCTGGGCTGAATGGGGCAGCTCGACGGTAGTAACCATAGCAGGTAAATAATAAACCGTTGTGTAATAATTTGCAGCGTTTTTTATTGCATTTTCGGATTCGGCATACCTTGAAACGGAAACCACAAAATTTTGAGGGAGGGGTTAAAATTTTTTTTTCATGATCGATTTCAAAGGTTCATTATTGAAAATAATAAACCGAAAACCAGTACCTGTCCGAAAAATCCACCTGCTCGTTCGTTCTTTCATGACGTTATGTTCCAAGTATTGCGGGCTTTACGGCTACTGATGAAATGATAGAACGGAAATTGTTTATGCGTAGCATCAGTATCGTCATGACAGGCACTTGAAAAATTCAAACCGTTTCATTCCATACTGAGAGGTTGTGGCTGCCGTTCTCTACCAACCATTTGCCCTTTAATTTTCATTTTATTCGTGAGGGGGGGGGGGGGCTCCCCACCCTTCCACCACAACTTCATTTCTAAGTCTAAAGTTGTCCACTTAAGACTACCGTTTTTTAATGACCGGTGTCTCAGACCTTCGACCATCTCGAAGAAAAGTGGTGTGAGAAAGAAGGAAGCTCTCAGTTTTCTTCCGCAAAAGCACTTCTGGGTTCCCACGGACCGTTAAAGGACAATTTGAATGTTAATAAAGGGTCTTAGTGAAGGAGAGTTTGATAACAGGGAAGAACCGAGGGAGTGAAACTCTACCGCCGACGTTACATGACTCCTTGAAGAAAAACTTGGTAACTTGTTGGAGGGGCTTGCGAGAAAATTGGTCCGCCGACTCATGTCTCATAGCTAACAACGTACAAAAGAGATCCCTTAGCGATGGCATCAGTGTTGACAAGGGCTGACCAACTTGGAAATATACACAGGTGTTACTAATGTCATATCGCTCTCTGCCGCCCAACGGTATATCAGAGCGACCCCACGAAAGAGTATAACCATCAAGGAATATATTAGTATGCACCTACAAACACTAGTTGCATTACAAACTGCAATAAAGACCACATTAAGGACCGCAACTTGAATTTTGGAGGATTCGAACCATTATAAGGGTGAAGTAACTTACGGTTTACTTGAAAGACGTGTCTTGAATATAAACGAGAGGACGAATATTGACATGGAAGCTATCTGAATGTCAAACTTGACAGAAGAGAATTGCCACAAAAAATCTTTACCATGGGTACAGTATATAGGAGATGAATTTCAAGACTGGGGACTCAACAAGGATTGAATAACAAAAGCGATCCAAGACAATAAACCCCATTGGAATAACTCTGCATGGTAACATCATTTCACATCGCTTTTTCATTGCATGAATAATTTAAAATACTGTACACGCTATTCACATCCATCTACACATGAGGGTTTTCATTCATCCGTCAACGTTCGATATCTAGTGGTTTACAAGCACAGTGATGTATACAGACTTTCGAACATCAAAATTACATCAAACATTCATGAGCAGTCGTTACGTAATGTTGGACCCAAGCACAATGATGTACTTATACAGACTTTCAAACATCGAAATTACATCAAAATGCATGAGCAGTTGTTGCGTAATGCTGGTCGATACCATCACCGTTCACGGGCGAAGGGCGGAGGAAAAGAGTTGTAAGAGAAATTAAAATAATTCACCACGTTAATTTCACAATAATTTTCCATAGATCGAATAAGTGTAACCATACTTGTTGAGAGTTATGCATTATACTTGAAGTTTGAATTGATGCATTATTTAAATCATGAATTTACATTAACAGTCCCTAAATCAATATCACCGAATTATAGGTACTTTTCTGTTCTTACTCAATGTGATGATTATTGCACGTACATTTATTTAAAATGCGCATCAAAATCTTTCAAGTCACATGGTCAATGAGCTGGTGAAAAGGATTAGAAACGAATTCGGCAGCTCCAGTCCCTACTTGGCAGGAAGTCACCACTGATCTGATGTAATTATCACTAGTCAGACCCTTCTGGATGTACTCATGCGGGATTTGGGGCTCTTTGCCAAGCCCCCACGTAAGAAGAATCCAGAAGCAACAAAACCGAGGGTTACAACTAACCAAGGACGCACCTTGGTTTGTCCGTAATGAGTACCCATGAATTGTGTTTATATTAGTTTATTATTTTCAATAATGAACCTTTGGAATCGAGCATGAACCCCCCCCCCCCCCCTAAATTTTATGGTTTACGTTTCAAGGTATGTAGAATCCGAAAATGCAAAAACATTTCTGTCTGTCCGCCTTCGCCGTACTGAGCACTTTTCTTAGTTGCCATGAAAAAAAAAATTAACGAAATTCTGGTTATAGGTTCCGTTCGGGGTCTAGTTGGTCCGCGAAGCTCGGCGTCACTCTCAGTCATCTCTAAGGGGTTAAAAATAGGAGTTGAAATTTTCAGAACGCCGTAGCTCGAAAACTTTCGATAGAAGGGTATGGTTTTTTTACGTTATGAAATTTTCTTGAGCTAAACAATTTTTTGAGACCACCCGGAGCATTGTACGTCCAACCGTTCGTGTGCACCAAAAAGTTTCGTCAACACGATCGTGAATCAAACGGTATACATCCGGCCCGGATATACCACCACTAGGGAGCACCTGATTATAATCAAGGAAGGCTGTATGAAGTAGAGTTGGTTGTTCTGCGATATTATTTCATTTGATAAGTAGAAGTGATGGACTATTGGATTTTGTTGGTAGGTACTTGTGAAACTTGAACAAACGTTGAAGTATTATTGATGGGTAAATTATTACACAACGGCAAATTATTACATAACGGTAAATTATTACACAGCGATTCATCTACCAAGAAGGGGCTGGATTTTGTTGATCGGTACTTTTGCAACTTGAACAACCGTTGAAGTATTATTGATGGGCAAGTTATTACACAACGGATCATTATACTTGACCACGAGGGTAGGTATTGACCATAGAAAACAGTGATCTACGCAGAAGGGGCATCTATTTCAATCCACTTCAACAATTTTCCTTCAGAACTTCATTATTTGCGTTTCTTTTTTAGTTAATATTTGTCATCGACAGAATTATTTTAGCAACATTTAACTCATGATTTAGGTAGGTAGTACCTCGTAACGAGTACGGGGTTAGGTACTAACCTACGGAGGGTCTGCGATCTACATAATATGTATAGAATAGTACATATTATGTTATATAGACGGGTTATCTATACAGAGATCTGTGATGTGTAACAGAAGGGTGTTCTGTACAAAATAATAAACCATTGTGCAGGCATTTGCAGCGGTTTTTTTTTTTTTAGACCTCCGGGAGCACTGTAGAGGTATAGTAAAGTAACAGCTTCAGTAACCTGAACAGTAACTTGATCAGCTGTCCTCCAATGGGAGGATCAGAATTTAATCTGATCATTTCGCTCTTGGTTTTTCATTGTCTCACCTCCTTGTGTGGAGATGGGTTCGCCCAACAGCTACATGGGTCATACTTGGACATGTCACCACGTGTCGCGGAGTTCATCCGTACAAGTACCTACTAACCACGCTCGAGGTATCTTAACATCGGTGATCTCACGGTAACCGCTTTATTCCACCTGATAAGGCCGTTGGGCTGAGCCTTGTCCGTCCAGCCTTTCGTTCACAGTAAGGCCCTGTAGTTTGCACCGAAAAGCTTCGTCAACATGACTGTGAATGAAAAGGTCTGCATCCAGCCCAGCTATCATTGCTAGGGGACAAATTATTATAATCACGCACGGATGTATAAAATTGAGTTGGTTGGTTGTTCGGTGATATTATTTAATTTAAGAATGATGGTTATTTTGGATTTAGTCGATAGGATTTTGTAACTTGAAAGACTTATGCTTCATGATGAACAACAAATAATTAGGCACCTAATGATAGAATTCTTGAATCCACCGCATATTTATGACCTTATGACTGTCATTGCCCGTCCGGCTCCACTACTCGATTTAGGGCTTTTCTGGGGTGAGCATGAGGGTAGGTATTGACCACAGAAAACAGAGACCTACACACATGGGACATAGCCTACACAGGTAAATAATAAACGGTTATGTAATAATTTGCAGCGTTTTTTGAATGAAGTAGGTTCCATTCTAAGAATCACTAACGCACACAAACCCTTCTACCATGATAAGGTAAGAGCGAAAAGGAGGGGAAAGTGTATAATATAAAATATAATTGGGAATAAAACTTTTGCGCTACGATTCAAGTGGGTGTTTATCATACCATGAATTCTTAAGCGTGTTGTGGCCCACAAAATAAAGTTACTCGTCTGACGTTACTGATCATCAATTATTACATTATACGAGTAGATTCGTTCTTTTAATGAGTGAATTTCATAAGGTGATGTCTAGGTTTACTGAAAAGGACTCTATTTGGTGGTGACATGTCAGGCACGATATTGGTTTCGATTAACTCCCGTTGACTCGCATTACCGGCACAATCTTCATATTCTACGTATTGATGAAATGAAATGAGAGAGCTGCTTCGCATAGCGCTCTTCTTAGAAAGTTGGTTTGGCGAGAGGGGCTCTCATTTCCAACCAACACAACCCCAACTCCTTATTGGATTTCGACGAGCGAAGGTAGAAATTGGTGATCCTGCTAATAGAAGTTTCTGGAGGGTTGTGGAAGAAAGGGGATAGGGGGGGGGGGGGGTATATGTGGATTGCAAGGTTCATCCTGCATACGAGTCACGTACAGGGTTGGAGTTGCAGCGTAAGGTTTGGAGGCCACATCCCAACCCATCCACTTTTCTCATAGGTATGCATAGCGTTGATCGAAACATCGGAATTCCACATCCAAGTCTATAATACTCTGCATTTGGACACCTTGTTGGTTTCCCGATCGAAATTAGCCACCTATGTTAGAGAATTCGAAGTAAAACTTGGAACATTCCTAGCACGGTTTGGGACGAATAACGGCAATATAATTATTTAATCTCGAAATTCCCATAGAAAAATAGCGTGGTAAGTAACACACATACCACACTACACAACACGTACCATACCACACCACCATACTCCACATACCATTCATGAAAACCTCTGTTTCCTGTATAGGCTGACCAACAGAAGGTAGCGAATTTCCACAGGAAGGAGCAGAGACATCATCCAAACCGGGCCACCCTAGTTTGTGAACATCCTTCGAAAATCGTGGATCAGTTCGTCATTCGTTTCAGTTCCATAAGATCGTTAAGGGGCATAGTGTAAACTTCGATTGATTCATTTGAGGATAAATTAATTCAAATACTTTGAGCTATCTTTAGTAGTTAATATCTTTAGTTTTAGGAAAATATTGAAATCATCTATGGAGGAGTAAAGTGATAGGTACGAGACATGGAGTGAAGAACTCTTACTTTTGGTTTACCCAGATAAAATCAAGTCAGAAATGATTAGTTGTTCCTCACTTTTACTAATACATAACCATAATCAATTACAGCGAAATAGGTACCCAAACGTATATTTTTTGGACTAACATTGAAAAGAACTTGTATCACTGCTTTAGAGGCAAATTATCTCCATAATAATTTGAATGCGCTTTGTCCTGTTAAGTATATGAAATATGAAAATGCCTACGACTCAATTGCGACTTGGTCACTGAACGTTCATTAATGATTGAATAAACAGGATCACAGGTCATCTGTTCCTGATTCAAGTTCAGCTTACAGCAACCCATCTCCACGTTCACTTAAAGTTGAATAAAAAATAAAAGAAAATTCCGCAGAAAACTATGACGAACGCGAAAGCAAACGTCAGATTCATGTTCGCTGTAACTAAAAAATATAAATGTGTTTAATAATAATTATACACATTTATATTTATCATAACAGAACAGGGATCCTGGGTCTGACGTTTGTTTTCGAGTTCATATGATTCCATTTATTCTCTCGAATAAATGGAAATCACAATATTGTTTCGCTATCACGAGAATGTCAGTTGGTCTGGAATTCCCTTTGTACGTTTTTTCATTTAATTAATAATTGTAAAAAGAATGTAAAATGAAATGAAGCTTCGGTTGCCCCAGTCCATTATATTCGGATGTTAGGTGCGGGGGAATAACGTGACAACATTACAGTCCGTGTGTGCGTACGAGTGATGCTGAGGGTTGTCGTTCATCGTGGAAGAAGTTAAATGTGCAGATAAATAACGTGAGGTGCGTCGTAGTTCGGATGACCGCCCGTCCGGGTTGGGTAGTTTTAAACGGAAACTTTGTATCCACATTTCACACTCCGTAATAAGTTGGACTCGTTCTCCGGGATGAAATGTTTAGGCGCTTGAGCAATTGTATCCGTCAAGAACGGGGGTAGAGCCGCGAGTAACTTAATTACAACGTAAAATAGTTCTCTGACAAACTGTGGAACTGCTGCAGAACTGTTACTAACTTTAGTAACGCTTGATACTATACATAAATACTAACCACATATATGGGGGATTCGCTGCACGATAAAAAATACTGCTCTAGCGAAATTTCTAATCACAGGTGTATGTACTTATTAATTTAAGGAGTACCTACTGATTATTGGTGTGAGTGTAGGGTAGTGCACCAAAGTAGACTCGTTGAATGTATACTCATAAAAATAATTAAAAAATACGATTAAATTCTGTAAAATCATAAAAAATCCAGGGTGGTAATTTCTTATAAATAAAGATTATTTGAATTTTTTTAATATTGGAGGGAGTTCAAATTTTTCTTATTAGGTAATCAAATTGGAGGACCGCTGCATGACCGGAACTTTTTTCGTGACAACTTCGCTGCAATAGTTCAAGTGAAACGAAACATAATATTATTCTCCACACCATTCACCTCATGAGAGCATCTACCGACCTCCCCTGCTCCATATGAAGATGAAAACGGGTGGATAAAGAAAATACCAAGTTGAGTGGCGCTGTTTGCTTCCGGCTTTCACATTGCACTCAAGTCTAATTCCATTATACCACCCCGACAACACACCCTTTCGTTTAATATTCACCGAAGCACTTAGCCCAACAACTGCCACATTACCTAAATAAATGAAGCGCTATATATAGTCGCACCTTCTAATTCCATTTCCTCGCGGGATAGGCGATTGTTGCAATAACCGAGGAAAACGAGTCCCACGGAGATGGTCATCATTTTGACTTTCATAAGCGCAAATGCAGTCACACATTGTGCTTTCTCTACCCATTGTATATATACTAGGTACTACATACATATTTTGCTTCCAAGTGTAACAGTAAATCAACCGTTGGTTGGAAGGAGCTCAGCACTTAACTGGGCAACCATCATGGTACTAACAAACCCGCATTATGGTACTATTCAACCAATGTCATACATAGGTATTAGTAGGTAATACATCATATCCATTACCTATCAACTCACCAAATGAAATCTACGCAGAAGGGGAATCTATACAGGTAAATTATTACACAACGGTTACCTTATGCTTCATGAATAACTAAAAATAATTAATGATTTAATTATTGAACCCCGCGCGTTTGTATGAAACTTGAATTCCCGGGCCGGCTCCAGTACTCCATTTAGGGCTTTCCTGGGGGGGAGCTAGGGTACTGACCACAGAAAACAGTGATCTACGCAGAAGGTACATAATAAACCGTTGTGTGATTATTTGCAGCGTTTTTTATTGCATTTTCGGATTCTACGTACCTTGAAACGTAAACTATCAAATTTTGATGGGGGGGGGGGGGGTTAACTTTTTTTTTCCATGCTCAATTCCAAAGGATCATTATTGAAAATAGTAAATCAAAATCAACCCTTGACATCCGTAACAAATTATCAAGGGTGCGAGAAATCAAATAATAAACAAATAGTAGGTAGGACCTAAAAACGTAAACGTCCCGACGAAGGATGGAAAAACGCCTGAGGTATATGAACAGCTGATATAACTTTTGCAGGCAGAATGTCTTCGATCGAATAAAACACGCAATCGAATAAAATGCCTCAACTGAAAAGTGAGGCGAACAGTTTGCAGGCAAAACGACTCATCGCCGGTTTTGATGAGTTGAGGTGTTTTGGCTGACCAAATAGATAGCCAAAAAAACAGATGAGTTACATGATATTATGGCACCTAATGTGAGTCGCTTTGCCGGCACGGTTCGTAAGTTCAGTTGTTTTACCGGCAAAATCTCTGCTATCCTGCTTTCCTGAAGGGAATTCAAAGGCTCTCCCAAGAGAATTTTCCGTTTTGATCTCGCCACTGGAAAAGCAGGTCGAAAAGAGGTATGCGGGATACGTGAAAACCGATTTTCATGTAAAACTTTTGCGATGAGTCGTCCTGCAGAAGCAGTAGACCTACTCCTACTGACACATACCTGCCTACAATTCGCTCCCACGCCTACTGTTCTCGTACAAAGAAGAGTATTTGTAAGGAGTAAGCCTAATCTTTAGCATGAATTTATGCACAGGATTTTTTTTAAATTGTTTAACAAAATATTTCATTCATATTTCGGGTGTGCATAGGTCTTGGGTGGTATGGGTGATACATAATAATGTATTATTCATGTATTATTTAAATCAGTTTGAGCCATCTCAAAACGTACTCTTCTCAAAACAACGATAGCTCAACGGAACAACCCACCTTCACGAACTTCATCAATTCCAACGTGTTTTCACTCATTGGCAAGTCCGCGACAACGGAGTGTGAATGTTCGGAACATCCCGTAACATTTATCTTGCAGGGAGGTCCATTATTCTCTAAAGCCAAACGGCTGGGGAGCTCCTCTCCCTCTTCCAACCTCAACTGGATTTTCACCAATCCGGATTTAATTGATTGATTACCCGACCATAACCTTCCAGAAAGTGAACCTAATTGACTGATAGTCTCCCCTACTTCCCCATCCATGCCGAGTTAATTAACCCCGGTTGGATGGTTGGAATTTCGATGCCTCGCGAGAGGTGATGGAGGGAGGAATTAGCTTTAAAAATGCATGCAGACGGGTGCCGTAATGCATTCATTACTCGGCTCCGGCTCTTTATTATTAGATCATGGAAATCTAGACTCCCCCCTCATCCCGTCGTGCCGCATGCTGCAAAATGGATTTCGTTTCCCACGCGAACTGCGAGCCCATCCAGCACCAGGTGTGCACCTACTGAAGGTCAATGGTTTTCAGAATATAGGAGTGTTCAAAAAACGGGGCTGTCTTACAGTCACCTGGGAATGATTAATGTAGTGAATATCAAACCACGCATGAATGTCAAAGCATGCTTTATTGATTGAAAATTGGAACATAGATTGATTGAAAATGGCGAATTAGCTTGCTATAATCATTATAAATGATAATATAGGTGTGTAGAGTGCTACACTCTATCCAACGAACGATGATCCCTAAGTTTTTGGGGGCTTTTGCCTCAAGGCATGTAGCGCCCACAGTCATTAGGTAGGGAAGAGGGTGAAAGAAAGAAAGGGCTGCTCGAAGTGTTCAATGAAAAACTATTTCTAAACTAACTATATCTAATTATTTCTTTATCGCCGATTTAAAAAAATTAATCTTAACTAATATAATTGATTTAGCGCCAAAATCAGAATCTACGGAAATTTTGGAAAAAGTAAATGTAACATAGAATTATTTTATTACATGTGGAAATACTGATTTCCATACGCACACAGTTTGGTGATTTTCTACATTATAAAACAATTTTCTACATAAATAAAAAAGCTGCAAATCCCTGCACAACGGTTTATTATTTTGTACAGAATACCCTTCTTTTACAGACCACAGCTCTCTGTATAGATAACCCGTCTATATAATATAATATGTACTAGTCTATACATATTATGTAGATCTCAGACCCTCCGTAGGTTAGTACCTAACCCCGTACTCGTTACTAGGTACCTACCTAAATCACGAGTTAAATGTTGCTAAAATAATTCTGTCGATGACAAACAGCAACTAAAATGGCGAAAAGAAACGCAAATAATGAAGTTCTGAAGGAAAATTGTTGATGTGGAGTGAAATAGATGCCCTTTCTGCGTAGATCACTGTTTTCTGTGGTCAGTACCTACCCTCTGGTCAAGTATAATGAACCGTTGTGTAATAACTTGCCCATCAATAATACTTCAACGGTTGGTCAAGTTGCAAAAGTACCGATCAACAAAATCCAGCCCCTTCTTGGTAGATGAACCGTTGCGTAATAATTTACCGTTGTGTAATAATTTACTGTTGTGTAATAATTTGCCGTTGTTTAATAATTTACCACTGTGTAATAATTTACCCATCAATAATACTTCAAAGTTTGTTCAAGTTTCACAAGTACCTACCAACAAAATCCAATAGTCCATCACTTATCAAATGAAATAATATCGCACAATAACCAACTCGACTTCATACAGCCTTCCTTGATTATAATCAGGTGCTCCTTAGTGATGAAATCCCGGCCGGGTTTATACCGTTTGATTCACGATCGTGTTGACGAAGCTTTTTGGTGCACACGAACGACTGGACGTACAATGCTCCGGGTGGTCTCAAAAAATTGTTTAGCTCAAGAAAATTTCATAACGTAAAAAAAACCATACCCCTCAATCGAAAGGTTTCGAGATACGGCGTTCTGAAAATTTCAACCCCTATTTTGAACCCCATAGAGATGACTGACTGTAACGCCGAGCTTCGAGGACCAACTAGACCCCGAACGGAACCTATAACCCGAATTTCATCGATTTCTTTTCATGGTAACTAAGAAAAGTGGCCCGTACGGCGTACGGCGGACATACAGAAATATTTTTATTGCATTTTCGGATTCTACGTACCTTGAAACGTAGGTAAACCATAAAATTTTGGGGGGGGGGGGGGGGGGGGGGGAAGAATTTTTTTTTTCGTGCTCGATTCCAATGGTTCATTATTGAAAATAATAAACCAAAAATAAAAATAATTAATAAATTATAGTGGGTTCGCAGTCAAAGAGCCTGAAAATTTATTCAAAGGAAGGTAAAAAAAATTATTATCGATCTTCGTATGAATGTGAGATACTTACATTTGGCAATCAATACCTAGAAAAGTAGAAATTATTTATTCGTCCACTAATTGCTTATATTTCTTGTAATGAGCTCACTTGATAGTGGTACTCCACAAAAAGTGAATAATTTTTTTTTTAAATACATTTTGGAATTCTAACGCTCTTTTTAACGGTAGGTACTATGTATTATCTTTCTCATTATGTACCTTCCAAGTCCATCGGCGGTTTTCTGAAGTCATGACCAACAAGGGGTTTTCGAAAATTTTCTAAGAAGAATTTTTTGTTGCAAATTAGTCGTAGAATCGATCCTTGAAGTAAGGTGCTTCCATTCCGAGACAACCTGCATAATACTATTATACAATACCTACTTAATACTACGAAAATTATGTATTCGTTTTTCTCAAAGTCAATAGCGGTATTTAATTTTAAGGAAAAATTTACTCAGATCAGTAGACTACGATAACTCTGATTGTTCAGTGGGTGGAAAGAAAATTGCCATTAGATGGCAGTTGAGGGTTTACCTAGGGGTTGGGACGAGGCCGGAGCAACGTTGCCACCTAATGGCGGGGAAAAGCCTTCCGTTTCGATGAATCTTCCGTCAGACACAGTGTAGAACTGCAGACTACACAGACTAAAAACGTCTGCCAATTCGAGTAGCCAGTATAGCTTCCTCACTTGAATCACATGAACGTATAGAATTGTTGGGTAGGTTCATTCAGTGGTATTTGAGCATTCGGAACCAAACCTTTACAGTCCACGTTTCCACCTCGTAGAGATATGGACCAGACATAGGTAGTATTTGAGCATTCGGTAACGAATGTTAAAGCTTTAGGTGCTTGTCACAGAAGAACGGCTTCATTTTAATAAATACGGCTCTAACCTACTCAGTTCTGCCGAGTATCTTTACCAGGGTTTCACTGATCCGAACTAAATCACTCGCGAAGAAATCGTGGAAACCCATATCAAAGAAAAACGGAGTTATTGAAAAAATAGTATATTTCCACTAATACACGAAAAAACGCGAAAAACACTGTTATACCGTTTTCGGTGATCAAACCATCGTTAAACAAACAATAATCGTCTGTAAGAGCCATCGGGCAATTTCACATTTGCTCCTTGGTGCCAGTGCAGGTTCTCAGTTATCCCTCAGTCTTTACCATCCAGCCCCATTCATTGGAGAGCCTGTATCATTGTGACATGCTGGACACTGTCAACAGCTTTCTGGTAGTCAAGGAAGCCAATCCACACGTCCTTTCAGTAACCCAAACCATTTTGAACCAACACGTTCAGGCTGAAGATTGCCTCTCAATTACCGAAACACGACCTAAACCTAAATTGCGTTGCTGCAAAGTTATCCTCACATTTCCTCTGTAAGCGGCTGAAGAACACGCAAGAATATCTTCAACATATGGCTCATAGTTCCTATAACTGAAACAAGTTTACTTGCTTCGAGGCTTCAAAGAACCTCAGAACTAAGGTTTTGGTTTATTATTTTCGATAATAAACCTTGGGAATCGAGCGTGAAAAAAATTTAACCTCCCCTCAACATTATGATTTAATGGTTAGTAGAACCCAAAAATATAATTTAAAACATTTCTGTCCGTCCGCCAAACGACTTACCTGCATCGCAGCCGGAGCGTTGTACGTCCAGCCGTTCGTTCGCAGTAAGCCCCTGCAGTTTTGCTTCGTTAACATGTGTGTGAATAAAAATACTGATGCTACAGAATGCATCCAGCCCAGATATCACTGCTAGCTGATTTAAATCACGCATGGCTGTATAAATTCGAATTGGTTGTTCCGTAATATATTCCATTTGAAGAATGATAGTTAGGTCCTACGTCTGATTTACAACAAACAACAAATTTGGTTCAACATTAATGATAGAATTATTGAACCCACCGCATAGTTATGAAATGTAATGGTCCGGCCGGCTCCAGTACTAAATTTAGGGCTTTCCTGGGGGAAGCAAGAAGGTAGATATTGACCACAGAAAACAATAATTATTATCTACGCAGAAGAAGCATCTATACAGGTAAATAATAAACCGTTGCGTAATAATTTGCAGCGTTTTTGATCAAGCGCACATCTCAAAGTATGATACTATTATTTGTATTTTGGTTTATTATTTTCAATAATGAACCATTGGAATCGAGCATGAAAAAAAAAATTCTTACCCCCCCTCAAAATTTGATGGTTTACGTTTCAAGGTATGTAGAATCCAAAACTGCAATAAAAATATTTCTGTCTGTCCGCCGTACGCCGTACGCCGTACGCCGTACGCCGTACGGGCCACTTTTCTTAGTTACCATGAAAAAAAATTGATGAAATTCGGGTTATAGGTTCCGTTCGGCGTCTAGTTGGTCCTCGAAGCTCGACGTTACTGTGAGTCATCTCTAAGGGGTTCAAAATAGGGGTTGAAATTTTCAAAACGCCTATACCATTTTTTTACGTAAATATTTTTACGGTTTTAAATAGTTCTTGAACTTGTGAGTTTTTTAAGACCATCCGGAGCATCGTACGTCCAGCCGTTCGTTCACAGTAAGGCCCCGAAGTTTGCACCGATAGGCATTTTCGACTCCAGTGTGAATGAAATTGTATACAATTCAAACCAAATCTCGTAACCAGAGACGCGCCCACAATAGCAATTTGTGAATACGGCCAATCATTGGTAGGGATCACCTGATTATATTGGCGGAGTATGAAGTCGAGTTGGTTGTTCTGTGATATTATTTAATTTGAAAAATGATGGCTCTATTGGAGTTTGTTGGTAGGTAGTGAAACTTGAACAAACGTTGAAGTATTATTGATGGGTAAATTATTACTACGGTAAATAATTACTCAACGGTAAATTATTACACAACGGTTCATTATACCAAGAAGGGGCTGGAGTTTGTTGGTAGGTACTTTTGCAACTTTTTTCACTCCTCATCAACAATTTCTTTTCAGAACTTCATTATGTGTGTTTCTTTTTGTTAGGTACTGTTTGTCATCGGCAGAATTATTTTAGCAACATTTAACTCGTGATTTAGGTAGGTACCTAGTAACGAGTACGGAGTTAGGTACTAACCTACGGAGGGTCTGCGATCTACATAATATGTGTAGAATAGTACATATCATATTATATAGACGGGTTATCTATACATAGAGCTGTGATCTGTAACAGAAGGGTATTCTATACAAAATAATAAACCGTTGTGCAGGGATTTGCAGCGTTTTTTCCAACCCACTCGTAAGTTATGGAAGTTTGAAATTTTCTGCGTCTCTGTGCCATGTACAGGTAACATGCCAGATTTTCGTTGAATCAAAATCACGTTATTAATCAAGTTTGTCGTACACCCAGTACCTATACCCTGTACGGAGGATTTGTCCATCAGAACAATTTCTCATGTACTGCACAACAATGCTGTGGCTCCGTGATGGAAAAGTTCTGCCTACAAAGGACATACGGGCATCGCGTGAAGTTTCCCCGCTCTCATTTTTAACAGCGGCTTTCCTCACGCGAACTTCACATGTTAGATGCCACGACGAACTCCTCAATCATCCTCCTTCGCCTGCTGTTCCAGGTAGCTTTTGTAAAATTATTTTCAAGGTATCCACTTCATCTGTTTCCCATGAAGTTCGTTCGCATTCGAGATTCAGTTTACTTACGTAAGTCACAATCATTTCATGCACATACTTCTATAGACCGCTGTTGGTTTATTATTTTCAATGATGAACCTTAGGAATCGAGCATGAATAAATTAACCCCCCTCAAAATTTGATGGTTTCCGTATCAAGGTATGTAAAATCCGAAAATAGAACAAAAAAAGTGTCTGTCTGTACGCCATAATTCGCACTTTCCTTAGTTACCACGATCTAAAATTTTAATGAAATTTTGTTTGTGGGTCTCATTTGGGGTCTAGCTGGTCCTCGAAGCTCGGCCCTACTACTGTTACTGAATAAGTAATACGAATGCTAAATTATATCTGAATGCGTAGTTCCATTCCGTAATTTTCTTATTTTCTCCTACCCTTTCGGCTAATTAAAATGAGGCCAGCGGCTCATTTTATCATCTAGGGTAAGAGGATGTGATAGTCGGCTGGCTCTTTTACCAGCGTATACCTACCCTTTCATTACCTACAGGATCGACTAGAAAATTATTCTACGGAATGAACCTGTTTTGTATACGCTAAATTAATTAGGTACCTATTTTATTATTCAAATAATTATAATTGATAAAGCAACATTGAAGGCATCGCAGTGGAATGCACGTTCGTTTTGTCGAAACGAGCGGAGTTTAAAGCAGTCACGTCCAAAATTCCATACAGCAATGTAAAGTATAACTGAAAGTAAACAGAAAGAATAGTTGAATTTCCTAAAAGTAACGCAGGTCAAACCTGGGACGAGACTTATAATTCCCGTTCACAGGGTTGGAGATATTATATTAGCGCCCTATATGATTCCGAATTCTGATGAAATGGGTTCTGTAGTGCCTGAATTGATTTCGTATCTGAACTTGCAATAGAAAGTTTGGTGTTAGGTATGTCTTTACCCAGAACAAATCTATAGTTTTAAATTCCCCGCCGTGTAACTTCATGCTGTGAGGCGTTGAACCTTGATTTTGGGTTAGCGGCGTATAGTAGTTTCCATCACGGTGGCGAAGATCCCAAAAACACACTCCAAACACCTAAAAATATGCAATGGCCTAAACTAGTACCTAGGTGCATGTATACTCAAAATTGAAAGTCATAAGACCAATTTGCGGGTTCGTTTTCCGCGGAACTGACACACTGAGTAACACATGCCGTACCTGAGACGTTCGGCAATTAGGGAAGTCACAGCGACAGAGTTGAGAAATAGAAGGTGATGAAGGATTGACGTTGGTGGTAGATTGTCGGGTTCAAGACTTCACGGACATGTACCTACTGTATTCACAGTTTGAATCTGAAACTGAGGGCGGAACAGTTTGGCCAGAGGCCAGTGATAAAATCGACAATATTTCATCTGACCCACCGGCATCCGTATACATCCTGCGCCTTGACTAAGGGGACCCCAGGGAGCGGATTTCCGAGTTAGGTCCATTTACGCGATAAGACCTCGGCGGTTCTCCCTTGTTCTTTGTTAAGGCCCTTTGAGGTTCCCTCGTGAAAACGCTGTATATTACCGGAGCCTCCAGCGCGAGAAACCTCGTGCTTGCTCGAGGGTAAGCACGGAAGTTTTTCAAGTGAAGCCATAAAATGAGAAATGTTTGACCCAAGATAAATAGAAACATTTTCCCCCTCATCATCTCGTACACAAACCAGCAGTAAACTTTAGGTAGTTACTAAAGCCTTGGCCCGATGAGGACGCCAGGTATTCCAGGGAATCGTGAGGCAGCGAGGCCTCAGAAGTACTATCGACCAAGCCCAGCTTTATTGTGGCTCCTTTTCATCAAACTTTGTAACTATAGCATTGAAGCCGTAACCTCCGTGACCCACCAACACAAAGAAACACCCCTGTGAGCACAGGAATAACCATTTTCCATTGCAAGAAATCGATCCTTGAAATGTTAAGATTTACCTCTTCTGATTCGGTGGATTGAGGTGCTGCTTATTCCCTACAGTAACTCTCGATTTCAATTATGAGATAGGCATTATGATCAACTCCTAGTATTTGGCCTAAACGCACACATATCTATCGCATAATCGACATAAGGCGCCTATTAATGATGATTATTTTCCCGCAAAAATAAATAAAATAAAAACTGGTCAGTATCGACTTTATCTCCAAGATCCGTTCTGCCAACATGAACTCACTGTAATGATGAAAGACGATACGCTCCCTCCAAATCTCGTTCAACCGTCTCGTGGAAAAAGATAACGAAGGGTTGCCCTTCCCTTTTCTTTTATATCATTTCTACATAAATGAACGCGCAACAAAATAAGAAAGAAAGAAATCTTTTGATTTATACACCTATTTTGAATGTAAGATACGAAAAGAGTGATGGAGAAAGAGTAACGAAGTAGAAATGTGAAAAGGCGCGAAAGTATTTTCTGCGAACATGGTTCCTTAGGGAACTGCTCATCCCTGGGGTTCGGTTCCAATAGTTGCTACATCTTCACTTTTCTGGTTTTCTTTATGAGAAAGAAGGGAGCAGAAGAAACTCCTCCGTCAATGTTTGTTCCCCATCACAACATCCGGCAACTTTTCCGAATGTATAAATAATAAGAGCAGCCTCTGCGCCGCGGATTCACGAAATATCCGACGGATAGAATTATCCGGTTCTTTCCGAAGGTGATAACTGAATGTGGGAACCGGAGGCGGCGGGATGTTACGTCGAAGCCTGAAACAGAGAGTGGCGGGAATGTAAAAGTTGAGATGAAGATGTATCGTGAAGTTCTCGCAATTCCAAGTTGAATGCATAAGTAAAGTCACTTCGATGAACTGAACTGGAATAAAATTCCGGACTGGAATTCCAAATCGAAATTATTCAAACATTAGTTAACCAAATAGGTACTGACGCAAGTTTCCCTTAGATGTACAAATAGTAGGTAACAATGTTTTCAATATGCGGTACCTACCTGTTTGACTATAGCAGCGGATGTGAGTCGTTGAATGAATGTGACCCTGGGTGGTCTCAGAAATGGGGATCAGGAGTTAGCACACGTACTATAATGATATTCTCGTGAGAGCTGTTCACATCATTTGCGAGCGTTTATGCGTCCCCATAACAAGTTATACAGTTTTGGCTAAAATAGTTTTATAAAAGATCCGAGATCTTTGGGATAAGGGTTCAAAACTTATTTTTTTTACCTTTTTTACCATTTTTTTCTTTTGCCATTTTTTTGGAGATAGGTAGGTAATCAAGAGTTATGTTCCTTATTCTCGTATGCACCTCCCTTTTCTTAGCTTTGATGTAGTAACCATAACCAATATCCAAAGGATGGACGAGTCAATATATATATATATGTGTATATATATATATATATATATATATATATATATATATATTTAAAATTCCAATTCTTTATCATCTTAAAGTGAATCTTATGAATATTATATTTCTCCTGCAAGTATCATTCAAATCAAACATCCCTGGGTGTGACCGAAAAAAAAATTTAATTATCCGTCCGTACATTCCATACGAAGTTACATAACCATATACATCGATTTATTGTATACTTAGTATTAGTGATGTAGTTGTGATCGTGGTGTTCATGATCTCGTAGATGCAGTTATTTATATAATCTCGAACGTCAATTGTTGTGTTGACCCAATACTAAACTTTATCTAGACAAGAAACTCATTGGCCTGTTTAGTATATTACTATGTTCATTGTTACTGGTCACGTTTTTTTTTAGCGAATTTTCGAAGAAAAGGAAGCTATTGTTCTCCGCGCCTCGCCAGGGGGCAAGCCCCCTGGACCCCCAATCTCTTATCTTCTATACTTTGTATAGAACGAGGAATTTGCAACGCAATTCGAGTCCGAAATACCAAATTACAGCTTCATAGCGTGAATAGCATAGAAATTTCATTGCTAGGGGATACAAACACTCTTTTTTTGCTATTTCGGACTCGAATTGGATGCCATTGACAAACACTCTTTTTTTTGCTATTCCGAAATCCCTAACAACGGTATCGCGGGACAAAAAAGTGTGACAAAACAACTAGTTGGGGGTCGGGCTAAGAATTGCGTTGCAATTAATATATATCCGTATTTATGCGTCACTCTAGACAATATCTTGGATGATTCCTTGGCTGCGAGACATAAATTCAGAATTTTTCCAAGATATTCGTTTTGGCGAATAAAGGGATGAGTTCGAAGTTGGGGAGAAAAATCGCTAAAAATAGGTAGTTAAAAAGTAAAAAGCCAGTACAAATCAATATTTAACCATCAAATGTGCTAAAGAATGGTGAATCAAAACAGAGAAAACTATATCAATCTTCAGCAATATTTTTCCTGAAAGAAGTGGGTCAAATCTTACATTTTAGGGGTCAAAAACCGGTGAAAATCGCTTAGATTTAATCCGCCTAGAACCACAGCGCATCTCATCCACTCAGACACAA
Source organism: Leptopterna dolabrata (assembly GCA_954871275.1). Classification (NCBI taxonomy): domain Eukaryota; kingdom Metazoa; phylum Arthropoda; class Insecta; order Hemiptera; family Miridae; genus Leptopterna; species Leptopterna dolabrata. The sequence continues at coordinate 27,729,651 of OX940979.1, forward strand.
AACCTAGAAACTGTGAAAAACAGAGACACTGTTTCAGTCTACATTTGAAAAAAAAAAACTTTCATGGGGTCCGGAGTGGGCCATTGTTGCCAGTAGAAGTGAAAAAGTAAAGCTTTATCAACCTTATAATAGAAAAAAGGAGAAAAGTAGGTTGCATAAGTGAGTCGGCCAGACCGAAAGGCATCCTAACCGCTTTTTGAAGAAAAAAAATGAGATAATGGCGGTTTCTTATAGGAAACTTCAAGGCGAATTTAATGGTGTAGACGTTTGGAACGTATTTCTTTCTTTAGAAAAACAGCCTTGAAGTTGGCAAACAACGAGGGTTGGAATCAAAGTTTGTCCTATCCACTGGATGGGAAGCGCCCATAAAACATGGGGCACTAGACCTCACAACCACATGCTCACAATAGCCTTAGAAAAAAAACTCGAAAAGCCTATTTTCATATACCCATTTTCCCCCCATAACACCCCTGGGTTCATTCCGATCGGGCTTGCCGAGCTTCGGGGCACAACTAGGAACCAAATGTCTTCCCAAATAGGGACCCAAACTGTATGCGGAAGAACGACAATTTAAACCAAAATGTAACGTAAATTTAAGGATGAAACTTAGAACCACAATTCTTCGCTCGTTGGTCCAAATCGACTTCATATTCGGTCTCCTCGTCCTAAAAAACGTGGAAAATGATACTCACAAGCTCAAGTTACTAAAACACCAAAAACCATAATATTTACACCCATTTTTCACCCATAACACTTGGGTATACTCCGACTGGGTTGCAAAGCTTCGAGACGACTAGGGCCCGAATGGAGCCTGTGTGCGAAAGAATGAATTTTTGGTTTATTACTTTCAATAATGAACCTTTCGAATCAAGGACAAAAAAAAATGTTAACCATCCCTCAAAATTTGACGGTTTAATTTTCAACGTATGTAGAACTCAAAATTCGAAAATGGAATAGAAAAATTTCTGTCCGTTGGCCGTACGCCGAACTTCGCACATTCCTTAGCTACCATGAACCAAAATTAATGAAATTTGGTTTGTAAGTCCCATTTGGGGTCTAGTTGGTCCGCGAAGCTCGGCGTTACATCTCTAAGGGGTGACAAATAGGGATTGAAATATCCAGGACGCCGTTACCTCGAATTTTTTTACGTTTTTAAATAGTTCTCGAACTTGGGAGTTCTTTGAGACCACCCGGAGCATTGTACCTCCAGCCGTTCGTTCACAGTAGTAAGGCCCTGAATTTTGCACCGACAGGCTTCGTCAACAGGAGGGTGAATCAAACTGTATACGTTCAGCCTATATATCATTGCTAGGGACGCCACAAGAATATGGTCCCCGGGCTTACTTGCCCCAATATCGGGGGGGGGGGGGGGGGTCATCTTTTCAATGGGCCGTAATAATTATATTGCCACCGGTTGAGGCTCCATATTGAGGTTATTGGGAATTGGCCGTCATATCATTGCTCTAGGTAATACCTGATTATAATCACGGATGGCTGTATGAAGTCGAGTTGGTAGTTCTATGATATTATTTCATTTGAAAAAAGATGGATGGCTCTTGTGGATTTTGTTGATAAGTGCTTTTGTAACTCGAATAAACGTTATGCTTCATGAATAACAAGTAATAATAATTAATGATTGAATTATTGAATCCTGCGCATTTTGGTTTATTATTTTCAATAATGAACCATTGGAATCGAGAATGAAAAAAAAAATTCTTACCCCCCCTCAAAATTTGATGGTTTACGTTTCAAGGTATGTATGTAGAATCCAAAACTGCAATAAAAATATTTCTGTCTGTCCGCCGTACGCCGTACGCCGTACGGGCCACTTTTCTTAGTTACCATGAAAAAAATTGATGAAATTCGGGTTATAGGTTCCGTTCGGCGTCTAGTTGCCCTCGAAGCTCGACGTTACTGTGAGTCATCTCTAAGGGGTTCAAAATAGGGGTTGAAATGTTCAAAACGCCTATACCATTTTTTTACGTAAATATTTTTACGGTTTTAAATAGTTCTTGAACTCGCGAGTTTTTTAAGACCATCCGGAGCATCGTACGTCCAGCCGTTCGTTCACAGTAAGGCCCCGAAGTTTGCACCGACAGGCATTTTCTACTCCAGTGTGAATGAAATTGTGTACAATTCAAACCAAATCTCGTAACCAGAGACGCGCCCACAATAGGAATTTGTGAATACGGCCAATCATTAGGTTTGTTCCATCCGAGCGAGTTCAGTAGAACGTATTATGCGCAGATCAATCCGCGCATAAAACTGTGTTCCTACCGTGTCGGTTCCATGAACCCAAACTTCTACTTTCTACATCGACTGTACCGAACCGTGTTCCTTCCGCGTCAAGTGCAGAACAGTCCCGTACCGAGTGCGACACTTTTCCCCACTCACGGCGATCAAGTTATTTGAAGTGAACCCAAGAGGTAACAAACTGTAACCTCCCCAAAATTCATTTGTTCTGTTGGTGCTGTGTCGTGACCGCCGTTACCGTGACTTGTGCTCCAATTCAATTCTGAGAGCCAAAGAAGACTGAGAACCAAATTTGCGTTCCTACCGTCATATTTTCGAACTCGCACTCACTCGCACTCGTATCTGCACCTACCCCCACCCCATTCGGTTCCGTACTGGCGGGTGTCGCACTGATGAACTCGCACTGACGCGGATGGAACAAACCTATTGGTAGGGATCACCTGATTATATTGGCGGAGTATGAAGTCGAGTTGGTTGTTCTGTGATATTATTTAATATGAAAAATGATGGCTCTTTTGGAGTTTGTTGGTAGGTAGTGAAACTTGAACAAACGTTGAAGTATTATTGATGGGTAAATTATTACTACGGTAAATCATTACTCAACGGTAAATTATTACACAACGGTTCATTATACCATCTACGTAGAAGGGGCTGGAGTTTGTAGGTAGGTACTTTTGCAACTTTTTTCACTCCTCATCAACAATTTCTTTTCAGAACTTCATTATGTGTGTTTCTTTTTGTTAGGTACCTACTGTTTGTCATCGGCAGAATTATTTTAGCAACATTTAACTCGTGATTTAGGTAGGTACCTAGTAACGAGTACGGGGTTAGGTACTAACCTACGGAGGGTCTGCGATCTACATAATATGTATATAATAGAATAGTACATATCATATTATATAGACGGGTTATCTATACATAGAGCTGTGATCTGTAACAGAAGGGTATTCTATACAAAATAATAAACCGTTGTGCAGGGATTTGCAGCGTTTTTATGAAACTGTGATTCCCGGGCCGGCCCTGGTACTCGATTAGGGGCTTTCCTGGGGTGAGCACGAAGGTAGGTATTGACCACAGAAAACACTCGCCCACGCAGAAGGAGCATCTATACAGGTAAATAATAAACCGCTGTGTAATAATTTGCAGAGTTTTTTAGACCGAAAATAAAGTAGGTATGGGTGACAAGGCGGACGGACATTGCCTTTTTGGAATCTACGCACCTTGAAACATAATAGAAATAGTTTTGAGAGGGTGTCATAAAATTGTTCGCTGAGCGAATACATACGTGCATTATTCACAGAATAATAAACCAAAATCACGTATCTACCTATTCAGTAAATGAGTTTTTAAGAAATCATGTTCAACTGTGTGGTTATACTATCCCACAATATTCTGCATCAAAGCGCGACCTATCCACTTGGTTTGGAGTCAAACTGAAACAAATCAAGATTTGAGAATCTATTGTTGATATTACAATGATATTGACAGAAAGTGGAACAGAATGTGAAATCGAGACTGTCCATTGTCAGTCACGAGAATACTATTTCGAAGAGTTGTGAAAAACACTTCTCTGAAAAAATGAAAAGACAATTCGTCATTGAGTTTTGGGAGTTCAAACTCGCTGAAAATTGATGAAAATTACTGAAATCACATAAACCTAATATAAATTCATCAAAAGTTGTATAGATTGGCTTTGGACGAAGAAAGTCGAAAGTCAGTAATGTTTTTTTCTGAATGTCATATAAAAAACAGTCAAACTGCCTAACATAAACCGTGGGTGGGTTGCCAGGTTGACGGTCAGAATGATCATGTTGCTTCGACAATTAGCTCATTACTCAAGTCATGCTGTATGAGGAGATTTTTTCAGTTCAGATGACCCAATGACCGAACCTGTTGGTCGAATGAATAAAGAGTTCCATTTGGCCCAAGCAAATGGAAGTGTTGTTTTGACGTTATTGTTGTATACAAACGTATAACATGAAAGTTTGATATGAAATTACATTTTCTGTCATAAGGTTCAATTAACCAACTAATCAACGTTTCGTTTGTGAGGCAGAACCAATCTCTCCGAGCCAGATGTATTGCGTTCCCAGAAATCATTTTCATCGTGGAATATGTGTTTATATGAGTAAGGTTTTCTTCATATAAAAATATTTTCCCCCAGAATAGTCAGCTAATCCAATAACGAAACCGCCAACTCGTGCTCTCGGTGCCATCCGAGGTTGAACCCTGCTTGGAGCCCTATCCTGACTTTTATTCCAGCTCTCTCCCTAGAAGAACTCCCTCCCTTGATTTACCGCTTTCGATCAACTCGGTTGCGTCTTGTTATTGCTTCCTGCCCTTCCAAGGCGCGGATAGGAAGTTCTTGTCTCTTGATATATGTAGCGGTTTTCAAACGGGAGTCACTTTTTTCGTTTATTTTTTTTCTTTTTTCCTTCTTCTCGGAGCTATACCGTCTCTTATTGTATCCTGTTTCTTAGGAGGCCTCTCCTGGAGTTTTTCTCTCCTCAAACATTCAACTCAAATTGGATTTTTTCGTCACCTCACGCCGCAGGCCAGCAGAAAAAGTAACTCCTCGGGTTCCTAAGGTTGACATTACTTCGACATTCTTGTGTAACTAGACACTGTGAGTCAGGTTCATTCATCACGGTGAAACTCATGGTGGTGAGCTTTTTATAACCGAAGACAAGTGTTTGGTTTGTAATGGCGAACGAATGGATGGGTTCGAAGATGATTGATTTTCGAGAAAAAAAAATGATTCAAATGAGAAGTGGGTTTTTGAGGATCAAAAACTGCTGAAAACTGTTAAACTGCCAACAATTTATACAAATTCATCGAAAGTGGTATGAAAGGTGACTCAGGTTATCAGAATGCTGATTTGTTAAAAATATATATTTTTTTTGTCAAAGAAAGTGGATCTGATTTGAGTTTTAAGGAGTTAAAATTCAGTACAAAATTTGACAAATCACTAAAATTTTATAAATGTACCAAGAACACGGTATGGTAGGGTGATTCAAATCATAAAAATACTTTATCAATCATTTAAAAAAAGTTTGGGGGTGAAAAACCGCTAAAAATGGCTTGCAACCAAATTCATCCAATATGATCATGCTGCATGAATGGAAATTTCTTCTTTGGGGGACACTGAGTGACGCACCTTGGTATCCGCAATGCCTACTCACAGGTTTCATATGGCGATCAAGTATCATATATGGAACCTTCGACGCTCATCGAAAATAAACTCCAAGCGAATTTCTTACATGAACAAAGCCCGCAGCGAAATCAAATTGACGATTGCGGTTCAAACCACGTCCGGAAGTTTATCTAATCACCGATATTTGTTATGCGGTTGATGGAAAATTCTGGTGGAATTGGAAGCGAAACTTTGTTATTGATGTAATGTATTTAGCGGGGAGAGGAAAAAAGGAAAAAGAGAAACGGAGGGTTATCTCGAATCGAGTCGGTTGAAACGGAAAAAACGTTTTGCCATCAGGAACACTGGGAAAACGCCTGAGGAAAACGGTAATCAAGTCTGTGGGACGAAGCACTAGGAAGTTTTGCCTTCGTCTCGAGGCCACAGTCGGTAAAGGTGACGGGTTTTAGACCCCGAGGGTTCGGAGTTTGTTATTTCCGTCAATTTTTCTCTGTTATTTCCGTCAATTTTTCTCCCTCTCCTTGTTTTTATGGCTGTGGTTGTGGTTCTTACACCACGTAAATTTTTGGGCCATGAAATGTTAGGTTGGATAGTCCATGAAATTTCGTGGGATTACGCGCTTTGTGTACCAAATGGTACCTTATAGTTAAATTGCATATGGGTCAGAACACGGATACAAAATCTTTTCAACACTACCCGTTTTTATTATACCAATGGAGAATACCCACGCGTTCAGTTTATTTTTTTAAATGAAAGTACCTTCCATCCTGATAATTTTGACGCCAACCGCACTGTCCTGCGTTAAGTAGTTTAATTTCACGACTTTTAGAAGCTTCGTGCACGAGCACGGTGTGACGTCATTGCACCCCTCCCACCGGGGCGGAACCCCTTATCCGTTGTGACGTCATTAGTGCATGAAACTTCTAAAAATCATAGAATAAAAACTGCTTATCGTAAGAAAGTGCGGTTGGTACCAAAATTCATTCTCAGGGTTAAATCTATGTTCATTTAAAAACAGAAGTACATTTTCCAGACCCATGGTTAGGTTGGTAGGTTGGCTTGGTTTTTTCCTATGAAATTTTCAGAGGTCATGCTGGTTGTTACAGTTCTTCTCCTACGAATTCCATGGTGAGCGAAGCTTTAGCCAAACCTCTCATCTCCAATTCTAGATTTCTGTCTCAACTAATACCATGTTTATTGAAATTTGTTGGGATCATGCAGATGGGGACTGGTAGTCCTATATGAATTTCATTACGATCGGAATGATAGTTGCGTCTGCCCATACGATAACAACGGATATGCATCTTCGTTTCTATTCAAATAATTACATGGTGGGAAAATATTCGAGGGTCATCAAATTACATGTTACAAAGCCGATTTGATGCGGAAATGGGATATTTGCGTATGCGGACAATTGATCGCCTGTTGATTGAAATTTGGTACTGATGGCGGGATGGGGGAGGGGGGGGGGCTTTGTGCATCGGCCACTGCTCCTCCCATTACCCTTGGGAAATTTCGATATTGTTTCAAAACACATGCACTGGAAAAATTTGGGTTCAATCTCAGTTCAAGGTACACAAACGAGGAATAATTATCGATGTTTCCAGACAATACGACAACTTCCAGAAAATACGATGTTTCCAGACAACAAGATACAGTAGCGCAATCGTGATAACTACTTACAGCGATTTCAACATTTCCCTGTTATAATTTCCCTATTATAATTATACATTTTGGTTATCATTTTCAATAATGAACCTTTGGAATCGATAATGAAAAAAAAATTTAAGTACTTCGCAATTTTCTTAGTTACAGTGAACCAAAATTAATAAAATTCAGTATGTAGCACTTCAGTCTAGCTGGTCCGCGTTACTGCCAGTCAGCTCCAAGGGGTGAAAAATAGGAGTTGAAATTTCCAGAACGGTGTAGCTCGAAACATTCAGCAGAAGTGTATGATTTTTTTTTACGTTTTCAAACTGATCCCGAACTTGGGAATTTTTTGAGACCACCCGGAACATTAAGACCAACCGTTCGTTTTCACTGAAAAGCTTCCTCAACACCATCGTGAATGAAACGGTATAAATCCAGCCCCGAAATCATTGCTAGAGGAGAGCTGATAACCACGCATGGCTGTATGAAATCGCGTTAGTTGTTCCATGATTGTCATATCGTTTGAAGACTGGTGGTTATTTTAGATTTGTTCGTAGGTAGGTAATTTTTTAACTTGAACAATGTAATGCTTCATGAATGAAAAGAAATAATTTATTAATGATAGAATTCTTGAATCCACCGCATATTTATGAAACTGTAATTACCCGGCCGGCTCCAGTAATTGATTTAGGGCTTCTCCTGGGGGAAGCACAAGTAATGACCACAGAAAACTGTGATCTACGCAGAAGGGGCATCTGTACAGGTAAATAATAAACCGTTGTGTAACAAATTGCTGCGTTTCTTTATGATATTATGATGATTCGGAAGTCATGTGATCATGCGGCATGACTGGTGTTTTTGTTCGTGAACTTTCGGAGAAAATAAGCGATTGCAATGAGTCCAAAAATTTTAGTTGGCACCTACTTACATTTTGTCTTCTTCTGTGTATCGTGTGTGTACATTGATGACCCAAATATGAAAACGCGAATACTCTGGTAGTGGTATAGTAATTAAGTTTTGATGAAAGGTAGGACAAAATATAGAAAACACACAAATAAATTTAAAAAATTTGAGCTTTCTGAAAGGCATCGAGATGAAAAAAATTCCTATTCTGTCAAAAAGTTCGGTATAAAATTTCTCCGATTTCTAAAGATATTTAAATTTTGAGTTTCAGAGGGTCGAAAATCGGTAAGGACGGCTAAAAACTGCCTTGATTTTATTTAAATTCACCTGAAGGGGTACAATATTGAAAATGTCACATAAATAGGGAGGTCGGATGTGAGTTTTTCGCTTGGTTTCATTTTTGACTGCGTGGAATTAGGTTGGAGTTGAAAATCCCCCTTCGGTATTAGATGGCTGGCTCGATTGAGGCTGCGCGAATAGTACTCCAGCAATCGGAATCGTGCGGATTCGACGATATTGACCTACATAACGAAAGAAACTCTATTTCTGCTCTTGACAGCTACTGCGGCGCGGTCAAATAGATTAATTCGTATCTCGGCGAGCAATTACTTCGGTTGACCTCGAAAAAGACGTCGTCACGGTCTCGTCAAGATGGTCCCGATCGGAGTGACGTGGATGTTGGGGGGTCTCCTCTCAGCAAGTTCCTCTCTGCGCCTTTAGACGGGAAAAAAGAAGGGCAGGGAGCTGATCCGTAAGAATCTAATTGGAAACCGATGACAATAAAGTAGAGCTAAAGGAAAAAAGAAAAAGAAAAAATAGTCCGGGCGACGAAGGGAGCAGTAGAGGACGCTACGTCCGCGGGGAGCGCTAATGGCGGAAGTGCTCTCCGGTTCCAGCTCCAACGCTAACAACCCGTCACTGCAATAATTAGCAAACCCTGTCTCTCCACCCCTTACCCCCGCCCTAACATCACTCTCCACCCTTTGGGTTTTCTATAGGGGTTATACCCTAAGGTGAAATCTGATTGGCTGGAGAAGAAAAAAAATTAGCCCCTGTTTTTCACTGGGCGTAAATTACCGGGGCACCATTTGTCCGATAAAAAAACGATTGGCCTACTTAACAACCGTGTGAAAAGGGCTCCTGTCACCCTTTTTTACGTAAAGTGTTATCGATTTTCTCGCCAAATGTTCTTGGAGAAAATGCACAGTTTTTCACGCTATTCCACTTTCACTTTTTGCGAATTTTCAAAAAAATTAAACTATTGCTGTGGGTCCAAAATTTTCAGAACATGAATTTTTGAAATTTCTTCATAGGCCCGTTTCAGAGCATTATGAATTCATACCTAGATTTTAAAAAGATTTATATGTATATATATTAATTGCTATGCAATTTTAACGCCGGGGGTCATGTGAAAAAAATGTCCTGTCACAATATCCTGTCACAAAAACGCGTCACGCAAAGAGGAATGTGATGAAGATGAGCACAAAGAGGAATGTGATAAAGATGAGCGCAAAGAGGAATGTGATAAAGATGAGCACAAAGAGGAACGTGATAAAGATGAGCACAAAGAGGATTGTGATAAAGATGAGCACAAAGAGGAATGTGATAAAGAATTACCAACGTTATCTTTGTTACCTATGAATAACTAGTTACCTACATTTCATGGTAACGGGCGCCGCTTGGCATTTTTTAATGTGTTTCTATGGAAATTGGCCCCGTATTGGCAACGGCTCGTTTGAATTTGGTATCTGCAATTTTATAATTACGTATGGAACGTTTATCGTACCCTTCGACACAGGTAAGTTGTTCGTTGGAAATAGTTTGTAACAGGTGTGGGGGGGGGGGGGTAAATTGCATAGCAAATTCTCCTTTGTTATACGAAGTATAAGAACACATCCTTCGGGGGTGAGGAACGGCGAAGCCGTTCCGAGGGGGCGGAGCCCCCTTTGGGGGTCCAGGGGGCTTGCCCCCTGGCGAGGCCCGAAGGGCCGAGTATATATATATATATATATATATATATATATATATATATATATATATATATATATATATATACTCGGCGCTCCGCGCCTCGCCAGGGGGCAAGCCCCCTGGACCCCCAATCTCTTATCTTCTATACTTTGTATAGAACGAGGAATTTGCAACGCAATTCGAGTCCGAAATACCAAATTACAGCTTCATAGCGTGAATAGCATAGAAATTTCATTGCTAGGGGATACAAACACTCTTTTTTTGCTATTTCAGACTCGAATTGGATAACATTGACAAACACTCTTTTTTTTGCTATTCCGAAATCCCTAACAACGGTATCGCGGGACAAAAAAGTGTGACAAAACAACTAGTTGGGGGTCGGGCTAAGAATTGCGTTGCAATTAATATATATATATATATATATATATATATATATATATATATATATATATATATATATATATTATAAATAACTTCAAAAACATCAAGTCTAGTTTGGTGAAGCAACCCCTACCAACTGTATATATTAATTGCTATGCAATTTTGACGCCGGGGGTCATGTGAAAAAAATGTCCTGTCACAATATCCTGTCACAAAAACGCGTCACGCAAAGAGGAATGTGATGAAGATGAGCACAAAGAGGAATGTGGTTGTGACGTGACGAAATTCCCAAAACAACTGTCAATGTAATAAATTAGAATCTTTGATGAAATACGGGCGAATTTCGTCATGTCCCTCCTTCAATTTGTAACTATATAAACTCTCCAATATTCGGAAATAATCTCTCTCAGTATGGCCTCAGTCATCAATCCACCGTTTTACCGGGGCCCCCTTTTCCTGGAATTCGCTCGGTCGCCCCTCTCCTCAGAGTATAAGATTTTCTTATTAAACGGGGAGTGGGAGGTCGGAGTTGACTTGGGAAAGGGAGAAGTCGGAATCTGGACATTTGGCTGCTGAAGATTCCCAGGGCTACTCTCCTCCTGCTGCATTAAGGTAAGATCTTGGTTCTTTCCTCCTAGTCCAAATTATTAGAGTTTCCTAACCAAAGTTAAAGTCCTAAATGAAAATGCTAAAACGTAAAGGTGTTACAGAATCTAGGCACTTTAAAGAAACCTATATCTTTTTCAAATTTACCATAATAGTTTCGAAAATCTCGTGGGCAATTGTGCCGTTATAAAAATCATTCTTTGTGGTTTGATCAAGTGAGAAGTATTATAAGAATATATGGGGATAGGGTTAAGTTTTTTTCCCCTTTTAAATTAACTTTGCCCTCAAGGGGTTTTTTTTCTAACTTAACTCTATCTCCATGCATAGAAATAAATGTATAACACTAAAATTAATTCAAATCTTGTGAAGGTGGTTCCATCTAAAAACTCTTATCTTTGTGGTTTCCGTGAGAGTATTTTCTAGGATTTAGGGGAGAATTTTCTTTTCTAAGTTACTTAACGGAAAAAGGTCACTCATTAAAGAAAAATTTGTTAATTTATCGACCAAATTGTAAATGTAGGTTCTGGTTAGATCATTTTATAAATTCATTTGTGGGTAGAAGTTTAGGCTTTTTATTATTTTATCCTTTTTTGGTCTTAGTACATTTCTAGTTTATTAAGAATTTTTAGAATCTAAGAACTTAATACCTTTGTACTCACTTCCTATTCATGTTTTCCGATATCACTTTTCATTCTTCTTAGTTTAATAAATCATGAGGGCTTGAACGTGGATTTTGCTCCTATTTATCATAAAACCCATGTCCTTTCCTTGTGATTCAGTTTCGGTAGCATCTTGTCCCACTTCGCAGGTAGTACACACTTTTCCAAGCGTTCCAAAACTCCATCTAGACTTCGTTAGTTTCTCTCTTGGCTTACTACCTAATTTCTTAATCACAGTATTTTTCGTCTATCCCCTCGAGAGAAGTTAGGCTTTATTATTATGTTTTCCTTGAAGTAACTTTAAATGTGATCACCTCCTACCATGGGGCTATAGGCTGCTCATTGCCGGCTTGGCCACTCCTCTCATAGGATCCTGAGCTCAAGTAACTTTTCAAATCCAGAAAAATTTCCTCCTTTCGTTCGAATAGGTTGGAAGGCCGGATTTTCGTGAACTTCCTTGCCTTTTGGGATGGACCTCGGAGTTTTCGGGAGCTAGTAAGCCTGGATCCATTTTCTTTGGGATCGAGGTTTATTTCCTCAGAATCCACCGTGGCCAATGATAGTGCCTCGGGATAAGACGGATCTTTCGGGAATAATTATTATTTGCCCTAAAGTTCCAACTTTCCCCCGTCGCGATGTTAGTATGCTTCCATTCTCAAAAGACAAGCAAATTGGGTCAGGGAGATTCTAGAGCCTGAACTATAATACTCCAACGTTTTGGAGTTTTGCTAAATTGAGCTCAGGTCTTATAGTGGAGTTCTAGGAAACAAGGTAAGTCCATGATTGATGGTTGTGTTCTTCTGGAGGTGATCTAGACTTCTTGCAGTGCTTTTACTGACACTACACTATCACTTTTACAAGTTAGGCTAGGTCCGATTTTCAGAGTAGTTTCGTTCCAGAAGTGGAGGACCCATCGCCAATAATCCAATAATCACCCGATAGGTCTTTTAATTGCAAAAATTCAATGTAGGTACGCTTTTAGAATTTGGGACAAGATGAGTTTGACAGAGCTGCGAGACCGACGATGGTATGGAAGTCACTGGCTTCTTGGGTTGTGGGGATGGTGTATGAAGAGTAGCTCTACCTCGATTTTTGTGTAACCTAAAAACTAATATTTTGTTTACTGTTTCCTCTCTCTTTCATGGGAGGGAAACAGTTGGTGGAACGCCCCCTTTAGAATAATCACGTAAAGATAGGTAATTTCATTTTTCCTAGTATTTCAATTCTCAAAAGTGATAGTTAGAAGTTTGCATTTGTTTCCCACTATTCAGGGAAGGATTAGGAGTACGGCAGGGAGAGAAGGGTTTAGCGGGGGTGGTTTTGGGGGCTTCATGCCGCAATGGGGTGAAGCCTCGACCGAAATCATCTCTGCTCCACCCCGAAGTCTCCGCCTCGTAACATTGGTGGAGGCGCCGGGTAGGAACAAAAACTTAAGTGACCCCACTTAAGTCCCTTGAACCCAGTCTATTGGTCGCCTGCGTCCCTAACACAGTGACGAGGTGTATTTAATCCTAGTAAGGTATCCTTGATACCAACTCAGGACCCAAAGCTTTTTAAATGAAGGACCTACTTTATTTTATTTTTTTTTTTCCAGTACATTGGTTTAAGTTCCTTGGCGAAATTTCGTTTTCATTGGTCCTTCCTGTATGATTTCACGCTTTTCTGTTTCCCCGACTTCTACCCCTAACCAAAACAAAAAACAAAAAAAAACCCCTAAACGCTTTGAATTTAACAAAACATTGGACTGGGAGGGGGAGCCGGGTCCAGCCTGAACGCAGGGGGAGGGACAGCAAACCGGGACAGGGCTCGACAACGAAACACGAGCGTACAGTAGTATCAACCCTTATTCTACCTTCTTCGCTAATCATAACAATTTTCCTTTTCAGGGGGATTACCTACCCTTAAGTTTAAGTACAATAACATAATTCTAATCCTATTGTGGTTTTCGGTTAAATTTTTGTTCCATGTACCGCCGAACTTCACTGCATGTCGAGTTGCCCACACCGAGGGAAACACGCCTTTCACTGCGCGCCACCCAGAGCCCGAGCCCAGAGACCAGAGCTCCGATGTGTGTCCCCAACGTCGCTGCGGGACACAACCAGCACCACAACCAGCACCAGGACACGCCAACAGCAATTGGATGCCGTGGACGCTCATCCCGATCTCCAGCCCCCACCGGCCACCACGACTCGAGGCAGACCCACGGGCCACCACTTGAGCAAACAAGACAACGACGGTCCAACAGGTCGGCAAGTCCCGCGTCGCGACAGTGCTCGACGAAAGTGACAGCGCAACAGTACAGACATTAACTAGTTAGTTAAGTAATACACCTACTTTCATTAGGTAAGGCCTCGTTTAGTTTTACACTTCTACTCTAACTTTAGGCTAGGTTCAAACTATTAATTCCTTGTAGCCTCACTAACACACATGGGGTTGACTTGTCCCCGCTTGAACCACCAAATACAATTACTCCTGTTAGGATCAAACCACAAAGAAAACCAGTAGGCGGGAAGCCCCTCCAGGGCGCCAGTTAATAAAATCACAAAATTCACGTTTAAAACTCGGGGTCGAGTTTTCCCCGAACCAGAAGGGGTGTGTGACGTGACGAAATTCCCAAAACAACTGTCAATGTAATAAATTAGAATCTTTGATGAAATACGGGCGAATTTCGTCATGTCCCTCCTTCAATTTGTAACTATATAAACTCTCCAATATTCGGAAATAATCTCTCTCAGTATGGCCTCAGTCATCAATCCACCGTTTTACCGGGGCCCCCTTTTCCTGGAATTCGCTCGGTCGCCCCTCTCCTCAGAGTATAAGATTTTCTTATTAAACGGGGAGTGGGAGGTCGGAGTTGACTTGGGAAAGGGAGAAGTCGGAATCTGGACATTTGGCTGCTGAAGATTCCCAGGGCTACTCTCCTCCTGCTGCATTAAGGTAAGATCTTGGTTCTTTCCTCCTAGTCCAAATTATTAGAGTTTCCTAACCAAAGTTAAAGTCCTAAATGAAAATGCTAAAACGTAAAGGTGTTACAGAATCTAGGCACTTTAAAGAAACCTATATCTTTTTCAAATTTACCATAATAGTTTCGAAAATCTCGTGGGCAATTGTGCCGTTATAAAAATCATTCTTTGTGGTTTGATCAAGTGAGAAGTATTATAAGAATATATGGGGATAGGGTTAAGTTTTTTTCCCCTTTTAAATTAACTTTGCCCTCAAGGGGTTTTTTTTCTAACTTAACTCTATCTCCATGCATAGAAATAAATGTATAACACTAAAATTAATTCAAATCTTGTGAAGGTGGTTCCATCTAAAAACTCTTATCTTTGTGGTTTCCGTGAGAGTATTTTCTAGGATTTAGGGGAGAATTTTCTTTTCTAAGTTACTTAACGGAAAAAGGTCACTCATTAAAGAAAAATTTGTTAATTTATCGACCAAATTGTAAATGTAGGTTCTGGTTAGATCATTTTATAAATTCATTTGTGGGTAGAAGTTTAGGCTTTTTATTATTTTATCCTTTTTTGGTCTTAGTACATTTCTAGTTTATTAAGAATTTTTAGAATCTAAGAACTTAATACCTTTGTACTCACTTCCTATTCATGTTTTCCGATATCACTTTTCATTCTTCTTAGTTTAATAAATCATGAGGGCTTGAACGTGGATTTTGCTCCTATTTATCATAAAACCCATGTCCTTTCCTTGTGATTCAGTTTCGGTAGCATCTTGTCCCACTTCGCAGGTAGTACACACTTTTCCAAGCGTTCCAAAACTCCATCTAGACTTCGTTAGTTTCTCTCTTGGCTTACTACCTAATTTCTTAATCACAGTATTTTTCGTCTATCCCCTCGAGAGAAGTTAGGCTTTATTATTATGTTTTCCTTGAAGTAACTTTAAATGTGATCACCTCCTACCATGGGGCTATAGGCTGCTCATTGCCGGCTTGGCCACTCCTCTCATAGGATCCTGAGCTCAAGTAACTTTTCAAATCCAGAAAAATTTCCTCCTTTCGTTCGAATAGGTTGGAAGGCCGGATTTTCGTGAACTTCCTTGCCTTTTGGGATGGACCTCGGAGTTTTCGGGAGCTAGTAAGCCTGGATCCATTTTCTTTGGGATCGAGGTTTATTTCCTCAGAATCCACCGTGGCCAATGATAGTGCCTCGGGATAAGACGGATCTTTCGGGAATAATTATTATTTGCCCTAAAGTTCCAACTTTCCCCCGTCGCGATGTTAGTATGCTTCCATTCTCAAAAGACAAGCAAATTGGGTCAGGGAGATTCTAGAGCCTGAACTATAATACTCCAACGTTTTGGAGTTTTGCTAAATTGAGCTCAGGTCTTATAGTGGAGTTCTAGGAAACAAGGTAAGTCCATGATTGATGGTTGTGTTCTTCTGGAGGTGATCTAGACTTCTTGCAGTGCTTTTACTGACACTACACTATCACTTTTACAAGTTAGGCTAGGTCCGATTTTCAGAGTAGTTTCGTTCCAGAAGTGGAGGACCCATCGCCAATAATCCAATAATCACCCGATAGGTCTTTTAATTGCAAAAATTCAATGTAGGTACGCTTTTAGAATTTGGGACAAGATGAGTTTGACAGAGCTGCGAGACCGACGATGGTATGGAAGTCACTGGCTTCTTGGGTTGTGGGGATGGTGTATGAAGAGTAGCTCTACCTCGATTTTTGTGTAACCTAAAAACTAATATTTTGTTTACTGTTTCCTCTCTCTTTCATGGGAGGGAAACAGTTGGTGGAACGCCCCCTTTAGAATAATCACGTAAAGATAGGTAATTTCATTTTTCCTAGTATTTCAATTCTCAAAAGTGATAGTTAGAAGTTTGCATTTGTTTCCCACTATTCAGGGAAGGATTAGGAGTACGGCAGGGAGAGAAGGGTTTAGCGGGGGTGGTTTTGGGGGCTTCATGCCGCAATGGGGTGAAGCCTCGACCGAAATCATCTCTGCTCCACCCCGAAGTCTCCGCCTCGTAACACAAAGCACAAGAGCCCCGCCTCCGCCTCGTAAGATGAGCACAAAGAGGAATGTGATAAAGATGAGCACAAAGAGGAACGTGATAAAGATGAGCACAAAGAGGAATGTGATAAAGATGAGCACAAAGAGGAATGTGATAAAGAATTACCAACGTTATCTTTGTTACCTATGAATAACTAGTTACCTACATTTCATGGTAACGGGCGCCGCTTGGCATTTTTTAATGTGTTTCTATGGAAATTGGCCCCGTATTGGCAACGGCTCGTTTGAATTTGGTATCTGCAATTTTATAATCGTTTTATTTTTTTGTGTGTTGGTGGTGTGGGGGGGGGGGGGGGGGTAAATTGCATAGCAAATTCTCCTTTGTTATACGAAGTATAAGAACACATCCTTCGGGGGTGAGGAACGGCGAAGCCGTTCCGAGGGGGCGGAGCCCCCTTTGGGGGTCCAGGGGGCTTGCCCCCTGGCGAGGCCCGAAGGGCCGAGTTATATTAATTGCTATGCAATTTTAACGCCGGGGGTCATGTGAAAAAAATGTCCTGTCACAATATCCTGTCACAAAAACGCGTCACGCAAAGAGGAATGTGATGAAGATGAGCACAAAGAGGAATGTGATAAAGATGAGCACAAAGAGGAATGTGATAAAGATGAGCACAAAGAGGAACGTGATAAAGATGAGCACAAAGAGGAATGTGATAAAGATGAGCACAAAGAGGAATGTGATAAAGAATTACCAACGTTATCTTTGTTACCTATGAATAACTAGTTACCTACATTTCATGGTAACGGGCGCCGCTTGGCATTTTTTAATGTGTTTTAATCGTTTTATTTTTTTGTGTGTTGGTGGTGTGGGGGGGGGGGGGGGGTAAATTGCATAGCAAATTCTCCTTTGTTATACGAAGTATAAGAACACATCCTTCGGGGGTGAGGAACGGCGAAGCCGTTCCGAGGGGGCGGAGCCCCCTTTGGGGGTCCAGGGGGCTTGCCCCCTGGCGAGGCCCGAAGGGCCGAGTATATATATATATATATATATATATATATATGATGTAGGACTCCTCATGTCCCCTAGGCAGTATGGATTTCGAAAGGGCCGTTCTACTGTTGATGGCAAGATGGTCAGACATGTTGGAATCACTAAATATTACATTCAGTGTGCCACATCACTTGCTAGCGGTCATCAACAATTACCTCAGGGATACAGGTGGGCAAAAGCAGGGTAACAGCTGGGAGGTGCTCAGGGATCAGTCCTTGGTCCCCCATCAGGAACGAACCGTATCGGGGTTCTCCGACTTATGATGCCAGAGGATCGCTTCCTCGTGGGGTATGCAGATGTTGTAGCTGTGATCTTAGCCAGGACAACTTGGAGAACTCTCTAGGACTCGGCTCGAAGTAATGTGTTGAACAGTTCACAGTTTTTCTAACGTGGGAAAAGGTAGATGAGGATTCAGTGCTGCGGTTTGAATCCCGCATAACCTGGAGGTGCGGTCCCCTCCAGGTATCTTACGAGATTCAAGCCTCAATTATGGATCTTGAAGATCTCACCGCCTTACGAAAAGAAAATCTGCTACGTCACACCCTAACTCTAAAACCAAGAGCCCCCATTCTTTCTATTTTGGCCACCACTGTTGGATATCTTTGATAAAGGTTATAGATAGATTTGATGATCACAGTTGAATGACATTTAAGATTACGGCTGCGAGTAATTACATAAATAATGACTGGTACACGGCGTTCAGCCCAAGATGAAACACTATAACGACACTATACCACTATAGCAGTACTTATTCAACACCAATGGACTGTAGGTAAGAACGAATATAAACCGTAATGTGAAGATCTGCGCTAAAATTCATTCTTCATTTCACACGAAGAGGTATAATTTGAATCATCTCAAAAATCATCTCAAAGTCTTTACGGAGACGTAACGGGTTTATCACTTCAGTCATTACATCTTTTCAGAACAGCGGAAAAGTTTATGCGCTTCGAAACTTAATTTAAGACTGAAAATGTAGCCGTCGAGAGGAAATTGAATGTTATAAGAAACGCGGAATCTTCAATCGTATCAAGCCTATCTCACATTTATTATGCTCCGTTCACCTTTGAAACTTTAATGAATGTTGTTGATTAACAAACGAAAGTTTCACAAAGGACGATTCCCTATTCATTAAACAGTTTTGATCCAGTTTTCCAAGACCTTTTGTTGAGATCGTTTACATCGACTTTTAAATTACCTTTTAAAACCTCCTTTTGCGTCTTAGTTCCTCCCTTTGATAAATTCTTTGTGGTACCAAATCTTATTACCCCGACATCTGATGTCCAACGATAATTCGATAGCGCCGTTTTACCTGTAGTGGTTTTTAACAGACAGCTTTCAGGAGAGTGAATAATTCATGAAAGAATGTTGGAGCCAAAAAATCTTGGTAATTATGTGAGGGGCGAGACGTTATTGATGATATAATTTGCTAATAATTCGTTGAAAATTTAGGTTGGCATTTAAGAAGAAACATTCCAAGGGTAGCCCTCTTGATTATACACGTACCTAGCTAAGCAATTACTCTTGTTGAGTCTAATTAACAAAAATTACTGTCAGTAGGGATTTCTTAATTCATTGTCCCCCAGCAATTAATTATCTCAACCCCTAAAAAAAATTGCATAATATGTTCCAAATTAAGTACTGGACATTCTTACCAACCTCTGCTGCATTGTATGAGAAATTTTAATGCAATAGGTCCTACTTAGTCCTCAACAGCTAACAGCTACAACTGCCAAATCAACTATATTGGTTAGGTATCTCACGAATGATGTGCCAGATTTCAAATTAGACGTTGGTCGGGCTAGCCAATATTCGGTCTATTTATTTATGTAGGTATTTATTTATACCTACAGCAATATTGCACAGCTCAATCTTTCTGGCATAAATATTTTTGTTTCGACGATTTTACGGAGTTCTTAGTTTCAAACAAAATTTACTGTTTGTTCTATACCATTCCTTCATTGAGAACTTCCAACAGAGGCGAACGTGATATTATCCGTAAGTGCAGTTATTTTATTGTGTCTTTTGAAGTTTGAGAGTTAACTGGGACTTTTCTTCTTCCGATTTATTCCCGCGGTATGTCAGCATGGGATGCAGGTAATAACAATCACTACTCGAGCTCACCAGCTATGTATTGTGTCTACAATTTTTTTCTGTAACAAAGGAGAACACTTAGTCTTCCCCCTCGGTCTTTCTCCCCATAGACATGCTGAATGAATTTCAGGAATCAAGCAGGTTATGTCCTAAATGCCGCCCATTAATTCCGTAGCGATCGAAATCAAGAAGGACTCTGACCACTCATTTCAACGTCCATATCCAAAGTTGATCCAATTTCGGTCTTCTGTTTTGCCCAATTCCAAAGAACACGCGGAAAATAGGAAATTAGCGACAGCATCTAAAAATTAACTGGGCACAATTTACATAGTTAGCATTTGAAGTAGAAGAATGGAGATTGGAGATATGGCGTAACAGTGACAGTGTTAACTACATTGTCTCAACTGTTTACAGCTAGTTACCTCAACACAAAAGGGTTGTCAAGTGTTTTCCGACCAACTCCGACCGAACGTGACAACTAGAGAGGACAGAAATTCTCATTCAAAGGCGAAGCCAACGCGCCCACTTGCGTTTCAGAGCTGGCGGTGGCTTTGTTTGGGAGGTTCCACGCGTTTAGCGTTTATAATCCCGTCGGTTGTCTTGCCGAACAATACATGGGCGCATCATTATGTTGACAGTTAAATGAGGATTTTAGTGAGATACTTGCGTATTGTCCTTCAATAAAGTCGACTAATACGATAACATTGATAAAAAAAAGTCCTTAAAAATATCTGCTCGAAGAACTTGAAAGAATAAAGGAAAATGTGGAATCAACTGCGAAACCAGTTTTTTTTAACCTTTAAATTATTGTGAGCTACAGGCATCAATCAAAATCACATTCCTACCGTTAGGAAGTTGTCTTGCCGAACAATACATGGGCGCATCATTATGTTGACAGTTAGATGAGGATTTTAGTGTGATACTTGCGTATTGTCCATCAATAAAGTCGACCAGTATGATAACATTGATAACAAACATAACAAACGTCTTTATAGAGAACTTGAATGAGTAAAGAAAAATGTTGAATCAACACCGAAACAAGGTTTTGACTTGCAAATTAATCTGAGCAAAGATTCATCAATCAACATCACATACCTACCGTTAGAAAGTTGAAATTTGGGGAAATTTTGAAGTTGTTCGTCACTGCCCGCCGGTTTTCTTGGCGATATTGAGCTGATGGTGGTTTTAATGCAATTTTCAGTGGGTGTAACTTGCGGAGTGAAATTTTGCGCGGATTCAGAAATTTTGTAAGCTGAAGGTTGTGTTGTACTTGTGGAATAATGCTTATTTTACGACAGAAAAAACTTGAAAATCTATTTTTTTCGAATAGGTTACGAAAGAACTTTTCTCATATGGTACTTTCCTCCAACTGACGTACAGTGATGCCCAGCTTTTTCCCCCCCTCAACAAGCTTTCTACCCAGTATAAACTAATATAGATGACAGGCTTATTGACGTTTCAAGACTTCTATTTTTATTAAGAATTTTTAAGGGTTTTCAAAAACGTTTCATAAAGTGGCTGCAATAAAATTTTGGCGCAAAAATAGGCCAATAACGTAAAAATTAGACAACTCTTTTTCTATTAAGTACCTATTTTTTTGTTGGAATGCAAATTAAAATTACCCTCAAATTACCTCTCACTTGCCCCATTCTTAGGAGTGGCAAAATCCTGAATACCCGTCCATCTGTGGATGTCTCGGAGCCATGAAAGCCGCCTGCGGCCAATATTCTCCTGCCGTCTATCTTGCCTTCAAGAACCAAGCGTTGGAAGGCTTATCGGCCTCCTCTGAATATGTGGCCCAGATATGAGACCAGCTCGCCGCAATACTTCTGTATTACGAACTCGCTGATAAAATTCTTCTCGTCGATAAAATCTTCAACAACGGTATATTACTTACACAGTATCGATAACTCTAACTGTCTAGGTCTCGAAACTCACTGTTTTTGCTCGATTCAGAAGTTTTGGTATTGAAATTAATAAACCATGAGTGTACAATTTTACCGTTTTACCGAAGTTATTTAGTACCGTTGCTTAAATGTAAGCTCCTTAACGGAAACAAATATTTGCATTATTTCAGTATTCCAAAATTTACAGCGCACAAGATATCAAAGTACAGTATTACTGATATTGGATCCAATATTCGAGCAATTATCATTAACCACTTGATTGAAGAGATAATTATGCACGCGTGTACCAACTATTATTGTACCAACATTTGATTTAAAATTCAATCCCAGTTCAGGCAATTGGTTATTGAGAGTAGAAAAAAAAGGAAGCAAACTTTTTTTGGGGGGGATTTACGTGCTGCTGCCCGGACCGCCTCGCGGACATGATCGCTTGCCCTCCCAGGAGGAGCAGTCTTTGAAATGATGATTTAGCTTAAGGCTGCCTATACGTGATGTATACATGAACAAGTTATGCAGCCAGTCCCACCTTTGCTAAAATATGGTAACCTGAATCATCCAATGGCATGGAGGCAATTCTCGTTGAAGGACCAATAGAATCGAGGCCACCCTCGCTAGGAACCAGGGCTAATAGTGTAGGTACCTAATAGCCCCCTGATTATCGATACTCGATGGTTTTATGTTAATGGTTTTCCAATAATAGATTGTATTTTTTCGATTTCAAGTTTGATGGCTTCTCGCACTACGATAAATGAGTCTCAGATGAGCAGGTTAGAGGTGATCCTCTCGAAGGAATTACATCTCATGAAATATTTACGCTGAATTATTTCAACTTGAAAAGAATAAACTTGAGAACAAACCGCCCCCTCCCACCTCATCACGGCTGCCGTCTCGCACGAACGGAAAATGGTAGCCTACTCGCTTGAATTGCTAAAAAAAAAAAGGCCAAGAGGCAAACAGACAGGATGCGGAGAGCACGAAGTGGAGAGGGAAAACAGTACAACAATGGACCCGGCAGTGGGCCTCTTTATTTATGGCCGGCCATAAGCTGATTTATGCACCATCCGAGGGGAACTGAATTGGATTTAAATCGAATCAGGTCCCTTGCAAACTGTATAGATTGGCGGGAAGGGGAGGGGATGTTGATAAGGCGACCGCAGATTTGTGAAACCCGCCTGATTCGTCCGATCTCATTGACTTGGGTGTTCACAATGTCAGATGACTATAGTGATATTTGCAGGTACCAAGTAAAATTGGGGAAATCGCCTTTTGGGAGCACACTCCCGACGGCCGCTTATCGGTGAGAGAAGTGCAAACGTCGACAAAATCTGCAGGTACCTGCGTAGGAAAAAGTCCCGTAAATCCGTGCTTTTCTATGAGATAAGACCTATCTGGTTTGGATTTCGGTAGAGTTTGGTATGGTCCACTGTGACAGGTCCCTTATGAATTCCATCAATGAACCCTTGTTCTAAATCAAAGGAACAGTTATAGTATCGGCGCAAGGCTATTATGTCGCAGTTGTACCCACTACCGATCGTCAATATTTTCTGCGAGCATCTTCTCAGTAGTACTCGATGAACCTCACTGAAATCCTCTCCAAATGTATAAGCTCTGAAAGAATTACGAACAATGGAAAATTAGTATTGCTGTGGATGAAGAAGTTCTTTTTATACTCCCTAATCTTTAAAATACAAGATTTTGTCATTGAAATTCCAATACCACGCCTGTCGAAACAGAATCCTGTTGAAGGTAATGGAAAATAAACAAAAACAAACCGAAAACCTTTTTAGAGATGTAGGCACGCAACGAAGCATCTTCAGTACATACCTACTTGTTAGCCAGAGTTGGCTGATTGGTTCATGGATTTTCCAATCAATTTAGGAAAATATAAGAACTAGATAGCTACCTGCAATATAAGAAATTGATACCTACCTTTTTTCTGAAGGATCAAGGAAATGACAAACCAACCAGTACCAGAAGGAGAAACTCGATTTCACAAAATAATCATTGTTTTAAATCAGCTGTT
This sequence comes from Leptopterna dolabrata, assembly GCA_954871275.1. NCBI lineage: Eukaryota > Metazoa > Arthropoda > Insecta > Hemiptera > Miridae > Leptopterna > Leptopterna dolabrata. The sequence goes on from OX940979.1 coordinate 27,753,274, forward strand.
CCCCAATACAACATTAAAGCTCAAGTCTTACCATTGATATTTAGATGCAGCATAGAAATCTATTTCAGAAATCTATTTGATATACAGATACAGCATAGAAATCTTTTAGTCCGTCAACAAATACAAGAAATGTCAAATATTCCCAAGGACCTACAAATTTAGAGGGTATTTGTGTTCTTTTACATTTCTTTAATTAACAATAATTACCAAAATTCTGTGACATGCATCAGTCAACATTATTAACAAATCTGTTAATATTATGTTAGGTATATTAATGCTCACGTTGATGATGTTGACATGTCAAGTACGTATATATTGAATGAAGGCTCGTGTAGGGCTCATTCCCCAAAAATCCATTGGATGCCGGATATTTTGATAGGTACCTAAATACTTTATGTGCCCCTTTTGAAGTATTTTTAATCCCATTTGGATACAATATTGTATCCAATAATTGTACAGCGTGAGTGGGTCCGAATTACCAGCGTCGAACAATACGAAACCTTTGCGGCTCCATCCGCCCGAATCAAAACGCATTGGAGTATGCACATCTTCATAAATTCATTCGTCTTACAGAGTGCCAGAGAGTGCTAAGTGCAGTAATGATGATGAGTAGACATGTCTCCTATGGGTTCAGCGTGGTTAATGAGCAACACGATTGTTATTGTTTCCCATACTTTGTAGTCCATACTTATAGATTAGTGGTAAAATTCTAATAACATTTCATATTTCATATTTCTCTTCCTATTATATGTATCTATCGTTCATAGTTCGCTTTGTAATGAAATTCTCTTTTTCATATTGATGGAAATAATATAGCCTCAAAAAAATCGTTCATAGTTCGCTTTGTAATGAAATTCTCTTTTTCATATTGATGGAAATAATATAGCCTCGCTAGGGGGCAAGCCCCCTGGACCCCCGGTTACCTCTATTTACATACTTCGGACGAAATTATAGAAACACAGAATGTGTTTTAGCTCACGCGTTTCACATAAACCTTTTTCGACTGATATATTGACTGCTCATAGGTTACACCAGGTTACACGATCCTTAGTTCCGTATCATCGGTACTTATATAAAGCTTGCAATCGTGTTCACAATATAAATTATTGAGAATGATCACCTGTGTATAAACCATTATTATTTAAACAATCACGCTCATACCGCAGCTTGTCGGCCACGCACTCCGCATTGGTTAACGTAATATGGTTAGGTAAATCGAGAGCTGTCCAACGAGTGGTGAACGATTTTTGTACGATAACTGGCGAAGTTAAAGTTCCGTAGCAACGAATCGGTTGTACGTGAAAATCATTAGAAATTTTTCATAACAGCGTCCCAGATTTCGTTACGAAATTTCGTTACCTGTTTTGGCTAGTTAGTCCATGGCTAAAACACATTCTGTGTTAAAACTGTAGATGAATTCATTGTAAATTCAATCACGTTCATATTCTCTAAGACAACTCCAGGTATGTATACGGTGCTTATCATAATAATATGCACGGGTTCCATTCGCAGAAGTGGTTATGGCTACAGCTGGGTTTTCGGATCAATTGCTTCCGAGTGCGAGGGTGTTATCAGACCCTGGAAGCAGACGCTAGCGCGATCCCTCGGCAAAACATCGTAACTTCTCGCAAACCTCCCTCGCTCAACCGTTGCGCTCATCAAACTTGTACCTACCGCTTTCTCGACCATCACACACAGACCAATCTCATTTTCGATCGATCGGCACCAACCATCTTTCTCTCGCTCATTTGCTCTTGCTTACATCATGCACAAATTTCGCAGAGGATACCTGTTGTGAGGATTCCATGCCACTAAGCCTTATCACAGAAACCCTGGAATAATTCTACAATCCACCGAGCTGTAGGTAGTTTTAGATACTGAAGACCGTGTGATGCACAGCATTCTAGAAGGACAATAAGTGCATTCACTAACAAACTCCTCCAAAGGACAAAGAAGAAATTATACCTATAGCTACAGTCGTCCTGGTCGATTCTTGAAATTTTCATTCGCCTATCAGTGGCAATTCGGAACTCATTATGACACAAATATACAAAGACAGAGACGCAGTCATGATAGGATTTTTTTTTTTTTAAATTATCATCCGGAAAAACCTAAATTCCAAATGTTACCTACTGTAAGGTGGACATTCCCGATGATATTAGGGACATTAAACCATTCCAGTGACACTAAAAATAATGAGAAAACTTCATTTACTCTATTTTGCTTCTGATTTCATCTTACAATGAGGAGGCCACTGCTAAAGTCAGCGAACTAATAATACCTTGATGCTTTGGTTCTTAGAGTACCTACCTATGTAGAAGTTCCAACTAGAACCAGGAGATGCTAGGGAAAATACTGGTTACAATTCATGCGTTAGCGAAGCACGTCTGAAGTCCATTGTAAAAATGTTGATATTTAGGTAGCACGTAGGTACAACATTAAAGGTTGACTCAAACCCACCGAAATATTGAAGGGGTGTCTAGAATTGTGTACAAGAGAATTGTGTCTGTATTGTGTACAGTTTGAGTTATTACGCAATAAAACGATATTGGTAGCGTCATGGGACAATCCCATCCAATCATCTGTTCAAGGGGCCGATTCTCTTCAAATATTGGATTTCATAAAGGTAGGCACTTATATGTTTTAACAGCCAGCGGTTAGCCAAACAACGGGAGCACACAACGGGGAGCAGTAATTAAACTCTAAAGGTCTCATCTGCGACCCATCATCGTACAGGAAAGGTCATTCAACAAGCAACAGCTGGCTTAGCTAGAGAAAGTTCGGCATTTATGAATGACAGTTGTCATACTCGGTGGCTGAGAGGTATTTAGTATTCATAATGGGATGACGAGCCCTTCAAGACGGATGGCAATCAAAATATTGGTAATTGGGTGATCTGGACGATGCTAAGGTTAAGGCTATTTGTTTTGGTGAATAGGTGGTGATCATATTCATCCTTTTCTGGTATTTAATCATCGAAGTAATTAGGATTAGGATTTGTTTGGGCTGACAGGGTACCTCGGTGCGACATGTGAATGTAATTTATGGTAACGGTATCACTTGCCTGGTGTGATAGGTTTGATTTCGGGTCCATCGTATGCCTCTGTGGTCACGTCGAGCTCCATGACGCTTTCCCCGCACCTTGCGGAACCGGGTGGAGAGGTGAAACGATGGAACGGGCTTGAAAGATTCGAAAACACCACCGAGTAATTGACAATTGGAGTTTTCCACTCCGGAAATTCGCAAGATGTCCGACCGCCCGAAAAAGCCCTCCTTGAGAGATCGAGTCAATAAGGGTTGGCGGCGCATGCGCCGTGGGGAGGTGGGCAACGTCAGCGGGTCTCCCGCCATGTGCTTGAGATAGGTAAACAGAACTAACCTACCTCTTCATCCAGGGATCGGGTTTCATTCCGCGTGAACCGTAGAATGGAACAGTTTTTCGGATCGATTGTCTCCTCTGTGTCAGGAAGTGACTCGCTATTTTGACTCCGTCGTTGGTTTTTTTCATCCATTCAAGCTCGTCATAGCTCCGACCTTTACACCTTATTCCACTTCGAGATCGACGCTATTGAACCTCGTTGCGTTCCGGGCCACTTGGATCCAACATCCTGCCAAAACAACGTATCAACAAAAATGAACATCAAGGTGCCATGTAACTAATATAATATAATTATACAGGATGGCCATAAAATATATATCTGTCGCTGAGTTAACCTAGTCAGCTTAATTACGATTAATTGCTTGATAAATGGACAAGTAACCCCTGGAAGGCATGGAGCAGAATGACAGCAAACATCGAAATTCCGCCAAGACTCAAAACATTAACTGGTGAGCTGGTTAGTCTCATTATACGCGATGTTTAATATCTAAAACGTCCAGTTGTACATTTAAGTGCTCTCTTATGTTTTTCAACCATTGCTGGTTTTAGACATTCATTAGTTTATATAATTTTGGTTTATTATTCTGTGAATAATACACCTATGTATTCGCTCAGCAAAAAATTTTTATAACACCCCCTCAAAATTTTTTCTTTTCCGTTTCAAGGTGCGTAGATTCCAAAAATGCAATGTCCGTCCGCCGTCCGCCGTACGCCGTATCACGTCTACAGGCTTCATTTTCGGTCTAAAAAAATCGTTCTTTCGCACACATGCTCCATTTGGGCCCTAGTTGTGTCCCGAAACTTTTCAGCCCGATCGGAATATATCCAGGGGAGTTATGAGTGAAAATTTGTATAAAAATAGGTACTTTTTGTGTTTTAGTAACATGTTAGTAAAATGAGCTTTTGAGGTATAGTATTCCATGTTTTTGGGGACGAGAAGACCGAATATGAAGTCGATTTTGACCAAGGAGTGGAAAATTGAGGTTGTACCAGATGTTCAGCTCCCAAAATTGATTTTTTATGAGTCAAAAACCTGCGAAATCGTCTGAAATCACCATCAATTTGTATAATAACACTAGAAAAAGTGTCAACACGTGGATCAAGAGGATTAAATGGTACAATCAATGATCAAGAGTAATTTGAAGAAAAAAAAAGGAGCGTAGTACCTAATTCAAGTTCTGGGGGCCAAAATTTGTGGAAACCACCAGAAATAGCCATTTCAATTAATTTACATGAAAGAAACAATAAATAAACAGCCGGCATTTCTGTAGACCAATAAAATAATAGAATAATAAACCCATGTGACAAGGACTTTGCAGCGTTTTTTGTTATTCGTGATAAGCGTGACACTTCTTATTAAAATCTCGACGTTACAATTGCTAGATACGGAGACATCCTGTAATTAGTAGCGAAAAAAATAAAATAAACAACATGCCTATTATACAAACAGAGCATTATCTAGCAAGCATTGTTTATTAATTTCAACAATGAACCTTTGGAATCGAGCATGAAAAATAATGTAACCCCCTCCCCCCCCCCCCCCTCAAAATTTAATGTTTAGCGTTTAAAGAACCCTTAAATGGAATTGAAAACATTTGTGTCCACCGTCCGTAGTACGCGGCGTATTTCTTGGTTACCATGAACCAAAATCAGTGAAATTTGGTCTGCAGATCCCATTTGGACTTTAGTTGGTCCGCGAACCTAGGCATTACTGTCAATCATCTCTAAGCAGTAAAACATGGGGGGTCGGCATTTTCAGAATCCAGCATGGTAATACTGTAAAATACTGATATCCGAATTTGATCACCAGTAGTAAAGATAAATTTATAGAGAAATCGAAGCTCTAGTCACCCCGTTAAGTCACAGACATCCCCTGTGTCAATCCGCCCTGTAATCTAGCAAATCGGTTTGTCAGCCTATGTTGTTCGCACTGCTAAATTATCGTTATCGTTGTACTGCTTCTTATTCAACTGCTAATAAGAAGCGTTGTAAAGAGTCTTTTCGAACTGTATTAATGGTGGCATTGACGATTTTGTACTCAAGTAGGTAAATCTTAAAAAGGGCACTCGGTTTGTTATACGGAAATTAGGTTAGGGTATATTGAATAAAGCCTTTGGACGCATCGGACATTTATTTAAGAGAAACATATCTTGTTTGCGTTGTTAATATTACTAGGCAGTACCGAATGTGTACATCTAAACACCAGTCAGTAGGTACAGCCACTTACTTTTGGCTCCCCCGCCAGACGGTTATTTCCCACGCATGTATGTTTGGATCATCATCTCTAAAAGGTAGAAAATGGAAATTGAAATTTTCAAAACGCCATAGCTCAAAAACTTTCAATAGAAGGGTAGGGTTACTATGACTTCTTAAATTAACCTCGAACATGGGAAATTTGTAAGACCACCCGGATTGTGGTGATCAATAGGGTTGGTTTGGGTAGGTGGATAGAAAGGTAGAGAGATGAAGGATAGAGAAATAGATAGGTGAAGGATAGAAAGGAGATGCTCCTCAGAAGTCTTTTGCTAACGCCCTTTGGTGTTTGATAACAGCGGAAATATCACCAAAGCAGGCATTACTTGGAAGAGGAGGCTAGCACCCCGCGGTTATCACCACAGCAGGTGCAAGGAAGGATAGGAGGGAGGGAGGGATGGAAGGAGGGAGGGATGGAAGGAGGGAGGGATGGAGCGAGGGAGGGAGGGAGGGAGTTGTAAGTCAGAGGTCGGTCGGTCCAGTGAACAGCTGGGCTAGCTGGGTGGTATATGTAGGTGCCTCCACCCCCCCCCCTCCGTCAATGGCCGTTGCGACCGTTGAGAAACGTTGGGGAGCTTGATGAGGTGACTCTTCTCCTCCTTTCCCCGAGGCGTCTCTCAGCTCGTCGTTCCCCTCGTTTATTTTGTTAAGTCTCGACCCTATTACATAGGAGTAGTAAATGTAGAATTTTGAGGGTTACCACGACACGGATCCAGCCGTCCACCCAGCCGGCCAAGCACTGCGGCATTGAAGTTTGAACCGAAAAGCTTCGTCAGTATGAGTTTGAATCATACGATGCACCTAACTCGAGCTCAAATATCACTGAAAGGGAACAACTGATTATAGTCACGCATGGCTTTAGAAATCAAGTTTGTTGTTACGTGATATTATTTCATTCAAAGAATGATGGTTATTGTAGATTTTGGTGATAGGCACTTTTTGCTTCCTCACTACCAGATTCGTGATTGAGTAAAAAAAATTCATTTTCTCCAAGATGAAAATTTCCACAACCACTTTACGTTTCAAACATCAAAAGGAACATTTTTGGTTCCGTGTCTGTCTGTTTCTGTGGTCTGTCTGCGGTCAGTTCCTTGTAACGCCCATAATTACCCGAAATAATGGCCGAAATGGGCTGAAATTTGGAGGTCACAGATGGTCCCATACCAAAATCATTGAAAAAGTAATGTAACTTTCGTCTGCGCATGCGCAAACGTGAAGTACTTGAAACGCCCATAACTGCCTTAAAATAATATCGTGTGCGTGACTGCGCATCCGCAAACTGAAAAACGCTGCAAAGTCCTTGTCACATGGGTTTATTATTCTACTGGGCATACGTACAGAAATGTTGGCTGTTCATTTATTGTATATTTCATGTAAAATAATTGAAATAGCTATTTCTGGTGGTTTCCACCTATTTTGGCCCCCAAAACTTGAATTAGGTACGCTCCTTTTTTTCAATTTATCTTTGATCATTGATAGTGCCATTTAATCGTCTTGATCCACGTTTTGACACTTTTCCTAGTGTTATTCTACAAGGTTATGGTGATTTCAGACGATTTCCAGGTTTTTGACTCATAAAAAATCAATTTTGGGAGCTGAACATCTGGTACAACCTCAAATTTCCACTCCTTGGTCAAAATCGACTTCATATTCGGTCTTCTCGTCCCCAAAAACATGGAAATCGATAACTCAAAAGCTCATTTTACTAATATGTTACTAAAACACAAAAAGTACCTATTTTATACACATTTTCACTCATAACACCCCTGGGTATATCCCGATCGGGCTGAAAAGTTTCGGGACACAACTAGGGCCCAAATGGAGCATGTGTGCGAAAGAAGGACTTTCTTAGACCGAAAATGAAGCCTGTACACGTGATACGGCGGACGGCGTACGGCGGACGGCGGACGGACATTGCATTTTTGGAATCTACGCACCTTGAAACGGAAAAGAAAAAATTTTGAGGGGGTGTCATAAAAATTTTTTGCTGAGCGAATGCTGAGCGATTGTTCCGCAACATATTTGACAGACGGTCGAGGGGATCACGGCGGATGGTTAACGGACAGGCTAAGGAAGCGCAACCCTCCATTGCCTTTCCGTTGAGGATGCCCCCATAGAAACATACGGGCCCTGTATGAACGAGCAACCGAGAGACGCGTACTACCTTCACCGCCCCGTCAACCGGTTAACGGAGACGTCGAGGCAGTGCACGTCTCTCCGTCATCCTCCTCCGTCATCGTCCGTAAAGGGTACGTAACCATCTACAGAGCACCCTTTATGGACGAGCTACTGGGGATGACGGAGAGAAGTCCGCTGCCTCAATGGCTACCACTAACCGATCGTCGGAGCGGTAAAGGAAGTGCACGTCTCTCCGTCGCTCGACCGTCAGGGATCCGTAGAAAGCCCCAATTACACCTGCCGAGTACTGGGCCGAGACAGTGCACTCGGCCGAGTAAATCGCAGTGTGATCGTCCCATACAGTACTCGGCCTAGTAAGGGGTGAGTGATTTTGGGCGAGTCAGTGAATAGAACCATGTTCTATTCTCTCGGCCAAGTAGGGACCCCCACCCCCTCCCCAACCAATCATCCACTCGCTCAGTTGCTTCTCGGCCATCCACTCGGCTAGTGTAAGCAGGTTTGGCGGGCGAGCGCGCCTTTTGGTTTATTATTCTGTGAATAATACACCTACGTATTCGCTCAGCAAAAATTTTTTATAGCACCCCCTCAAAATTTTTTCTTTTACGTTTCAAGGTGCGTAGATTCCATAAATCCACCGTATCATCCATATCTACTTCATTTTCAGTCTAAAAAATTCGTTCTTTAACATACAGGCTCCACTATGGCCCTAGTTGTTTCCAGAAACTTTCCATGTTAAGGTCTTACGAAGTTTCAGCCTTAAATTTACGTTAAATCGTCTTTTTTCCGCGCACAGTTTGGGTCCCGATTTTGGAACACATTTGGGTCCTAGTTGTGCTTCGAAGCTCGGCCGCCCGATCGGAATACACCCAGGGGTATTATGGGGGGGGGGGGGGGAGGAATGGGTGTAAAAATAGGGTTTTTTTTTCACACCTTGTTAGATATCGTTATCCATGTTTTTTAGGGCGAGAAGACCGAATATGATGTTGATTTACACTAAAGAGTGAGGAATTGAGGTTGTACGAAGGTTCAGCTCCCAATATTCATTTTTTATGGGTCAAAAACCGGGGCAACTGTCTGAAATCACCGTAAAGTAATACAATAACACGATAAGTAGTATTAACAAGTGAATCAACACAATTAAATGACACTATAAATGATGAGAGATAAATTGTAAAAAAAATGAAAAAATATATAGGAGCCTAATTTGTGTTTTTGAGAAACAATAAACGAACAGCCAACATTTCGGTAGGTAAGTTCTATCACTAGTAGGCAGGTACTAACCTACGGAGGGTCTGCGATTCACATAATATGTATAGAGCAGTACGTATTACATTGCACAGACGGGTTATCTATACTTTCTACTTATGGAAGGGTATTCTGTACAAAATAACAAACCGTTGTGCTGGGATTTGCAGCGTTTTTCTTTTTACTTCGCTGTTTCATATATTGCGCGGAACACTACAAGACGCAACTGTCTCGTCGCTGAAATGTAATCACCTACTCGCCCCGATGTAGGTGTAAACCCATTACACCTACATCGGTAGGTGTAATTAGTAAGGCCTACCGAGTAGCTCGGCCGAGTAGTCGTTGGAGTACTCGGCCGAGCTACTTCGATGGGGCGAGTGGGTGATTACATTACGCTGGGCAGAGACGAGACAGTTGCGTTGTGTTGTGTTCCGCGTCAACAGCGCACAGCGATGTAAAAGAGAAAACGCTGCAAAGTCCTTGACACATGGGTTTATTAACATGTTTAATGTTTTAGGGCTGGGGGTCATTCTGTGAATTCCGACACGCAAATATGCAACGTTTTTCATTGGTTACTACACAGTTACTACCTTCTGTTGTAGCAACCATAAAGAATATCGCACTCGAAAGAAACAAGAGTCAATAGCTACGTTTTTCATTGGTTACTACACAGTTACTACCTTCTGTTGTAGCAACCATATGTTGATGGCGAGTTCTATAATAAGTACAGTAAATGCAACATTATACTTGTAGAGTTCAGTGAAATTGTGGCTTTCATTTCTATATCTAATTTCTCCCTTGCGAGGGAAAAACATTAAACATGATTTAATGTTTTTCCCTCTCAAGGGAGAAATTAGATATAGAAATTATTCTATTGGACATACCTACAGAAATGCTGGCTGTTCATTTATTGTTGCTTTCATGTAAAATAATTGAAATAGCTATTTCCGATGGTTTCCACCAATTTTGGCCCCCAAAACTTAAATTAGGTGGTACGCTCCTTTTTTTTTGGTTTATTATTCTGTGAATAATACACCTATGTATTCGCTCAGCAAAAAATGTTTATAACACCCCCTCAAACTTTTTTCTTTTCCGTTTCAAGGTGCGTAGATTCCAAAAATGCAAAAATGCGTCCGCCGTACGCCGTATCACGTGTACAGGCTTCATTTTAGATCTAAAAACGCTGCAAAGTCCTTGTCACATGGGGTTTATTATTCTACAGAAATGTTGGCTGTACCTACATTTATTGTTTGTTTCATGTGAAATAATTGAAATAGCTATTTCTGGTGGTTTCCACCAATTTTGGCCCCCAAAACACAAATTAGGTAGGTACGATCTTTTTTTTTTTTTCAAGTTATCCATGATCATTGGTAGTGCCACTTAATCGTCTTGATCTACGTGTCGAAACTTTTCCTAGTGCTATTCTACAAATTGATGGTGATTTCAGACGATTTCGCAGGTTTTTGCCTCATAAAAAAGACCGAAAATGAAGCCTGTACACGTGATACGGCGGACGGCGGACGGCGGACGGACATTGCATTTTTTGAATCTACGCACCTTGAAACGGAAAAGAAAAAAGTTTGAGGGTGGGTTATAAAAATTTTTTGCTGAGCGATTACATAGGTGTATTCAGAGAATAATAAACCAAAAGTCGTTCTTTCGCACACATGCTCCATTTGGGCCCTAGTTGTGTCCCGAAACTTTTCAGCCCGATCGGAATATACCAAGGGGTGTTATGAGTGAAAATGTGTGTAAAAATAGGTACTTTTTGCGTTTTAGCAACATGTTAGTAAAATGAGCTTTTGAGGTATCGTTTTCCATGTTTTTGGGGACGAGAATACCGAATATGAAGTCGATTTTGACAAAAGACGCGGAAATTGAGGTTTTACCATTGGGTCAGCTCCCAAAATTGTTTTTTTTTTTAGTCAAAAACCTGGAAAACTGTCTGAAATCACCATCAATGTGTATACTAACATTAGAAAAAGTGTAAACAGCTGAATCAAGACCATTAAATCGCACTACCAATGATCAAAGATGATCTGGGGGAAAAAAAGTGTACCTATTTCATGTTTTGGGGGCCAAAATTGGTGGAAATCATCAGGAATAGCTAATTCAATCATTCCACATGAAAGAAACAAAAACTGTAAAAAAAATTTTAATGATTCACAACCCAAAGACTATTTGAAGATTATAAATTTCTATATCTAATTTCTCCCTTGAGAGGGAAAAACATTAAATCATGTTTAATGTTTTTCCCTCGCAAGGGAGAAATTAGATATAGAAATGAAAGCCACAATTTCACTGAACTCTACAAGTATAATGTTGCATTTACTGTACTTATTATAGAACTCGCCATCAACATATGGTTGCTACAACAGAAGGTAGTAACTGTGTAGTAACCAATGAAAAACGTAGCTATTGACTCTTGTTTCTTTCGAGTGCGATATTCTTTATGGTTGCTACAACAGAAGGTAGTAACTGTGTAGTAACCAATGAAAAACGTTGCATATTTGCGTGTCGGAATTCACAGAATGACCCCCAGCCCTAAAACATTAAACATGTTAATAAATGTAACTGCCAACAAGAATCTCTAGAACTCTAATAGAATAATAAACCCATGTGACAAGGACTTTGCAGCGTTTTTTTTTTAAATTATCGTTAATCATTGGTAGTGCCATTTAATCTAGTGTTATTCTACAAATTGATGGTGATTTCAGACGATTTCGCAGGATTTTGACTCATAAAAATCAATTTTGGGAGCTGAACATCTGGTACAACCTCAATTTTCCACTCGTCGTTCAAAATCGACTTCATATTCGGTCTTCTCGTTCAAAAAAACATGGAAACCGATACCTCAAAAGCTCATGTTACCAACATGTTGATAAAACGCAAAAAGTACCTATTTTTGCACGCATTTTCACTCATAACGCCCCTGGGTGTATTCCGATCGGGCTGAAAAGTTTCGGGACACAACTAGGGCCCAAATGGAGCATGTGTGCGAAAGCACGACTTTTTTAGACCGAAAATGAAGCCTGTACACGTGATACGGCGGACGGCGGACGGACATTGCATTTTTGGAATCTACGCACCTTGAAACGGAAAAGAAAAAAGTTTGAGGGGGTGTTATAAAAATTTTTTGCTGGGCGATTACATAGGTGTGTTATTCACAGAATAATAAACCAAAACCGTTGAACCGCCACAACCCATCTTCCCAAACAAATCATCTTTCTTTAATCTAGTCCAATAGTCTCTAGTGCTCCATATACCTATTTAGATCATTGTTCAAACCTTGCTATTACGGGGAATGTCGCTTCTGAATTTCCCGAATGGCCCGGACCATAATGAAAAATCCTCTCTTTCGAACTATCCTACAAAATACTACCTACCTATTATAGACAGGACAACTAATTCCACCCTTAGTACCATGGCCAAGCCATGCAATCCATGGATTACTCTAGCCCATTATGTTTCCAACTAGTGGACACTTCACGCCACTGAGCAGCAGACGAAAAGAAACCCAAACATAACAAGCAGAATGTTTTTTTGTTGCGCGATAAAATAAAAAAAACGCTGCAAATCCCTGCACAACGGTTTATTATTTTGTATAGAATACCCTTCTGCTACAGATCACAGCTCTCTGTGTAGATAACCCGTCTATATAATATGATATGTACTATTCTATACATATAATGTAGATCGCAGACCCTCCGTAGGTTAGTACCTAACCCCGTACTCGTTACTAGGTACTACCTACCTAAATCACGAGTTAAATGTTGCTAAAATAATTCTGCCGATGACAAACAGTACCTAACAAAAAGAAACACACATAATGAAGTTCTGAAAAGAAATTGTTGATGAGGAGTGAAAAAAGTTGCGAAAGTACCTACCAACAAACTCCAGCCCCTTCTACGTAGATGGTATAATGAACCGTTGTGTAATAATTTACCGTTGAGTAATGATTTACCGTAGTAATAATTTACCCATCAATAATACTTCAACGTTTGTTCAAGTTTCACTACCTACTAACAAACTCCAAAAGAGCCATCATTTTTCAAATGAAATAATATCACAGAACAACCAACTCGACTTCATACTCCGCCAATATAATCAGGTGATCCCTAGCAATGATTTTATCTCCGCTAAATTTCCTATTGTGGGCGCGTCTCTGGTTACGAGATTTGGTTTGAATTGTATACAATTTCATTCACACTGGAGTCGAAAATGCCTGTCGGTGCAAACTTCGGAGCCTTACTGTGAACGAACAGCTGGACGTACGACGCTCCGGATGGTCTTAAAAAACTCGCAAGTTCAAGAACTATTTAAAACCGTAAAAATATTCACGTAAAAAAATGGTATAGGCGTTTGAAAATTTCAACCCCTATTTGAACCCCTTAGAGATGACTCACAGTAACGTCGAGCTTCGAGGACCAACTAGACGCCGAACGGAACCTATAACCCGAATTTCATCAATTTTCTTTCATGGTAACTAAGAAAAGTGGCCCGTACGGAGTACGGCGTACGGCGTACGGCGGACAGACAGAAATATTTGTATTGCAGTTTTGGATTCTACATACCTTGAAACGTAAACCATCAAATTTTGAGGGGGGGTAAGAATTTTTTTTTTCATGCTCGATTCCAATGGTTCATTATTGAAAATAATAAACCAAAATAAGGATTTTAGCAATAATAATAATAATAATCATTTGAATGACACACCGAAGTGACCTATTCTCAAGTAGATATTACCCATTGAATTTCAGACGAATAATAGCGCACTGACCAACACCTCCTTCAGGACCGTCCTGTCATGCGGGTTTTGCCTATACCAGTGAGCATCTTCGTCCTGTACTTACCTATGTTTCAACGAGAGTGATTTCGTCTGTTTACCTTCTTCTTATAGCTATTATAATTTGGTGACAGTACTGTACCCATTACCTGCTATACACGGATTTTTTTAATTTTTATGTTTTATTTTTTATTATTTTTGTTTTATTATTTTCAATACCTAGGTAATGAACCATTGGAATCGAGCATGGGGGAAAAAAAAAAATCTAACCCCCCCTCAAAATTTGATGGTTTCCGTTTCAAGGTATGTAGAATCCGAAAATGCAATAAAAAAATTTCTGTCCGTTCGCCGTACGCCGTACTGAGCACATTTCTTAGTTACCATGAACCAAAATTGACGAAATTCGGTTTATAGGTCCCATTTGGGGTCTAGTTGGTCCTCGTCATCCCTAAGGGGTGAAAAATGGGGGTTGAAGTCTCCAGGACGCCGTTGTCTCGAATTTGTTTACGGTTTTCAATCGTTCTCGAACTTGGGAGCTTTTTCAGACCACCCGGAGCATTGTACGTCCAGCCGTTCGTTCACACTAAGGCCCAGAAGTTTGCACCGACAGGCATTTTCAACAGGATGGTGAATGAAATTGTATACATTCAGCCCAAATATCATCACTAGGGACGGGCTAACTATCGGGAATTGGCTCGAGATCATCATTGCTACGGTGCACATGATTATAATCACGGAGTATGAAGTCGAGTTGGTTGTACTGTGATATTATTTCATTTGAAAAATGATGGCTCTTTTGGAGTTTGTTGATAGGTAGTGAAACTTGAACAAGTATTATTGATGGGTAAATTATTACACAATGTTAAATTATTACTCAACGGTTCATTATACCATCTACGTAGAAGGGGCTGGAGTTTCTTGGTAGGTACTTTTGCAACATTTTTCATTCCACATCAACAATTTTCCTTCAGAAATTCATTATTTGCGTTTCTTTTTGCCATTTTAGTTAGTGTTTGTCATCGACAGAACTATTTTAGCAACATTTAACTCATGGTGTAGGTAGGTACCTAGTAACGAGTACGGGGTTAGGTACTAACCTACGGAGGATCTGTGATCTACATAATATGTATAGAATAGTACATATTATATTATACAGACGGGTTATCTATACAGAGAGCTGTGGTCTGTAACAGAAAAGTATTCTGTACAAAATAATAAACCGTTGTGCAGGGATTTGCAGCGTTTTTACATAAGGTTATCTTAACACGCATAAAAGTGTGAAATAAAGCTACAGGTATGTATATATAACAAAGGGAGATAACTTACTTAGCACAGTAAGAACTCCCCTACATAGACTATCAGTCTGTTGTAGGCTTAGTTTAAATATTATGCGTCCACCCAGCCTACAGATGACTGGGATTCCGAAGCGTTGCGCAGTAAAACATTAATAAGTATAGCGAAAGCTTGTTGTTTAATTATCCTCTGGCTGCCTCCCAACAATATGGATTTCGATTATCCCCCTTCCAGTTTTGGAGTCGATAGGTTTATATCTGTGGTTCTGATGGTCAGTTGATCGTATAGCTCAACTCTACCACAACGGGAAGTGGTGCTCCCTCAAGTTCTCCGTTTTACTGCGCAATATCGGTTAAATGAACCCGTAAAATAACATTGGGAGGCATAAAAGCGCGGGATATAGAACGGATGTGCGTTTTGATTGCGTCAATTTGTCGCGGTTATTGGGTAGCCCCCGTATTTGCTCTTATATAAGTTCTTTATACGAGAGGATAAACCGACCTTCCAAGATGTGAGCTTACTCGAGGGCGGATTCCCTCTACCCGTCTCCCGAAAGATGAGTTATGTGCAGATCGTGTTGGCTGACCGACCCCTCGTCCTTTCTCTTTGCTTACGATGCTCGTCACGACCCTGTGACAACTTTGCCTTCCCTATGGCCCTTCCTCGGTGTATAACTCAACTTCTTACTAACATACATACATTAGGAGCACTGTACTGTTGTACTGTACAACATTATTATACTCATAATGCCTCTGCCGTAACCAGACATTCCCGGAAATTCTTGAGTCCTAGCGGTCACGGCTTATCCGTAAAGTGGTTTTGTCGGGCTATGTATGGCCAGTTAAGTTCAGTGTTTTGGTGAAGAAGTTTTGGAATGATTTTTGCATTTTCATAAACAGTATTGATTTTGACTTATTATTTGATAATTAAAAACCATTATCGTATTATTTTTGCAAAGTTAAGTTCTGTTTATAACAGCAGTTCTGTTTAATACGCCATGATTGTGTAGTGCTCATCTGCCAGGATGCTCTGTTCGAACTGATTATTTGCGTTACGGCTATTAGTTTATAATTCGTATTTATTATTATATATAATTCGTAACTGTCGTGGTACCGCTCAAACTCTTACATTTATCACTCCTATGTAATATAATATAGGTTTAACTAAATAAACGGCGAACGACGAGCTGAGCGACGCCGCCGTGGGGAAAGCAGGAGAAGGGTCCCTTCCAACGAACTCCATCGCCCCTCAACGGTTGCAACGGCGTTGCTGGACGGGGGTCGAGTGGAAAGGGGCCTTCATAAGCAGCCCGGCTAGCCCAGCTCCTCATTCGACCGATCACACTCTTACATGCGACTACTCTCTCTCACACACCTCATACCTCCACTCACTCTCTCTCTCTCCTACCCTTCTCCTGCACTCGCTTTGGTGACAACCGCGGAGTGCTTCCTTCAAATAATAACTGCTGTGGTGACAACCGCAGGGTATTCATCTCCTTCCTCCTGGCGTCTGCTGTGGTGACAACCGTGGGACGCCATCCCTTCTCCTCTAGCACTTGCTGTGGTGACAGCAAAAGACTCCTAAGGAGCACCTAATACTCGCTGTGGTGGTACCTGCGGGGTATTAGTTACCTTCCTCCTGGCGCCTGCTGGGTGACAACCGCGGGGCGCCTTCATCTCTCTCATCTAGCACTCGCTGTGGTGACAACCGAGGGGTGCTAGCAAAAGACTCCTACGGAACACCTAATACTCGCTGTGGTGATAACCGCGAGGTATTAGTTCCCTTCCTATCCTTCTAACTAACGCCTGCTGAGGTGACAACCGCGGGGCGTTAGCAAAAGACTCCTAAGGAGCAACTAATACTCGCTGTGGTGACAACCGCGGAGTATTAGCTTCCTTCCCATCCAAACCTACCCTACCATTAGGGAACACAAGAGTAACAATTATTTTTAGATGCACTTTCTCATTATTTCAAATATGTTGCATTTCAAATCCATCCGTGACTAGTCATAATTAAACTCCTGGATGAGGAACCATCCATATCTCATCGCCATCTATATCTCGATGCACACTCCCACTTGGTCCTGTCAGTCGTCCTGGATCGCTATCAACTGCTGCCTTGTGAATAAAAATACAGAAACATGTGACTTGATAAAACTAAACCTACTCATATAATCAGATGACTCGGGGTTTATTTTCCAGTTCACACAAGATACGAAGTAAAATGATATTATCTATGAGAGTACCTAGTGGGACGAAATCGAAGTTACAAATATTGGTCCCCAGATGACCTCATACGTGGACAGGCCCTAGACTTATTGATTCAGTCAATTTACCACCTGTATAGTATTCCCATTCGCGTAAGCTGACACACTCCACATGAAGGTCATGTGATGAGGTTGTATCCATGGATGGATCGTATTGTTGTTTGTGTCAAATGTTTATTATAACTTGTGATATCACTGAATTGTGTTGATGCACAAGTAAAATTTATAACATGAGCAAATCGTCTAACATCGACAAACACATAGGTACCTACACTGGCTCCACGTTGTACACTGCCTCACTGATGGTACAATAAATAAAAAACTGCCATCAGGCCTGAGCTACTTAATCCACGGATTAAGTACCCGCCTTTGCGTTTCTGAATAGATTTTGCTCATATTTAGAGCAATGGGAGGGAGGTGGTATTGATTTTTATACAGTTCTCTGTCAACTACAAGGCCAACAATGCATCATCCATTTCCAGGTAGATTTCAAATGCGAGACGAAGTAAGAATTATTAGGTATGATGTAATCGAATAACTAGGTGACCTTATGCGACCGTTTCTCTCCTCATTCAGAGACCTATACAGAATAATCTATCTTCATGCATAGTTATGAATGTTTTCCTCGGCAGTGTCCACATTTCGTTCGCTTCCATTATCGATTTTTTCAGTTGTTTTACGTGACATTCCCAAAATACCAGATAATTACCAAAACTATTATTATAAATTATTCAAACTTCAAGCATGTAACTTTATACGCATTAATTCTCTATTTTTCTGCGTACCTATTAGGAATATAGATCCACACGTATTTGCATGCACGCATGAGTAAACTGATTTTAGATGAAAGGTGATCAATCATACAATTCAAATTTGAAAATCACAGCGAGAGTAACGCATTTTATTGAACATATTCGACGATAATAAATCATCATAAAATGGCACCAAATAATCGAGAATTTAAATTGTTACTGGATGTTATGGTTCATTTACAGATTAGTAGGTGAGCATATAGGTAAAAAGGTAAGTAATAGGATGTTGAAGGAGACTAGGTTACTTGGCCTAATTACCCTTGTAAATGACTCCATAGCATTTCAATCCAGGGTATGAAACGTAACACAATCATTTTAAGAAAGGACGAGATAAAAGGATTCATAAAATCATTTGAAGCCCGCTGTTTAAATCGTCAAGCAAATCATCGACACTTTATTGAAGCACCATCTTATAGAGTAATCAAGGTTGCAAAGTAATGTTTCTTTTTTATCAAAGTAGCGAGCACCTTATAAGTATTATGAATTGTATCTATACACAACATAATGATATAAATAAGTTTATCATATAATATCATGATGGAATTCATTCATCATATTAGATGGTATTTACAAGATTTTCTTCAGGCCTACTTGTGAAAATACAATGAATGAAGCCCAGACATCCATCCTTAAAACTAACCTTAATTAACAATTTTATGTGATTTTTTAAAATTCAATTTAAATATGCTTACTTAAAATAAAATCCAAGTTAAGTTACCATCAATTAATTCTTATCAATAAGAGAAAATGTAAATAATATAAATTGTGTTGGTTGCAGCAATGCAAAGGCTCTTTCACGATTGTAGGTATCGTGCAATTATAACAACGTGTTTATAAGACTAATGACAAAGGCATTTTTTTTAAAACGAGATAACGATGAATAAATTTTCATACAAACACAATAAATAATCAAACAAAAACACATTTCTTCTCGTAGGCCGCGATAGGAAGCGCTGGCATTTGCGACCAATGAACCAAAGTTCGGCCATGGATTCTATTTATATCATCCATGACATCGAGAAGGAACAATTTCGTGTTAGGGTTAGTATTAAGGGCGAGGAGGAGGCTGGGCGAGAAGGCCTGGGAAAGGGCGATGATGCTTGGCGATCCAACCGCTAGGGGCACCCTAGTAGCCGGCAAGCTCAGCGAACGTCGAGTCCATTTCGTCGGCCAGGGACTTGTAGCGATCTTTGTTGAGGCCGAGTTCGTCTGAAAAAATAAAATAAAATAAAATCATAATAATAAATAATCATAATTTTGAAAGTTGAAGTTTTACTGTGGAAAAAGACAATGTTAGTTTGCAACTGAAACATGTGCAATATATATATATATATATATATATATATATATATATATATTTATTTATATTTATATTTATATATATTTGAACTATTGTGAACTAGGTAGGTACTGGGTCTGTATAGGTATCTAAGAGTTTAAATGTTATTTGCAGAAATGTCATGCGAGACTGAACAAAGAGTTAAGTGGCTGCGCACCATGCTGATGGACTGAGTGAATGGGAATCTTGATATCGATAGCGTAGGGATGTAGGGATGTACAGGGGCATGTACAGCAAAAGTTATAGATACTGTGAACAGTGTAATGAAGCAGTCAGCAGCGAAGGAGTTTCCCAAGCTCTTATAAAGTTTTAATTTAATGTTTGGCTTTCTTCTTTCCTCTATGAAGAATTTTTCATTAATCAAAGCTGCAACTGAATTTCAAAGGATGAAGTATGTATAAACTTTGCTTCGGCGTCCCCTCTCGTGCAGAATTTATTCAAAATGCTGGATCTACCGTCTTTCATTGTTCCTTGAGCTTGGGTTATTCTGTTCACTATCCTTCCCACCCTGATTAGTCGCAACTGTATAAGTGATTGGTTGTGATCAGAAAGATCGTAAGTAGATGCCTAGGTTGAACAGACTAATTGAGCATCTTCATGAGTATTGAAGCGCTTTTCAGACTTGTTTGGATTTCAGGAATAAATCAATGAAAGAGGAACAATCAGGCTAAAATCATTTTGGTTTTTAAGTGGTGTTATACCGTGAAATCACATGATCCTCATCGTGCTATCGGTCGATTTCACGATTTTGCGAACGTTGATAGATAACCAGAAGCAATCTAATATCTACATATCGATCAGTATCTACAGGCATGCAAGGGAGGTGAAAAAGGTGCAAGATCAATCAGAAGTCAGAGCTGTATGTCTTATGCAGGCACGAGAGTAGATGCATAGTTTTATTTCTACAGTAAAGACGATTTCAGTCTCGTGGCATAGGAGTCTGGATGTAGCATTGGCAGCCAAAAAGTGTTGAAAAAGGAAACATGGATGGCAGCAGTTGACAGAGGACCATCTAATCCATAATGCCCACTCGATGATCGATATCTGGCTAACACCCCCCCCCCCCCCCCCCCATTATCTCGCATTGGTACCGCAATTATCCCAACATCTACCGAATCCCGGATCGGTCCGCCATTAGGCCAGTATTTTTTCAGGGGTATCCATGGCCATGGCCACTATGCCTAATCCATTTTCCTTTTTCCAAACATTTGTTAAAAGATCTGTATGGGTGCGGGAGGTTAGTGAAATGAAACGGCAGGCAACAGGAGCTTCGTATATTCCCGGAGCAAGTGAATTATAAAATCGTGGATTTTTGAAGTACGGACGATGGGCATCGCTGTCTCTGACAGGAGCCATGATCGAGGCAAACGTGCGACATTCATGTACAGAGATAAAAAGGAGTTTTCATGTGTACCTGAGACAGGTGGAGAGCTGAACAGTATGGTGATTATTGAATGAATTTGAAGGCTAAAGCTATTTGAACAGGATATTGAAATAAGCGGTTAGTGAGCGATTAGAAGCCAGTAAGCTCGGCAAAGGTGGAATCCAAATCGTCGGCCAGTGACTTGTAGCGATCTTTGTTGAGGCTGAGTTCGTCTGGAATGAAACATTACAATAGAAGACATTACAATGAAGAAGCACTATAACAGCAATATAATTGTCCTTTCTACACTTGTGCGCATCAGTGCGAAAGCCTTATAACTAAAATGTAGTTACTTTAGGATTTAAACAAGTATATACATACTTACAAATTCAAAAATCATGCTAATAATTACAAACAAGTCAAAATTGCATGCATTGGGTTGTTGTGATCTTTTCATGCATTGTTGTTACTACTGTGTATCATGTCGCAAATTTGCACATCTCACGATCATGAGATGTGCATTTGTCATGGTTAATTCAGTGGATAAAGTAACTGATAACAGTTATCAGTGGCTAGAGACGAAGAGCCGTAATCGTGCAGAAACATTGTCATGGAGTTGTGGTAATACGCGAGTTTGGTCTTTCAGCAGGGGATATCATTAGCACCATCTCCCACTTACAGCGAGTGTCATAGCTACTGGGCATTCTTCAGTTAGGACCCAGTGGAGAGGGCATGGAGTTTTATACTACCATTTGTCAAAAAGCCTGGAATTTCACGTTCGTTCCCTAAACATTACTGAAGCTGTGATAAGGTTTCGTAAGGCAGGAATGCATCAGTTCATCCGGTAGATAATCAATACGTAGCGTTTAAAAACAACTACTTCAACATTTCATTTCTCATCATTGCAATCCTCAATTCACGATAAGCGATCCGTTTTCAGAATAATATATACAGACACTGTACACCAAACCAACATGGTTGAATTCTGTGAATTACGTTTCAATGTTTGATTCTTATTTTGAAATTTCGTTGCTCTGAGGGTAATGGAGTATTCTCAAACACGAATACATTATTGATCAACTATTGAGGAACCATTTGTATTCAACGCATGATTTAAATTATGTGCATCACTACTACTGGTTACGTCACGGGAAACGAACAGAACAGTTCTCAATAAGGACGTACACGAATATCTAAGTTTGAACATTTATGTACCTGTGAATGGAGTTGCTGATGGTTGTCGTTTTATACATTAAAATCTAATCTAAATTATTAAAAATAGTGTAGTTGTTCAGGAAAAAATAGTGAAATCGCAATTAGCAGGCGGTTAGAAGCCAGAAAGCTCAGCAAATGTAGCATCCAAATCATCAACTATGACTCTGGATTTTTCCCTCTCGGCTCGTAAGTCGTCTGCAAAAAAAATAGTAAACCAAAAATGGGTAAAAAGAAACTTTTGCACTTTTCGCCCCGAAGAAATGCAATGAGAATATGCAAGGTTAATGCCTGCAAAAAATTGGTGTTTATGAAGTGGCGAACCTGGCAAGTTGCTATATTAGATTATCAATATTTAATTTTAATTTGATGCATCTTAATCGTAATGGATAATGCAGTTTATGGATGCGGTCCGAGACTAGTAGGGTTAGTGCCTGTTGGCTCGTACTAGTGCAATGATAGCAAGCTTTGATTACTGGATTTTAATAATCAGTTATCATCATTCATAGCCATTTTTATTTTTCTAAATTTTGACACTCAACGCCAGGTGAATTATATGGGATGATAGATTATATTGATATTGAGTTATCAGACATTTGTAGACAAATGTTCTTCGTGACTGGCGGGAATGAATTGAAAAGGACCATTTTTGTACCTGTCGATGGGTTTCCATTTGGGCAGCCTTAATATTTAAATAAATTCCTAGATATCGATTATTTCAAACAGTAACATTATGCAGAATATTAGGGAAATTCAAAAAGTAGTTAGTGAGCAATCAGAAGGTAGAAAGCTCTTGGAACACTGCATCCAAATCGTCAATAACAACTCTGGATTTTTCCTTTTCAGCTCGTAATTCGTCTGGAAAAACAGTAAACCAAGCGAAGCTATGAAATAAAGATTTGCATTTTTTCGTCTTGTTAAAAAAGCAATGTCGTACATCCCGCTATCATCCCTACTAAATTTTTATTATTAGAAGAGGGAAAAATAATAACTTTTTATGAGCTCTGATTATACAGAAAGATACAGTAAACCCCAATTTGGTAGATAGGTACTTGAATTTTTTTTCCAAGTTGTATCTCAGTGTATTTTTAATCGCGTAATTTCTCCTCTAAATAACTATTAAGAGACAGAAAAGAGCATTCAGGTAGAGGGATTTAACAGGAGGAGGATTTACAGTGAATGAAATGAAGGCTAAATCCCTAGGACCAACTTTGCATGTTGAGTCCTTGAATTAAAATGTATGGAGGACGGGAAACCGGAACTCAGTACCACTTCATCAAAATTTTAGCATAATTTTCAAGTTAAAATTCTATTATTTCAAGAGGAGGGTTTATTTTATGGGAATGGATCCATCACCTTCATTTGAAAAACGTCTCCCCGTTTTTTCAGCGTTAAATGACTCGGAAGGGTCGTAACTAAGGTCGCATCAATTCCACTCTTTCAAGAACGATAATGAATCACCTCTCGACGATGTCATTTTTGTTGAATATTATAAATTAAAAACAAAGCTCATAACGTTTATTATTTTTCCAATTATATAAATCGAAAATTGAAGCGGTGTTTTCGAAAACTCACCCTCTAGCCTGTCGACCTCCTTCTGCAACTTCTTGACTGTCTTTTCGGCGAACTCAGCGCGAGCTTCCGCCTGGATTGAACAATCAAAATTGCCATTAAAACTCAATGACGTGGCGTGACTCTAACGATGAGGAATAATTACATGCCGGCTCTGAAGGCTTATATTACGGCAATGGTATGCGTTTCAGGTTTCCATGTAAATAGGTGGGGGGGATGCTTTAATATTATTCATGAGTGCGCAATAAATGCTTACCTACTTTATTACTAACATCGTAAGCCCCATCTCAGCATTGTAAAAAAAGGGCAACTGAGCAATGTTTCTTCCACTATTAACTAAAGCGCGGGTTGTACAGAATATAATTTAGAACTCCATATGTCTATGTTTCAAAGAAAAAATGTACGGTAGCAATTTTTACAAACACCATTATTTCCGATGTTTTTTGAAATTTTAGTTTTTCCCTCGTGTGTCAAGATATAATTTCGAAAGCTAATGAAACATAAATGTTTTCCGTTTGATGTTTGTACCAAATTGACAGAACAAACTGTATAAAAACGAACAATTAAAATTATTTAGCTTCCTCACTACAGAAGGTTTTCTCATTTTCAAGATGGAATAATCGATCTTACGGTTTTCAAGTAGGTACGACGGCTTACTCTTGAAACCGTATTTGGCGAGTTCCACTCTGGATTACTAAATTCTTATCCTTAAATTAATCTTTTCGTTACGCTAATCCAACGCAAATTTAGTTAGCCGCCCTGTTCATATATTAACTTACGGGATTTCATTTATTTATATTATAGTGGACTCACCTCCTTCAACTTGACAGTCAGCTGCTTAATTTGACGTTTGTACTCTTCGACTCGCTGGTTGGCCTGCGAACGAAATAAAAAAAATTGTTATGAATACCAAAAATCTAACTGGATGTTAATTGTACATGGAAAAAAATAATATTGATTTCCCATTCAAAAAGGTTGCATCAGAACCTGAAGGTGTTTAACTTCATGAATTGCGAACCATGGGGAATACAAGTTGATAGTTGATACACAACTAGTTGATACATACATCTTAGTAAGATTTCCACCCGAAAAAATCTAGTTAGATATAGTCTTTACGTTAAATCTATATTTAAAAAACTCAATCACTTTTATAAGGACACAAGGGGCAGACTGATCTGAAGGGCGCCTTGAGGCGACGCTAACGTGATATAAATCTAGGAGGGCGTAGTGCCCAAAGCCTTAACGACAGTTTCATGGATTTACCTTCTCCTCCGAAACTTCGAGAGATTTCAAGCTGTTACCGACAACTTTCAGCTCCTCCTCAAGCTCCATGATCTTCCTGTGCAAAAAGCAATTTGAAAAAAACCAGGTTAATCTGAGTTTGAAGTTAGGTACCTACCGTCGTCCCACGTAACGGGTCATAGTCTCTTGTGAGATTTCCAAGTGGTGAATAATTCACATTTTTTATTGCACAAAATAAGTTTCGTTTTATTATTTTCAGTAATGAACCACAGGAATCGAGAAAGAAAAAAATTGTTAAACTCCATTCAAAATCTGAAGGTTTGCGTTTCAAGGTAGGTAGAATCAGAAAATGGGATACAAAAATTCCTGTCCTTCCTACCTCCCTAATACGTCTTCCGATATTTTTCGAAAAAATCGAGAGCGGTCCTTGTTATCGTTGATTCGAAATGGAGGCGTAGTAGGAAATATAGAGTTTCTGAAAGCTTCATTTGCCTAGAAAGCTTAATTTGCCTACAGAAAGCACGATCAAACGGTAGTAGCATCAGTACCTATATGTCTGATTTATTCAGATCTGGCTTGTTGCTCATGGAACACCTCTTGGCCACTATTTTTATGGTGGCTCAGAATACGGCCACTGGGACAAAATTACGAACGTAGAACATAATTAAAACCACTTTCTTTTGACAAGTTAATGCTTTGAACTTGGGAAATTTATCTACATTTATATCATTGAAGTATACTCACGAATCTCCAGATTTCACACGATCTTCAGCTACTTCCAGTTCGTCTTCAACGAAGGCCAGCTTCCTTGATACCTGAGATCCAAAACAAAAAATGTAATAAGCAAAAGTTGCTTTCAAATCTGAAAAATAATTTTCAAGGGGTGTTTAACAGCTGATTGGTACTATAATCATTAAATTAATGTCAGAGAAACAACAATTTATTTATGGCGGACTGCCCACATGTGTTAATGGATAATATTTTATAATCATCGCCATAGTAAGTTTGAATTACGATTTAACTAAGGGTCCGAAACATGAGCTTGAATTGCGTCAATACCTAGTTTATTAATCATGAATTCACGGGTAGGAACAGTTTTCCAATAGAGTTGACGTCAATAATTGATATAATACAATTATTATACACTATAAGAAGAGCTGTGGACCACTGGAGGAGCAAAGGCGCATCTGTAGTCAAATGCGAATCTCTACTATTAGTGTTACAACATAATTGTTGTCTTCATAATGGTTGGGAATTCGAATTGCTGATTATTTAATTATGGTCTTCATTGTTTTAGTAGGTACTTCAATTAACATATAGAGACTGTCACCTCGTCAGATTTTCCGTCGGCGTCTTCAGCGAGGAGACGGGCTTCTTTCAGCTGATTGGTAAGCTGGTCCATCCTTTCCTCATCCTGTTGTGACCTGTTCTCCAATACTTTGCACATACTGGAACACGAAAAATAGTTTTTCATGAATTTCATGATTTCATGATGATAAGAAATGGAAACATGAGAATCGTAAAATAAGTACGGTCGTACGTGAAGAGATAAAAGTAATGTGGAAGTATAACGGTGTGTGTTCCTATCTTGATAGGATTTCAGCAGCCCTCCCGCACACATGGAGCCCAGTAACATGTTTATGGCAGGTACATACTTCGCATTTTCGCTTCCGACTATTCCATGGGAGCGGAATTCTTGTGGACGCTTTTGGGAGAAGAGAAATTTTTGTCCTTCAATCAGAATTTCCGCTCGCTTTGAGGGATTTCCGTATTTCCTAGTTACATTAGGATCGCCATTGCGATCAAGTGTAATGATGACGAAAAAGCTAGAAGCCTCACCTTGGCATACGGTTCGCGTTTATCCCCTTGATAAAGATTATGAATTAATATAATTATTTAATAAATATATAAATATGAAATTTTCATTTTAAAAAACACAAAAATTTTAAGTTTTAGCGAATTTTCGAAGAAAATGAAGCTATTGCAATGGGTCCAAAATTTTCAGTATGTTAAGACAGAAAAATACTATTACAGTTGTTTTTCACACAAAATAGGGGCCAAATTTGAATTTTTGTGGGTCTAAAATTGGTATTAAGATACTAAAATTAATATTAATTCACCTGAGATTTTGTGGGATGGTGATTCACGATGGAAGTACTACTTCGATGATAAAAATATTTTTCTCAAAAAAGAATGGGGAATATTTTACTTTATGAGGGCCAAAAATCAGTAAAAAGTTGCTAAAATCACAAAACAATTATATAATTTTACAAAAAGTTATATGGTTTCTCGCTATATCATATTTTTACACAATAGCACGAATATTTCTCTGAAAATTTGCTCTTATAGCCATGCTGCATGACTGGAACTTTTATTTGGTATTCACCCACACCATTTTTTCCCATCCATTTATGCTTATCTCTAATGAACACAATGCACGCAAGTCTGCATCCCAGTTCTTGGACACCTTGTGTAGTAGTTTGCAGCATGTACCATGGTCAAAGATGTGCATACCGCTAGGTTCACACGCGAGCGTCAGCTTAAACTATTGCCCACAATGGAACCTCTCGACAATCAGAATCTGAGAGAGAGAAAAACCCTCAGCCTGGAGCCATGGTATGATTGAGTTTTCAGGACCGGCAAGAATAGATTCTGCGTTTCCCCGGTATGAAAGGATATAAATTGCGTTTGTCCCTTTGGGAACGTCAACACCCGAACGTCCTAGGAAAAGGATGGTATTGTTGACACAAGCCTTTGTGCAAACTCGGCCCGGCACATTGTTATGTTCTTGTTCTCGTTTTGAAACGATACACCTTTATCCATCGCAGAATTTTCAGTGAGGGCGAGATTCGCTGAGTCTCCTGCCGTATGGGATAATTAAGTTTGTCAGCACATTTCAGTGAAGTGTATTTTCAAATGAAGGTCACCATTTAAAATCATTTTGAAACCTTCCATGACTTTGGAGTCGAAATATTTTCAGAGACGAATCTCATACCACAACCAGTTCTGTACAAATATTCTGTATTAAAATGACTCGGAAATGTTTTATTAATACCTGTGCACATTGCTGTCCCTTTTCTATTACGTCAACTCCACAGAGCAACAGCTTTCTGGAATCAGTCTAGGTTTCACCCTCAGGCCGATTCCAGTGGACCCAGATCATGTGGAGTCGAAACAGCAAAAAACTTGTTGTAAAAATTGTTACAAGGATATCACGTTTGCGCATGCGCCCACATAAAATATATAGGCACCTTAAAATATTCATCAATTTCAAGATTTACGGGTACACAGACAGATAGGTGTACCAAATTTGTCCAGAAACGTCTAGAACACAAAACGCGATTTGATTTTGAACGGAAATTCCACCACTCTGGTAGACTTGTATGCAAATTTTCGTTACAATGAGTCATAAATATGATGGATCAACCAGTATAGATACAAGAGTTGCCATGGTGCCTTTATTAGATGAAACATCTGGACCCCACCCCTGGTGGAAAGATGCATAGAAAACTATTTCTGTGCATTATTTATTGCGTCCATTCCCTTAGCGCAAAAAGATGGAACGCCAAAAATCATTTTATGTAGGTATATCTCTCCGTTCCGTCTATGATATTGTACATTTAATTGTAATGATTGAATCTTGGTGTGCCTTGAAACGCCTATTACGAAATTACTACACGCCTATTACTATGCATACGAAAGAAGGGTCGTAATAAGGAAAAATATTGACAGATTTGGTTCCAGTTGGTCCCACATGCCGTTTCTGAAACTAAACTACGTTCTTGTAACTTGGTTTTCATTGCATAGTCAGTTTTCACTGCAAAAACAGTTTTCATTGGGGAAGAAAGAAAAAATCGCAACTGATCCAATATCTTTAACTCCCAACTGCCCTATCGGATATGACAGCGTGTCCTCGCGTTGCAAAGCTTTTTTCCCCTTTCAAAAGGCACGAACGGGGGATTCGCATCATGCATGACGGATTTTGATGCTCCGGATTATTTTTGCCTCCCGAAACCACTCGTTTCAGAAAATTGGTGCAGCGGTCAGAAATGCAAACTTCAAATAGGTGTGTTGAAAGTTCAATTTGAAAGTTAAATCAAGGTACGAGGCAAGGTAAGGGTGACGAGTACACGTGAAAACTTCCACGTACGAGATATTCGTATGAGATATCTACTGTGCGGCAATATTTCGATCCCAATTAAGTTTGCCCACGAGCTCTTGAAAAATATAAACCTAGAAAAATATAGAGATGCAACCAAGCGGCTATTCGGACATCAAAGCTTTGGTTCTTTCGCACGAAGGTTTTTTTCCTGGTCTCTCGTACTGCATCACACCGTTGATGTAGGTACTATACAATACTACGATATAAACTGTTGCAAGCGATCCGACCGTGAGCGTTTCCACCCAATTAGTGTTCAGGCCGATGTTTTTAAAAGCGATCCCGCTTTATGTGCAAAGAAAGAAAAAACAGAAAAGTTCCAGTCATGTAGCATGGCTATAAGAGCGAATTTTCAATGACATATTCGTGCTATTGTTAAAACGCTGCAGATTATTTATTATGTACCATGTAGTATAGATGCCCCTTCTGCGTAGATCACTGTTTCCTTGGTCAATGCCTACTCTCTAGCTCCCCCCGGGAAATCCCTAAATCGAGTATTGGAGCCAGCCCGGGAATTAGAGTTCCATAAAAATGCACGGGGTTCAATAATTCAGTCATTAATTATTCCTTGTTATTCATGAAGCATTAAGGTTAATAATAAACCATGTATTTGTAGGTTGGTAACATGCAGAGTTCAATGCTGTGTTTCGTAAAGTATCGTATAGAATAATACAACATATAGTTTATTGTAATAGAATAGTACCTATTTAACGTATTATATAGGATGTTATTGATTGTTAAACAACTACAATTTCGAGTTTTTTACTCCTGCTCACTTCTCGAACTGTGCTTATTGACTTGAGAATAATTATAGTCTATAATTATGTTGCTTTGATAGCTCTATAATAATATTATTTACCGGGAAGCCTCGTCGGCGGCGTGGGATGCTTCGGAGAGTTTCTGTTGTGCAGTTCCGGATCTCTCTTCCGATCTTTCCAAGTCCTCTTCAACCATCTGGACTTTCCTGTTCAGGGAGGCGACCTCGCTCTCAGCCTTTCGGAACAAAATATGACTTAGGTGCATATAGAAATTTGTGGGTTCCATAAAGGGATTTGTCGAATTTGTACCACAGACTCGTATTACAGATGTAAGGATTATAACTTACGTTGGTGTTGGCTTTCTCCTTCTCTTCGAGTTCGGTGGTTTTCGTCTCGAGTTCCTTCTTGGTCCTTTCAAGATCGCCTTCGACCTGATTCAGTTTCTTTTGGAGATCCCTCACATCTTCGAGGATCTGTAACAATAATCCTCCGGTTATTAATAATATTCATAATACTAATACAAATAATGGTACCTAAACCGTGATACATAGCATTATAAATGGAAGTAATGGAATGATACATGGTATGTATCAAAATAAAACTATTCAAATTCAAGTGAGGTTTCAAAACGAGCAACCACAAAATGTTAAACCCTTTTAGCACCCAATGAATACAAATTTGAAGAGAGAAGACCGACATTACGTTTTTCCACGTTTAAAATTTCCGCATTTTGTAGTATTTATGGTTACCATTCGACGATCTATTTCAGCAACGATTCCTTATTAACTCACAGACTTGATTAATTTATTGACGATCCTTTCTCGAAATGTCCAGTTCGTGCTGGGGTTTCGAGTTACAGCTATCGTCCAGTCGGTCCTCTTACAGCAGCTTTTTGGCGATGAACCAACCTTCGGGGTTTACACGATCCCTGCGGCCGTGTTTCTTTTCTTTTCACCAACTCTCCCTCTTCAAGGCATTTGACAAACCCGCGTCCGAAATACCGACGTAGTCAATTCTGTTTGGGAGCAAATCATCCCTCGAAGCTTAAACTTGTCACAGCTCAGGACTTCGGTCTAGCTTTACAAAAAATCTTGGCAGAGGTTACTGCTAGTTTTTCCCTTCGCTATCAGTTTGCAGAAAACCCATGAGCTATCCAAAATGAAACGTATTTCAAACGGCATAAATAATTTATCGTTACAGGTATAGTTATCCAGTCACCGAAAACATCACAAGACCGTTATCGAGTGATTAAATCCGACAATATTACTTCTACTCCTCGAAGCTACTCTATTCTATTTCAAGATTGCATTTCTCGCTTCCTGGAGTTCATCAGAGGAAGTTGATTCGATTATTAAACTCAGATTATTTTTGGAAAGCTCGTTCTAAAATCTGTCCGGTCGTTACTGTACTACTATCACCATTTTTACGTGGTTATTTTTTATTTGCTAATGATTTTGCGTACCTATGTACTTAAACCAAATTGTGAAAATATGTTCTTACAGCCATGTTGTTTTATATCCAATGGGAGTTACCCATGTATCTGAAAAATGTACCCATTTTTCAATGAAAGTGGATTCCATCCTGAGAATTTTGGCACCAACCGCACTCTCATACGAAAACGCTGAATTTAGTTTTTATTCTATGATTTTTTCAAGTTTCCTACATTAGTGACGTCACATCTGGCAAGGGGGCACCTCCCAGGTGGGAGGGGTGCATAAAAAATCATAGAATAAAAACTACTTATCGAAGAAAAGTGCGTTTGGTGTGAAAATTCTCAGGATGGTCTTCATTTGGTGTGAAAATTCTCAGCTCTTTTGCCAAAGGTATTTCTTCAAAACGACAAATGATTAAAATGATCAAAAAATTATCAAAATTTAAACTATTACTAAAACAACTGAACTCCGAGAAAAACTCCCCGACTAACCAGGTGGGGGGGGGGGGGGGGCGCTCATTGTGATCGTTGGTTATATACAGGGTATCTCTGATTTACATCAAACCAAAAATGTTTTTTGCGTGATATATCTAAATCTAAAATCAAAATTTAAAGACAAACAATTATTCTATATTTCTATGAAAACTAGAGATCTGACGTGGAGAAGCTTTTTCAAACAGTTAAACGTGAATGAGGATTCTATTATGATGGTTCAAGGTTTAATTAGTATTACCTCAATTCTAACTGAAACGTTTCCTGTGAACAATGGAAAAGGCAGTCAAATGTGTGCTCAAACAAATGCAAGTTATAACTCTCACCAATAGCTCATTTAGCGAAAATTTAAAAAAAAATTCGAAGTTGAAAAACACTTCGCGTTGAAAAGCTAAAATTCGAAAGAATTTTAGATTAATTTTTAATAAACCTGAAGGACTGAGCTTAAATTCTCAGAAACACATTCTTGTTTGCTTAAAATTAAAATATGTTCACGCTGTTTCAGCTTTCCGTAGCGTTTTTGTTTTCAAGTCATCTGATCTCAATTTCGCCATCTTTAGATTTAGACACGCTGAAGCTTCTAATCTTGTTAGCATGTTAACAGCGATCCTAACTCTTTACGAGCTATTATTTGCTCACCCCGAGAAGAAAAAATTCTGGGGGCATCCCTTGCTGTTTACAAAGGGAAACGTCCAGGATTTATTTATATCGAATTGTTTGAAGCTACTGGATCTCCGCCTGCTTCGTTTCTGGCCGAAAAACCTAACAACGTCGTCAGACGAGATTCAGCCCGATGTATTTCACGCCAACGCCCTATATTTTAGTGTCTTCCCGTTACTAGCGATGCCAGGTACCTAACGGGAAAAAATAGTTTCTGTCACGCTTTCTTCCCATTTATTTCGTGGCTACCCTGATGGAGCTGCGTGCTTAAAATTGTCGTATCTCTATAGATTCCAATATTTTGAAGTCAGAAATGGAAAATTCCTGCTTATGTTTCCCAACTAACTGGAAACTAAGGGAGTTTCAAATGGTTGGGACCGAACATATAATTAGAGATGCCCACTGATTAGATATTTCAGAGATTAGCAGAGATTTCAAAGGATAAGGTGTGTATTCTAGTAGTCCTAGTACTTATAGGTCTCATAGGTGGTATACAAATACTAATAAATTCTATAGGTGGTGTAGGCATAGCTTTTAATACGTACTTTGTCTGCCCGAGTGTTGGCATCTTTGGCTTGCCCCTCGCAGGTGTCCGCCTTGTCCATGGCGGTATCCTTCTCCATCTTCATCGCCTGCATCTTCTTCTTGATCGCGTCCATCTTGGAGGTGTTGGGTTAGTACACGCTGCACAACAAAAACAAACACCTGCAACAGAGGATAATACAATTTAATAATTAGTGAACCTTCATATACACCAAAGAGATACTTTGAAATATTCAGCTCATGCAATGTAAGGTAGGTATTTGATTCGCACATACTGGAAAGTTCAACAAAATTGAAAAGTTTGTTTTGCCACAAGTGTCTAATTTAAGCTATATTTTGAATTTGGGTTTATGTTTCAAGCAAATGAGGAATGGACGTGGGGTCGGAATTTGCTGCTTTTGATCCCAGAATTGGATTCAGCACCCTCGAAAACCCCTGTATCCCAATTTTCAGCTCCGAAATCCTAGGTGTTTGGCGGGAATAAGCTAAAGAAAACCCGTGTAGAGTCATCTGGTATCATGTCTCATTCGGTCCCCACGTGCGGGAGCGAGAGAGCAATACATACCAGATGTTGATTTACAAGTTGATTCCATGTAGTTGGATGACTACAGAGCATCACTACTACATACTAAAAGTCGTGACACTCGCGTAGAACTATTCAGCACGATGAAGTGACAGAACGTGGTGATCGACGCGTGGGGTAACCGAAACGCGCAGGCGTGAGAAGGAGCATGTGCGCCAGATGTCATGATTTTCCAGAAGTTTAGTTATCTTCACTGATTTCGATCCTTTTAATTCTCATTCATTTATCTCTTACGTTATTGTCTAAAACTAATATTGACAAATTAACAGATAACTTATTGACTCGTTTTGCCATTCGACGCAGACCTGTAACTATTATTTACTTATGAACATAATGCTTGGTACATAATAATTATTTTATAATCTACTTCTTTTCAAATCAATTTTGGATGTTAGCAAAGACCATCGCTGGTATGAAGGCCGCCTTCATTTTACTTTTCTAGGTCAAAGAACCAACATCCACACAAGGGACGGCTATTTTAACTGACAATCAACCATTACAATGTAACTACCAAGATAACTACGGAAGTCAAAGGTTTTTCTCTCACATCGCCACAGTATTTCCATGATTCCCCTTCGCGGTTGAAAATAGTGATGGAAGAATTGTCCAGAGTTTTGCGGTATGACTGGAGTCCGGTTCACATCGTTGGAGTCCAATTTTAGATTGGATTTTGGGATAATATGTAATTGACTCCGATCTGTTTTGCGGTAGCAGCCTCGCCTCTTTCACCTCATTTTTTTGAGTCGACACAGATCAACTTGTTGGTAAAGTTAACAGCAGTTCCAGGTTGGGCTTTCCACCCATGGCGTGACCGGTCTTCCCTCTCAGGAGGATCACAGTTTATTCTGATCATTTTGCTCGAGACTGCCCACCACCTCATCTTCCTGGGTTGAGACGAGGGATCGCTGGATTCGAATCTTTGGCTCCCCTCAACATTTTTGTAGTTATCATTAATTTATAGTTGGTATTTTATATTGTTATTTTAGACTCTGTACAGGATCTTCAAGGTTATTTTCGTACCTTCGAAGAAAAACGACTTCCATGTCCAAATCGGGAGTCTCGTGAAAAAAATCTTTAGTGTACCCATTGACCCTTATGGTTCTAATGAAAATATGGATATTTTTCCTGTGAAAGAATTGACCACACGGAGGTATATGATTATGTTAACCATCGCGATGTATGATTCCTGAAATAGGCCCTTCATATACAAGACGAGAGAATTTGTGACCTACTTTTATTTTGGTGCAGCTTCCTGAACGATTTACAGACGTCACACAACATTCTAACCAGAAATATCGATACGTATAACCTGACGTTTACGTAATATTGAGAGCCTACGTTTAGATCTTGAACTTGCAGATCATTCGTTCGAAAATTCCGCTGTTGGATCAGGTTCAGCCGTTTGGCCCGGACGGATAGACAGAATGCAGACGTATTTGCCACTTTATCGGACATAAAGTTTGATTATTACGCTGGGAATTCAAGCTAGCGAATGTGTGGTAGGTAACATGTTTCTTCTCGGCCCTCAAGAACACACCTTCCGAGATTTACGACTAATTTCGCGCCCTTGTAAGCCCGAGCGTGCACCGAGCAGAATATTAGTAGCGCATTACGTTCTCACTAATTGGAGTATCGCAGGGGCGGAATGGGAAGAGATGGTGGCACGTGCTCCTGCTGGCTGCACGGTGCTGATGTTTCATATTATATTACACTTCAGGTTTCCACGATTCCTCCCGTATTGCCGGTGCCTTTGGGTGTTCTCCATGAAATTAATGGTTCCAGGGCTGCCTACCAAAGATGCAGAGCCTGACAAATGAGTTTTCGAAACGGATCGTAGGGGTTCGTTTAGGATTATCTTGCATAAAATATGGCTGTCTCGCTCAAGAGGGTCTTTTACCCGGGTGAGCAGTTTGACATTTTTCTTCCTCTTATCGCAGATAAACAGGGAGTTTCGAGAAAGGTGTACTACGACAAACTATGAGTTCGATTAGTGAGAAAAAACGAACTCAAGATGCTCAAAATTCACTCACAAACATCGGACCACCTATTTTGTTCTATCATCCGCAAACATCGATTGATTTGGTACTTAAACGTCCCTATTGCGATATTAAGCTCACCTGGATTAAGGTAGACAATATTGACTTCTCAGGTCATACGGTATACCCAGTCATCACGCCGAAAGCAGGACCAATCTTAGGTAGTGAACAAAGCTAGTCAGAAATACTCTGCATACTGTTCAAATCAAACTGAGCCCCTCTATTTGTAGTTACATTAGCCGTCATCAAATTAGAGCTATGAGCCAATCGTTTGTAATGGACAAAACCCACAAAGCGGGAGGATTCTTACTTCAAGGCGCTAAGCCAGGTCAATATAATTTTTGGCCCCCTAAATCACAATTTATCGTGTTGTCAATCTTTACTGTTCGACTCGAGAGGAACGCAAAATTTCAAAAAAAAGTCCCAGTCGTGCAGCCATGACATTATCAGCAAATTTTTGAATGGAACAACGATTTGAATGACTTTTTAACTGATTTTCAACTTTAGTTTCAGATTTGAACACTTTTTGGAGTGCCTATATCTCTAACGTTCAAATTAAAACTTTTTTGTTGTCCTTTGAACTCATCCTTCTTTAAGTGATTTTTTGATAGGTACTTTTGCAATTTTCAAGCAAGTTAAACCCACAACACGCTGTAGATGGCTGTGGCTCTATTTTCGTGTCATCTACTATAGTGTGTACGATTTTGAAATGGTTCAAGAGGTCTGTAGACAAGGCACTATAGAACAGAGTTAGGTGGTGAAAGGGCCAGCAGAACGATTGGTTTATATGTGCAGGGCTGTATGCTTTGATCAGGGACTCAATCTGAATTGAAATCAACACATCAACACGAATTAAATTATATGAACCTATTTATTATCTACCTAAACGGCATAATGGGCAGTTAGCATGAATTCTGTTTGTATTTTTTCTCAATAGTTTGTTATGTAAGATAGATTATAACAGAGCTGAATCGGTAAAATATGCCTCCTTCATGTTTTGAGATGCTTTCATACTTTGAGATTTCAAAAAAGAGGCGAAGAAATGGGGCCTTGCTGTTGCCGAACTAGAACGATATTGATAGTTCTGAACTATCAGACTGGCTTCTGGCATGGAAACAGGAACGACTGGACGAAGGAACGGCTGAACGACTCCAACATAGTTCATTAATCCTTTGAAATGTCGTTCCTTGATACTATAAACTCCCCGTGTAATTATGATTTCTGTGCACGTCATTATGATTTCAGGGCATTGTATGGAAGAGAGGGCCACAGGACCCTAACAGTTGTACAGATAAGTTAATTAAGAAGTCAGTCAGTCAGTCAATCATGCAGTATCGACCCCATATGAAGAATCCTAATTAACTAAAGGAATTATCGTTCTGTGGATACTATAAACTCCTCAAGTAGTATTCTCCCCATCCTAATGAACTAGAGGAACTATCGTTCCGTGGATAGTATCAACTCCTCTTGTAGTATCCAACGTTCCTGTGAATTACAAGAACTAAAGGGACTATGGTTCAGTGGATACTATCAATTCTTCATGTAGTATCCAACGTTCCTATGAACTACAAGAACTAAAGAACTAAATCATTCAGTCGCCTTGTGAGTTTGAGTTACTAATTCTTTAGTCCATAATGCATAGAACGATTGTTCTTTAGTTCCTTTGTTTCCCCTGCCTAGATCCATCTCTAGCAACTAGGTCGTTGATTCCTTTACTCTGTGGTTCACCAGTTCAGTGAAGTGAACTACGTCGGAGAATAGTTCAGTCAGGAACTACCCATCTCCATATGGAATCTGTACTTACAAAAGTGTTCTCAGTGGATACCTGATAATTGCCCACTTCAGAACAAATCAACCATATATACATGTCAGGTGCCGATGGTTGTTGTAGTGAGTTCATGGTCTATTCAGTTCACTACTTCTAAAATCACAAATATTAAAAGTAAGAATCTCTTTTGAATTTGAAAAAACCATATCCCCTCATCTGTTGACTGCGATTTGGGTTGGGATCGCTTTGACGGATGTCACAACAGCTGAGCTGCCGGAATAGAAAAAATTCCGCGCTGAAAAGGTTTCTTGTGGTCCGTCCCGCTGGCCTGCCCTCTAAAAATACTACGAGACCCGTCGACCGAACCCCCTCGGCTGTGTATTTTTTTCGCTTCCCTCTTAAAGTCGTCAACTACAAGTACAGTATCTCGTGCTCTCTGATGTCCGTTGTCAATCTATCGGCAGCCCTAAGCAAGGGTAGCATACTCGATCGGCAGCATACTTAGTGCCTACATAGCAGTAACATGACTCCGATGAGCCTGGGCGTGTGAGAAGCGTGTATAACCGCGAGAACCGAAGCTTTTTGGCGACGACGCGACGGTGTGTAGTTTCAGGGTTTTAGGGACGTCCAGAGAACGCAGGTGGATGAAACTGCTTGACTGTAATATAATGCAACTTCTTGTAAACGTTTGATCTAGGCATCCTTAATTGAACGAAACTTGGAGAATAAGGGTAGTTTAACTTGAAATATTTGGTAAATTGTAATACGAATAACTTATTAGGAACCTTGATAGGTATCCCGATGCGAATGAAATGCGGATTTCTTCGGCAAGACTTGTCAGAATAGGTGGAGAAGAAAACTCCATGTTTGTCGGTATGCGGCCTTGATGGTCCGATTAGCTTGTTGTTTGGGGATTGAGACCTGTCCTGAGCTTGAATTAGAGATGTCAGTCTACGAGAGGAATGAAGATAATAGCACTTTATTATTTCGATGTAGCACACTGCACATACAATGTAGAGCAACCGTCATAGTCATAAATATCGACGGTGATGTATAAGGCATCCCTATCTCAAGACGCTGCAAATTTATTACACAGCGGTTTGTTATTTACCATTATAAAGATTACCGTTCTTCGTAGATCACTGTTTTCTGTAGTCAATAACTACCCTCGTGCTTCCCCCAAGAAAGCCCAAGAAATCGTGCTTCCCCCAAGAATCAAGTAATGGAGCCGGCCGGGCGATTACAGTTTCATAAATAAGCGGTGGATTCAAAAACTCTGTCATTAAGTATTTTGTTGTTAATCGTAAAGCATAACGTTTGTTCAAGTTACAAAAATATGTACCTATCAATAAAATCCAAAATAACCATCAATGATAAAACGAAATAATATCACGGAACAACCAACTCGACTTCATACAGCCATGCGTGATTCAGGCGTCAGCGCGTGGGTTTCAGGTGTCAGTGATCAGCAATGATATCTGGGCTGGACTTATACCTGATCATTCACACTCATGTTACCGAAGACAATCGTCAGGGCATTATCTGTGAACGAACAGCTGGATGCAATGTTCCGGATGGTCTCACAAAATCCGTACGCTGTACTTAGTTTTTTCTTAGTTACCATGAACCAAAATGAATTAAATTTGGTTTGTAAGTCCCATAGGGTCTAGTTGGTCGGCGAAGCTCAGCGTTACTGTCATTCCTCTTTAAGGGGTGAAAAATAGGGGGTTGAAAAATCCAGGACGCCGTTCTCGACAAATTTTGATGGAAGGGTACGTTTTTTCATGTTTCTAAGTAGATCTCGAACTTGTAGATCTCGTACTTTTTGGACGCCACCAGGGGCACTGTACGTCCAGCCGTTCGTTCACAGTAACGCGCTGAAGTTTGGCTTCCTTAACATGAGGGTGAATGAAACGGTATACATCCAGCCCAGTGATATCAGCGAGGAACACCTGATTATTATCACTCACGCATATTTATGAAATCACGTTGGTTGTTCTGTGATATTATTTCATTTGAAGAAAGATGGTTATTTTGGATTTTTTAAATATGTAGGTCGGTACTTTTGAACACACCCCCCCCCCCCCCCCCCCGTTGGTAGGTAACTTGAACAAAATAACATGCAGAATTCTTGAATCTACCGCATATTGCCCGGCTGGCTCCAGTACTCGATTTAGGGCTTTCCTGGAGCACAGGGTAGATACTGGCCATAGAAAACAGTGATCTACGCGGTGAGAACTGTGTCTGCAATTACCAAGAAAAACCAGTGTGGCCAACCACGAATTTCAGTTCGTTGGTCTACGATTTTTTGGGACTGCCTGCGAACCTACAAACTTCTTTTCTCAGTCCACGAACTTTCGATGGAGTTGATAAATAAATAGTACTAAATGCTCAGTTCTTCTTAATACCTATCCGTGATGTAAAAAAAGATTTCAAGCTGACTTTATTCTTCAATGCAATGACCATCCGTAAACCTTCTATCATAACTACAACACTTGCATCCGACATGAGCAACCAGATGTTCATAGTACAAGAAACCTACTGGAAATTTGTTCACTAGTTACACTGCATGACAGGAACTTTTCAAAACTTTCTTATTCCAAATTCAATCAAGTAGGTAGGTATATAATAAAAATTAAACACAAAGAAATATGTGTAGGTTTGCACAAAATTTTCCGATTTTTTTTCCATGCCCCATCGTTTGAGAATCCCTGCCGTGTATAGACTGAAGGAGTTCCTCCAACCTTTGGGTTTATTTTTTCCTTGACGTACGTTTGCATTAAAAATAACGGTCTCACCTACCTAGATATTTTATATTTCTTAGATATAATTTTTACTTCCATGTTCCTATTATATTATATAGAAATGGAAGTATACCGTCAAAAATAGTTGTTCGAAAAAACCAAGGAATCTTGTTCTGAGGTGCTCGAGTTTGTACGCATGTACGTTTGTTGGAATTTCAAATGGTCATAAGTTCCTCAAAATATGTTGTTTTTTTTCAGATTTTCTGAAACATGGGTTTTGTTCAGCTCGTTAACTCTTCAATTTGAGACGAAAATGAGCTTTCTAGGTAGCAAAATAAGAAAGTTATGACTGGTTTTCTAATTTTTCGATTTTCAAAAATAACTGCTGTAAAAATGGACAAAAATTTGTGCGGTTGGTACCAAAATGTCCGTTAGAATATCTTAATCATGCCTCTTGATTTGAGGTCGATCGCATTTGATTTGGTCTAGGTTTACTTGAGGTTTACTTAATTTAAATATTTTCTAGGTTTACTAGCTGAACGACGTTGGTGTGCTGTCAGAAGGTGGTTGGAAGTGAGATTTCTGCAAGTTTACGGATTTTGTTCGAAATGGGTGGCCCCTGCCGCCAAACTTGTATCCATGCGTAAGAACGTGGAACTATTGTGTAGCAATCTCCTCATCAGAACTTTCATTACATGAAAGTATACTGGGTATTATATGGCACATATAATACATTGGTACATACATTCGGCGTTGGGTTTTTTCGGGTATGGTAGTATAATATGCAATGAATTCTACGAACTTTTGAACTTTTCAAACTGAACTTTCTACATACTTTCATTTTTGAGTGTTGGCAACACTAAGAAAAACAGCTTAATCTTATTTTATGTTACAGCGATTTCCCCAAGTGCTTGATTTCCCGAAAGTTTGTTAATGCGCTTAGGCCAGAATTGCATTAACACTTTCCAAATACTACATTTCTATACGAAATAAATAGTAACTGTTTTTATAAATGAATGAGTTCCATTTGATAGCTGGTTTAGTTCGTATTCGTTGTTTAAGATTCGATCTTCTATCAGTTACGTCACATGCAGCCAGAATTGAGACTCCATAGTATTTGGCTAAGTTTAAACTTCCTTCAAGTTCAACTTGAGTAGTCGGCAACTCGATTACAGGTAAAGCAGCAAGTTAACAACACCCATGTCAAGGGCCCTACCGCTTCTAAATGTTTTCAACGACCCGCTTCCTCCCCGTTTCCAATCAGCACATTCCATTATTAATTGTTATTGTTGATTATTACCGACGCTATTGACCCCCAGGTGGGGCACTGCCCCAAATAAAGGTCATCAGCGCCAGAAGAAAAATATGTGCTTCGAGCACTCGAAATCTATTCATAGCTCGAGGAGAGGGACTGCCTTACAGGGTTTCGTTGATGAGACGAAAATGTGGAGCTCGCCGAGATTTTATTTTGGCTCGAAATGATTCATAACGTTCTTGGCTCCGGTCCAACGACACGTTTCACAACGGGTTTCGCGAATATGTCATATCCCAAAGGTTACATTTATGAAGACATTTTTCATGAATTTACGAACTCCACAACGAAGATATCGTCATAAACGACGATGTTTTTTGGACTAGCCCAAGTTGCATCGGACTTGCCGTTCCAAAAATACACTTCCTTTATATTAGAATTCATTTATTTATTATTTGACATGAATATGATAGCTCGATACGAACTGCTGTGCTTTGAAGTAATCTGATACTCAAACGCCTTCTATAAAGTCCTAGTGGACGAAACTGGCAAACCTGCCCAGTCTAAATTTAGCGCGGGGGGGTTTTTTGGCTCGAGCCATCGTCGCCTTTTAAACGCTGTGCAATTTGAGAACTGCGGGACACACTTTTGGATTAGTTTTATAGGAAAAATGAAGTGAAAACCCTAATTTCCACGTTGAGTTGGTGCTGTGTGGCGATGGTTCATGCGAAATAATTTGATGGAATTTTTCCGTTATTCTTGGAATTTATGGAATCAAATTAATGTTGGGGTTTAAACGGGCGAGTTACAACAATATAACAGTTATTCTAACGATATTAAACGTTGGTTTATTCAATTCTGTTTGGAAAATCGGGCATTTTTTGAATTTTTTCAGATGCTATTCAAACACTGGGTTCTTATGGTAGGTGTTCGACTGAATTGAGAGCTTTTTGGATGGGACCCGTTACTAAATTTGATGTGCACTGGTTTGGAGGTCAAATTTCATTTCAATAATTGGTTGGTGGGGAAGGAGGTATGTGGGTTAAAATCAGGAAAAATTTGCTACTGAACAAGTTTTTGTACCCAAAGGGTTCGGGTGCAATAATTAAGGAATATGGGATGAGGTTTCAATTAAGATCAAACACAGACGAAGGAAACGAAGCGTTCAAAGTTTGTTAAATTTATTTATTATTTTGAAAATGTTTAAAAACACACAAAAACATTCAAATTTGTTGTTTTATTTTCAGTTTTTGTTAGTTTTTTGTTGTTGTTGTTGTTTTTTGGCACTCGGTTTACCTGGGGAGGGTGGTCGACAGTCCGGGGTGCGATGTTCGACTGAGATGGGCGAAGGTTTCTAGGCACTTCCCCCACACTTGATCCACTTCCACCCCTCCCCTCTCCAGTAATCACGCCAAAATTGGCTCCCACCCCTCCCCTCCGACCGCCAATCGGTGTGGCGGGGAGGAGGGTCGCGGTGGTGGGGAGGGGAGCGGGGGCCGTACCCCAAGGTCCCCTACTCCCCTCGCTCAGTAAACTGATCCCGCGGCGGACGCGTTCCGGACTTTATATAGTCAGTCCGGTGGAGGGGCGGTCCCCACCAAAGGGCCCCCGGTTGGTCATTTTTTTCCCTTCCATCGTGTTGCATCCCCTCGAAGGAGTTTTGTATGGTCGTTGTTATCGAGGGGAGAAAACCCCCGTTCGAGAGGTCCTGAGAGGTCTTCGCGTCCTGAGAGGGGCCCCCGTCCTCCGGAGGCGGCGTCCTTGGCTTCCTGCTCTCCCACCTTCTGCTGGCGGGCGCCTCCCGCGCTTCTGGCGGCCTCCGGTTCAGTCTTCTGCCTCCCTGTGCTACAATCG
This sequence comes from Leptopterna dolabrata, assembly GCA_954871275.1. Classification (NCBI taxonomy): domain Eukaryota; kingdom Metazoa; phylum Arthropoda; class Insecta; order Hemiptera; family Miridae; genus Leptopterna; species Leptopterna dolabrata. The sequence continues at coordinate 27,796,456 of OX940979.1, forward strand.
CCACATCACGTGAAACATCCTTGTGATTCTCCCAGTGATCGTGTGTTTCACCAAAACAGTGTTTTTAGATCATCATCGTCATAACTGATTGAATACACCCAAACTCAAAATAAATTTCATAAGAATTTACCAACAAAATGCGTTGTATTTCCGTTGATCACAGTAAACTCACAATTAATAGATTAACAGTAGTTGTGGTACATAGTGTTCAGAAATAAACGTTTAAAATTGATCATTTTGGGGCGATTATTAACCAGGCAGAGTGAGCAGTATGACCGATTTAGGTGGAAAAAAAATTATTTTATATGGTAATACCAATATTCAATTATATCCAATGTGAACCTGTTGGTACTGCTTCAAAGAGCAAAATTGTACTCTTCAGACAATTTTTAATGTCATTAATTGAGAAAAATTTGTTTTTGTTACCAAATGATGCTGCACCTCGGAATTGGAATGAAGGTGTATGATTCAGTCAGTGGTTTTGGTTTCATCGGGAAAAATTATATTTTAACCGCACTTTTTTTTCATTTAGGTAACTTCCGTCTTTTGATAGGTCAATCCATTGAATTGAGAAAACAGCACGTTTCACAAATATAATTATGGAGAAATCGATGATTTCCTATTGGGACCCTCTGCTAGTTACTCCATCCGTCGATAAAATGAAGGCGTGGCATTTTGAGCGTTATCTGTGCAAAAGTTTTTCCAACGTTACTCCGCTATCGCGTGAAATTTAAAAAAAGTAGAGAGATTCTGAAGATTTGAAATTTTCAAAAGTTTGATTGCTCTCGTTTGTGATCATTTAATTATTACTCTCTCTAAATATTGCTCTCTAAATGCGTGATTTTTTGTTTTATTCAACTCTCAAGAACGGCTTGCGGAAATACGAATTTACATTTCCAGCCATCAGAGCTACTCAAAACAATTTATCAGTACTTGTGAAATCATGAATTCGTAAAATGACTTTTGTCCACTAGATCTGTCATATTGCGACGCGCGCAGTGGCTCCGATTTGCACAAAAGTGGTTGTCACTGTATTTTTCTCCAGTGAATCCTGTTACATTCCACGTTCTTGTGGAACCCTTAAGAGTGTTAAGTGTCATTCCTGTTTCTCCGTCAAAAACCCGATGGAAATTTTTACGAAAAAAATTGGTATAAGTGTGATGATGACTACGAGTAAACCTGTTTCAACCCTTTCCTGAATCACCCAAATAAGTTGAACATTTTGTAATATGTCAAGGGTACTACTTTGGGTTAGCGGCTATCAGAATTACAAAAATGACCGGGTGACGGGTTCATGAAAAACATTCAAATTTAGTAACTGTAATCGCCGAACGTTAGAGAGCTTGTACTTCGACTCTGGTGGCAGTTTTTCGTGTATATGCGTATGTATTATGTGGTATCCACCGCTGAAAAACGATCCTACTAAATCGCTGATTATAGGAATTCACTAATCCACGCAGAAGGAGCATCTATACAGGTAATAATAAAACGTTGTGTAACAGTTGCCGGTGTTTAAGCTGGAATGATAGCGACGCTGCAAACTATTACACGATGGTTTATTATTTACCTGTATAGATAGGTACACCTTCTACGTAGATCACTGTTTTCTGTGGCCCTCACGTTTCCCCCAGAAAGGCCTAAATCGAGTACTGGAGCCGGCCGGGCAATTACAGTTTCAATGTGCGGTGGATTCAACAAAATATTATCTATCATTTTGTTGTTATGAATGTCACATAGATGTGTTGAGAGAAATAATATCACAGAACAACTCGATTCCACAAGACCGAGCGTGATTATAATCAGCAAACAATCCGCTGTTCTCTAGCAGTGAAGTGTGGACTGGATGTTAATTTTTTATTTTACTCAACATTTATTATGCAGAAAATAATTATGACTTTTTTTTGCATACAAAAACAACAGGGGTCCGAAAATTCCATCAAAGAACAATAAAAGCTACTTCTAGGTATTTAAGAAGGAAAAAAGAAAAACAATGAAAAGAAGAAGAAAGAAGTGCTGTATTGGATGCTGCGTACCTACTAAGCACCTGTACAGAGTTAATTGTGTTATCAACAGAGAGGTGACGCCGGGCAGCCGAAACGAACCAACCAAGGATGGGACCTGATGGATACAGGGATGAGGTTCCTGTACCTTGCTCCAGCAATACCAAATGGATGTGATTTGGCCTTACTTTGGTGGCGCAGGAATTAGCTAAAATTTGGAAAAGAAGTTTAAGATGTCTGAAACTGTAGTATTTACTAAGGGGCAGGCAGTGGAGGTTAAATGAATAGGTAGATCGATGGGGGGCTTAAGTCCAAAAGCCTTCCGTACACTGGCTTTTAAGCAATGAGAAGCTTGTTGTTAAGAGATGAAGCAAGATCGTAATAGAACAGGCAAAACTATAAAACAGTATAAGTGAAATAGCTAGTTTCTTTTATTTTTATGTATACCGTATATTTTAGGATGTATAAAGTATCAGCATTAGTTTCATTCACACTCATGTTGACGAAGACAAAATTCAGGGCCTCACTGTGAACGAACGACTGGATGTACGACTCCGGGTGGTCTCAAAAATCCTCAAGTTCGGAATCAATTTGAAAACGTCAAAAAAAGTACCCTTCTATTAATAGTTTTCGAGATAACGGCGTCCTGAAAATTTCAACCCCTATTTTTCACTCCTTAGATTTGACAGTAACGCGAGCTTCGCCGACCAACTAGACTCCGAATGGGATCTACAAACCAAATTTCATTAATTTTGGTTCATGGTAACTAAGAAAAGTCCAAAGCACGGTTTACGGCGGAAGGACAGAAATTTTTTTCGTGCCATTTTCGGGTTCTACGTCCCTTGAAACGGATGCTATCAAATTTGGGGTGGGGGGATGTAATTTTTTTCCCTTGCTTGATTCCAAAGGTTCATTATTGAAAATAATAAACCAAAAATCATTTATTAAGTTATTATTACGTCAACTTTGACAAACCAAAGAACCCAGTTTATGGCCGTTTTCAATGTTTCCTATTCAAACGTCCCTCATTCTTGATTCTTGATTTCTAGTTTCCAGAAACGAGAAATCAAGAATCAAGAATGAGGGACGTTTGAATAGGAAACATTGAAAACGGCCATAAACTGGGTCATTTGGTTTGTCAAAGTGGACGTAATATTAAATTAATTAATGATTAATTGATTCATTTGCACGAGAACAAAGTTTGGCTGTGGGGAAAATAACAGGCAAACATGCAACGATTGCAAGATAGTGAGATCTTCGACATCTGGAACAACCGACAGAAAACGGGACGCTTTCCAATAAATGACCCAACACAGCGAATATTCTCTTGTACGAAGAAAAACCGGGATAGTCGTATTTTTCATTTTGGAGGATTTTTCACTGAAAGATTTTGAGTCTCGTCCAAAGATGAAGCGCGCGGAACAATGCGGGATTGTGTGGGAGTCGAGCTGCGTACGGGATGAAAGCTGTTTTGTCGGCCTTCGCCAACAACCTGAGGCGAATCAGTCTGACGAGTCGACCCGATATTAATGAGCTGGCCGTAAATTAAGGACGGAAGACCGGAGTCTTTTTTTGGGACTCACCTGTGAGCACCTCTCCGGTTCTATTCAAGGGATTCGGGCGATTACATATCGGTATAATTCATACCGAACCTCAAGTCCTTGTAGATTTTGTTTGAATTGATCAGAATGGTCTTTACACCAAGTCGGTCTTTACACCAATTGGTATTTACACCTATCTCTTGTAGTGATGCCTGGTCCTAAAACCGCTGCAAATTATTACACAACGTTTTATTATTTACCTGTATAGCTGCCCCTTCTTCGTAGGTCACTGTTTTCTGTGGTCAATACCGACCCTCGTGCTCCCCCAGGAAAGCCCTAAATCGAGTAGTGGAGCCGGCCGGGCAACTACAGTTTGAAAATAGGCTCAAATTCTGCCTATGTACCATTCCCAATATTAACTTAAATAGTATTTTTCGTAAAGTTGTGTGGCAAAATATTTATCAATCGCTGTCAGGATGATTGATAGAGCTTTGAAAGTTATTTTATTCGATTCATTGTGCTGGAAAACATGAAAAACTATACCAAACACACATTATTAGACATATGACACCACTGTTGCCCGCGTGGTGGCGTTCCCTGGCACCATGGTGGTACCAAAAACTACACAGCAAATTCTGTATGCCTAAACACTTGTCTGGTGTGAACCCAAAATAGGTATAAACTCGTCTCAATCAGCAGCTGCAAATTTTAGCTCTGCAAACATTTTCAAAAATTTTTGTTGAAATGTTCAAGGATCATACAAGAAGTATGTTTTTATGTAGAAAATCTTTGTGATAGAAGCAACGGTAGATATACGCTCGTTTGAAGTTGTAATCATATTTAACCCTTAAAAATACACTGCTTGCTTTTCATAACGCTTGTTATACTGAGCACTAAAGCTGGTGTACTGAGTACGCCACCCCTTTTTTCACAGTTTAAAATAATAGGGTATCTGTCTTCCAAAAACATTTCCTAGTACGTACAATATAAACAGCTGAATTTTTGTGGATGCCTCGTCCTGTTTCCATCAGATGTATTACGAAGTTGAGGAGTGGTTTATTGATTTATAAAACAGCTAATTATATTAACTAACGACGTGAGGACATGCTGTTACTGCTCACCCACTTGGCACAGTTTTTTCTGCTTTTCTCAATCATCGATGGCTCGTTCGGATTTCTACTGATGGCCGTGTTCCAACTCGTAATGGGAGGGAAGTCTCGAAGACCTGTCGCTGTTGACATCTCACCGTTCACCTCACCTGGTTTCGACCCAGATTACATTTACCTCGCCTTCTCTGAGCTCAGAGGATCGTAGATAAGGAATTCTCCTGCCCAATAGGTTTACACCGGCATTATTGCCGTCTACATCCTGCAACTCCACTCTGTTTAATGAAAACACCAAGTGTTGAAAGTAGAATTTATTTTCGATCACAACGGTGATGTTGTTAAATTCGTTTGCTGATAAGAAGACTAGGGATAAGATTAATCGAATATTATGAGGATGGTGAAGGGGGGAGATCAGATGAACGAAACTATTTCAATCTGCAAGCATTTGAAATAAGCACAACAAAGTAAAATTACACAAAGGGCTTTTAACCCCGAATAGCTGGTGGAGATATATATACCGAGTTTGAGCTCTCAATTTCGTACGTATATTGATTTACATTTTGGAGTTGAATCAGCTCAGTTTATGATTTTCCATGGTGGGGTTCAACCCATTCAAAGGGACCATCATATTGGTTCAATATCCCTCCTACTTTTATTATTATTAATAGAATATGTTATCACAAAAGATATTACTGATAGACAATCGTTAGCATTGAACACAAAGTTTAAAAAAAAACTTAGGCATTGTGGTAGATGAGTTCCTGTCCTGCTCCTAATAGGTCTTGGCAACATGTAAAGTTTTTAAAGCTCGCAAAGCTTAAACGCCTACCATTTACCTGTACATATGATGGCCAAGTTAGTCCCTGCACTCATTATTAGGGCTACATTTTTATAGCACCCCCTCAAAATGTTTTCTTTTACGTTTCAAGGTGCGTAGATTCCAAAAATGCCGTACGCCGTCTGCCGTAGCATGCATATCGGCTTCATTTTCGGTCTAAAAAATTCGTTCTTTCTCACACATGCTCCATTTGGACCCTAATTGTGTCTCGAAACTTTGCAGCCCGATCGGAATATACCCAGGGGTGTTATGAGTGAAAATTTGTATACAAATAGGTACTTTTCGTGTTTTAGTAATATGTTAGTAAAATGAGCTTTTGAGGTATCTTTTTCCATGTTTTTGGGACGAGAAGACCGAATATGAAGTCAATTTTGACCAACGAGGCGAAAATTAGGGTTTTGCCAAAGGTTCAGTTCCCAAAATTGATTTGTTCTTTTGTTTTTTGATTGGAACATGTCTGATATCACCATCAATTTGTATAATAGCACTAGAAAAAGTGTGAACAGGTGAATCAAGACAATTAAATGGCACTACCAATGATCAAAGATAATCTGGGAAAAAAGAGGACGAAAAGAGCGCATCTAATTCGTGTTTTGGGGCCAAAATTGGTGGAAACCATCAGAAATAGCTATTTCAATTATTTCACATGAAAGTAAAATAAGTGAACTGCCAACATTTCTCTAGGTATGTCCAATAGAATAATAAACCCATGTGACAAGGACTTTGCAGCGTTTTTAGTTTTAGGCGTTGACATGACTACGTGAGTACGACACACTATAAAATACACAGCCACAACGATATGCAACGATAACACTGAGAAACTGACGAACATGAACTGATACTGACCTAACGAGTGACTAATATCAACAGTCCGATGAACGGTTCAATCAACAGTGTCAATATTTAATATTGTCAATAGTGTCTCGTGTTGGTTCGCAGGATACCATATTGCTCTCGTTCTCTCTCAACCTTCATCTCATGAAGGTAAAAAACGCTGCAAAGTCCTTGTCACATGGGTTTATTATTCTATTGGAGTTCTAGAGATTTTTGTTGGCTGTTAAATGTATTGTTTCTTTCATGTGGAATGATTGAAATAGCTATTTCTGATGAGTTCCACCAATTTTGGCCCCCAAAACATGAAATAGGTACGCTTTTTTTTCTTTTTTTTAAGATCATCTTTGATCATTGGTAGTGGCATTTAATGGTCTTGATTCACCTGTTTACACTTTTGGTTTATTATTCTGTGAATAATACACCTATGTATTCGCTCAGCAAAAAATTTTTATAACACCCCCTCAAAATTTTTTCTTTTCCGTTTCAAGGTGCGTAGATTCCAAAAATGCAATCCGTCCGCCGTCCGCCGTACGCCGTCCGCCGTACGCCGTATCACGTGTACAGGCTTCATTTTCGGTCTAAAAAAGTCGTTCTTTCGCACACATGCTCCATTTGGGCCCTAGTTGTGTCCCGAAACTTTTCAGCCCGATCGGAATATATCCAGGGGAGTTATGAGTGAAAATGTGTATAAAAATAGGTACTTTTTGCGTTTTAACAACATGTTAGTAACATGAGCTTTTGAGGTATCTTTTTCCATGTTTTTGAGGACGAGAAGACCGAATATGAAGTCGATTTTGACCAAAGACGCGGAAATTGAGGTTTTACCAAAGGTTCAGCTCCCAAAATTGGTTTTTTATGAGTCAAAAACCTGGAAAACTGTCTGAAATCACCATAAATGTGTACAATAACATTGGAAAAAGTGTAAACAGGTGAATCAAGACCATTAAATGCCACTACCAATGATCAAAGATGATCTTAAAAAAAAAAGCGTACCTACCTATTTCATGTTTTGGGGGCCAAAATTGGTGGAAATCATCAGAAATAGCTATTTCAATCATTCCACATGAAAGAAACAATACATTTAACAGCCAACAAAAATCTCTAGAACTCCAATAGAATAATAAACCCATGTGACAAGGACTTTGCAGCGTTTTTCCAATGTTATTGTACACATTGATGGTGATTTCAGACAGTTTTCCAGGTTTTTGACTCATAAAAAACCAATTTTGGGAGCTGAACCTTTGGTAAAACCTCAATTTCCGCGTCTTTGGTCAAAATCGACTTCATATTCGGTCTTCTCGTCCTCAAAAACATGGAAAAAGATACCTCAAAAGCTCATGTTACTAACATGTTGTTAAAACGCAAAAAGTACCTATTTTTATACACATTTTCACTCATAACACCCCTGGGTATATTCCGATCGGGCTGAAAAGTTTCGGGATACAACTAGGGCCCAAATGGAGCATGTGTGCGAAAGAACGACTTTTTTAGACCGAAAATGAAGCCTGTACACGTGATACGGCGTACGGCGGACGGACATTGCATTTTTGGAATCTACTCACCTTGAAACGGAAAAGAAAAAATTTTGAGGGGGTGTTATAAAAATTTTTTGCTGAGCGAATACATAGGTGTATTATTCACAGAATAATAAACCAAAAATCCAACCGAACAATTACGCCGAATATTCGGTTATTCGGTGAAAACTCCAAGCCGATTAATTACGCCGAATATTCTGTTATTCGGTCAGAAATTTGACCGAATATTCGGTATTCGGTATTTTGAAAAACCTCTATTCAGCGCATCCCTTTTCATTATTTCAACGCCTTATTTCAACTAAGGTGGATCCTGTGCACGGTGCGATATGTCTGAGGGCGACACTGACACACTTCAGCGGGCACAAATACGTGCATCGATACTTTTTTTTTTTAAATAATTTAAGATCAGACGACCATTTCACTCCCTTTTATAACAGACTGCATTGGCAGAAAATTTTAATATTGGTGTTTTAACCTTTAAAATTTTGAAGTATTCAGTATATAGAAAATTTGAATCAATCCACGATTGCTATAACTAGAAACTCTGGTAGTAGGTACATATAATTATGTATGCTATACCTCAGCACAGTACAACCACCTTCGCCAAATCATTTCACGTACAGAGCATCAGATTGCTGAATTTGTACCCCGACTTTATTTGTTCCCCGACTTAGATTAACCCTACATATTATTCAATATACAGTGACAGATCACGCCTAGGTATAATAATTTAAAGAAATACTACGAAACCCGAGGCGAACCTTTAATTTATATTCTATCCAAGTTATATTTATTTTCTTCTTCCTGACAACCACTAGTATTGTAATTATGAATTTATATTTTTTCTGCGTTATAATAAGAGTGGGCAACATTGCCTAAAATTGTACAGATCAATAAAGTCAAAACAGAAGTTCAAAAAGAATCTTTTCAGTGGCGCAGTACAGGTACGTTTCGGTGAGATTTCTTTTCTTTCTCATAGGGAATCATGGCTCGGATAAGTTGAAACCGTTGCATCTCGCATCTCGCTGAGTGAGAACGGGACATTATTGGAATTCGCAATGAGCGCCATCAAAAAGGGATACATCGAGAATAGTACTTATAAATATATGTCCATGAGAATTGTTCAAAACCACGTACGTTGCAGCATTCCTCAAGTAGACGTCAATCATCATTCGACAAATAGGAGTGAAACATTCGCATAGAAGCACACAAGGAATAGTGAAAATCAAAAATGTGTCCGATATTTTAGTCCAACCAAATTTTTCCGTAAAATATAGGTACGTGAATAGATTGTGGAGAAATTGATGGCTTATTGCACTGATTTGTCCATTACGTGCAAAGTTTCGGCGTTAGGTTGACGTCCCCGCTCACGCATACGGAAATAGGGAAGTCGGGTGTTGAAGTTGGAATGTTGTGATAAACACTGAGAATGTCTACGTACTAATGCGTGTGCGTTATGCTTATGCTAGCGCGGTACAAAGGATAGCACCATCTATTATAGTCTTGAAAATTACCTACTTTGTTAACTATGAAAGGAGGAAGAAAATTAAGAAAAGCATGATTATAAAGGAAATTTTCTTGACCGACTCAACTTTAATCAGACAAATTTGTTTTCGTACTACCAATAGGTACTACTACCCAGTTATTTCATTTGGATCAATTCAAAAATGAAAAATTGTCTTCGCCACGTGAAAAATCCTGCGATATGATAGGTGTCCAAGGTGGACTTTTTGAGCAACAACTCTAATTGTGCACGCAATACGCGTGCTGTGCGCATTTGAATAAATCGAGTTATGGGTCATTTCGCAGTGAAACTTTCTGTGAAATCAAACTCCGCAATAAAATGGGGGAGATGTATACGTGTTTGAAAAAACGAAGTCATTGTACGTGAATCACGTTTTGCAGTACACACGTAAACAAAATTACATAAATTACATGGAACCCACGAGATAACGAGGCCACTCAGCTATATGATATGTGAGTGGTCCAAAAACAGAGCTAACTCCTCCAGTTAAGTAGGACTACAATCACAATATACAAGCGGCGAAGTTTAAATTTAGAAATAAACAGACGCTGTATGAGAGTACAGGACGTTGCTGAAATAACCAAGCTTTCTGAATAAATCATAATCAACTTAATAAACTTCGTTTCATTTCATAATGGTTAATTCCCTAATGACATTACCAATAACTCACCCGCGTTAACGGAAACAGAGCCGGCGGCCACTAGGCGGAGCTCTAACCAGCCCAGATTAGTCGTATCTACATTGGGTACCTACGCCATGTTAACGCAAATAACTTCACTATGTAACCTGTAACTTGTGTTTTTTTTTAACCTTCAAATAAAAAAGAAAAGTTATCATGCATGACTATTAGAATTTACGAATCTGCCAAGCATTTCCCATGGCTTATCTAACCCATAAATATTTTAACACTTTGCCCCAAAGGTTTTCGTTATTCAAAATTGATTACTACGCCCAATCACTACCTTCTTCAATTTCTGTTAGCCTTACTAAATTTATTCCGATTTTGGGAAAATGTTTAATTATAAAAACCTGTTTGATCTTTTTCCAGTAGAAAATATTATGTTATGGCTATTGAAATAATTTTCTTGATCAGTTCATAGTTCCTTTAACTTAACAGTTTTAATAAATTTGTAGTACGTTGGTATTTGGTTAATTCGATTTATTTATGAAGATTTTAAGCAATTAAGATTTTAAGCAATTCTTGACCAAAAAACTCTGGGAAAAGAGTTTTCATATTTGAGAACAATTCCGTGGAGAATGTTCTACTGTTCAAGAAGGTATGTTACTCCGAAAATTCGTTCATGCCACTTTTGGTAATAACTGCGTATCAGTTATTGTTGATCTTCAGTGATTTTTGACCTACTAAAACTCAAATTTGACTCATTCATCGTTTTCGAAAAATTACTCATCTTTGAACTTTCGTTTGTCAATACGAACATTTTGTTCGTAGTGTTTCCTCAGAAAATTTGTATAATACTATGCAAATTTTTCCCCAATGTGTCTATTGTTTTAAACCGATTAGGTAGCCCTCAGAACAATAGTATTATATATTATACTATTAGGCAATACTGTACTGTTACTTACTATTCTGTGTTCTTTGAAGTAGCCAGTTGTGTCGCATTTTATTTCAATGCCAATGCTTACCTACCTTGAGTTCTTTTGAATTCAGACTTCCCATTTTAGATTGTTGGGGGTCCCTCTTCGTCCTCAGGTTCTATAGCATTACGCAGTAATATCCATGAGGACAGCTATCGAGGAATCTCGAAATCAAACACCGGTTAGTACGCGAATTCCGCTGAAAGTACGAGAATTCTTTTAGTATATGGTAAAAGAATGTTGGTTGGTACCTGTCAGCTTCGTGGCAACCTACGGCCGCTAAATCCGCCCTTTACGACTTCTATAGAATGAATCTCATCCAACGCAGAGAAAAACGGCCGGGAAAGGGCAATCTCTTCTCTGTGGTAGGAAAACGGGCCCACCGGACTAAAACAAATCGCTCATTAACGTCAACGTTTTCCCGTTACTTTAAAGGCGGGTGGCCAACCGGCAATACAAATAGACGAGACCTCGAAATAGAAGAGTTGTCAAAATAACGCCGACATTATTTTTGTTCCGAGATCTTGCAACTACGCTAATAATACAAGTTGACTCACAGGTGTACACAGCGATTAAACTAGTAAGTACAGTTTTCTCAAAACCTATATAATCTTCGCGGTACATATTTTAAACTCCTCACCTAATTCATCAGAAGTTCCTCACTTCCTAGCCTGTAATTTTTATCAAGGAAACCCGCATAGGCTTGAGCCATGCCAAGTGTCATACCGGGCAGCGGTCCCAAAGATAATATTAATACAAAATTACTGAAGAATTTTATGGAGATTTTATTATGACTTCCCATTTTCAACTTCGGTAATGAACTGCAAATTCAACGAACGGGAATGATTTCGTAGCCCTTGGCGCGACCAGGTCGATATCAATATCCTTCCAAGTTTAATATTCATGCCTCAAAACGTCAAATTGGATTTACATAATATCCATTGTAAATGAAAACCATCACTGACTGTCGATGGGAAGAGGTCCAGATTCGTCAGCCTTTCTGGTTCGAACTTATAAGATTCGACCGCCTGCACAAATACTCACGGATGAGTCGACGGAGATTGTGACTAAGCAAGATTGTCGTTGCCAAGATGGTAAATTTATGTGTAGTCCCACGGGTATGCATTCAAAAACCTGAATAGATTGAGGGTACTAGCCAGAATAATGATAAAATATTATGCCAGTTGGACAACTGCAGACATAAGATGGGTGAGAGGGTTATGGCCATGTTTTTGATACGGCCACCCCATTTTTAAAGGTAACAGTTCCAAGGTTTACCACCAGATGTTCGGCTCAAAACCAACATCAATGGAATCGACTTATGGCAAGATGACTGCCCGTACAATTTTGGTTTATTATTTTCAATAATGAACCTTTTGAATCGAACATGGAAAAACAAATTTAACCCCTCCTAAAAATTTGATGGTTTCCGTTTCAAGGTACGCAGAATCCGAAAATTGAATAAAAAATGTCTGTCAGTGCGCCGTACGCCGTACCCGTACGCCGAACGCCGTACTTCGCACTTTTCTTAGTTACCATGAACCAAAAATTATTAAATTTGGTTTGTAGGTCCCGTTTGGTAGTTGGTCCGTTGGTTTTTTTCAGCTCGCCGTTACTGAAAAATGATGGGTTGAAATTTGAAACTTTCAATAGAAGGGTATGGTTTGTTTGTAAGTTTTTAAATTGATCTTGAACTAAAGAATTTTTTGGGACCACCCGGAACATTGTGCCAGCAGCCTTTCGCTAGCACCGAAGAACTTCGTTAACATGATCGTGAATGAAACGGTATAAATCCTGCCCAGATACCATTGCTAGGTAACACTGATTAATCACGGATGGCTGTATGAAGTCGAGTTGGTTGTTCTGTGATATACTGTGTTCTTAATTCATTTCAAGAATGAAATAATATCATTTGGCGTTTGTTGATAGGTACTTCTGTAGCTTGAACAAAAGTTATTATGCTTCATGAATAGAGAGCTGTCCTAACCATTTTCCAAAAAACGCATCTCTAAAACGTAACTCCGTTTTAGCGTAACAAACTCTGATGCTGACTATCCTGTGCAAGTTCCGTGAGGAAGTTACGAGTTCACGTAACTCCGGACAGTGGCGTTAACGTAATAATTTGTCAATGATATATAATTTGTCTGTCAAGTTAGCCTCTTTTTTCTCATACTAGCTCGTAACATAATTATTCAGCAATACTAGTTATTCCATTTCGACGGTTTTCTATGAGTTTTGAACAATTTCTAGAAGAACATTCGTGCCGTTTCCAGAACAACCATACGCACGGCAACATGGGTCCTTTGTATAATTTTAAATACCCACAATACTTGCGAAATATAAGGCACTAACCTACCGTGCTCATGGCTTCCGGATGGCAGTGCTCATGATGGATAGGTACTCGAACCAAATAAGTTCAGGCTTTCAAATATACCTAAACAGAACGCAAACCGGGGAAAACCTTTCTGATGCCGACTCCTCGTGTATTTTTACAAAATTCGGGGTGGCGCGATAGCGTAGCCATGGAGATCGAATTTGGTTATCCACGAAGAAGTTTACTTTGAGTTATGCAGTACGTAGCACTGAGATGCGAGGCACGCATGTTTCCAATAATTATTAAGTACGTGATGCTGGGCAACGCAAGTCTTGAAAACGCTAAAACTTACGTCGCGAACATAACACTTGTGTTTACGTATTCTCTTCCAATCGTCAATTTTTGGTTGCGACAACTCTATAATATCATCAATTAATTAATGTTTGAATTATTGAATCCTGCGCAGTTTTATGAAACTGGAATTCCCGGGCCGGCTCTAGTTGGCGATTTAGGGCTTTCCTGAGGGGAGCTCGAGGGTAGGTATTGACCACAGAAAACAGTGATCTACACAAAAGGGCATCTATACAAGTAAATAATAATCCTTTGTGTAATAATTTGCAGCGTTTTTCAAGTTGTTGGCACGTGTGACGCCAAAAACCTGTTTTCTCTTATTAATCTGCTCGGTAAGTTTCATTTTATTTACATTTGTTGTCAAGGAATATTGCTCCGTTTTTACGTAACCATTATTAATGAGGAACTTGCACACATTTTGTTTTATTGCAGAAATCAAAAGCGGATTGAATTTGAAGACGAACGGGGAAAGAAAACTTTTTTTCAGAGGCGCCAGTGTTTTTATAAAAATAAATTAAATTTGAATTTCTGGGAGCCCGCCAAAACCTTGATAGATTCTTTCTATCTTCTAACTTTAGGTACGTATATGAAACGTACCTACCTACTATGTATTTTCTATAAAATTCATTATATTTTTCGAAGTCAACCGTTCATTCTATTACTTGCTGCTCAGAGTAGTTGGCGGTGGCTGTTCCCACAAAAATTTGATGACAATCAAATGTATGGTACTTTTGCTCATTCGCAGACGTCATGCCCTTAGTTTAGCCATTAGTTTCACTTCTACATTCATTCCGTAATCCGTGATATTTCATAATGCAAGTTTAACAATTAAATAAAATAGAAAATGAACATAAATTTGAGCTTTTTCTTCTATAAAAAATTCCATATGTAATATATAAATATAGTTTTATGTATTTTGAGGCTAAGATACACTCTAGGTTGGCAGGTCTATTGATCATCCTTGTTGCTGTGTTCAATAGAAATGTTTTCTCGTGTGCTAGAAGGCTTGGCATTTGAAAACCACAAATTTCTTGGCTAGCTGGACACAGCAGGGAATAAGCTATTGCTGCCATGGGACGTGTGCTCATCACACAACCGCTTTCGACTGGTAATTTTATAGAAACGTTTTCCTCTGATTGTTCTCCGTTGGGCGTGTGATTATGGCAATATTTCTGCCGCCGTGGTAGGTATCCACCATAAAACTCCTGCTGCTCCGTTATCAATTTATTTTAATAAGTAAGTGATGTCGGTAGTCGCTGATTTTAATTGCAATGTCCTCGTTGTTTCTAAGGCATAACCGTTCTTTTAATTCCAAACCCACGTGTACTGTAGTGGTCCACACAAACTTATCTGCGTCATTTCACTGAGTGCAATTGCTGCGTTGATGCAATTTTCAGAACAAAAAGTGCATCTAAAATTATCATCAATATTGCACACGAGAATTCTGTTATTCAAAAATAGCGAAGTAGGTACTCTACTGTTTACAATGAAGCTGCATCAATTAATCAGAATTTTATGGAGACTTGAGTAGCTGCACCCTGTACTGCTTGCATTTCCATCCATTTTTAAGCCGTTCACATACATTTGTCATCACGTAAGTAATTTTCAAGATCTCATATTGGAGTATGGTTTGTGGGAATGTTCTCGCATATGGTTGGTGTTGCTGGTCTTTTTTTTTCCGATTGCGGGACACGTATGGGGCCATCAGAAAATTGCAGCAAAATCTGTAGGAAAGAACCGGATTCACAGGAGTGTCAGGAATTTCATGTTTGCTCATGTGCAGACGAAAGTTACGGTCGGACTTTGATGAACACCATATGGGAGCATCTGTGGGCTCAACAGCACATAAGTACCCTCCCGATTTCAGTTCGTTAGGATAGTTTTCTCAAGATAAGATATGGTAGTTAGACAAGGAACCAAATTGATGCCTTGATGTGTGAAACCGCAAAATGCGAGTGGAAACTTTGATTTCGGAGTACATATATTTTTCGACTCTTGGATGAGTACAAGGTAGTATGGAAGCAATAGAAATTAGACAACAAGCATTTCGACAACACGATTTACCAGGTACTTTACTTCAACAGCAACATTTTTGATTCCACATTTCACTATAATACGCCTTAATTCTTGTCCACTTCATCAGTCATTCTGAGGTCTATTTAGGGTACCGGCCTCCTAAAAACTTGGCGAGCTCCCCGAACACATCCCAAATGGCACCCCCACTATTTGCACTTCATTGGGAAGAACCGAAATGAAAAAGTCAGACCCCTTCATCAACTCGCTTCTGGGAATGAAAGGGCGCGAATGGGCAATTTATGCTTCTAAGTGCCGCTCTTGTTTGGCTAGTGGCTCGTTTGATTGCACCTTGATATTCTGAGACGGGCTTTCTTTTCATCCGGCATTTCAAGTTCTTCTGCCATATTCAATCCAAAGCGAATTTTTCATTTCATGGGTCGTTATAAGGATTGTGCCTGAAGCATAATGTTGTATTAAGTGAGAAAATACAGGAAAAACTTAATGCAAAAGAAAGTGATTAAGTGATGAAGTAAGTGATTTTGAGCTTCGATGCAGAAACCGGACAAATGACTCACGCTCATCTTAGTAGGCCATGTGTTATTTTTTAACAGGTGCATATCACATCAAATTCATCCCTCAATGATCATGATATTTTATTTTTTATGTTTAGTTTTGTGTTTTGTCTTCCAGAATAGGAATTTGTATCGATTTTTTTATAATAATTTTCCTGAAAAGTTGAAAGAAACAATAATGAAGACGTATGGCAAAAACAGTGTAGGTGCATACCTATAATTTTAGAAAATTTATTGAATATTGAAATTTGTCCTATGGCTATGTAACAAGCAAAGGGTTGTCGTTTCTCACTGACCTACCAGTACAGTGAGGCCAACCAAACAACACGCAAAACAAAGCCCGAAAAGGTCATGACCATGTGATAGGTCGTTTTCTTTACAATTTACACAAATGAGCGCCGCATTTCTACCTGCACTTTCTGTTTTATGGTTTTTCCCTTAAATTACTTCACAGTGCATTATTAACCCACGAAACGCCTCTTTCGGAAGAACAAAGATCTGCCTCAATTTATGAAGCGGACCCTTTTCTAGGTTTTTCAAAATAAATCTCAAGGGTCTGCAGATGGAGGAAAATCGAGGGAAGAAACGTCTGTATAGAAAACCCGTTCTCGCCTCGAGAGCAGATGAGTTACGAGCGTTTATTAATCTTCCACGAAGTTAGGCTCGTTTTCATCACCCTCCGCGTAATCAAGAGCAAGCAAATTTCCTTGCCGTTTTGAAAGCTCCTTCCCTTGCCTTCGCTACATGAACTCTCTTTCGCACAACTTGCACAAAAACCTGAGAAGAAAACCCATGAAACTGATTGTGAAATCATTCATTTTGGATCACTGTCGCTGCACAGCATTTTTGACTGTGCTTTCTAGTACCCGGTTCAGCCTTCTTGAATTCAGCAATATTTTCATTGTACAATAAATTATTGATAAAAGACCTCCTACCTGTAATTAGGCCCCGAGACTTCTTAAATTCAACTTAATTTATCAGTCATGGAGCCACACTATTTATAGTGAATATCCAGCTGACGTCAGGAATATTAAGGCTTGGGCACCATAAGGTCAACATCAATATCACATATTTTTATGGTTTGAATATGGTTAATGTGAACACCTATATCAATACATAAATTCCGAAAATATCGAAAAAGTCAGTTGACAACTATCCAACAATCCTCTGTGTCAGTTGCGGCATCAATCCACATCAGTTATATTTTTCATTTTTTAAACTAACTCAACGAAATTAGATCCACCCTTAGACGACTTTCGTTTCAATGCTCTGAAAACCCCGTATTCAGGGCATTGCAAAATGATATATCTGGGAGCAACACATTTTTCACGCCCGCCAATTTAAGGTTGCCAGGCCAAGAAGATTCACCTCGTTTACTCGGCTCATTCAACTAGATGCTAATTTTATTAGGTTCCTTATCAATGGTCTCATAAAATATTGTAGCAAAAAATATGGCTTGTGAGAGGTGGGTAAAACAATATAATTTTCCTATCTGAGATACAATTCCTATCAAATGGTTAACAGGTTTATGAAAAGAACATTAAGAACTATCAGATACATTCGGAATTCTTGTTTTAGTTTTCGCACATGCAGCATTACGCCTATTCACTTTAGGTTCGGGAGTAGTTGTCTTCAAATCTAAAATACACCTGAACATCTCCAAATAATGAATACATAATATCTCGATACTGTAATATTATCTCAAAAACCACTTTGAATTAACGCGTGCCAAGCAAGGAAAAAAACGCTGCAAATCCCTGCACAACGGTTTATTATTTTGTATAGAATACCCTTCTGTTACAGATCACAGCTCTATGTATAGATAACCCGTCTATATAATATAATATGTACTATTCTATGCATATTATGTAGATCGCAGACCCTCCGTAGGTTAGTACCTAATTCCGTACTCGTTACTAGGTACCTACCTAAATCACGAGTTAAATGTTGCTAAAATAATTCTGCCGATGACAAACAGTACCTAACAAAAAGAAACACACATAATGAAGTTCTGAAAAGAAATTGTTGATGAGGAGTGAAAAAAGTTGCAAAAGTACCTACCAACAAACTCCAGCCCCTTCTACGTAGATGGTATAATGAACCGTTGTGTAATAAATTACCGTTGAGTAATGATTTACCGTAGTAATAATTTACCCATCAATAATACTTCAACGTTTGTTCAAGTTTCACTACCTACCAACAAACTCCAAAAGAGCCATCATTTTTCAAATGAAATAATATCACAGAACAACCAACTCGACTTCATACTCCGCCAATATAATCAGGTGATCCCTACCAATGATTGGCCGTATTCACAAATTCCTATTGTGGGCGCGTCTCTGGTTACGAGATTTGGTTTGAATTGTATACAATTTCATTCACACTGGAGTCGAAAATGCCTGTCGGTGCAAACTTCGGGGCCTTACTGTGAACGAACGGCTGGACGTACGATGCTCCGGATGGTCTTAAAAAACTCGCAAGTTCAAGAACTATTTAAAACCGTAAAAATATTTACGTAAAAAAATGGTATAGGCGTTTTGAAAATTTCAACCCCTATTTTGAACCCCTTAGAGATGACTCACAGTAACGTCGAGCTTCGAGGACCAACTAGACGCCGAACGGAACCTATAACCCGAATTTCATCAATTTTTTTTTCATGGTAACTAAGAAAAGTGGCCCGTACGGCGTACGGCGTACGGCGTACGGCGGACAGACAGAAATATTTTTATTGCAGTTTTGGATTCTACATACCTTGAAACGTAAACCATCAAATTTTGAGGGGGGGTAAGAATTTTTTTTTTCATGCTCGATTCCAATGGTTCATTATTGAAAATAATAAACCAAAAGGAAGCGTTTTTATATTGGTTGGATACTGGAGTATTATTATGTTGGATATACATTATTTGACTTCGAAAAAATCTCCGCTTTCATAACACTACACCGGCTAGTTGTAATCCCGGATATAATTTATCAACATATTTATGTACCTATGTGCTGCATTTCTCCATCCACATGTTGAGAAATTGAATAGACCAATCTCAGGATTGACGACTAAAGAAGATGATGGGAAATTGAAGCAGTTCCAGTGGGCTTATAATAGATCATTGGAGTAGATAGGTCCTCTTTGGAACTCTTTGAAACTCTTTGAAATACCATCTCACTTATACAAATAAGCATGTGGACTTGAAGTAGTATTCTGAAGGTTGATCTCTCCATTCCGTTGATAACGTTCCTAAAAGCTTTGATAAAAATGTTAAAAGCTGTTCTGACGATAACGAAAAAAACCATTTGAATGCTACATTTATACGAGGTATGGATTTTTCAGCTTTTGTTTCCGGTGATCAAATTCACATTCATCATATCTTAAGTAATTACTTCGGTTACTGTAATGACCCCCTTGGGGCTACCCAATTTTAACTGGATGATTTTTTTTTTTCTGACAATACCTCTAAGGATGGAATATAATACTGATGAAACCAACTCACTATCAGTGTCAGGTTATTATACTGGAGATTCAGTGACTCGTGTACCTCCACCCCTTCTACTACCGGCGGGATCAATCTTCTTCTTCTTCAAATGCCTCAGCATTCAATATGGATCATCGTTATTTTGGTCATACAAACCCAAAGTATTTTCCTGCAAATGGGCCATTTTTCTACGATACAACTTGGTTCGATACAAACTGTTAGCCACGTATCTTCGTACTCCCTGCTATAATTTCTGTTTTCATTGGTAGGAATTTGAGTGCCTATCGGAAACAAGGTACCTACTAGTGGCTACACTAGTGGCCAGTACCAGGACCTACACCTGAACTTTCAAAGCCAAAGAGGAAGTAAATATTACTCATAGGTACCCACAGTAAGTACTGGGTCCGGCGATATTACTGACAAAATACAGACAAATTATATTATACTATGACGTTTTCTCCGCCTACACATCTCGTTCGTTCCTTACTTACTATAACTAATTCCAAGTTTGGTTACCGACCGGTGCACAACACTAGTCCGTACTATCTCTTACTTCCACTCATACAAATGGTAAGTTACTTTCATTGAAACCTTCCTCACTTCTAATTCATATTCATCAGGAGTCCCTTGTGTCGCGGATGGTCGAGTAGTTTTTCTTAACTTGAATTCGAGGACGCTATTAACACTCGTGATTCTTGCGGATATTTCTTAGAAAATCTGTAGCCCATGACTAGATCGTTCGTTGAATATGTCACCAAACCAATTCGAACGCAATTAATGCTCTGTCGTATATCAAGATCGCAACTAAGAGGAGTAAATTCAACGGTTCAGCTACGGCGCCTCCTTGACGTCACCGAAGAAAAGAAAAATCGCGAGCAGGTGCTTTTAAAAGGGAGCTCGACTACCTTGGCAAATAATATTAGGAAGCGTACAAAACAGCTGCAAGTCATTACAAACAACTTCTTCCCCACAATTTTATTTTTCGCTGCAGGAAAAAAGGAATTCAGAATTGGTTCTTGTTTATTATTGAACCTCGGTAACTCAATAAACCACTTACAGTTCATTTTGTTAGCGTTCTAGAGTTCTTAACTCAAATAGTTTATTATGTATTCTGTAAACACAATGCAATCAAGATTAAAGGTGCAAGTGCCCAAAACCCAAACTTTTCTAACTCAGCTACAAAAATTAAATCGTGATGGTTATTGGTACGGGGATCTTTATCATCCTCAAACCTTGTTCCTAACCACCTATTGCCAAAAGCCATCTTTCATATAGAGGGCTTTTCAAAGTCGACTTATTTAGTCATCGAAGTTCGAACTAACCAGAGGTAAAATCTTATCAGAATTTTAATTGCGTTATTTTAACAATCAATGATACTGGTGTAGGTTCTATAGTATGGAAACATACTTTCGAAATCTGAGTAGTAGTAGCTGCACAGATGCCCGACTCAGCGCTGCCCAGTTAGCCGGAAATCGGACACATGCTTACTACGTCAGTTTGGAACTTCTTCGTCGTGAGTATGGTTAGTGTCGCTTGTTATTCAATTATCTTTTTTTCAAAAATTATGTTTTCATTATTCGTAAACTGCAAATTTCTGGGCTCTTGACATGATCGCGATTTGAACACATCAACCTCAAATTTCAAGTGTTTGCACTACTTACAGACAAGCGACTCCCACTCACATTTTACATAGGTACTAAGCCGATATTTTACGTTTCAGTGGTGGGGATGAGTTAGGGGGGATTGGTTGATCTGACGTGTGAAATATCCTTTAGATGCCATGCAAAACATTCCATCTCAAACACACTTGTTATTCTGGATTTTGAAATTTACCTCCTGAAGATAAAAAGACTGTTCGGAAACCCGAGCCACTCCCGTGCTACACTGGCAGACTAAATATACCAACAATAACCGGCCGAGAGCCTAACTTGCCTCCCAGATTCCAACTTGTGAATATAAATACCTCCACCGCGCTGTGAACGTCCCGTCGGGATGCTAAAATCAGATAACTTTCTCTGACGTTGGTGATCTGATCATTTGATGGCATGTGCATAAACACAATAATTATGCTTTGAGAGTAAATACAACATTCTTGAAGCTATTATAGGTTAGCACCTGCGAGTAAGGTTTCTGTGAAACTTGGATGTTTCAGGCATTTAACTTCCATCTACTTACCTACTGAATCAACACCTTTATTCGGTTTGAGGGTTTTTGTGGCGCTTGGGTTCGAGAGCTTTCTTGGGGTTCTTCAGGCAATGTCGTGCAGCTGGTTCTGGGTGCATGTCAAGCAGCAGGTTAACTCTTCTGTAGCCGTTGAAGTTTATACATCCTAATGTAGCATCTGAGATCAGCTGTACGAAAGTACCTACTGAATAAATTAACGTTGATGCAGCAAAAATGTAATTTCTCGGAGATGCTTGAATCTAGTTAGGCCACTAGTTGGGTGCTTTATTATTATTATGTCACTCCAGTAATAAGCCAACTACATCAGAACTCGTTATGGAGCCTTCCCCCACCCTGCTACCTCGTCCTTTTACAGTAAGAAGCTTTCAGGAAAAAATGTTAAGTACAGATCTTGTACAAAACGTTTAGGTGAAGTTTACATGACTACGTCCAGATCGCATTATTTTGAATATTTTTGCTTTTCAATACATCGATAAAAAAAAAGAATATACTTTTCACGCCAGTTTCGCGTATCTAGTATAAACCAATTCAACAACAATCATCAACCACATTACTGCCTTAAAAAAATAAGTGTCAACTTGACAACAAGTGTCAAATGGCTAAAACATAATTTTTTTATTCGGACATTAATTTGAATAGGAAAAATTAATAAACATGTTTGTTTAATTTTCAAAGAGAATTGAATTATTCTTCGCATACATCATCCTCCTGATCTTCATATAGTACCAATGTCGTAACAAAGTAAATCGAAATGCGCTTCCATAACGGCGCATTAGGGCTATCCACCCTTCAAGACCGCTCGGTGTTACGGGACATTGCATACCCATCTCCCAGGGCACCAAGGCGCCGGTCACAATTTTTCGCCACCTGTTGAACCGCCAGAATTTGCTGTAAAGGTTTTGATGTAAGTGGAGCAAGAGCGTTTTCAAATATGGGGCTAGTGCGCTTCGTTAAAATAACATGGAATTTGCTAGGATAAACCATGATGTATACCTAGATGTTGACTTATGCTTTTGTAATTTTAGAATTCGCTTTCATAATTTGTGTTTTTTCTTAAAAATTTTGGAATAGATAGCCTTGATTTTCTTAGGATGACGTTAATAACCTATCAGGAATTTTTTAATGAAAAATTGTTACTTATTAAAATTAATGTACTTATTTTCTTCTTTTTCTTTTTTATGTGAATATTAGGTAGTATGTACTTTCCTACTTACCTTGGTCCTACTGAGTTTTTTTCCTCTTCTTCTTTTTTTTTTTGTATATTAGCATTACAGTGTAAGGTAATGGTAAGGCTACTAAATTCCAAAAGGAGAAAAATAACCTATCGTTTTCCCTGTTTCCTATATCAGGGTGAGCTCATCTGTCTGTCAGCTGTGCTTGATCTTCCAGTGACAGGTGTCAGTGGTTTTGATTCCCCTGCGAAGAACCAATTACCCTATATGCTCACCTCATCACCAACCCACCCTAAAGGGCCACGCTCTATTATTATGACGATAGTTGATACCCCCTGTAGTCACACCTAAACGTCAATTAACCGCCCTGGTAATGGCATCCCTGGGCTGAGCTGCTGATTGAAGCAACATAACGTCGAGTTCTGAATAATTGGCTGCCATCGCTGAAGTGTGTGTCAGGCGTGTCTGAATATAAGCCATTAGTGCCGAGAGGTATAATAACAATAGGTAATCTTTTGAGAGTCTGAAACAAATCGGTGAATGGAAAAGGTAAGAAGATGGTTTAATTCAACAATTTGTACCTCATCAAGTTCATTTCTGTAACACCGAGGTTTATTACATGTCATTTTTTCGACCACGGATCTCCCATCATTCCCACTTTTTAGGAGATTTGACGCTTTTTAGACCATTAGGTTGGAGATTCCCAACCGCTTTATTGGCGGATTCAAAACTCTCTATTTTGGTAGCTCTCTATTTGGATTAGTTTCAATAATGAACCCTTGGAATAGAGCATGAAAAAGAGAAGAAGTTTAATCCCCCCCTCAAAATTTGATGGTTTCGGTTTCAAGGCAGAAACCGAAAATGTAATTTAAAAACGTTGCAAATTATTACACAGCGGTTTATTATTTCCTGTATAGATGTATAAGAGTAAATATTAATATTTCCTGTATAAGATAGAGCTCCCCCAAGGAAAGCCCTCAACCCGGGAATTAAAGTTTCACTCAAATGCGCGGATTCAATAATTCAATCACTAATTATTGGTAGTTATTCATGAAGCATAAGGTAAATAATAAACAGTTCTGTAATAATTTACCTGTATAGATGCCCCTCTTGCGTAGATAGTATAATAAACCGTTGCGTAATAATTTACAGTTGTGTAATAATTTACAAATAATAAACCATTGTGTAGGTAACAATTTACCTGTATACATGCCCTAAATCGAGTATTGAGCCAGCCCGGGAATTACATTTCATCAAAATGCGCGAGATTCAATAATTAGATCATTAATTATTGGTTGTTATCCATGAAGCATAACGTTTGTTCAAGCTGCAAAATTACCTATCAACAAAATCCAAGAGATCCATAATTTTTCAAATGGAATATTATAACGGAACAACCGACTCGACTTCATGCAGCCATCCGTGATTATAATCAGGTGATCCCTAGCAATGATATCTGGGCCGGATTCATACCGTTTCATTCACAATCATGTTCATGCTACAAACGAATGGCTAGCCGTACAATTTTCCGGGTTGTCTCAAAAAATGCTTTATTTCAAGATCCATTCAAAAACGTAAGAAAACCATCATACCTTTCTATTGAAAGTTTTCGAGCTACCCTATTTTTCACTCGTTAGGTGACTGACAGTAACGCCGAGCTTCGTGGGCCAACTAGACCCCAAACGGGACCTACAAGCCAAATTTCATTATTTTCGGTTCACGGTAACGAAGAAAAGTGCAAAGTACGGCGTATGGCGGACGGACAGAAATTTTTTTATTGCGTTTTCGGTCGGATTCTACGTATAGGTACCTTGAAACGGAAACCAAATTTTGAGGGGGTTAACTTTTTTTTATCGTGCTCGATTCCAAGGGTTCATTATTGAAAATAATAAACCAAATAGATGGATCTTTTGGATTTTGTTGATAGCTACTTTTGGTTCTTGAACAAACGTTATGCTTCATGAATAACAATAAGTAATTAGTGATAGAATTACTGAATCCCGCGCATTTTTATAAAACATTAATTCCCGGGCTGGCTCCAATACTCCATTTAGGGCTTTCCTGGAGGGAGCACGAGGGTAGGTATTGACCACAGAAAACAGTGATCTATGCAGATCTATACAGGTAAATTATTTCGCAACGGTTTATGACACAACGGTATATTACACAACGGTTTATTATTTATCTTATGCTTCATGAATAACTACAAATAATTAATGATTGACTTACTGAATCCCGTGCATTTTTATGAAACTATCCCGGGCCGTTTCCATTACTCGATTTAGGGCTTTCCTGGGAGGAGCTCGACGGTAGGTACTGACCACAGAAAACAGTGATATACGCAGAAGGGGCATTTATACAGGTAAATTATTACACAACGGTTTCTTAAACAGCGTTTTATTACACAACGGTTTATTATTTTCCTTATGCTTCATGGATAACAACAATGAATTATTAATGATTGAGTTATTGAATCCCGCGCATTTTTATGAAACTTTAATTCCCGGGCCGGCTCCAGTACTCGATTTCGGGCTTTCCTGGGGGGAGCTCTAGGGTACAGACCACAGAAAACAGTGAGCTACGGAGATTCATCTATACAGGTAAATAATAAACCGTTGTGTAATAATTTGCAGCGTTTTTAGTTTGGACCAGTTATTGAGACTGAAAAAAAAACCAGGTGTTCGACAAATCTATAAATAATTTAATCGTCAACGCAGTCAAAACCTCAAAGTGCACTTACTCGTTTGAGAACAGACGGAGAACATGAATTCGCGACAGGTACGACCGTAGTGAATCCAGAAAGAATCTCCCAGCGGTTAATTAGAGCACGGGGTTTTGGCTCGGCATCTTTTCCTGGCTCCCGAATCAGGCGTTACTCAAACTTGTGACTATGTTTGAGTGGCACCTCCCACTGTAAATAGTCCGCTTGTCCGCAGTGAATGACCATACTTCATTTTCTGAACGAAGGAATCTCCTATGTTCAGTAGTCTTGTATTTCTTAAGTTCGAATGTACGTTCAATTTATATTTAGATTATTGATCTCTTCTTTGTGTTTACTCACGATCGTTCTCTAAATGGTATCTGAAAGTTGTTCTGATGAAACTGAATCACAGGGGTTTTAGAAGCTAGAAAACTGCAATAAATACTGACACGACGAGGTGAAGAAGGAAAGTTGTCAACAAATGTGCCAATTGCTAAAAGTTAACTAATAGGTATGTAACGTTCCATGCAAAGAAATTATAAGAAAATTGAATTAAATTTGAGGGAGGGCCAAAATGGAGTTTTTTTTACAAGATCAGTGTTCACATAGGCAGTGTTCACAGTGGCTTTGAAAATTAGGAATTCATTTTGGCAAAACTCGAAGATTGGCCACGTATACGCACGTTTTGCCTTGAGGTATTAATTATCTAGATAATAACTATCTAGACAATAATATTATCTCGCGATAAATCATATCAAAGGTCTTGTGCTGATTTCCGGACAATTTCCTCTATATAAGCGAGCGTATGAGAACGCTCGCAGAAAGATATTCATCAATTTTGCTGGCATCACGTCGAAATCGCCACCCATTTTTAGTGAGTGATGCGAGCAAAATCGTAACACACAGAATGATGAGATGAGCAGTGTCATCAGAATGTCTCACAGTAATCTATGTTATTACATCGACCCTTCTACGACCTCAAGCCCGTGCCTGAACCACTAACTTCATTCCCCTAATATCCTCACCTTTTCTCATCTGTGATATGGGAGACGAGTGTCTGTAGCGGGTTTCGCCTCGATACTCAGGCGAAACCACCTCCTTTGTGGTTTGAGTGGGTTTTAGAATTTCGTATACCTACCTGTACCCTGTCACAGTTTGACTCTTTGGGTTATAGTTTTTTAAACTAATCCTGTGTAGAATTAGCCCTATAAGCCTACGTAATTTTTGCGCATTTACGCATAAATTATCCGTCAATTACCACTTGATAGTTTGCACCATTGCTGGCTGTTTGTTTGTGCACTTATCGGCAACCGCTCTCAGAACCGAAATATTCTCACGCGGTGGAACGAACAGAAAGAAAAGTGATCGTATAAACGATCTATTTCAGATACGATAAAAGGGTAAGAAATTGAAGAACTGGAGAAACATGCGGACTCCATCAGGTTGTCTTGGCAGTTTTCCTCGTCCCCCTGTGTTTATCGTGTTTTTTGTGAAACTCGGCACCGGCCTTGCACGCCAATTCTAGGCCTAGAGCTTGGCCTCTGCTTCCGTTCGTTGCTGCTAGAGGTAGAGTCACATTATAATTTATTGAGTCACTTTCTGACAACGCAGGGCCACTCGCCAAGGTTTACGCCAAATAAACAATCTGAAGAGAGGGTATGAACAATGTAAACCATTATTTCGAGGAATATTTAAAATATTTTGGGATGATATCGCTCAAAGACAAACTTCTTTACACTGAAAATCCCAGAGGTTGGACGCAATGTAGTTGTGAGCAAATGGTGCATTCTCAGATCAGGCAGTATTTATACAGTACCCGTAGAACACAATGAAATACTAATCAGGTTGAAGGATAATTTATTGCGAGACCTAAAAAGTGTGTGTATACTATATCAAAGTTAGA
This sequence comes from Leptopterna dolabrata, assembly GCA_954871275.1. Classification (NCBI taxonomy): domain Eukaryota; kingdom Metazoa; phylum Arthropoda; class Insecta; order Hemiptera; family Miridae; genus Leptopterna; species Leptopterna dolabrata. The sequence continues at coordinate 27,824,111 of OX940979.1, forward strand.
TATGATAGCAAGCAGTGAGATACCCAAAAAACGACGAAGGGTTTATATTTAAACCACGGCAACGGCGCTTATCTTGTTTTTGTACAATACATCAGCAGATTCGAAGATAAGATGAATGTTAACATTCAATTTTAATAAAGCCGGTCTGACCTTGTAAATGGATGGGCACTGTGAAAATACATTGGATCATTAGTTACAGATCGACGCAATCGCTCATCGATTATTTAATCATTTTTGTGTCTTCAGACCCCAAGCACTTCGAACTATCAGTAATAAGGAGATCGGTGATGATAGACTATCGAGCTGACTGCAGCAAGCTGACCTAACCAGCCGGAACGTCTGCGCATGTTCGAAATTGAAGGTGTAGGTACGTACTCATCGCATTAGGATCTTCATGTGAGTATTTGTTATTAACAGATTTCAAGGGAACTCGTGAATAGTATGTTGGTAAGCTCAATGGCTCCATATTCCATACAAACATATTATGAATTCTATAGTATCACCGGGCTTAGAATACAGTTTCATCTCTTTAACCATATTAGAAGGATGACACCTGCCAAAAACATTAATTCCGCAGGCTGTTTAGGTTCCAAACAGTCGCAATTAATTGCCCAGTAGTGCAGAGTTGTTCGGGTGCTCACTTGACATCTTAAAAAATTCACACCTGGCTTTGCAGGTGTTCAACTGGCGAGCTACTCAATGTTTTTTCCGTGCCAGAACGATACATACTTACATTTCTTTGAATTATACTCACTTTAACTGACTTAGTTTGAATTTTCAAGTTGCACAATACGTATATACTGCAAGCAACCAAGCCCAGCCCAGTTCCATTTCGGCGGAACTTTGTTTGGCAGATGAGCTTTAAAAACTTTAAACACGATACAATGCCCTAGAATATAAATACGTATGTAGAAATGCTTACCTATAATAGAAAAGAGCCGGAATGATCCTATATGAACCAAAAATGGATGTTCTAACAATAGTTGTTCTATCGCGTTCAGAGCCAAACACGTATTTACCTAATTAAATTATTCTGAAATACTCTTAATAAACTCTAAACGGAGGTCGTTAGCAATGGAAATGATCCCCAGCGATCAAACGTCATTTTATACAATATGTGTTTCGATGTCTTGAGGTTTAGGATGAAATAAAGACGTTATTGCGTTTCTCTGTAAACAAAAGATTTAATGAAAAATTATGAAATAACATCTCTCTAACCATCACTTGTTTTGTACCGAAAAACTCACTCACCTGTAAACAAAAGAAACAACATTTAAAGCCCTTATTTCAGATTTCTTTATAATATTAAAGGTGCTAACAGTTCTCTCGTAATTAATAATATTCAATTCATTGATAACTGGATAATCTTATCTCGCTTCCACATGTCCGTCGTTATATCCCGTCGGCCTTCTCAATAGCGCGGTGTTTTCAAAACGAAGAAAAGTACGATGAAATGAAGTCTTTTCTTTACATGTATACCTATATATATATAAAATTCATGAGCCCTGTGTGTTGATATGAATTTACTGGTGCTTGAGGGCACGTCTATCTCCACGTCGCTTGTGGCAGCTACCGTCAACCGGTCGTTAGCGCAATCCAGTTTTTTGGCATCCTCGAATGGTGTCTCTTGAAGGAGAGCAGTCGCAAAATTGAACAACACAAGTGCGATTCACGTCATGAGGAGTCTCTGCTGCAATGAGTCAGCCAATTAATATAAAACACCCGACCTGACATCCCAGAACATAGGCTTTTCGTCTTTCACCGTATGAATCAGCAATCCTCAACCATGGTTTCCTACTATCCGTGGAGTTTCTTATATGTATACATATTTTTGGCACTCCAAGCGACATCCAACCATGGATACGAGATAAAAACGCTGCGAGTTATTACACAACGGTTCATCATTTCCCTGTATAGATACCTCTTCTGCGTGAATCAGTGAGTTCGTATTAGCGTAAGACCCTGAATTAGCAGGGTCGTTTTTTTGCTTTGGACACCGTTAAGTTTGATCAAATCCGAAGAATTGTTATGATCCAATAAAATACATCTAGTATATGGCTAAAAACGCTGTAAACGGTTTATTATTTACCTGCCCCTTCTGCGTAGATCACGGTTTTCTACGATCAATACTTACCCTCATGCTCCCCCCAGGAAAGCCCTAAATCGAGTACTGGAGCCGGCCGAGGAATGACAGTTTCATAAAAATATGCGGTGGATTCAAGAATTCTACCATTGCATATTTGTCGTTATTCATTAAGCATAACGTTTGATCTAGTTAACAAAGGACCTATCAACAAAATCCAAAATTTCCTTCATTCTTCAAATGAAATAATATCACGGAACAACCAACTCGATTTCATTAAACCATGCGTGATTATAATCAGGTGTTCCCTAGCAATGATATTGGGCTGGACCTGACAAAGCTTTTCGTTTTCGGTGCAATCGAACGACTGGTCGTACAATGGGTGGTCTCAAAAAACTCTCAAGTTCGAGATAATTTAGGGACATTTTAAAAAAACCTTCCGTTGAACAACTTCTAGTTACGGCGTTCTGCAAATTTTAACCCTATTTTTCACCCCTTAGAGATGACTAACAGTAACGCCGAGCTTCGAGGACCAACTAGACCCCAAATGGGACCTAAAAACCAAATTTCATAACTTTGGTTCATGGTAACTAAGGAAAGTGCAAAGTATTTTCAAAAACGAAAAAAAATGTCTCTTCGTCCACCGTAAGTAAGACCACCCGGAGCATTGTACGTCCAGCCGTTCGTTCACCACGAAAAGCTTCGTAAGCAGGATCGTATTTAGTGAATGGAAAGGTATACATCAAGCCCAGATATCATTGCATGGGAACAGCTGATTATAATCACGTTGTACTTTGGGAAATCTGCTCATATAGTCATGCTGCATGACTGGAAATTGTTTTATGCTAAATTCTGGTAGTTTCTGGGGTTCTGGTCTGTTTCTGGTATGATACCGTCATAAAAGATAACGAGCTGTTTCAGAGAAATAATTTCAGGAATAATTTATGGGAAATGACGTAGGGGAAATTTGTTGAGATCGAAAGGGAAAAAGGGAAATTCCGGATTCCATGGTGGGAATTCGTAAGAAGCCCTGAGCCAATGATCGCTATATTAATTCGCGAAAGAAACGAATTCCATTCCCGGGCACGAATGTAATTACGCTCGGCTTACATAATTTCCCGCACCGTCGAGAGTTCCTTGAAAATTAAAGCCGCTTTGAAAACGTAGGGGCGACGCCTGACAGATGACAACAAGTGAGCAACATGACGTGCGGGCGCTGATGCCAGCAGGTTTTCCTCCAGTCGTTTTCCATAATCATCACCTTTCTCTCCAGCGATGAAGAGAAAACATCATAAATCCCAACATCCGCCGCCCTCGCTGCAGGAACTCGGGTCTTTTAATGAATGTGGGTCGGTTTTCTTTGTCTTGCCACCCCTGGAAACTGCCTTTTCACGGCCCAGCAGCTGTTGAACAGTTTTCTTCAGATTGTCATATGGCACCCGCAATATTCATTCTATAGCTACGAGGAAGAGGAAAGAATGGGAGAAATTCTTCAATGTACTTCAGTTTCAATACTGCGGGGACAGGTTTTGATATTAGAGATGGAACAGTGGAATTTTTTTAACTAACGTATCTCCTTTTCGAGCTACATTTCAATTTACTTCAATTTACAACCAACAATTTACCAGCGCATTTTTACCGTTTATGGCCCTCTTAGTCTTATAATTACCAAAATTTCATTTACTTATCAAATTGCACAAAAAGTACACCTATTGCATAAAATTAAGACCTCCTTCTAGTTGATTTTATAGAACTTAATCAAATTTCAAGTTTAAGCGAATTTTCTTAGGATATGAAGTGTTGCGATGGGTCCAAAATTGAATCATGTACAATTTGTTCGGTTCTATCCCATTTCAGAGCATTCCGAATCTAATCCGATTTTGACCTTTTGGTTTATTATTTTCAATAATGAACCATTGGAATCGAGCATGAAAAAAAAAATGCTTACCCCCCTCAAAATTTGATGGTTTACGTTTCAAGGTATGTAGAATCCAAAACTGCAATAAAAATATTTCTGCCTGTCCGCCGTACGCCGTACGGGCCACTTTTCTTAGTTACCATGAATAAAAATTGACGAAATTCGGGTTATAGGTTCCGTTCGGGGTCTAGTTGGTCCTCGAAGCTCGACGTTACTGTCAGTCATCTCTAAGGGGTTCAAAATAGGGGTTGAAATTTTCAGAACGCCGTAGCTCGAAAACTTCCGATAGAAGGGTTTGGTTTTTTTTAGGTTATTAAATTTATGTTGAGGTAAACAATTTTTTGAGACCACCCGGAGCATCGTACGTCCAGCCATTCGTGAGCACCAAAAAGCTTCGTCAACACGATCGTGAATCAAACGGTATAAATCCGGCCGGGATATCATCGCTACGGAGCATCTGATTATAATCAAGGATGGCTGTATGAAGTCGAGTTGGTTGTTCTGCGATATTATTCCATTTGACAAGTGATGGACTATTGGATTTTGTTGGTAGGTACTTCTGAAACTTGAACAAACGTTGAAGTATTATTGACGGGTAAATTATTACACAATGGCAAATTATTACACACCGGCAAATTATTACACAACGGTAAATTATTACAGAACGGTAAATTATTACACCACGGTAAATTATTAAACAACGGTAAATTATTACACCACGGTAAATTATTACACCACGGTAAATTATTACACAACGGTAAATTATTACACCACGGTAAATTATCTACCCAGAAGGGGCTGGATTTTGTTGATAGGTACTTTTGCAACTTGAACAACCGTTGAATTATTATCGATGGGTAAATTATTACACAATGGCAAAATATTACACAACGGTAAATTATTACACAACGGCTCATCTACCCTGAAGGGGCTGGATTTTGTTGATAGGTACTTTTGCAACTTGAACAACCGTTGAAGTATTATTGATGGGTAAATTATTACAATGGCAAATTATTACACAACGGCAAATTATTACACAGCGGTAAATTAGTACACCTCGGTAAATTATTACACAACGGTAAATTATTACACACCGGCTCATCTACCAAGAAGGGGCTGGATTTTGTTGACAGGTACTTTTGCAACTTGAACAACCGTTGAAGTCTTATTGATGGGCAAATTATTACACAACGGTTCATTATTCTTTCTCCGTAGAAGGGGGACCTATACAGGTAAATTATTACACAACGGTTTAGGTAGGTACCTAGTAACGAGTACGGGGTTAGGTACTAACCTATGGAAGGTCCGAGATCTACATAATATGTGTAGAATAGTACATATATTATGTTATATAGAAGAGTTATCTATACGGAGACCTGTGATCTGTAACAGGGGGGTATTCTGTACAAAATAATAAACTGTTGTGCAGGGATTTGCAGCGTTTTTTATATATGTGTTTGTATTATACTCGTGTATAGATATGAATATAACATTTTTATGTGTCCTTACCTTACGGACAGTATCGAACCTTGGAATTATATTTCATAAAAATACGCGGAATTCAATCATTCAATTATAATATTATTATTTGTTGTATTCATGAAGCATAACGATATCTGGGCCGGACTTATACCATTTGATTCACGTTCATGTTGACGGAGCTTTTCGGTGCAAACAAACGGCTGGTACAATGCTCCGGGTGGTCTCAGAAAATTCTTTAGTTCAAGATCAGTTTTAAACCGTATAAAACCATACCCATACCGTTTTCGAGCTACGGCGTTCGGAAAATTTCAACCCCTATTTTTCACCCCTTAGATATGACTGACAGTAACGCCAAGCTTCGAGGACCAACTAGACCCCGAACGGAACCTGTAAACCGAATTTCATCAATTTTTTATCATGGTAACTAAGAAAAGTGCTAAGTACGGTGTACGGCGGACAGACAGAAATTTTTTTATTCCATTTTTGGATTCTACATACCTTGAAACGTAAACCATCAAATTTTGAGGGGGGGGGGGTAGAATTTTTTTTTTCATGCTCGATTCCAAAGGTTCACTATTGAAAATAATAAACCAAAACGTCCGCCAAAATGTTTGTAATCAAGAATTAAAGGATGAGTTCGAAGATAAACGTGGGCGGGTTTAGCCTTTTGGGGTGTCACAAATTGCTACAGATGGTTGAAAACCACTAAAAATTTATTCGAATTCATCAGAAGTGGTCATGGTGAATCGAGACTGATTATGTCAATAATCGAAATTTCCATTCAAAAAGCGGTATAATTCGAGGTTTTATTGGTGAAAAATTGCAGCAATTCAATAGTTTCGGTAGAGGTCGAGCACAATGACTATATGCCTTAGTTGCGATAGTTGAGCTGGAGACAGAATGAAGGCAACAACGATACCCCCTCCACTTCTCCAACTCCAACCCCCCCCCCCCCCCCACCATTGGAGACAATTCGACAATTCGTTCATATTGCGATGCGCTTGACTGTAATTTTTGTATGTTTCTTTTGAGCAAGAAATGGTTTGAATGTCGAACTAGTTTGTCTTCGGCTATTTATGAGTTCTGGTGATAATGTTTGGCGAATTATAGCGATTTTTATCCATAAAAACTAAAATTTCACCCGCTTTCTTCATAAGAAATTTTTAGTGCCGGCAAATATTGCAGTGGAACCCGGTAAGTATAATAGGTAGCATAATAATACATAAGGCTTTTGGGAGGTAGGTATCAGGCCATCGATTGTTATTTATCTATAGCCATATAGGACAGCGAAGTTCTGCTGTGGTTACACAACGTTGTTACTAGGTATTATACCTCTAGAACATTGGTGTAGTTACAATATAGATGGTCTTACCTCGATAATTCAACCAAGTATTTCCCGACTGTTTTTACATCAGGTCTGTGGAAAACGTGTGAAAAGGCGACCCTGAGAAGGAGTTCGTGCCAAATCAGCATGATCTCAGAAGGCCTAGTCCCCTTCCAATCACGAGTGCTCTTCCTTCACAATACAACGTTACGACAGCCCTTTACTTCAAGTTCGGGAGAGGATGTCGTAAGTCCTTCTTTCCCCTTCTTTATGAGCCACCTTCGACTTTATTTTCTACGGGCAGCTTGTCGATCCGCAACAAAACCCTTGAAAATTGTTACACAAAGGCTCTTCCTATAGAGTGTCCAAAGTCCAATCCCAAGTCTGAATATTGTATCCATTCCATACACCATGGGCAATCTAGTTACGATGAACCAGTCTATGCCTAGATTCATTTTAGACTAATCATAATTTATTTTGGCTGTTTTCAATAATGAACCTTTCTGGAATCGGGCATGGATACAAAATTTTTAACCCACAAGTGTCCGTCCCCCGTACGCGGCGCTTTTCTTAGTTACCTTGAACCTAAATTAATGAAATTTGGTTTGTGGGTCCCATTTGGAGTCTGGTCGGCCCACGGAGTTCGGGCTTACTGTTCAGGGTTGAATGGTGGGGGGGGGGGGGTTGAAATTTTTAGAACGCTTGAAACTTTTAATACAAGAAGGTTAGAAGATAGAAATTGATATGGTTTTTATTACTTTTTCATTGATTCCGAACTTGAGGAATTTTAGACCACCCCGAGCATTCTGCGGAACTTTCACCTGGAAAAGAGAAACTGCTATAACGTAGACCATCGTTTTGGCCATCAGACTGGTCATAATCATGAAGACTACTTGATAACCGTAAGGTACCTAAATCTCTTACCAACACTTGGTGCATATACGGCTAATGAAAGCGCTTCGACGCCGAACCATCATACAACTCCAGATTCTAATATCTGGTATGTATTATTAATGCGTAATCTAAACTCACTGGACCTCAAAAATATTTTTGTAACGGCGCCGTATCTCGGCTTTTTTTGCCGTTTATACTCCAACATCAACCCAAGTTTAGTGTTGATTCAAGCCTTCATAACAATCTTGAGGATCAAAACGAGGTCTAAGTTTTGCCCTTTGAGTGAATGATCAAAATGTAAAGTTATCACCACTTTCTGATTTAAAAATAAAAAAATAGAGAATAATTACATATAAATTTTTGAATTTTACAAAAATTTCATTTGCACAATAATTTTCAATTGAGGAAATGAAAACCTACTAAAAATCAACTATTAATTTTTAAATTTATTTCAAATATCAACAGATTGATAATGATTAATTCGTTATTGTGCAGAACTCTTAGTTATTATTTTGAATCCTGCGGTAAACTAATTGAATTTGTAACCCCTTGCCTAGAAAACTTACCAATATTATTGCTCCAACGGTTGAGATTAGATCTCCCTTGATCATAATATTAGTAGGTACTTAAAGACAATTGGCCACATTCAATAACAGTAATAATTCAATTTGGTTTCAAAGTAGGTAGTAGCATGAATCAATTCAAAATAGGTGTTCTGCGATACGTAAAAATCAAGCTTCGATATTCATTCAAAGGAAAGGGGCATTTAGAGGGAATATACTACAATCCAGAAAGTTGTAGGGAGTTTGAGTTTATTAATTTGTATTTTAAGAGTACACAGGGCGTGAGCAAAATGGATGTTATACAGCAGTAACAGTACAGATCTATTGGCATTGTGTTTATTTGAAATTAAATCACACCAGATTATAATTTTTGAAGTATTTACTCTTATAACGTTTTGTTTGATGTATTCGACGAGTAGGTAGTGGTGGTAATGTTGAAATCGATCTTAGTTTATATGGACGGCGTCGAGTTATACCATCCCGCCTGGCTCAAGAGTAATGCGGATCTACAAGTAGGCATAGGGAGAGTAGTAGGCGCTGGTGTAAGTCGGAGCGTACACGGGACCGGTGGAGTAGTAAGCGCCTCCGTTGTACGGAGTGGCGTAGGGAGCGCTGACGTAGGGCGCACTGACGTACGGTGACGCAACGTACGGTGTGATGTAGGAAGCCAGCAGTTGCCTCTTGTTCCTCAGAGGCTGTTCGGCGGCAAAGGCGACGCAGCAGAGGGCGACGAAGACAGCGATCTATAGAAGCCAAAAGTGGAATACTGCAGCATTTTTATTATAGTACCTACCTACAAAAAATAGGTCCCTTGCGGAAATTTGAAATTTGAAGTTGAAATTGAAGCAAGGAATTTGAAATCTGAAGTAAAAGTGCATTTGAAGTTGAGGGTGAAGTATGTGCCTTAGATGGTCTCATAAAAATGTCACCAAAATCTGACAGACATTGTCATCTGCGCTTGTGCAAACGTGACTTCTAAGTATGTAGAACATAGTCACGATTTATACATTTTATCTCAAGAGACAGTTCTCACTGTCTTGGCAAACGAAAGCCTAGCATATCTAACTATACAAAACGCTAGTCTGATTCAGGGTCAACAAATACCTACAACTGTAATAATCAGTAGTTTTCCCGGTTGCGCGCAACCTCCCATTCCACTGGTGCAGATTGGCTCCTGGTGATCACATAGATGATCAACTAGTTTCAGGAAGTAGGTAGGTATTAATACTGCAACTAGCACTAACATCCATTATTAGAGGAATTGAAAGAATTTGTATTGACTCATTAGTCGTTGTGCATGAGGCGACTGACCTACCAACACTCTTCCCAACTATTCGGGATCGCACACTGTATCTACCTCCTACTAGGTAGAAGCATTACTTCAGGTTTATTATTTTCAATAATGAACGTTTGGAATCCAGCATGGGAGAAAAAAATTGGATGGGCTTACGTTTCAAGGTATGTAGAATCCGAAAATGCAATAAAAACGCTGCAAATTATTACACAAAGGTTTATTATTTACCTGTATAGATGCGTGGATCACAGTTTTTGTGTGGTCAATACCCTCGAGCCCCCCCCCCCCCCCCCCCCCCCAAGGAAAGCCTTAACTCGAGTACTGCAGCCGGCCTCGGAATTAAGTTTCATGCATTGTGTAATAATTTAACGTTGTGTAACAATTTACCCAATAATACTTCTACGATTGTTCAAGTTGCAAAAGTACCTGTCAGCAAAATCCAAAAGATCCCTCATTTTTCAAATGAAATAATAATGACTGAACAACCAACTCGACTTCATACAGCCATCCTTGATTATAATCAGGTGCTCCCTAGCGATGATATCTGGGCCGGATTTATACCGTTTGGTTCACGATCGTGTTGACGAATATTTTCGGTGCAAAGAACGGCTGGACTTACAATGCTCCGGGTGGCCTCAAAAAATTCTTTAGTTCAAGATCAATTTAAAAACGTAAAAAAACCATACACTTCTACTGAAAGTTTTCGAGCGACGGCGTTCTGAAAATGTCAACCCCCATTTTTCACCCCTTAAAGATGACTGACAGTAACGCCGAGCTTCGAGGACCAACTAGACCCCAAATGGGACCTACAAACCAAATTTCATTAATTTTGGTTCATGGCAACTAAGAAAAGTGCTAAGTACGGCGTACGGCGGGCATTTTTTATTGCATCTTTGGATTCTAACATACCTTGAAACGTATACCATCAAATTTTAAGGGGGAGGGGGAGGTTAACTTTTTTTTGTTCATGCTGGATTCCAAAGGTCCATTATTGAAAACAATAAACCAAAATTTCTGTCTCTCCGCCGGATATCATTGCTTGGGAGCACCTGATTATAGTCACGGATGGCTGTAGGAAGTCGAGTTGGTTGTTCTGTGATATTATTTCATTTGAAAAATTATGGATCTTTCGGATCTTGTTGGTAGGTACTTTTGCAACTTGAACAAATGTTGAAGTATTATTGGGTAAATTATTACACAACGGTAAATTATTACGCAACGTTTATTATAGTATCTACGTAGAAGGGGCACCTATGCAGGTAAATAATTACACAGCGGTATTATTTGCCATATGCTTCATGAATAACTAAAAATAATTAATGATTGATTATTGAATCATGTGCATTTGTATGAAACTTTAATTCCGGTGCCGGCTCCAGTACTCGATTTAGGGCTTTGGTGGGGGAGCTCGAGGATACTGACCACAGAAAACAGTGATCTACCCAGAGGGGGCATCTATACAGGTAAATAATAAACCGTTGTGTAATAATTTGCAGCGTTTTTTTGTTACAATCTATAATTGACAACAAATGAAACGTCAAAGTTGAACGAAACTAAGAACGAAAACCGGAGTTTTATATGAAAAAACTTAATGTTTGATCCATTCACTGGCTTCAAAATAATTAGAAGGCTATTGAACTAGTCTTCTTCTGTCCATTTGTTTTCGATAACTGATTTTTATCTTTTTTTTTACACACACTTGTAGCTTTCACTCTACAGTGTAACTATGTTGAACTTATACATTTTCTTTTGGTGAAACGCTTGTACACTGTGCATTAAAAGTACCTGCACTTGTAGACTTGTACACTTGTTGCTTATTTTTTTATGAAACAGGCCCCAGGTCTTCCTCTTACGAAATAACGCTAACAACATTGCAATTCCAACAATCGTATTTGTCTAGCTGATTGACTCCAGAACTAACAAAATTGGAGTAAACTATTCGAAACTATCAGAGTCGAATCAAACCAAATTTGCCCTCAAAGTACCTATTTCAGTTTGATTTTGAATAAATTTTCATGAAAAACAAATAAAAACGGAATCCTTCATTATTTAAGGCCGAAACTTAATAAAATCTAATTGTTTCGCTGATCTCAGATTTCCATGTACCAAAAATAGTCCAGTAATGTTCCTGTTGATAGTCTGAACAACTTGAAATTCTTAAAATTTTCTGTGGAACTTCAAAAATATATACCCAAATGCTTAGTAGTTACATGGACAAAACTTGGATTTAAAAGAATAGAATAAATAAACATAAATATTTGACTTTGTTTAGTTAACCTTACGGTGTCTCAGTTAAATATTTACGGTTCAACTAGCAAAGGCTCTTAACCCTCTCCCTGAGAAAATTTCGTTTCTCGACGGGAGTCGAACACGGGCTACCGGAGTTTTATATGAAAAAACTTAATGTTTGATCCATTCACTGGCTTCAAAATAATTAGAAGGCTATTGAACTAGTCTCTTCAGTCCATTTGTTTTCGATAACTGATTTTTATCTTTTTTTTTTACACACACTTCAAAAACTCAACTTTCTTGCACAATTATCTGATTTTCAAAGTTATATTTTCTTTCGCGATTATAACAACTTTACCATGAACATTTTGAATCGATTATCATTTAACCAAGAGCAGAAGTTTTCTGTAAAACCTGATTCTTTGCATAAAAATTAAGTAAGGGTCATACAGGGAAACTTTTGTGGTAATATTCGTGATCCGCCGGATATTTCTTATTTATTGACATTCAGTCTGGAACCACCCTGGATATTAAAAAGAAATAAACATGAATAAATCGCAATACGTACTATAGCTTTTCAGGATGATGGATCCAATCAATTAAATTCATTAAACTCGACACCAATATTGAAACCATCCTTCATTCAACTTCCTCTTCCTTTCGAATGATTCGTAGTTTTTATTCAACATTCTTCCTCTCACTTTTAATAAAAGTGAGGGAAAACAATACTCGAACCCGAGCGGTATCTATAGGGACCAAATTATTTTAAAAAACACCGGCATGATGGGACAGAGGCTGAATTTTAATTTAATCTGATCCGATGGAGCAGTTTTTCCTTCGGTTTTCATCCGTAACTTAATATAGCAGGCTCTCCATTGTTGTTGACAAAAATAGGGGCTTTTTCGTGTCGTTGTTCCACTTCAACTGAGTTTGTGACTGTTTGATTGCCTCAAGTCAATTAAATTCATTTAAATGAATTTTCTCATTTGCACGCTTTTCATTCGATTCGAATCGGTTTCATCTAAACGAGAGCAGAGGAGATGCATTTGATGCAATCAATTCCAATGGGTTCAAATATTCACATGACATGAATTGTTATTGGTTATTGTTTTTTCTTTTTTTGGTATTTGTAATCTTTTGGCAAGGTAGCATCAAAAAGCAAAAAACTCTTCGAATTCTAAGGTAACGGCTCATTTTCTGTATGGAATGTAAGGCATTTGGTTTGATCTATTTCCCTCTTTGAAATCACACTAACTTACAAGCCATAATCTAATAGGTACTCGTGTCGTTGTACCAGCGTTGCAGCTCTTCTCTATAAACTGTAAAGTCAAACTCGTGCTAAGTATCTGCGATTTCGCAATAAAAACGGAGTTATTGAAACGTTATCTTGTATTTCCCTAGGAACAAAATGCACTGTTGCTGACGTTGGTTTGAACACCGAAACCGATTTAAAGTGTAGGTTCTTAGTGGACATAGACCAATAATGTGACGATTTGCGATCAGTCAAGTCTTCAAGGTGGTGTTAGGGAAACGCGAAATCGATTTGATTGAGAGGAAATCATGGAATTATGAAGATGAAATGAATATAGAATTCCCTCTATGGAGGGAACGAATAGAGAATTTTGATGATCCATTATGATCTCTGAAGTCAGATCTACTCGGCCCACAAAACTCGTTTCTGTGTCGTTGAGTTGTAGGCGTCGTGTTCTTTCCCGCAGTCCTCGTTTCACGATAGTACGAGAGTTGAACATATTCACGAGAAGTTGAACATTATGCATACTTAGTTACGGGGATTAGTTGGTGGCAAAGGATTTTAGGGATAAGAGTAGTGATGATAGAACATTCAGTCCAACCTCATTTTTACAAATCCGTAATAATATAGAAGAAATCGGATCATGCTATACATAGGTAGGTATAAAAGGATCAATAAGACAAACTGTCTAATGTTATAAAAAATGAAAACTTTCTAGGAACATAAATTGATGGTATCTATTTTGCATGACGTTTGAGGCAGGAAATGGATCGAACTAAGTGTCTTCAGTGATACGATATTTTTAAATTTAATAAAATTAAACTTGTTCGACAACCTTCAGGGCCCACCATTCTAATTCGGGCAAGTTGTCCGTTTTTTCGTGACACCATTTTCAGCGGCGGAAAATTTGGTCGATTTTACCTAAGTTCAAAGCAACAAAACGAAAAAAATTTAGGAAAGTATGAATTTACACCATTCCTCGTTCAAACCCATCGCGTTTTCACACCATTGGCCCAAACTCAGGGACCCCTTATTTTCAAGCCTACGAGCATCGCGAACATGAATCAGGGTCCAAATTTCGTCTAATCATAATGTAAATGACCATTAAAAAATGTATCAGAACACTACAGATTTGCAACATAGAACAGATACAGGTAAATTCAAACTATATTAAAATTTCGTTCATTCAATTTCGGGTATTCACAAAGGACTTGAAGTAAAGTAAAGTAAAGTAACAGCCATTCCAGGCTGGGGCTTTTCGTCCGACTGCCCTCCCTTCACAAAGGACGTTTCGTTAGGAGTTTTTTTTAAATCGAGCGGATGTAGCCTCTAATAGAACTAAGCTATGGCTACAAAATAAAACAGATTATAGGTAGGTATTGACTAATTATCCAGTTACAGATAGCACGTTAAGCAGGTACAAACCTCTATTTCAGACATTTTTCAGCTCTAATCGCTCACGTGATTTTTCATTCAAATATAACCATGGTTGAAATTGAGGATTTTGAAGGGTTTCTTTGATTTTCGATTTGATTGCAATGGATTCTAATTTGATTTTAATTAGGATCTATTCAACGCGTCTGTTAAATTTACATTTGAAACATTGTTAATAATTCTATAGATAAATTTGGTACTTACGACCGGGAATTTCATGGTGGAAGTTGGTTTGGGTGATTTGAAGTGGTCAGTAGGTGACTGATGTTCGATGCCCGGTGCACTCAGGTTTATATAGTCCGAAAGAAGACAAAAGCTGTTTGATATTCATGCTAGTAGCTCGGCGGTTCCTTGGGCGAAGGAGTTGACCAAGAGTTTTAGCTGTGACATCACAACCTCGTGGCTCGCATACCTCATTTACAGTACAGTCAGCAAGTTCGAATGATTGGACCTATAGTTAGACGTGACCTTGACCGAATGCGTGGGCGTTTGGTTCCTTTTTGCAAAGGGCACGAGGTTGCAAATTATTTGTTCGAAGTGTAAAGTTGAAGAAAAAAATACGACAATACTCACGGGATCAGCCTACTGAAGAAGGTTAGTTGATTTGTACGTACTAGTGATTATAGCTGACTAGTATTCTTACGTGAGATTTGTGTGCATTTCAGCTCGTAGATAAAAGGTCGTGGTGATGGATAGAGGGTGGGGGGGGGGGGATCGAAGGGTTCAATACAATGTTCCTGTCTTAAAACCCTAGGACAACTATTAAGTATTTACACAAAAATTGTTTTCAATTCTTAATATTTTTACAAATGTCTTATTTTTTTCCTGCATCTCCATTGCCGTTGCTAAGCCGTCACTCCTCGGTGCCACTGTGGAACCAACAACTATATAATTTATACCTACTTGAGTCATGGCCTATTCCCCCGAAGGGTCGGTTTTCGCGGGACAAACAGACACCGAGACAAATTCCACCCGAGTCAGAGAAATAGGCTATTACCTTGATAACAGTATGTATGTGATTGCACTGTCTCATCAAGGGTGACTTCAAATTATTGATCAATTTTCCAACTCGCATATTGACTGAAGCTAACTCGAATTGAGAAAGCCTAAAAGTTTAGTTCATTGCATAATACGCATTTAACGAATTTTCTTATTAATAAGCGTGATTCTCGTTGGCGATGCATCTGAGATGAGCAAGTAGAGACCTTAAGATACAAGAACACATAGTTTCGACTGAGGTATGTACCGACTTTCATTAACCAGTTTCAGCACAAACATGGGCGTCGGGTTTTTAGGTATTTTTGTATCAAGTGTAGGTGTACTGATTGGTATCAAGTTTTAGGTATTTTTGTTTTAGTCTTATAAGTAGAGGTTTCAGTCTTTAAAGGATTAATAAAAATGGAGCATTAGTGAATTGGTTTGCTGGAGAGGTTTGTGACAGTGTGGCTGTTCTCGAGTAGTTTTGGGTCCGATGTCGGAAGCCTAATCGATAGTCCTTCTTAGCCGGTAATAATTCGCTGGTATAGAGCGGGACTCTCCAGGGTTGCCGGATTGTTTATTACGAACTAGCAACTAATGTCTAATAATAAATTAATTGTAGGTAAATTGGATTATCTCAAATAAACCTTCTTTTTCTATAGAACTTCAAATAGACTACCTTCTGGATGTCCCTTATTGAAGCGGTAGGTTGATATAAATTACCCCATTCCTCACTTCCTACCTCATTACTTCGTTATCTCTAACTCTACTTGGTTGTTGGCCAAAAAAATGGGCTCTTCAATTATTGCATCGGCTACTTCTTCTTGGGCGTCTTTCAATCTAGTCCTCAAATAACAATAACAATAAAATGTTGCTTGGGTCAGCCACCTGACGTTTTGTGACCACGGCCACTCAACACATTACCCTGGGGAAGTAGGTACAACTAAAAATCAGCCCTATGTAAAAAACTGTTTCAAAATTATGGAAAATTTTCATAAAATGTATCTCCCTATTAGTTTATGAAAACCGTTCAGATCTCTTCATTGAGGCACTGACCATTGAGTAGGAATATAAATTATTCAAATTTATTGCTTACCTTGGTTCTTTTATTCCTCTGAGCCCACCCAAATGTTACAATAAATTGTAGGTGGAAACACTACAACATGAATTTTGAGTCACGAGCCATCAGGTGATATCAAGGATAGGTAGGTGTACGTTTGAGCTTTTGCATGAGCTCTGTAAGGGCCATGAATCATAATGGAGACATCAACTTTTTGACTATTTCTTCGTCGTGACATAAAGGTCGGTCCCGGGTACAAGAGGCCCATTGGCGGGAAATTTCTGGGAAATTCAGAGACCACCGGGAAAAAATCGGTACATTTTTGGGAAATTTTGCGTGGTTTTTTAAAAATGTTTTTCCCACTTCCGTGAAATTATATTTCAGTGAGAGGGATTGCCTTCTCGTCCCCACCTGTATGAAAAATGAGGGTTGGCGGCCCTGTCACTGTCGGTATCGCGCACGGCCGCGCCATTTTCTTGCCTCGCTCGCTCGTTTCAAATCAAACGAATCATTTGTGTTTTGTGTTTCTCCTTTACCTCATAGAATACTGATACTATCTGCTTTGCCTTTCAATTTTCAGTACGTAGTAGCATGTATTGCAGTAACGTCCAGTGTACTCTGTACATTCCATACCGCGATGAGTCCGCTTTCTATATGAAGAACCTATAGGTACCTGTCCTATGCTCTGATCAGTGGACATGGATATTGATCTTTTGCAAGAAGAGGCGTCTGTGAAAAGGTAAGTCTTCAGAACCTTAGTTTGTTAAAGTTGTACCAAATCTGCATTGTCATGATGAATCATTGTCAAATTTCATATAAGCAGATAATAAAATTCGGCTACCTACACTCCTACACAGCAGCCTACTTGCAGTGATATAAACACAGAAAAGGCCACGCACGCAAGTTGACTATGACATTTTATTTTTTCGACTTCATAATATTAGGATTCAGAACCCTTCATGCAGAAAAATAGGGTCGGAGAAAAAGGGAACATATTGCTCAGATTGGGAAAAAACGGGACATTTTGAGCCGTGGAGCAGGAAATTCAGAAATGCCCCGGGGAACAACCTCTATTGGTAGGTAGTACGAGTATATGGGTACCTACCTAATTAACTTGTAACTACCTACCTTGTCTGCATGTTAAATGATGAATAGAGGGTTTGCGTAAAATTTACACAAAATTAAATGAAGCATAATTTATATTTCCAACAAACTTAAATGAGCAACTTCGACCTAGGGCAAAATTTGAAACCACTTGGCTGATAAATGAAGCTTTCACCCAAAATAACACTTACATATTCGTTCCCGCGGAAGCTGAGTCAATATGAAATATACGCAGTTTCAATTACTTAAAAAGTAGAATATTTTTAAGAAGCTAAGTAAAATCAATTAATGTTTTGATCATGTATACAGTGAGCACATTTATAAATGTTAGGCGAGAATTATGTATAATAATAATAAATATTACAATAAAAGAACTAATAGGAATCATCACAGAAAGGACTGTTACACATTTTTCCTTATATTTAACTTTTTAAATTTCACCATAATTAATTTTTAATAATTTGGTACAAATTCTGTTTGAAATGCGTTCAGATTGTACGTGCCTTCCATGAACGAAAATTGAATGTCAGGTTTTGATTATGATAGGCGAACAAATAATAATACTCCTAACTAGGTGTTTTTCAGCAGATGGAATGGGATTTCACTTATGGAATGTACGAGCTAATTATTTGCAAATTTCTTAGATAAAATAAGAATGAAAACAATCATAAATCCTAGTAAAATAATAGATATGTTAGAAGATGGAATAATAGAAGTTTGCGTGTTTTGAACAAAACCGTTTTGTCTGCATTAGCGTTCACGAAATCTGAGGTACGTACACAAACTGTAGGTATGGTAGGTATGTCAACAAGAAGAAATCTCTCGAAATCGAAAGTAGCGCTTAAAAGTCAATCAACTGGTGGTATGTACCTATGTCTATCATTTAACTTCAACAAAAAGATGCGACGAACTCAATCGCAATTACATAGAATAACCGAGAATATAACCACAATCATGAATTTTCAAAGTTCTCAAATAGAATATTACCAAAATACATAAACCAATTTTTTTTTAACACAACTTTTCATACTGTAGTCTCTGTGCACGAATTTCGCAATAATGCAAAAGGAATGTGGATGTTATACAATGCACTGCAAGAAACAATTTTAATTTTCAAGCAGCAACGATCACTACATAAAATCCTTAAAAATAATACTCATTTGTTATGTACCAAATTAAGAAGTTGTTTCCGTGAAGGTATATTAGTATAAATGTTGTCTTAAAAGATGTCTTGTATATTTTTTGGCAGTGCGAGGTGCTGTACGTTTTTTTAGCAGGCTGAAAGGTCGGCGAACGTTTCAATCATCTCATCAGCTATTTGTTTGTAGCGATCCTTTTCAAGTACAAGGTCATCTGGAAAAGATAAATTTTTGGAAGGAACAAGTCAAAATTAGATGAGGAATATTATTTTGAGGTACAGTAGGTTTGCCGCAGTTGTTGATGCCGAAGAAAAATCCTCCGTCGTGCCGACCTTCACGGGGTTCTGAAAGATGAATACATGTGAGACATATGTGCTTCAGCGCCATCTCTTAAATATGTGATAATTATGGCCTGCTACCTACCTCGGGACTAACCCAAAGAACCTGCAGGTAAACTCAGAAGGCTCAACCAGTATGAGTAATTTATAAGCAAATTTAGTCACGTTTCTTCGATCTTTGAAAACTACGTTAAATTATATTCTACCATCAGCGTTTCATAGAGCTCATTTGAGGGAGTCGTGTTAGGTATATGCAAAAACCCATGATTTTGGCGAAAATTCCACGTTTTTTGAGATTCACACTCCATTTTCTCTCCTGAATGTCTCTGGAATAATGAAATTGGGCACACCGTTGGATAGCCGAATTTGGGAGACGTTTTGAGATTAGACCTGTTAGAGGTATTTTCAGTACACCTATTGATTTTTTAAGTGTTCACAGAATTGTTATTTTCTTGTTTTGTGTAAGTTTGAGCCCTTGAAGCACTATTTTTTTGTGAGCTCTAGGAAATGCTGATGGTAGAATATAACCCAAAATTGAACGCAGTTTTCAAAAACGGGTTCAAAAATAGGAAAACAAAATAGGAGTAAGTAGAGGAGAAAATGAAGTGTTTTTGTGGAATAATGGTTTCCGACGAAAAAACTTTAGAAATCGATTTCTCCACTAGTTTTCTAAGTTTCGGCATTCTCCGTTTGACGTGAAGTTTCACTGAATTTTTTTTTTTTTTTTGTGGACATGCCTATCAGGACCCCCTCTCTATACAGTAAATGATTTCGGGAACTATGGGTACAATAGGAAAACAGGTAAAATTTGTCGGGAACTTTTTCATTTTACTCATCATTATATTTCACTTTCATACTGAAGCAATTGAAGGTATGTGGTGTAATATTTCCAAAAATGTGCGATATGAAAGGTACCCTATCAGAGAAATCGTCCCGAAACGGGTCTCTAAAACTCGCTCGGGACCACCAAGTGTCATCTCTGATCTGAATTTATTTCTAGCGCACCTACCTTTTTCGTGCAAGTAAAATAAGTGAATGTGTAAACGTATTGCAGGTGGTACCAACCCATTCAGTACCCACCTAATTTTTTTTTTTTTGTAAACTGCTATGTCGGTGGTAGGGTACGATGACATCTAAAGCGAAGCTCACAGCACAACAGTGAGCGTGGCCTGGAGATTTTGGAATTATACATTCAATAAATGTGCTCCATAATACAATTTGAATCTTACTAGAGGCTACTTTCGGTGATTTGACTGATTTGTTTGAACCGCTCTTTCTCGCGGATCATTTCATCTGAAAAGAAATGTTCTGTAAGATTTTCGGGAGGTAGGTGGATAAGTAGCGTTAACTTACTGGCATTAGCTAGATGATTTACCTAGGTGGCCTGTTAGGTATATTTCATAGCTATCGTACCTATATATTAGCCTTATAGCTAGGGTACCTACCCAGGCAGACACACACCTGAATCATCATACCCTTCATGAAAATCACATTCAACAAAACCCTAATCATATTGATCTGGGTAACAAATAAACAATATTCCATTTCGCAAGCAGTCATTATTTGCGGTAGACTAGAACATCTAAAAAAAACCACAGTCATGCAGCATGGCTATAAGAGCGAATTTTCGAAGAAATAACTGATTTTATGTAAAACTGTTTTATCTCAAGAAATAACCACGTTCCTTCATCTTCAAAGTGCTCCAGTTTGAGAACGGAATGAGATATCGCAATTCTGATTTCACCATCGTGTTCAGCGTACAAAAACCTTTAAAATGAGGTGTCACTTGTCAGACTGTTTCATTTTGGGAATTTTTGGGCAATTTTTCCCCCCTAAAACTCCCCAAAACTCCCCCTTAGAGTGACTCGATTCTGCCCATCTACGAACTTAGCCTGTCGATTGCCAAGACAGATTTTTCGTGCAAATTTGAACTTTTTATCTCAATTCTTTCGAGAGTTATCGTCTGGAATGACACATACATATATAAATATATAAATATATAAATATATATATATATATATATATATACATATAATTTTTGGTGTCTTTCGGTAGTGAATTCAGGATGGTCTGAAACGGATTTTGGTATAAAAATCTTTCGGAAATTCGAGTTTTAAAAATTTTGGACCGAGAACAATAGCTTCCTTTTCTTCGAAAATTCGCTAAAAGGAATGTGATGTCGTCTCAGAAACATCGGAAAGGTAGATAATCCAGTGTGAGCCTTGCATATTATTATCTGAAAATGTTTTCCAGAACTTGAATAAATGTAAATTTTAGTGGTAGGGTGGTAGTACCTGCCATAATATCAGAGATCTTTCAGAACAGTGGCTAACCAACCATGGATTTGTTAGACTTTCGGGGCATCCAAAAAACGAGTACTTTCTGTTCGGTCTCCCTTATATTCCCTAAAGAAATATTGATATTTATGGAGGTACCTACACATATACCGTCGTTTGGCGAAATGAAGGCGCGAAGATGAACTTTCCTCCATTCCAATTTTGTACAGTCGCTGTCCACACACAGGTTATTTTTCCTACTGCCTCTACGGAGGTCTGTCCATACACAGGTTATTCCTACTGCCTCTACAAAGTTTTCAGAGAGATGCAGGTACATAACTAATGAAAACCTATTTATTCAGCTCGAAAAAGTTTGATAGGTACATACTACATCAACTTATTTGATTTTTGTATCAAATAAATGCACCTACCTATTTCATGTTGATACCTCCAAGCAAATTTCTTTGGTTTGGGCAATTCAAACCAGATATACACATAGGTAAGTAGGTAACTACCTAATTATAGGCAGAAACCAGAAACTCATAATTGCACATACCTACCTACCCAGACGTAGCCAATCAACTTTGACAAAAATTTTGTTATATATTTATTTGCAAGCTAATAGCTTACAACCAAATATAACCAAATTTTTGTCAAAGTTGATTGACTGACTACGCCTGGGTAGGTAGGTATGTGAAATTAAAGGTCAACTATGAGTTTCTGGTTTCTCCCTTTATTTTGGTTTATTGTTCTGTGAATAATAAACCTATGTATTCGCTCAGCATAAAGATCAAGGTGCGTAGATTCCAAAAATGCAACGTCCCTCCGCTGTACGCGGATCCCCATAGATAAAGTAGATCATCCATATCTACTTTATTTTCGGGTTTTCTAGGGTTTTTCTGACGGTTTAGTGAACATGAGCTTAAGTATCGTTTTCCAGGTTTTTTAGGGGGAGAACACCGAATATGAAGTTGATTTTGATCAGAGTGAAGGTTCAGCTCCCTAAATTCATTTTTTATTAGTCAAAAACCTGGGAAATTGAGTGAACCCACCATAAATTCGTGTGATTAAATGACACTATCAATACCTAAACAGGATAATTTGTAAAAGAAAAAAAATAGCCCAATTCGTGTTTTTGGGGGCCGAAATTGTTGGAAACCATCAAAACTAGCTATTTCAATTGTTGCACATGAAAGAAACAATAAATGAACAGCCAGCATTTCTGTAGGTATGGCGAACAGAATAATAAACCCATGTGTGTTTTGCAGCGTTTTTATCAAGATTAAAGGGATAGCAAGAGCTCGTGACATCTTTATGAGTTGGTACCTAATTACCCTCGTTAATACTGAAATACCTACGCATCCGTCACGGAAAAGGGGAAAAAATGTTTTCATCTCAAAAACCGCTGCAGTCCTTGTCACATGGGTTTATTATTCTACTGGACATGCCTAGAGAAATGGTGGCTGCTCATTGATTGTTTCTTTCATGTGCAATAATTGAAACAGCTATTTTTTATGGTTTCCACCAATTTTGGCCCCCCAAAAACTCGAATTAGGCATCATTTTTTACAAATTATCTTTTATCATAGATAGTGCAATTTAATTGTCTTGATTCACCTGTTAATACAATTTGTAGAGTTATTATACAAATTTATGGTGATTTCAGACAATTTCCCAGGTTTCTGACTCATAAAAAATATATTTTGGGAGGTGGAACTTCGTTAGAACTTCAGTCCTTCACTCACTAGCCAAAATCAACTTCATATTTGATCTTCTCGGCCTAAAAAACATGGAAAACGATACTTCACAAGCCCAAGTTCACCAAAACCCGAAAAATACCTAACTTTGCACCCATAACACCCTTGGGTATATTCCGATCGGGCTGCTAAGGTGTGGGACATAACTGGGCCCAAATGGAGCTTGTGTGCGAAAAAACGAATTTTTTAAACCGAAAATTAAGTAGATACGGACGGTACGGTGGTCTATAGGTGTATTATTCACAGAATAATAAACCAGAACAACGTACCTAACTGTATTTATTTTGATGCAGTCAAGTATCAGGAATATAAATAAATTCATCACGATTCACAACCAAAGCAGCAACGATTTTGGAGCTGTCACTATAATTAGGAAAATCTTTGTTCCTTAATATCGGCATATATAGGCACATTGTAGCTTATGCCATTAATGTTCATAATACATGCTCATGTAATGGTTGTGCCTCATCATCTCTTACTTGTTTGATGAACAAAGGTAGGTGTCAGCATAACGATGATAGACGCACCTATCGACCCCCTGACCCCGATTCATGGCTAGGGAGGCACCTAATAGGTCCGTAAACTGTGTAAATGGAAAGGTGGTAAGCAGGTACTCATTTTTATTTGATCATTTTCTACTCTTAACCGCTGAGTACCGCCTCCACAGTAGGTAACATCTAAGTTCCGTTCAGATAGAATATTCTGGAGACGCAAAAAACTAAACAACATATATAACAATCACAACAGCGAACAGCAATAATCAGTTACAGTAAATCCTCCAACATGTAAAATTTGCACAAAACCAGCTTGCATTCAAATTTTTACCAACTCATGCTCCTACATGAAATTGAAAATGATGTGCCAGAGCGAATCAACGGAAATACAAAAACATTCAAAGCAGTGCGTAGAGAGAATACAGATGAAAATAATATAGGTAGGTACCCACTTAATGAAGCGCAACACTAAAAGTTGAGCAATTCAATATATTTTCATTCTATGTTACATTGAATGGCCTATTTATATAGTCTGCATATGCCATAATACGTCTCTTGTTTCTTCATCGTGAATTCAGAAGCGGCAGTGGTTTGGTCAAAAATGAATAAATAAAAGATAAAATAATATATTTTATTTATTCGTAGCAACTCTCGCGCGGTATAATACTGTAGTTGTCCGGAACAAGCGGAGGTTGTTTTTTATAATAAGAAAGATGTTAAAAATTTAAATATTACATGATAGTATAGACACAAAATTTGAGAGCATGTCAGTGATGAGGCGCTCAACCGACCAGCTCGGTGAAGGTTTGGTCGAGATCGTCGCAGATGTATTTGTACTTCTCCTTCTCTTGTACGAGCTCGTCTGTAAGGAGTTCAAGTGAATTCGTTAACAAAATCACATTTTAGTCTCGAGATGACGGAACACGAACAAGGAACTACAGAGTCCTCCGAAAATTGTATTTGCTGTTGAAAACTCTTCATAATTGAAAGTTGTTGAACAAAAATTGAAATTTTGTTTGGACTAAATTTGCCATTATTACAACTAATAACTAAATAATAGCAAACTTTTAAGGTCCACTAAGACACAGGAGGTAGGTATGTAGGTACCCTAATGAAGGCTTTGTAGGATTTGGATAACAATCTTATAAATAACCTTTAGTTCATATAGGATGAACATGTAGTACAAGCTAACGTCTGTGCGCCTGCATTAACGGTGGATATCCTCCCGGCAAACCGTATATATACCCAATACATTAGAAGTCGCTTATAGTGATCGAATTAGTATAGGACTGACTGGAAACTACACGACCAATCTCTACAAGCGGCTTCTACTGCATATATACTTTGTGGTGATTTTAGCCATTTTTACCGATATTGGCGAATTGTGACGCCCAAAACTGACCTACTTTTTTTGTTTTTTTTTGTTTTAAGGAAATTTTTATTAAAACCGATAAAGTTGTCTTCTGTTTCGGGTCATCATTCAATACCTCTATTGGTTAATATACACCAATATAGGTACCAATTTTTTGGAGATTCAAGCCATTTTTACCTATTTTAACGACTTTTAAGCCCCAAAAACTCAAAAACTGATCACTGCAACTACCCTTCGGATCACTATAACAGGCCAATTCTCTGTGTGTTTACATACAGCCGATCGTGACCTGTCTCTAGCCTTGTATCCGACTTACTCCTTAAGCGACTTCTACTGCAGTAGAATAAATTACTGTTAAACGTACCTAAACAAATTGGTCTTTGTTGCAGCCTATATCCACACAGGGTGAGATCAACGAGTGTACGATCAGTAGGTAGTTACTTAGTGGTACGCGGTACCTATATGTATGGCGAAGGTTTGAACGATAATTCCGCGGGATTTTTCGGTATCAGAACCCAAAATGCGAATAACTTGTCAAAAATCATCGTCTCATTCATCTTCTCATCAAATTCCTTCAGCTGAAATGATCACCTTCACTTAGGTAGGTACCTATAGCAAATTTTTTGCCGTGATCCTGGGTTTCAGACCACAGGGAACAAATTGGTTTGAGTCCTCTGTACAACTCAAGACATGAAATAGTAACATATTATAGTTACTAATATGTTACTAATAGGTAGGTAGCTAACTAAGTATTCAACTATTATAGATAAGTAGCTAATAGTGCGAAATCATACGGGAGCCACACCGTGGTTCTGAACGGCCAAAAAGCGATCAAACCCCCATTTTTGAAACTATTCTAGGGGATTATATGGTTAGTATATCTAGTTTCAGGGCTATTAGGGGTAGTCGAATCCGACATTCAAAGGGACTTGAATCCATTTCAAGTAATGTGAAATTTCTCAAATTCCGCATTTTTAAAACCAATTTTTTGATTCATGCCTATTTTCTGAATTTTTGTCAATCCTCAGAAATTGTTGTTAGACACCTGGAAAGTAGTGTTCTATGTGTCTAATCAATTTATAAATTTTTGTTAGCGAAATTAGCTGATAATTTTGATATGCAAGTTTGCGTTACAATACATATTATGCTCTACAAACTTGAGGCCTCTTTCCGACCCTTGGTTTTTTATTTTTTTGGTTACACCTAAATTTTCTGGACGTATTCCAACTAAAACTAACTGCGACCTTGCCATTCAGAAGCCTTTATTTACAAACTGTCCACACTCAAGCCTGATTGTTACCGTCACGTACCTACATAAAAGGGCGGGTGTTACGAGGGGACAGGTATTTTTTCTTTACTCGTCATATCAGTTTACCGGGCCATTTGACAGATCCATTTTCTTGAGTGTTGTGTGAAAAAACGGTGCTTATAAAGGTGAATGTGAATTAGTGAACTTCCTACTTAACAACAATCAAGGTGGGAGTAACTTTTTTTTCTCAGCATTCTCATCACTAACTTGCCGTCTAGAAAGTCTTATTCGTTTCAGCGTGGAAAAAATACGTTGAAAACAAGAAGAACTTTTGTGGTCTATTTTGGGTGTTTCGGCTATTAAATGTCTCATCCCTACAGAATCGGGGATGGTCTAGCTCTCTCTAGACGATTCAGCGTGAAAATAATATTATAGGATTAAATTTTGGTAACACCAATTTACATGGTTTTCTAGCTTAGCCGAGTTTTTATCGTTTTTCCATCGTTTGGAACCACTGTGCGCGCCTGGTCTGCCACTTGGCAGACTAAACCGTTCATAACAAATTTGAGCAGTTACAAAGAGAATGTCTCTAGTCGTTTTAATCTGCTGTTGCGAGGTGATGCCTTATTGACATTCTTCAACGCTACCTTCCGCCAAAGGCACCCTTTAAGCCTTAATAAGTTTCATCTCGAACAATCCTGCAAGTCTTAAAAGCCCCTTTAAAGGTTGACTCAGCCGTCCTATAAGTAATTTAGCTCTGGAGAAGCTCACAACTCAACGGACCCTTTACACAAGTAAGAAATAGGTAAGTAGGTCTTTACCTACCTACATTTTTTTCGCCGTCAACTAACTCCATCGACGGACGAAATTCTAATAGTAGCTACATACTTACCGGCACTAGTTTATAGTTGGGTGGTTTGCCATAAATTAAAATTCGATTTTTTTGTTTTTTCCAATCCCAACAGCAATGTTGGGTATGTACATGGCTCGGTCTTGGCACTGGGTGGAATTAGTTGTCCATGTTCGTAATAGGAAGATAGTAGTATATTGTAGGTTATTTTCTAGGATAGTTCGCAAGGATTTTTCAACTAACAATTGGGAAATTAAGAAGCTACATTCCCCGTAAAACAAGGTTTGAACAATGATCTAAATATATGGACCACTAGAGAATCATTGGGTCGTGAGTTAAGGCGGTTCGCAGAAATGCATACACACACAGACATAACTACCTGAGAGCTGAAATTGCCTTTTTTTCGAAGTATTCGTGTTCAGCCTGGTCAAAAATGGAAATATCGTATTTTCGCCCCTCAAAATTATGAAAATTGCCTAACAAGTGTAGAAACGAAAACATGTCCTCGGCCAATTCTAGGGGACAGAGCCTAAAAATAGACATGAAAAACGCATTCTTTTTTTTTCTGCAACTCGCGAGTTAACGTATTCCGCACTAACTCCAGGTGGTGAAACCCACCCATATTCCAATAAATTGATATCAATTAGTCAAGTCCAATTCGACAGCAAGAAGTACAGGTAACAGTAGTTTTGAAGAAGGGAATTCCGATAAGTTACTGTGCAATTGCTAAGTTCAGACTAAAATAAGACATGTGAAATCCGTTTGTCTTCACCGACTAGGTAAAACAAAGATCGATTTTAACCATGGCTAGCAGTTTCTGGTAAAACTGGCCTTCCGAGTAGGTGGACCTACCTTACCCCACCCTTCACCGGTCGTTCCCAAAGATAAACGTTCTGATACCGTCAACCTCTTAAAATATGTTGTCACAGGCCCTAGGTCGTCATTCCAATCAGTGTTCAACAACTTTCAATACTGAGCGATCCAGCCTCGTATATACAGCAGTTCCTCTTCCTATCGGTTTCACTTTCCAGCTGGAAAACATCGGGTTAATACTTGCAACTGAAGTTCACCACACCTAACCATTTCACGAAAAATGGGCGAAATCGACGGAGGAACTTGGTCGCCGAAATCTCAGAGCACAGGAACGGTGAGTTCGAAGCCGGTTAGAATCAAACCGCCGAGTTAGATCAAACTTTGTCGCAAAAACCGACAAGGTCACACGCTTCGAACCTGCTGTTTCCCTGTCGGTCCAGGAAAAGTAGGTAACTTTGAGTAAAGCTGAAAGAAGCCAGAAAACGCATGCTGCATGCAACTGAACTACTAGAAGTGACTTATAAGTCACTAAAACACACAAAACAAAAAAACTCGAGGAGAAAAAAAGAAAAATATATACAGTGATAGAATTTTTATTGACCTTTTTTTAATTATAATGTTCAACATGAAACAGATAATTGCAAACTCTCGGTCGAAAAATCAAGGAACCTAGAATAAACTGTACAAAATAATAAAATAAATAATCAAGACCAATGATTTCTTTTATGAAGTACAACTGTTAGAAAAATGATGTTTTTCTCAGCTATGCAATTAAGGCTGGAATTCAAATCCATCAATATATGTCGCTATATATTATTATTGCAGTGGACGATAAATAAATCCCAGTGAGATAAATCTAAGTTAAATAAATCTGAAACAGTAACAAAGGTGATAGTGGTTCTAACAAAATCATAAAACTAAAATATAGAATTTTCATCATTTACAATAAATAAGAATTTCGCTATCCGTGATAGAAGTCATCACACAAATAATTTGTAAGACGAATTCCATTTTTTTTGGCGATACATTACACATTTGCACCAAGATGAAATGAAATGACGGTAAATTTTGGTTAACTCCGCAATAATTATTTTGTTCACTATTCAATTTTTAGGAAAAACCAACTAACCGCCGATACTTCATTCGAAGTACAGAAATGAAAAATAATAAAAGAAATCGAAACGAACCACTGCGATCAAAAGTAATGATGATCATAATAATGATCATAATTTGTCTTTTTTGCAATTTCTTAATCGAAATAATAAAATAAATACCAAATATTAATTTAAGGTCAGACAAGCATGGTGTTAGTAATTAATTAATAATACAGCCTTAAATTTGATAGTTCTCAAGAAAAATAAGCCAATCCCATTTGGCTGTTACCAAAATTCGAACGAAAACTCTGAGCATACGTTTTTTCTACAGATTTAGTTGAATTAGTATAGGAGAAAACACTTCTTTTTGTACAACTATAAAATTTAAAAAAAAATTACGCAAGGCTACGGCAATGCATAAATTCAACAAAAAATAGTGAAGAATAACATGTAAAATTATATAATAAAGTGCTTAATGAAATTATGAAAAAACACATCATAAGCAGGTTTGTCTGTCGTGCGTGCGAAATATTTGTCAAGAAAACCAAGAAAGAAGTTTCTTATGACAACTTCTCAAGTTTGAATAAATAAAGCGACCCTATTTTTTTCGTTTTTTTTGTTATCAATTTTTTTTATCAGCTGATGGCACACACTTAGGATATTTTTGTGGAGTCCCTGTCGTTATTTTGTTCCAGGCTGCGATGAAATGGGTTTAATATAATTTATTATCGTCATTTTAAAAAAATCTGTTTTTACAAATAAATTAGTTGGATATAAAATGGGGGGGGGGGGGTTGTTATTCAGTGTTGGTATTTCTTCTTTTTTTGCTGTGAAAAATAAAAACTGTATTTTCATTTGTTTAAATGCCGTAAAGCTCAACAAACGCCAGTTCCAAGCCATCCCCAATTTCTCTGTATTGCTCCTTCGCCACCAAATTTTCATCTGAAAAGATAATAAAGCAGATTTCGAGTCAAGGGAGGGAAGTGTAGGAAGGACACTGTGTTGTGTTGTTAAACACTCTGACTGAGCTCAGGAGTCGCTGTCCGTTGGAGGTTTGAGGAGAAGAAGACCCGAACAGCGTATTGTAGGTAATGAATCTATAGGGCTAGTTCCCCTGGTAGTATGAGAAAAATACTCCTGCCGGAGGCGAGCGCTTTGGGTGTAAGGATATCATCTTCCGACCACCAAGAGATTACTCAAGTCAGTCTGTCAGCTGGTTCGATCTATGTCCAAGAGGGAGAAGCGAAATGAGGTGAAAGGTAGGTTGGCAGCGAGGAAATAATGGGAGTCAAGTGAAAGGATGTTAGTATATCCTGTCTTTTGGAAAGAGGGTAACGACTAAATCTTACATAATTAGATTTCATAAAAGATAAAAAATAACAACTAGAATGATAGGGGATTAGTTCACATATATGAAAACTTCTGTTTCCGCATTAGGATTCAATTAAAGATAGTATTCAATTAATTCAATTAATAACAATAGGATTCAATTAAAGATAGTATACAACATGTGAAAACATCTATGTTTTCACATCAGGATTCAATTAAAGATAGTAAAATATCACCGATGTAAAATATCAACTTGATACCTATTATGATAAACTATAATCCACACTTAGGAACACGTGGAATTGCCTTATAAATTTCCATACATATTACAAAATGTGGACAACATCCATGGGGTTTATCATAAGTTGATATAACCAGCAGTTTTACATCCTACTCTACAAAAATACATAAGTAACCATAATATCTATTGCTAATTAAGTAAGTGCAATGTTGCACACTTACATAATAACCCCTTATCATTCTAGTTGTTGTTGCTCTTAAGAAATTCAATTATAATAGAATTAGTCGTTACCATCTTTCCAAGAGGAAGATACAGGACAACAAACATTCACCCACTATTTGCAATCGCTAACCTGCCTTTCACCTCCCTTCATTTCTCCCCTGTCCACATAAATAGGGACCAATAGACTAACTGATTTTAGTACCCTCCCTACGGCTTCCTACAGAGAGTTGCAAGATCACGTTCCTTCTATCCATAAGGTACGAGTGTGGCTACACCTCACTGGTACAGGTGTGACGTTCCACTCGGAATCCCTAACCGTTACAGTAGTTAACACTGACTTAGTTGTAACAGTTCCAATAAACAGTTCCAGATTCAAATTTCCACTCTGGAACTGAACTGAGTTTAGGTTTTGTGATGCGATTTCAAAGTGACAATGAACTTAGAATGAAGTTATCGGACTTTCCTAGTTTTTCATGGACGAAAAACCCTCACTGATGAGTCACCGACAAGCGACCAGGCAAAGGCTCAAAAAAGTTAAGTTTGTTCCAACTAGAAAAGAACATTGTGGTGCTTCACTTGTGATCAACAGAAGTAAAGTAGTACCTGTCCTCTCTTCCAAGGACATTTCACTTGACAATAAACTGCCACTTGAAACTTATAAATAATATACTAGTGGGTCCGCTGATCAGCAGCCTCACATGTTATCTCCAGTAAAGCGAATAAAACGCCTACCTCTCACAAATTAGCTGTTTTGGATTTTGTGGCGCCACACTGCCTCCGTATTGGTACAAAAACCTACACAGCGACGCGCCTGACAGTATATATCCTGCAAATTCGAAAGATCCCACTACTACCTACCTGCGTTTTGGCTCTTGCGGCGCCTGTCTCTGGCGTCGTCGAGACACCAAAAACTATACAGCAAATTCTGGGGGCCCAAGGAGTATACCGTCGAAGTTCAGATTTTTACGACGGTTCCAAGGGTCACTTTTCGCGGTACAGACATGAATACCCGCAAATGTCGCTCGAGTCTAAGTAACAGCCTCACTGACGTTTGGCAATTATGATACACCAGTGTGTGTATTGTGGCAGGTAGTGTCTACAAAATTGTATTAAGCACACAGCTAGCATGGATGCCGCCATGCCATCAACAACAGAATTGCAGGCATCGCATCCCCGAACTATAATAGGTGATCTTATGTCCTTATTTCAATGGAAGCTTGAAAGGATTATCCTATGACGTGGTGGACGGCAGTTCTCTGGCTACGACGGCGATGTTCCCATTCCAAGGCTCGGCCATTCTTACTATTTCACAGCACATAATAGCTTACACCGACTTTTCCTCCTCAACGTAAAACTATCTGTCACAGACGCACTTGGAGGTCTCATAACCAGGGATTTCGGGCATCAGTCAGAGTGCTTGTGTCAACGTAAAATTAACAATGAACCAAAAATTAAAATGAACAATAATAAACCCGAAAATTAAATCACGATGAAGTTGAATATTATAAACGAAAACAAACAAATAAATATGAAAATAATGGAGAAATAGAAGAAAAAGCAAGAAAGCGTTGTAGGAGTAGACGGGTTAGTGGTGAAAGATGAATGAGAGAAGAGGTGGTTACGTAGGTGAGAAAAGGGGGAAACCACAATCTGAACCGACTACTTTACTTCCAAGTTTTCTGCAAGCTATACTTCGAATAACATATTTTTGTATGTATGCATTTTTTATGCTAACCGGTTGAGGTTTCAGCTGTTTTGGAAAATTCTTTCCCTAAACCTAGAAGACGGATCGGCAGGAAGATTTGAGTAATCCCCGAGTTGTCGATTAACAATAAGCAGTTATTGTTAACCAGGTTGAATCATCAACGAAGTTATGAATAACCGAGATCATCTTCATTTTATTCGGTCGTAGAAGTTTTCTCTCAATTAGGTAGGCATCTACAGGCGTTATGTTATGGTATGATGGGGCAAGTTTCAATTAGATTTTTTGTCCTCTAACTATAGCAAACATTGGTTTTTAGGATGGAAAGTTCTGTTATCTACATGCAGAACTGTGATCTCAAAACGGGAAAATTTATTCAAGAAAATTATCTTGAACAACATCCTGGGATTGGATGGAAGTTTGGATTACTTCTCGCTGTTGTGGTAATAGACAGCCAGCTGCAGTTCTCTGAAACGAAGTTTCGACGAAAACTGCTAAGAGCAGGAAATTTGCCGTTTTGGTATGGGTGATGGCTCATAACAGAGAATCTCGCTAAGAACAGACAGGCTGGACAGCCATTTCTCCACACCGAAACTCCAGAAAGTGACTTGAGTGCTAGAGCTAGCACATGCGGACGCTAACATCCAAAGGACTTTCAGTATCGCCATTCAGATACAGGTTTTCTTTTCTTTTACAGGTGTTCAACTGGACAACGCAAGCCCTTGATATACTGTGATTACCTTCATTTGCGGTCCTGCAAACTACGCAATAACTTGTGGTCTGTATGGGAAGCACTGTAGCTTACAACCTTTACAAAATGATTCTATGCGATATCTGATTTAATTTACCTTGGTACTATTCCCATCCTATAGATGATTAATCAACACCGAAAAACGTCGGCTTATAAATGACATCAACACACCAATCAAGAACCTCGTTGTCACGAAGTACCTGAAATTAACCAAGGATTTTCGCATGCTCAGCTGATTCGGTTTGACGGAATAAGTTCATCAAAGTTTAAATGAAAACGTGAAAATAGCAACACCACTTTGATTCCTTAGCCCAAAACCCATATAAGGATCGGACAGCTTTCAACCAAATACCTAGAAGAGGCTTTCTGCTTTGAAACTTTTGAGCAAGCGAAACTCACAAAACTAACACAGAAGCGCAATGAAAGATGAATAAGACGAAAACAAACTGGGTACCTATTACTACGCAAAAAACGGAGTAACTGGCATAACTTGGTCTTAATATTTCGACACTCGTTCGATTGGTTTGTAGGAGACACTCGATAATTATTGGATGCCTTAGCAACAAAGTAATAAGAACAATTTAATGAAAATAAAATTTAGTCAGGGTTCTGAACGCAATTGGGAAATAAATACCTTCGTAATTTACTGTTAATTTCTTTCCCATTTTTCTAGAATAGGAATATTGTAGGGAAGATCCATCCTTACATGGTCACTGTTTTGAACAGTACCTCTGTACAGTGCATCTGTATTCACAATTATATAATTCGAGCGACTCTGGTGGATAATGTAGAGAAATGTTCAGCTCTTCACATTTTTGAGTAAGTTATATTTTAGCAAACGAATGTTCTTGGGGAGTATAGTACATTTCAAACCTGTAACTTCATCAAAATAATGTACCGTCATCAGCTTGGGGAGTACACCTACCGTACCTTAGGATTACTGATTTCAAAGGTTCTGTAAAAAGTATTACTATAAAAGTATTTTCCTCAAATTTTCTAGTTTCGTAGAAGAAGTATTATCTGAAGCTCAAACTTGATCTGCTAATATTGTGAACGGTTTTTGATACAGCAGTAAAATACGACACAAAGCAGAAAGCCTGACCACACCTATTTTAGGGGGAAACCCCGAAAAAGTCAAGTCCGAGATTAAAGAAGTCGAAAAATGAGAGAATGATGATGAAGTCTAATAAAAATGAAACATGGCAGTGATTTGAAAATTATGGAAAATAACAATATAAAGGCGTAAAATAATAAAATACTGTGCATCGAACCTTGAGTGTGAGGTTTTTTGCGGTTAAAAATTGTGCTTGATGACGTGGTAATCAGAAATTAGACGGGAGTGGAGGAAGTGAGGGGATAGTTAGAAATTGGGTTTGTCTTTTTTGCGGATGAATCGATTTAAATATAAGAAAGATGATTAACAAAAAAATAACAGGGAAACTACGGGATTAGGGAGATGAGGAGGGGAGGGGGATTTTTGCGTTTTTTGAGTTCGTTTACATGTTTTGAATGTCATGAAGAGTCGCTTCCATTTCTTCTTGGAGCAGCTTGTTCTTCTCTTTTTCCAATACGAGGTCATCTTCACGGGGGGGGCACCACAACACGGACAGACAGCGCAAAAATTGCAAAACACACAGAAAAAAAAGCAAGTCAGATATTAAGAAAACTCCATGCTCAACGAGAAAGTAAATAGAAAACTAAGTTCAAAACGTAATACAAATCAAGTGAGAGAATCGTTAAGAACGAAAAGACTATTTGTGGCATAACCTATTGTTCGAGTATCAAAAATGAACGGGTGCGACCACTGAAAGTTAACCAGACAAGCTGATTTCACAGGAGATAAGGGAAAGCAACATGACCAAATCTGGTTCTGGTGGTGTTCGAACCGCTCAACTAAGTGATCAATGGGTCGAAAAACTCAATGGGCCAGCCCAATTTTCTTCAAAACTTTTTGGGGTACCTCAATTATACAGAAAAAACATTCATCGAAACTGAGGACAGGAAAAAATTTAAAAAAATCTATCACTGGTGAAGCTTAGGTAATACGACACATTTGGGAATGGATTCACGAAATGAAAAACCCATAGATATGTTGGAGGGTAAGTAAGCTTTCGAAGTGACGCACTGAGTCTGTAAACGGGATTTTCTTAACAAAACTACGCGAACACCCGTTGTTGCAGGAAATATTTCGCTGATTCCGAAAGTAACTCTACGTCCATATCCCCCACAAACACCTAATTAGCAGCGACATCGTACAAAAAAAAACTCAGACGAGTCTGGTCATTGACGCCATTCAGAACTGTTTCTGTACTAGAAAACAGTTGTACAATTTTTAAAAATTAAATTTTGCGTCAAATTACTGAGACCAGTTCGAGCTCTGATTCCAAGAGACATGATTTTCGGCATTTTTCTAAGTCCTCTGAAAGTCACCAAGGTTCACTATAAAGTGAGAAGCACAAAAAAAGGAGAAGAAAAATCATGAATACATTGCTTTAGAGCATTATGTATGTGTTAAGGGTAAAGCCCGCAATTGGATAATTACCCAAAACTGCATTAGCCGGATAAAGACTAAAAACTATCCGAAACGGCTGGATTTGGTAACTAGCTGGTAACGCTTCTGTATCCAATTGCGGGCTTTACCCATGACATATACACTCATCAAGAAATTTGACTGTCTACAACTTTTCTTTCAAACGGAAACGATTTTGAACGGTTCCAATGGCCAACGAATCGTTCGCGGTTTTATTACGCAGCTAACCAGCTATTTATCTTATAGGGACGTGGGTGGTATGCACTTGAAATCGGCGAAAATGCTCCTATAACAATGAAGAGCCACATAGTGTTGACCAGCAAATCTCTTTTTGGAACCACTGTGAGGCACGACGAAAGGAAAATGGTTCAATTTTGGACGTTACTGTAATTTGTTGTGTCGTTTGCTCTGTATTTTTGGACATGATACAATTTCGTTATGGACAAATTTTCATTAATGAAGAGATTTCGTCGTCTTGGGTAAAATATATTTTCCCTATACTGAAAGCCACCTGATATAATCAACAGCCACGAGTCGGCCCTCGCATATTTCGATAAACGTTTTTCGCAGAGGTTCTAGATATAGGAAAATACCGCAAGGAGAATCGCTACTTGACTCAAAATACGAAATGTGCTCAGCGATTTGAAGTATTAAAGAATGTTTTAAAAGCTACCGAAGCATCTTGCAAATGATATGTGCACATTCATCAATTCAATACACTATGAAGTGTAGAGCAAGTTGTGAATTCTAATTGATGAATAAACGAACTTGTGAAGTTCATTTATAATTATGTCTAGTGGGACACTTGAGAACGTTTACATGTAGTAGTTCCTTGAACTACCCTTCGACAGCCCGTTCTAAGAGAAATTCGAATAAAAAAAAAAAAAATTCGAATCTCCCGCCAACGGCGAAAAAACAGGGTTGCCCTCCCGCGGGGCGCCCCGTCACCGGCCGCACCGCGGCGCCGGCAACACTGGCGATGCCCCGATGAAACTTCACTCTTTGAAGAACGACAATTAGCAACTGCCAGCCAAATCCAAGACAAAAGGGCTGGGTGTGGAGGGTCCTAAACGTTCTCAAGTGTCCCACTAGACATAATTATAAATGAACTTCACAAGTTCGTTTATTCATCAATTATATCTGTGGGACACTTGAGAACGTTTACATGTAGTTTGTTTAAAGAATCAAACCAAGATAGGCAGTTGCTCTAGGGAAGACAACACCCGGAGAGAAGACCAGGCACTAAAAATTGAAAAAACGGTCTGTGAGACCTGTGTAATCCAGGCCCGGAGCCCCTAAATTACCCCTCCTTGGGCTCCCTCTTTGGCCTCAGTTAGTCTTCTCACGGTTTAACGTCACCCCCCCCCCCCCTTCTTTTTGTGCCTGCCAATGTCGGGGCTGGAAAGCCCCGATTCACATATCACCCAATTATTTGTGATCTAACACTCTCCTTCAGGAAGGGAAGAAGGCACAAACCAAGGCTAATCTGATTGATGATCTAACACTCTCATTCAGAAAAGGGGGAAGGGCACAGGACTCAATTAAATATAAACAAAAAATACCCGCCTCACCTGGAGCAATGGTGGGGCCGTTATGACTCCGGTGTGGGGTGGAACACATGGGAAATAAAAGAGTCGTCGGCCACTAGGGGCCTATTATAACAGTTGGCGAACACCGCCGAACTCCTCGTCCATCCTGCTGCTTTAAAAATTGTGTCCAAGGAGGCTCCTGCCCTGTTTGCAGCTGACACCGAAGCGTGCCTCGTTGAATGTGACGTGAACCAGTCCGCCACTCCTGCTTCTCTCAACACCCCCGTCACCCAACCCGAGATCGTCTGGCGGGACGCCGCCGTGTATGGGTGCCGGGTAATAACAAATAATGCCTCCGTGGTTGAGGACCTCAAAGATGCTGACGCCTGGAGGTATTCCGCCATAAGGGACGCCACACAGAGGAGCGGCCGTTGCGGAAAAAACGGCACCGTGAGGCATGGTTGCCGCCTATAAGGCGCCGAGGTTTTCAAACGGCCAGCGACACGGATCTCCAATCCTTGATCTGGACGGATCTGCACTTCCGACACCTTTATTGAGGCGATAGTTTGGAGCCTCTGTCCTGTTGCTAACAATAACAATGTGACTAATTTACGTGAGATCCAAGGGAAATCTTGACCGGGTCTTTCCAACCACTGTAACACCCTCTGTGGGTCCCACGTCGTGTCATATCGCGCAGCCGGAGGACGAATATGGGACACCCCTTTCAGAAAACGGGAAATAAGGGGGTCAGAACCAAAGGAGGGCTCCACCGCAATAAGGGACAAGGCCGACCTATAAGTATTAAAGGTAGCATACGATACCGATGTGTGCTGAAGGATAGTCTGCAAAAAATGCACCACTACCGGAGGCTTGGGGTCCCATGGACTCAATCCCTTTGTTTCACAAAAATCCCACCAGCGCCGATAACAACCCTGGTACTGGGCATATGTCGCGGGTGATAGCGCGGCTAAAATAGTGTTCACCGCCGGGGCGCTAATCCCTCGCCTCTCGAACGCCTGCCGGACAACCTCCCTGCTATTAAGCGTAGTGTGTCCGCTCGCGGGTGGGTCTGGTCCCTGAAAGGCAAATGTAATAAGCGATCGTTAGGACCAAAATACAGGGGCGCGGAGATCAATAATTCAAAAAAGGTGGGGTACCACGGCTGAGCTGGCCACTCCGGTACAACCACTATCCCTGTTGATTCCTCTGTAATAATCTTGCGCAACACCTTGAGAATCAGCGCAAACGGCGGAAAAGCATAAAAGCTCCACCCTTCCCAGGAGAAGGTGAAGGCGTCGACACCCCATGCCCTAGGGTCCGGGTGCCAAGAGAGGAACCTATCGCACTTTGCATTTGCTGCAGAGGCAAATATATCGATGTCGGGACACCCCCACACGTTTACGATCTCCCGAAAAAATTCCTCACCTAAGGACCATTCCGTTATCCCAGGGAGACGGCGAGAACATTCATCGGCCACTATATTCTCTTTGGAGGCGACATAGGATGCAAAAATGACAATACGCCTCTGCTCACACCATCGCCAGATCCGTTCAGATAGTTCGAACAGGCGGTGGGACAACATGGACCCCTGCCTATTAACACAGCTGATGGCCGTGGTATTATCCGCCCTGATGAGGATACGGCGGTCGCTCTCGACGTCACAAAAATGATGTAAGGCTAATTCAATCGCTCTTAATTCTAGTGCGTTAATATGCCAGTTGGCCTCATCTACTGACCACCAACCGCTGATTGTGGCCTCCCCGGAGGTCGCCCCCCAACCTGATAATGACGCATCCGTGGAAATAGTGAGAGAAAAATCGTCATTGTGCAGTCTATTAGACAACGTCATAATGTTGCTACTCCACCACTCAATATCTGACCGTATGGATAGTGGTAACTGAATTTTTGCGTCAAAATTCTGGTCATTTTCCCTTAGGGCCTCAACCTTGACTCTCTCCAAATGCATAGTGTATAGTTTCCCATAGGGGGTTGCTGGTATCGCGGCCACTAGTGTACCTATGAGGCCCGCTAAATGTCGAATTGAGCAGATTTGTGGGTTGCGGAATTTATCCAGAGACTCCTTAATCCGTAAACGCTTCTCCTGCGGAAGCGAAATTGTCAGGGTCGCCGTATCAAACAAAAACCCCAAGAAAACAAATTGTTGTGAAGGGGAAAATTTACTCTTGGCGTCATTAATGACAAAACCTACATGTTGTAAAAGGTCCGACAAAATGATGACATTCCTGGCACATTCCACCTGAGACGACCCTATGATACCAAAATCATCTAAGTAGTTCACACACTTTATACCCTGTAATCGAAGATATTGAACAATAGGGCGCATGAGCTTATGAAAGACATACGGTGAAACCGACATGCCCATGGGCAAACACGTAAATTCGTACAATTGATCTTGGAAACAGAATCTGAGAAAAATTCGAGATTGTTCTGCAATAGGCACCATATAGTATGCATCCATGAGATCTATTGTCGCCCCAAAACTCCCAGGCTCAATGAGGTCCCGCATAGTGCGGTGATCCTCCAATTTAAAGTGGGGGGCGTCTATAAATAAATTTAAATAGCGCAAATCCAATATAAATCGTTTTCCCCCTGCTGCCTTGTCCACTAGGAAAAAGGGGGAAACCACCTGGCCTGGGTGGGAGGTACATGTCCTCACGACCCCCTCCCGCACCATCCTGTCTAGCATAATGGAAAATTGTTTGATGAACGCCTCATCTGACGAATGTGGGCGCAAATAAGGGTTGGGGGTCGGTCTCGTGTGGAAAGGTATCTCAAACCCGTTCAACCATGAAAAAATTACGGGATTTTCCGTGATAGTACGCCAATTCTCTATAAATCTAAATAATCGACCCCCTAAGGGAGGATTAATTACCTGTAAGGGCGCCGATTTTAATTCCGGCTGTGTGACCCTCTGAATGGCCGGCGTTGTGACCTGGAAGACTGGTTCCCTCGGGATCTGTTGGCCTGTTGGTGAGCTTGCCCACCCCGACGAGCAGCTCGGCCTCTGTCGTTTCCCTGTTGCAGACTTACTGGCCCTGAGGGCTGCTGAGGGCGAGGGGGTGCGGGGGGCGGTTTTTTAAGGGACACTAAGCCCCGAGCACTGGAGGTCATCCCAAGAAATTCTTTATAACGTGCTCCCAAATTATCCCCAAAAAGCCATTCTGATGGCGGGACATTTTTAGAAATTTGCTCGAGGGCCGGGGAGCACACCGCCAACAAAAGACGACGTCTGGTGCGATTTATATCATAAAATAGGGCCGTCATGGCCCGCCCCGCATCGCACATATTAACATAGCTGTCCCCCATGACGGAGGCGGCCGCACCCCCTCTCTCAATGACCGACGAGAGGCCCATACCAAGGGCCGAAATGGCTGTGGCGCACTGCCGTTGAATCCCGGCATAGTACGCGTCCACAGATTTATGGCCCCCTCCCACTGACGCCGCTATCTCCGGATTCATCTTTGGGGGCGCAAGCGCTGGTAAGTTCGCGGGGGTCGGGTATTTAGTCCGAAGGGCATTAAATACCTCTAGTGGGACACCATTTCGCAAATGGTGTTCCCATCGACCCGCGATACTAGGGTGAATTCGCGGAGCTGGGGGCGGCGGAATAGCGGGGTTATCTCCCAGGGCCAGAAGCACCTGGGGATCTAAATCGGCGTCAGGGCCGGGATCTGGGGCCGAATCTACCGTCGGTGGGGTAAAACCCGCAAAATCCGACGAGCCTGATGCCCCCGCACGATCTTTAGTCGGGTCCCCCGTTACCGGGGCTATCGGGGGCGGAATAGCGGGCCCTCCTTCGCCCCACGCGTCGTCGGGATCCGAATCGTCGCCGGAAGGTCGGTGTACCGATTCTCGATCGGTATCACGGACGAGAGACCCCCCAGATTCACGATCTGGGTGAAGCCTCGGGGAAAGACGATCGGGAAAACCGCGTGCCAATTCGCGATTGACATCACGGAAATGCTCCCCAAATTCGCGAGTTGGGTAAACATTCCGAATGTGACGACTATCTCCGATTGATAACTCCCCATAATCATCAAAACGGTATGCCCCTCGGGTATCTCTACGAGAAACGCGCGGTCCCTCGACGAGGTTAACCCCACGTCTCCGGGGTGAGCGAGATCGCGCACGGTATCCCCGCGTAGAAATATAATCGGCGTCCCGATCCACTCGCGTTCGGAGATATCGAGGTTCATCCTCATCGGATTCGAAATCCTCCCGAGATCTCCGCGCAACATATATCGGATCCAGAACGTCGAGAACCGGACCACGAGGACGCCGGGGGGACCGCGGGGTAAACATCGTAAAACGATGTTTCACGAATCTCCTGAACGCTGAAATATAAGGGAAACTGAAAACAACAGCTTACCTTGACGCAGCGAACGAAAAAACGGGTTTTTCTACTTGCCAATTTCGAGCACAATCACAAAAAACTCTCGAAAAAACTCGGCACGAACGAACTGTCTAGAAGGCAGCCAAAAGAAAAGTGAAGTTTCATCGGGGCATCGCCAGTGTTGCCGGCGCCGCGGTGCGGCCGGTGACGGGGCGCCCCGCGGGAGGGCAACCCTGTTTTTTCGCCGTTGGCGGGAGATTCGAATTTTTTTTTTTTTTTATTCGAATTTCTCTTAGAACGGGCTGTCGAAGGGTAGTTCAAGGAACTACTACATGTAAACGTTCTCAAGTGTCCCACAGATATAATTCAAAATATAAACAGTATATGAACATAAAGATATTACTCGGTACGAGCGTTTGATACACAGTGTGCAATGAGGTCTGCCACAAAACTAATCTAAGTTGCGAGGCTATTTAAAAACAGGAGAAATTAGAGTTAATTATCACTGCAAAACGAGCTCTAAGGAAAATAATGTCAATAGTAGGCACACACAAAAAAACACAGTCAAAACAACATCGAAATGCTAGGACCTGTGCTCTGGGGTATGTGATACTTACACATCAAGACAACGCTAAAGTACACAATGGCTATGGGCGGAGGAATTACTAGAAAAACTTGAAACATTACGCTTACAACATTGGAGAGACAAATTTTTTTGGAAAGAAAGGGTACAACGTATATTCTTAGAGCAAAATCGTTCAAAAACCGAATGGTAACGTCATGCTTGGAGCAAGTTGCATTATAATGAAGTACGAATAAGAAGGAACATCGTTTGAAAAGAGAAACTTACTAAGTAGGTTCTATTTTGAAAGAAAAATGGATGAAAACTATAGTCAAGTAAGAAAATTTGAGTTGATAAAAACTTGTAAAGTTTTGTTCAACAATCGAATGGAGGGGTAGCTTACCTTCAAGCCTGTCAACTTCCTTCTGGAGTTTCTGAACAGCACGCTCAGCGAATTCAGCTCTTACTTCAGCCTGAAAGGTTGGTTTAAATCACTGGTTATTAACTGGCATTGTTGATTTATTGTACATGTCGTAGGCGGATTGCAAAATTTGGCGTATCACAATAACGCCTAAGCTTTCAAAACTGCCAGGCTAATTAGAAATAGTACCGTTTAAGTCTAACAAATTTTCAATGAGCCTATCAAGACTCAGCCTGTTTAGAGAAATTCAATTAAAAGTGACATTTGTGGTAGGCTATACGATCAGCCGAGACGGCGCAATAGCGCAAGTTGTGAACGAAGTTTAAGTGACCTTTTATCTTTATCATCTCTTACCTAGTTTTATTTATATTTTCTAAAATGTTA
Source organism: Leptopterna dolabrata (assembly GCA_954871275.1). Lineage (NCBI taxonomy): Eukaryota > Metazoa > Arthropoda > Insecta > Hemiptera > Miridae > Leptopterna > Leptopterna dolabrata. Next base: position 27,867,132 of record OX940979.1, read on the forward strand.
GTCAAGTACTAATAACAAGTACTAGTAAAAATGGGGAATGAATCATTAAAGATAACGAAAGCCATATGCAAAACGACTGTCACCATGTAGGCTTATCATAATCCACCTAGGCTGAATGCGTCTCAAAACCCGTAATTCGCCAACTGCCTAAAACAGACCAGGCGGAATCACCAGGCTAGTTGGGAGATGAAATGAAGAATTTCCCTATTAGCCTGGCACTTAGCAGAACTCCTAGGCGTTACGGCAAAACACCGAATTCCACAATCTGCCTACGACATAATTACATACATTATAAATTAATTATAATTAAATTAAATTATAAACTGATTATAATTAAATCAAATAGTATGTGGAGGTGAGATCATTTTCTTTTTAGGGAGTCAGGCGCGAAGCCGGTTTAGTTCATAAGTAATGTTGAAACTGTACAGTTTCGACCTACATCGGGGTCTATCAGCCCAACACAAAATTTGTGTACAATAAATACAGGGTTACAGTTAATTAATGCATTATTAGTGCATAATTAGTAATATGCACATATTGCAATATCACCTACCTACATCCACATGACATGCCTCTTACATTCAAGTAAGTTATATATATATATATATATATATAACAATATGTATATTGCTCTAATTTTAATTAACTGTATTTACTGTGAAAAAAATGTGTATTAGACTGATGAAGACCTTGACGTAGGTCGAAACTGAACAATTACAACATTACTTATGAACTAAACTGGCTTCTCACCTGACGACAGACAGAAAATTAAATTAAACGCTACAGCCAGTCGAGCTAAAGACCTAAAATGTATAAACAGAAATAGTTCAAGCAGACCCCCCCCCCCCCAATAACCGTTTCATAACTTCTGATCAAAACCTTCAAGGAATATTCAGCCAGGATTGGTGAATGCACCATAAAATGGTCAGATTTCTAAGGGAGAAATTTAAGTACAACGGCGTTTGTAACAACAATTACCTTCACACTTTATAGGTAATTATCAATTTATCCACAACGTAATCAGTAAGCAGGGGGAGGTGCAGCCACTGGTGTGGATTGTAACAGCTTGCACATGGTTCATAGAAGTCTAGAATGATGGCTTTTTACTCTCAATGAGTTTGCGGCCGAAGTGAAGCTTTTTGATTGAAAGAGTGGCCTCTAACGTAATAAGTTATTTGCCCCTATTTAGTAAGACGGAAAGAAAATTAAAATTTCGAAACCAACGCAATTGTCGTTGAAAATGCAATTAAACAGGACTTCAAACAGCACTCAACTACACAAATTAATTTGAAAAACAACATGCACTGTACACGGCAAAAACAACTAATATACCACAGAACGCATGTTGCTGGTCGAGGTTTCATCACTATATAATAATGTTGAGTGATGAAAGTAAGTATTGAGCGAATAAAAAAATTGAAACCAACGAATTTTGTTGTCCACTAGCCTAAGTCAAAGGGAATAGCAGGAAAACTCCCTGTGACCAATTAGAATGGACGATTCACACAATAACAACCAACGGGCTACAGCATTCAGTAAACCATGATCAACATTAGAGCAACACGAGAACGGTTGAAAACTCCTACGTGAACGCGTAATGAATACTGCCGATTTCTGCAACCGGAAGATAATTTGAAGAAAATGTACGAACAGAAACAGGGAAGCAGAGTACGAATGAATAAGAACATGGGGTCATGCTAGAACTAGAAAAACTCCCCAACTACGCAACTTGAAAGAAAAATGAAAAAACTATCAAGATCCAGTCTGCAGGTTATCGAACTTTGCGAGACATGCAGAGGAAACTCATTCTTCATTGACTTCCATATTTTTTGTTCAACAAATTTTTCCTAATTAATTGGCAAAAATACCACAATTTAATACTAGTCAAGTTTACTTGGATTCACAATGACATTTTTCAACAAAATCAAAAAGGCAAGGTTTGATCATTCCTCAGGTCAAATTCACCGAACGTACGTGACCAACCAACCATGCATTCTTTGATTTACCACCTCCACAACAGGAAAAACCTGCAGTTTTACTGCCTTAGAATATTTCTGAATTAGGGCTGGTTCAGAAAAAATTTAACAGCAGGGTTTCAGCTCACCTTAAGATTTCCTTACAATGTTAAACCGAAAGCGCTATCGAAAAGGGTTTGCCTTGGTTGCTCTTCCAACTCATTGGTCGAGTAAACAGGCCGAAATTGAGATAGCTGGGTGCGATATGAATGTCCATTCCGTGACTGTAGTTGTAATAAAGATACTGTTGTCTTACTATACTGCCAGCCACCTACTCAGTTGTTATTTCAAGTGGTTGAGTCTGAATTTCGTGGGTGCCTAGTTTTTGTAAAATACTTTACAATATTTGAAAATATCGATATTTTCCTTCCAATTACCGATATTTTCATAACAGAAATATCGTACGATACTATATGAAAACTACAAAGAAAGAACGTGTTATTTCGGGAACATGGTAGCTGAGCGTTAACAGTTTTTCCCCAGGACCACCCCAGTAAACACGTTTGTCGTGAGTTCCTCCCAGAACTACAACACTAACTAGCATACTTAAGTTCTCGCAAACCTTGTACAAACCAACTTTAGTTCTCGCCAATAAACTGTAAGAGTGGGGACGAGAGACGCAGGAGGTAGAGGCCCAGCCTGATTCCCCACCATCCCCTACAAACTAGGGGATGGAGGGAGACAGCCACTGGGGTCTATAAAACCCCGGCGCCTGCCTCTTTTCTCCATTCTACATTCTCCTCTAGTCGCTGGCTACTCTCTCTCCTCCTTACCTCATCCCTCTCTCCTCACCTAAAAGATGCTGTGTTGAGGTGGTGATTCGCTCATAACCCCCAGCGAAACCAACCTAAAAGATCCCAGGTGTTGAGGTGGTGATTCGCTCATAACCCCCCTGGGCATATCCAAAAAAGATGCTGTGTTGAGGTGGTGATTCGCTCATAACCCCCAGCCACACCAATCCAAAAAGATCCCAGGTGTTGAGGTGGTGATTCGCTCATAACCCCCCTGGGCATATCCTCACACCGCTCGTGATGAAATACACCAATTTAAAATTCATCACAACGTTCTTCCCCTGTGCAGGGTTGTTTCACTCTCTCACCCATTTAGACACGGTTTTCGTCCAAAATACCACCAACACCGGATTCCTCGCTTTCCAAACCTTTAGGAACCGTCATTATCTACTGTGGTGATGTTAAGATTGAGGTAGGTGAGGTTTGGGAAGGCGAGTTTGAGAAGGAGAGCTCGGGTACGAGGTAACCAGCATCCAGAAAGGTTTATCACCACACTGTTTTGCACCAGAAAGTTTATCACCACGTTTAGATCTTTTATGAGAGAGAGGTTGAGGAGAAGTAACATCGGTGGAATGACGAGCTGGGCAAGGAGGGCAACTTATAAAGGCGCCTCTACCCTCCCCCGGTCCTATGATGGTGGTTAAAATCTGTTGGGGGATCGATAGAGGGAGAGCTACCTGGATGCGTCCCTTGGATCACGCACCTCGCCTTCTCCTTGACTTTATTGGAAACAATCGTCTATGTACAATTTGGAGTGGTATATTATAAGGATACCAGGATCACGCTCTTTCCCTGTAGTCTTCATATTATCTCGATACTCATCGACAATTTTCATTCAATAATGGAAGAGGATAATTTTTTCCCCGATACTGAAAATTTAGATTTGGTATTGAAGAAAAATTATGAGGGAGATGGAAAACAGACCAAAACAGCCAGCCCAAAAACGAATAAACCATCAACGAAACAGCAACCCAACAACACTGATCTCCTTTATCATCGACCTACCCCGGACCACCACTCAAGTTCCACGTTCCCATTTTTTGTTCAGATTTTGAAAACGCTCCGTTAGCTGTTTTCCTGCACGTCCTCGCATTTCCCCAATTTTGGTGCATTCTTAGGGGTCAAATTTTAAGAGTGAAAAATTAAGGAATATCTGGATGAGCTCAAGATTTGCTACAGGGTCTACAGGTCAGATATATAAGGCTGACCACATTTCACGACTTGAAAATCTGTTAAAATTGCCACACAAAAAATGCTAGATCATTTTAGATTATAATTAATTTTCCCAATGAGTCTGAATGAAACGTTTTTCATTCTTCATCCAATAGTATCGATATTTTCAGATATCGTAAAGCCACTAGTGACGATCCACTGTTGGTCACAAACTTGTCGATGGCGTGAAACCCAAACGACAGAAAGAACACGCTAACTACAAGTTCTCAATCATTGCATTCAATACATTTTGTAATGAGAAACGCCGTAGAATAACAAGTACACTAGTAGGTGGCTATAAGTGCTTCAGTATCAACATGAAAGAGTGTGGCTCATTTGCTAGAACGGTAGCTTAATAAAGGCAGACTCAAGTTTGGATATAAAACAATGTAGCCAAAATAACGGCACACCTGCAATAATTATACTAGAATCCCAAGGAACTATTATCCATGGGTTTATAGAGTACATGGAGGGTACGAGATGGATTTTTCTTGAATTATGCAGGGTTACACGTCCCTGGTGTCAACCCAATTAATCGACTCTATCACGGTAACCCTACCATAAATAATATTTGACTGAATGCTCACCTAGCCAAGATAACTAAAAAGTTCCAAAGTAACCCTAACGTCGTAAGGTAACCACTACGGTTACTGATTCTTAAACCGGCCCTTAAAATAATATTTGCGATAGTTGGACGGGTATTACCAGTTTCCTGTCTTGAAAATATATTTCTACTGGTCTGAACACATATAAGACTTGTTAAAACCACTTCATCCATAAAATAATATTTAGCGCACATAATGTACTGTGATGTGTGTTACCTCTTTTAATTGTGTAGACAGAACTTTGACTTGTTCTTCGAAATTTTCTTCTCTCTGTGTTGCCTGATATGGGTTAGAACAAGCGTCATTCAAGTTAGTAAACAAAAATCAACAAATCACACACAAAAATCAGTAGATTAATCATAGGCAGCAATCAAAATCAAAGATAAAATAACTTTTGATATCCACGTAGCTTAAGAAGACTAGTGAGGATATTCGCAGGTTTGTTATCCGTATAAATACACAATATTGCAATTAACTGGGCTTCAGACTAACAGAATCGGTCGCTAGGAGCTCCACCGCTTCACCTACCGGCTGCTCATCAGCGGACATTTTTCTTCAAACTTCTAATAAAATGGTGATCCCCGCTTCACAAATAACAAAGTCAGTCAATGATTTTGAGGAAGAAAACCTTTGAGTTTTTCGGGACCGAATTAGGCAATAATAATTACCAGGATGAGGCTTTAAACTGAAATTTAAGAATGAAGAGACATGAAAAGAAGCGATTCAACTGATATTGTAGTGGAGGTTGATTTAACCAGGGAACTACCTATTGATTAACAAATAAAAAGGCTTACGGAGGCTACGTGGATAAATCAATTACATAAAGGTTATTTTGGCATCCTGAAACATTGTTAAATATAACAGTCCAAGTTATGCTGTTCACGAAAGTTGAACTCGTTTCAAACACGTTAGCAAAATCCCTCGCACTGAGGGCGCACACACAATTTTCGCAGACTTTTCATATTATACCTCCTTGAGACGGTTATTCAAGTTCTTAATTTGGTTCTTGTACTCCTCCTCACGCTTGTTGGCCTGAAGTCAAGATTTTCATTTGTATACTCATTGCAATGCTCAGTTTTGAAAGAATTATTTAACTGAGATAGGCGTGATTTTCAATAATGAATTATTTTGAAGCCACACAAGTCGAAAGATTCATGATCGTGTTGCAATCAACTACTTGTCGACAGCTGCAACTAGATAGATTACCATTTTGGTACATATCTCCTCCAAACATTGATGTGAAACCGGTTCGAAACGTAATATGGTTCCTAAATCCTTGAAAAACTATAGCTGACCTGAGTTCATCAACTACATTCAAATTTATCGTTATTATGTGCAAACGTATAGACAAGCTCTTCCTTTAATAACAGATATTTGGTACTGAATACTTCGACAACTGTGTACATAGTTGTTCAAAATAACAAAATTTTACTGAACTATAACGAATTAGAATAAATAATTTACCTTCTCTTCTGACACCTCAAGGGATTTCAAGTTGTTGCCGACGACACGAAGCTCCTCTTCAAGCTCGACGATCTTCCTGTGGATTTACAGGATACATTAATTCAAAAATATAGTTTACATTACTTGAATAAATAATTCAATATGACAGACTTTGTTCACTTGCAGACATCAGAAGCTAGAAAACGGTCATCGGACCGACACCCCCCCCCCCCCCCCCCGGGCAATTAACAACCATACAGAAGAAAAAGGGGTTTCTTTCTGGTGAAACACAGAAAAGAAATACCAATAAAGCATTCCTTCCTCATTATTACTAAAATATGGTTGGAGGAATGGACACCCACAGGAAAATAATATGTTGCAAGTGTAAAAAGCTGGGTAATACTTCACATTTATAAATTACATGAAACAAAGAAATTCCCTTCATTATTGTGACTGAAATCGGTGAGAAAAAAGTTCACAAGCAGGGGTAGTCGATTATCCAAACGGGCTATACTACTAGGTAAACGAAACTCATAAGAAATTCACAACTACGTGCAGAAACAAAAGGTGCACATGTAAGAGCAATTTATTATATTATTTGAATGGATCTGAGCGTGATAGTTTGAATGACATTTTAATATGCTTCAAGTCCACATGTAGTTTCTGGATGCGTTTTAATCTCGCTTTAATAACAATAATTTTTGCGAATGAGTGTGCCTCAATTTAAATACAAATTTCAACATGGACCAGGACAAAGAAATTTGATTTTGAAACGGAAGAAAGATATACCTCCTATATAATTATAGACTGAATGAGAATTTGAAATGATCAAACCGTTCAACGACCGAATTCCATCGAACTTAATCTCTAGAAACAGGAAATACTCGTATTTACCTTGCTCCTTTATTCATGACAGCCGACAATGATTTCATCATCGAGATGAGAATAGGGTGGAATGAGGACAGAAAGTAAGATGAAGTAAACTTTCCTTCATCCCATACAGGCTCTGTGTGAGCTCCAACCTTTCGCCTATTGGCTCGGCTTGATCCCATCAGGCCAATGAGCAAAAGGTTCGGCCATCACTTTGGCGATAGTTTCAAACTTCGAAAAACCGTGGGTCATAGGTACCTACCTACTTTTTGGTTTCCGAAGTTGACTGTACTATATCTGTTTACAATTTATGTTATCCATGAACGTTATCTTCTTACCCATAGCATTTACCCTCAACTTCAAGACCTTACATTCCCTCCACCCTATTCTCACCCTGATGGATTTTGCGAATAAATTCGATTTGTTCCTAGAACTGTAATAAATAAGTCCAGGTCGTCACCCGTACTAAAACTCACAAATCACTCTGTTCAGCCCGTTCTTCCGCTCTTTCAAGGTCCTGTTCCATCATAACGAGCTTCCTCGCGACCTAAAGTGATTGAAAACGACAAAACAAAAATAACGCATGCGGTTAGGGAAAAGCTATAAAAAAAGGCAACTAAATCACATTAAAATAAACAGAACAAAAAAAAGTGCACACAATTAAACTAGGAGTCTTCGAGAAATATTTTTGCTATAACAATACCTACAAAACGTTGCGATGGGTGTAACAGAGTTACAAAAGGTTTATAAGCTACGAAGGTACTTCACAAACTCCGATGAGAAATGAACAGCGAAAGAATTTAAAACTATAACATTTGTTGGTTTATGTAGCTGATAATCTTTTATCTCTCTGTTTGAACTGCAGCCCTTGTGAAACCTGCAGTAACACCTGTGAAATCCGCAGATACTGGCAAAAATATTTCTTGCAAGACGATATGAGAAGAAGGGGATAAAACACAAAAATAAAACAGGTAAAAGGAAAATAGTTTTCAAAAGATGCATCTGCTACTGGCGCTTGGGTATTATTTCAGAGCATTCTGACTACAGGTCGGGGTCAAAAAAAGCAACAAAAAACTGCTCATAATGCACACTCAAATTTGGGGAATTTCTTTCAAGAAGAAAGACATCTTACGATTCGCCGGACTCGGCACGCTCTTCTGCTCTCTCCAAATCAGCCTCAACCATGGCCAATTTACGAGCGACCTAACCAGAAATGGGCGCAAAAACAAACAAAAAACGAAAGAAAATTAGCGACATCTCAAGAATGTTTTGAAACGGGAATACAGAGCTAACAATTGTTCATTATGAAGGTCATTTCTGAATTGGGGAATAATCAAAAACTATGTCGTGGAACACGAAATTTAGGGGTTCCAATAAGGATTTGTAGATGCCAAACGTGAATCATGTGGGGGTTATCAAACAAGCAAATTATCAAGAGCTATTAAACAAGAAAAAATACTTAGGGGATCTCTGATTTCTTAACAGAACATAATTAGGTTCATCTGAAATTAAGAATTAGGGAAACATCATTATGATACATCATTAATACATTTCGCAGGAAGTAACCAGTACTTCGATCTTCCTTGTCTTTCAACGATGACTCAATTTGCGGCGTAGGTATTTGATAAATAAAATGTATGATTTTAAAAAAAGCTACCATACAGCAAACAAAATATCAACCGAAGTTCTCCAATTAAACCAAACTTCAAGTTCCAAGGAATATGAATTAACCGGGTTGAGATTGGATACTAACCAGTGCAGGGGTGAGCTTATCACTTTTCCTTGATGGGTCATCAATCAATATTAGTAAGTATGTTGAATGGGATGTTATATAATAAATTCATGATTGAAAACTCACCATTTTCGATAAAAGAACCTTTGAATTTGGATGTGGGTTACCACCTCAAAACATCACAATATTTAAGTCACCAAGAATAAAAGCATTCGAGAGAGCACAACCAACAGCTCTCCTGTATTACTGCCTATTCGCAAAAAATTCACTTTCATGCCGTGACTGACACTGAAAATTTTCGTTTTTTCATGGCGATCAACGACTAATATTTTCAGATTAATCTCGTTTATTCAAATATATATTTATCTTTGATGAAATTTTACGAATAAATAACAGTGGTATATTAATTGATTACATTCAATTCGTTAAGGCCTCAGTTTCGTCCGAAATACCGAAGTATAAAAATAGTAACATTTCCTAATCTACGAGAAGAAACTTAGTAATGTTATAAGAGAAGATAGCTCATAAGCCTCATGGAATGGGACGATTTGAATCTTAGTTTTGTCTAGAGCCTAACTACAAAGAATATCCATGGAAGCCATATTAACAATTCTGAAGACTATAGACTATATACTAAACTATGCACAGCGACATAGCTCTGTATATTTTACACAATAAACAATATAAAAGAAAATAGGTGTTTTCGTTTTCTTTAAATTAGTGACTACGTAATCACAGTGGTATTTAAAACCTAACACTGATATTAGAATTTCAATTAGAATAACATTACAAAAATACAGTAACTAAATGATTTTCAGGATACTGTGTGGATTAGGAAAGGGTTACTACAACGTTTTGGATCAACGTTTTGTTTTCGACCACAACACTGCTACTCTCGGGCATAATATGTTGTGTGAGTACAATCTATGTTTAAGTATCCACTTTCAAAAGGTTAGCAAAAGGTTTGAAGGTTGTCTCGCCTCTTGAAGAGAGACAATTGAAAACGGATCAATGGCATAAACAACGGACGTAGGTGTATGCATAAGCTAATATCTAATTTAAGGGCTACTTAAACGGAAGGAAAATTTTACATTTTCGTAAAGGTAAGAACATGTTATAGGTAGAAGATAATTGAAGAGTTGACGTTCTCGAGATACCGAAAAACCGCACTGGACACGAGGAAGCGGACGCTACCCCCTCCCACCTCGCGGTCCCACCCACCAATCCGAACGCGCACATGCCCGGATCCAGTTCGAAATGTAGAAATATCAGTTCGACACGCACAACCCTAAATAAATAAATTCTAGCTGAGTAACTGACGACACTGTAAACAAAACAAGGCGACAAAACACATGGTATTAAACATTTTGGGTAAACATAGATTAAGCACTCACTGTCTTGAACCAAACCTCCGCCTTACCAAGAGAGGTTCGATAAAAGCGTGAGCTTTATATACCTGAATAGATAAATTTTACAGAAAAAAACACAAATTGAGATTTCTTGGCAATACACGTAAAAAAAACCATGCTGATAAGAGGAATCACACAGGTGGGTTACCGGTTTAATGGGAGAATCAAACATAAGAGCTTTGAGTAGACAATGAATGAATCTAATTAAGGATACAGCATTAATTATTGTATCCAATTCTATAATCCTATGTAAAATTCATTACTATTTTGCATACTTCATTTCTGTTCATTCATTCAAGGTATTTTTATTGTTGAAGAAATGCCCTAAGGAAGGCCGGGAGGGAGAGTAGTGGGAGTAGTAGGGGACGAAGAGACCGATTCAAGCAATTGCCAAACCACGATTCTAAATACGGATATGCTACGTACGGATATGAATCCTACGATTAAATTTTCAACACGAAAAAGCCTACTCCAACGACTACTGAATACAAAATAGAATAGAAACAGTGGTGTCAAAGAACGTTATACCAAAATGAGCCCTTGGGCTTTTCCCTCACTTTTTGTGAGGGTAACAATGGAATAGCAGCTATGGTCTGTTGATTTTTATTCAACAACCGTAAAAAAATTACAGTTGCAGTGGATTGAGGGTTCATTTGGAAGCAGGTTCAGCTAGATACACTAAGGATATCCTTACAAAATGCTTAGATAAAGTATGTACCAAATCAAATGGGCCCTGAAACGAATAATTTTGGTACGCTAATGCAAATGAATGATACCTACATTCAAAAATACTAATCGATCTCACTGATTCCTAACGACTCACAATGACTCAATTTAAGATACTCAAAGCTCTTACAGAAACTGGTACCAAAACTTCCAACAGAATTTTTGAAGTTTCACCTCATCGTATTTCTTATCGGCTTCTTCAGCCAGGAACCTAGCTTCCTTGAGCTGGTTTTCAAGAGCGTCCATTCGCTCTTCATCGGCCAAGCTTCTGTTCTCAAGGATCTTGCGCTGTCTGTGAGGAACCAGTGTAATACGGTAAGTGGCTAAATTTATGAAAATTTGCGGAAGAAGATAAAGGAGAAGGGATGACTCGTCACAGGACAATCATGTAAATTTCAATAGTTTGTGAAGTCAACTCCGATTTTATTCAATAACTTTTACTATGAATTCGAATATGGGCGAATCGATGGTATTTGCAATATGAGAAAAAACTGATGTTTCATGTGAAGACAGAAACCAGTGGAGTTTCACAAATGATTGTTCTGTTTCGATGAATGAGATGAAGGGAAAGGAGAGATAGGAGCCCATCCTGTTGTGATCGAATGAACGAAGCGAACCAATATTGGTTCGAAATAACTTCCCATTATCAGCCACCACCTGTTTTGCCGGAACTCTCACGGGTTTTGTCCAATTGTTTTTAACCGACTCCGGAATAATTCCCTTCTTTTCGAGACAGATTTTGAGTACTGATTGACAAGTATCTACTTGGGCTGATTGAAGTATCTAAAAAGTACTTTAAGCGGGGTGCAAAAATCAGATGACACATGAAAATGCCACATACACCGCAACGGATCCTCCAAATGGTGCACGTAGTTCATCAAATACTACAGACACCTTCATGTTCATATTTGAAAGCAGCGCGGAATGACCATCGACTGATACGCTGTAGACGATACCTAACTGACAGATTCGCAGGTACCTAAGTCGAAACTTATTTCGAAACATTTGAAACAGACATTATCCCATGGCGTAGATACTTGAATCAACAATTCAAAAATATCAGAAGGAAATTTCCCAAGCCGATTTTCCTTTTATCGTTGTATTTTTCAACTCACCTCTTCGTATTTCTTATCAGACTCTTCGGCGATGAGTTTAGCTTGGGCTAATTGGGCCTCGAGGCTACCGACTCGGTCATCTTCCATGTTCGTCTTGTTTTCCAGAGCTTTCCTTATCCTTTGAAAAAACAGTTATTGAGCAAAAAACAACACTAGTTAGTCTCAAAATCAAATATGATTCAAAAAACGATAAAAAAGTCTGGTCATGCATTTTGTTAAGAAAACGAAAGTTAGAACTGGGAAGATGAAGTTGTCCATTTCATGCAAATAATGGCATTCAATGACAGGTGACCGAAACAGGCAATAAACGAATCTATTAAAAACAAGTCCAATGGCCCTCTAATATCACTTATCCCATTTTCGCAACACCCAAAACTACCCAAGTCTGCCGAAAATTCTAAAAGAATTGAATAATTCCAGTAAACGTCACACTTCAGGTTAACAATAGTGACTGAGCGAGGGATCAAAACAATTTGAAACTATATCAAACCTTGTTTATACTGTGTTTGCTTTTATTTTCGAACCAGGTACTACTGCACAAAATTGAACAGCTACTGTCAAAACACACTGAAGATCGGTATCTTCTTTTCAACCCCTCATATACATTAAATGTGTGAAAATAAGTTTTACGAGGAGCATCCTTATGTATAAAATATAGTCCCTCTCAGCAACGGAACCATCCCCTCCCAAGGCAAAAGCAAGGCCTCCAAATCTGGGTTAAGTGACTGTAGTAATCGTTTCCCGTCTATTAATAGGAAATTCTTGGCGTTCTCATACCAGAACTCCTGCGCTGAAATGAGTAGCGTTTCCTATTTTCATGACAAGATCATTTATAAATTTATATAACAGATTTTTCTTGGCATATCCCAAGTAATTTCGTGAAAGATGGGAGTAACTCGATCCATAAACTTAACAAGCAACAATGGGTGTTTCCATAGCCCAGAATTCTGTTGGTTTGGATCCATATCAAGATTCCCATCACAAAATTTGTTAGTCAAGCTTTGATGAAAGATACTTCGAGTTATAAAAATCTTTCACAGTTTGATCCCAGTACCAAAGAGATAATACGTGGATAACCCTCCAATTTGAGAGAAATGCGTACATGAAATAATATTATTCTTTTGATATATTCTAATATGTATCAATTAAATTCACAGTAGAAAGATTCATGTCCTAGAATGATAAATGACAAAAGATACGTCATCGCATAGATACGAATATAAATATATGTACATATATATATATTTATATATACATGCAGAAAAATGAATCCGCCCTCTTCCCTATACAATATATGAGTGAAAAGGGAAAACAGAGCAAAATAAATAATCAGGTTATTTAAAAAAGAATATCAGGGTATTAGCAATGAACTTATAGCGAATGTACGAGAAGTTGATCTTGGTAGAGGAGAACTTTCTTTTTATTTTTATTTTAGCAAACTCTGTGATCACCACATAAAAGAAGGATTTGATTTTAAACGTAGGCGAAAGAGTGGTCGTTTCAGAAAACTGACCTTACCAATATGTTATTGAAAGTACGATTGACGGATATTCATATCAAGATATTAATGTAACCCCCCCCCCCCCCCCCACAAATAATAATAATAATGAGTTACCTATAATAATAGTAGTAATAATAATAAAAATAATAATGATAAAAATAATAATGAATTTTAGAAGAGAAAATATTGGATTTCAAGGTGTTGTATTATTGAAAACGGACAATGATCACGGCATTCTAGATTTTTCCTTTAATCAAGAAAGTCCCTTGATTTTTACTGCCAAGCTTAGGTGGAGTTTCACTTCTTGGCTTAAAGACAGCGTTAATTCAAATGTCAAAGAAAAGATCGCAGATGAAACGCGTCACTTGAATCATGCCAGTAAATCAAACTTGAATACAAAAGTTCAGAACAAACACAAAATAAGAGGTTAAATGTTAAACAATAAGAACGAAGGAATGTGGGGGAATATAAGTGGGGTTAGTGAAGGCGCACCCATCAAACCTAAAACGCCTTATGTAACCAAGGTTAAGCGCACGAGATACTGACCTGACTCCAGCCGAGAATTTTTATAATGATCCCATCACCTTGTACGGGTAGAAACTGATAATGTGAAGTTATAATAAGAAAAGATGAGGGTACTGATGGAAAGCGAATGTTTGGCTCGCAACGAGGCACTCGAGAGATGAATGTGAGAATAAACGGAAGAAATGAGAGGATTAGGAGGAGTGGCAAGTAGAAAATTTGGGATAAATTAAGGAACCCCAATGCTGCTTGACGAGTGACTTCGATCAATTAAAAGTAAATTTATCAAAATATTCAAATTATACAAGTAAAATTACAGTATTGCATTACTGTTAAATAACACAGAACTGTTGTGAACTTGTCATGGCAAAGAGATTCCTTGGATAGCTAAATAAATCACATGTGACACCTCCTTATACCTTTCAGTACCAACAAATAGACACAATAGACAAATGGAAACATGCGTTCAAAAGAAAATACGGAATAATAAGATATCGAAGACACTACCTGAATCGTGAAAAACAAGAGGGGAAATAAAACTGTATGAAACTGTGAGATGCTAAAATGGCGGCGGTGGTTCACTAAGTTTTCTCGAATTTGTTCAGTCACCGGCTTTCGGTATCATTTCAATAAAAATAAATAATGTCTTTTACATGAATCGCTCAAGAATAAATATATATGTTAACAGAACGTTCAAAGTTTATTTCAATGCAAGTTTGTTTCTTTTCAGCCAGAGGTTCCGTTTATTTCATTGTACGACCATCATACGATTTCAATTTATTTATAGAAGAAATTGGGATAGTAACTTGAGTGCGCCAGAAATAATCTTAATAGGTTTAAAACAAAACCAATTGTCACAAAACACCGATGGTGAGATAGATTGCTATGTAAAATTTCTCATGAACTTCCAGAGATATAATGAACTGAGGAAAAGGAAAACAACTATAACAGTGAATATTGTCAACTCCATTCATCGAAGTTACGTCATTTCATCACCTATCCGTATCTCACATTTTAAGAGAAGCTAATATTATTTTGGTTCTTTGAAGAGATAGGACATTTCCGCTGGCCTATCGGGTTTACGTAACCTAGACCTAGAACTTGGTAGACACAACATCCTATGATAAAATCATTCTGGAATGCAGCTTCGAGATGAGATTACTGAATAAATTATAGCTCAGTGTAGAGGAATTCAACATGGGAGTGTGGAACAGTTCAAGAGAAATGTTTTGAGGCAATTGATGCTCTATATAAGTTCAAGTACTTGTCGTTTTTTGTTGACAGAAAATCGCTTCTAGTTAAGTGGTATTTATCATTTCGGGTTTTGATATTTACGTCATCATGTACAAACAGACCCATTAAGTAAGCTGATGTCACAAGATGGAATATTCCTGAGGGGGATCCTCAAGGCTCAACAGATCCTCTTTCGAATACTTTGTTGCAATAATAACAAGTAGGTGGGTAACTAGCAGAAGTGACAATATTTTAAAGCTGTTGTTTTTTTGAATGACAGGGATTCAACAGAAAAATGACAGACAGCTTACCTTACCTACTGTCTCCTTATAATTATTTCCAAGGAGATGTCCTCAATTTCTTTCTACAGTGCATAGAAGATTTTGTACCTTTCGGACTCATCGGCGGCTTGGGAGGCCTCGGCAAGCTTGGCAGTGGCGGTGGCCAACCTCTCTTCGGACCTCTCGAGATCTTCTTCCAAGAGCTGGATACGCCTGTTCAGGGCGGCAACTTCACTCTCAGCCTGCAATGAAACAAAAATCTCAGTCAGTCTTGAGACGGTAACTGTTGTTGCAATGGACATAAATATACTTTATTGAAGCAAAAACCTGAACACATCGATAACTATGAAAAAAGGGTAATATGTACCGGATTTTGTATATTGTCTAAGTAGATACAGAACGACTTCCAAATAACAACGACAAAAAACAATACCAGAGGTGGAACTCCTTGGGTATGTACTGAACACCTTGGATTGCAGCATTGGATAGCCCCCTACCCTAAAAGCGTTTCATCTTTCAGTGGGAACTTCCTACTTGAGCGTTTCAAATTTATGCTGAAGTGCATGTGGCTTTCGATAAATGTTCTTGCTAATCCGTGATGTCATCCGCGGTTATTGGTTATTCCTCTCGAGAGACAGCTTCACCGGACACAGCGATAACAACCGAGTTCATACTTGGCTCTGAACAGCTATACCTTAACGAACGGGACGGACTGAGGTGTGGAAAATTGTGAATTATACCGCGCTAAAAAATGCTACTGCAGAAGAAAATGCGCGAAAAAGTATGAACCATCCCAACGCCAAAGAAGTACAGTTACGTACCCGTGAAATGAGGTGACCAGAACCGGAAGGCAAACAATCAGGAAAGAACAAGAGAGGTGCTGTTTATATTGTAAGACAAGTGAAACAATGAGAGCCAAACAATGGCTACTAGCCCTCATGTCATCGCCTTTTGTACCAATGAGTTTTTCCACCGGTAATGCTCCCACTCTGTCGTGGTAACAACAACGATTTTCAGGTGAACGAATGGTAATAAATACAAAATTTCCTTGGTATTCAGACTAGGGCAGCCGTCGTATCGGCCCACAGCATCAATGTGACCATGAATCGAAAACGTGGGATGAAGGAGGAAATGGATGGCACGCTTTCATCACTGTGACGCAGAAAGCGTTGTAACTCCGACTGACTTGAACCAATGACCGATGCTCGACAAAAGACAGATTTAATTAGAATATTCTACTTTTTTTTAAATCGAGACAGAATAATTTGCATAATCTTGGGACACGTACAGATATAGAAGAAACAAGGGATTAACAACGCTGTAGTTCCATTTCATTATAACAGCAAAGATGTTGCTATAGCTTACAAATCAGAAGTACTGGCCAATCCGATAGGACTTACACATATTTGATATTAGCGTAGATTTAGACAAGATGTACAAGTTTGGCGAATACAATAAATTTAGTTGGGAGACATATCTCTTATCAATATCAAGAGGAGAGTAAATGTAGAGATGGCGACACGCGTGGAAGACTGTTGACGCCGTACACGACTAAACAGAACAAGGATAAAACCGATGAAACCTGCTATGCAAAGTGAATGAACAATAAAGGCTGGCGAAGCGTACGCCGGTAGAAGTCTGCTGGTGAAGAACGTGCCCCCGGGGGTCTGGGATGCAAGGCACGGATTGGCGATGAGGGGGCCTCGGCCGGCCATACAATGGCCCCTTATTTCACCGTCTGAAACGCTTCAGACGGTTTTCAATGATGGAATTTTTCTGCACCAGCCAATTTACTCGACATCATCACAGAAAACTTCGCGTTTCGATTGGGGCTGCCTTTGCTCGATTTGATCACTTCCTTGTTAAGTATCCGTTGCTGGGTCTATTTCGCCAGCCTGTCATTATGCTCGAACAACTTGCTGTAAGGTAATTGAGCAGCATTGTGTTTACAGTTTCATCGGCGGTTGGGAGAAAGTTAGGTAAAGCCATATCTGCAATAAAGTCAGTCTTGCCGATAGCCCAATTTAACAGTTCACCATATTTATGCCATTGTCCCAAGACTTCTTAACACCCTCTCGATATTTTTTCAATAATGAACCTTGGGAATCGAGCATGAAAAAAAATTCAACCCCCCCCCCCCCCCCCAACCAAATTCGACGGTGTATGTTTCAAGATACGTAGAACCCGGAAATGCAATAAAAACATTTCTGTCTGTCCGCCGTACGCTGTACTTCGCACTTTTCTTAGTTACCATGAACCAAAACTAACGAAATTCGGTTTGTAGGTCCCGTTTGCAGTCTAGCTGGTCCTCGATGCTCGGCGTTACTGTCAGGCATTTCTAAGGGGTGAAAAATAGGGGTTGCAATTTTTAGAACGCCATACCTCGAAAACTTTCTTAGAAGGGTATGGTTTTATTACGTTTTGGTTTACTATTTTCAATAATGAACCTTTGGAATCGAGCATGAAAAAAATGCTAACCCCCCCTCAAAATTTGATGGTTTACGGTTCAAGGTATGTAGAATCCGAAAATGCAATAAAAAAATTTCTGTCTGTCCGCCGTACGCCGTACTTCGCACTTTTCTTAGTTACCATGACAAAAAATTGATGAAATTCAGTTTATAGGTTCCGTTCGGGGTCTAGTTGGTCCTCGAAGCTCGGCGTTACTGTCAGTCATATCCAAGTGGTGAAAAATAGGGGCTGAAATTTTCAGAACGCCGTAGCTCGAAAACTTTCAAAAGAAGGGTATGGTTTTTTTACGTTTTTAAATTGATCTTGAACTAAAGAATTTTCTGATACCACCCGATCAAGCCGATCGTTTGCACCGAAAAGCTTCGTCAACATGATCGAGAATCAAATGGTATAAATCCGGCCCACATATCATCGCTAGGGAGCACCTGATTATAATCACGGATGGCTGTATGAAGTCGAGTTGGTTGTTCAGTGATATTATTTCATTTGAAAAATTATGGATCTTTTGGATGTTGTTGATAGGTACTTTTGCAACTTGAACAAACGTTGAAGTATTATTGGGTAAATTATTAGACAATGGTAAATTATTACACAACGGTTTATTATAATATCTACGTAGAAGAGGCATCTATACAGGTAAATTATTAATCAACGGTTATTATTTACCTTATGCTTCATGAATAACTACAAATAATTAATTTTTTCTCCAACAGAACAAAACTTGATTAGTTAATTGTTAATTAAATGATTAATGATTGAATTATTCGATCCCGCGCGTTTGTATTTTTTGTGAAGCATGAGAGGGAGGGGACTTCACAAAAAGTCTTCTGGGGGTGAAAACTTTAAATTCCTCATATATAGCTTCGGTCGAGGTCACTTCATGATATTTTCAGGACAGTTCTCTGGATACCATTAACGCTATGATCCCGAAATGAATAAAGGACTGAACAAGAGCCATGTACAAGAGTCTGAGCGTGTCTCGCTTGAAACTTTACCAACCTACTAATATGGAATACCAAAGTTTCCACGTATCCAAAAACATTATAAATATAAGGCTGGGTCTTACTGCGAAATTTCTCCACTGGGAAAAATATTGAAAAATTATGTGTGTTGTTGAAAATTTAATTCCGGGGCCGGCTCCAGTACTTGATTTAGGGCTTTCCTGGGGGGAGCTCGAGGGTACTGATCACAGAAAACAGTGATCTACGCCGAAGGGGCATCTATAAAGGTAAATAATAAACCGTTGTGTAATAATTTGCAGCGTTTTATACATATAATTCCCGATCCCAACCAATTCGTTCGAAATCAACTCTGAATTTAGTTGCGAATCCTCAATGTATCAAACTAAGTTCGTCAAAGCACCAGTAGTACTTTTTTTTTTTTTTTTTTTTTTTTTTTTTTTCCCTTTTATTTGGCATAGTCTTGTAACATACAGCCATATTACATCTTAATACAAAAGTAACTCCTCAATCTTGCCGTACATAATTAAAAATTAAAAACTATAACTATCTTACTTCACTATTAATATTATACCCTTATATTGTTCTTTTCGATAAACGCATATATGTCATTCCACACATCCATGTTCTTAGTATGCAGCAAGGCCTTATAATTAAACGGGTTTGCTACTTTCCCCGTCACGCTTCTAAACATATTTTCTCTGTCTATGGCGTATATTGGGCATTCCATCAACAAATGCTCCATACTACCGGTCGGATCCCCACAGTCGCAATCGGCAAATTCCCTGCGGTTTATTCGGTTTAGGTATCCAGGGCTGGTGGCGTGGTTGGTCCTTAATCTACAAAAAATGCGTATAAATCGCCTCGATTTATCCAACTGCCCGAACCATGGAACCGAACCGATGTCCGGTTTGAGGTCCTTGTAGAATTTCGCATGCTCTCCCAGACTATAAAGGTTCTGCCAATTTCCTATCTGCTTGAATTTCATTTTACTGTACAAGTCCTCTTTAGGTACCAAGTAGTTAATCGTCTGACCATTCCGTGATGCCCTCTTTGCCGCTATATCCACCCGTTCATTGAATGACAGACCCACATGCGATTTGACCCATATGAATACGACATCTGTCCCTCTATCGCGGAGCATTGATACCAGTTTAATTATCTCTGCTACGAAGTGGTTCCTGAATTTGTTAAGATATGGGCTGGATAATGTCTGCAGCGCACTTAACGAATCAGTACAGACAATCACAGTGCTACTTGCTACTTGACCTACGTCGGACAAAATATATTGGAGAGCTTGCGAAATTCCAATTACCTCCGCCGTATAACTACTGGTTCCCTCCAACAATTTGTATTCCAATATAGAATCCGCCTGCACATCTAGTACGGCGGTCCCTGCGAAATTTCCCATCTTCGAACCATCGGTGAAGATCAATCTATAATTTTGCCATTTGGTATTCACAAATTCCAAAAATTTTTGATTGATTGACATGTAACTGCCCGGATGGAAACAATGGACCTTTATCGTTGTGAAGAGTGTCCTGTATTCGAGGTTGAACATAGAATCAGTGTTGGTGCATACAAGGTTGGTACTTTTTGGAAACACTTCTAAAAAACTTAGTGCTAAAGGAGGTATAACTTTGTTGATCCATCGAACATTAAACATAGTGTGATGGGTCAAATTCTTAACCGCCTCTATGGGGGACCCACCGTATGCCATTTGTCTTATGACGTATTTATCCGACAAATATTGTCTTCTGAACCGTAAAGGCATTTCCCCAGTTTCGGCCAGTATCGCATCTATCGGCGTTGATGATAAATAACCTATACACATCCGGATACATTTGTGTTGAATTCTACATAACTTGACTAAATTTGATGTCGCTGCTTGTCCGAAGAAAATCGAGCCATAATCCATAATCGCTCTGATGGTGGCGCGATAGAATGCCAAAGCAGTGATTGGGTCTGCCCCCCAGTTCACATTGGTGATCATTTTCAAAACGTTAAGGTACTTTTCACATTTTCCAACTGCATGAGCTATGTGTGCCTTCCAAGTCAGAGTTTTGTCCAACCATAATCCCAAAAATTTGATTTTAGTTTCCACCCGAAATGTATTGCCCGCCAACTCTACTTCCGTACCCAATCCCAGCCTTCTCTTTCGTGTGAAAGGGACAAGAACCGATTTTTGATATGAAACACTCAAACCCTTTCGCTCGCACCAAATAATAAAACGGGTCACAAAAATGCCCATTATTTCGATCCCAACATCAATACAGTGGCACTCGAGAAATACGCAAATATCATCCGCGAATTGGATGATGCTAACTCCTTCAGGTAATATACTTTCTATATCTGACACATATATTGAATATAATAATGGAGATAAGATTCCTCCTTGAGGGATTCCCTTACTGCAGTATCTTGGGCCTATGTATTCTTCCCCCACCCTTAGAAAAAGTTTGCGACTACTAAAAAGACTGATTACGTTGCGTACCATTCGATGAGGAATCCCAACATCTATCATCGTGTTGGATAACGTGTTTAAATTAACGTTATCGTAGGCTGACACAACATCGAAGAACATCGCCAAAGTTATTGAACGGGACGCCAAAGAACGATGAATACTACTAACTAATATTGAGATTCCATCATACGTAGACCTGTTTTTCCTAAAGCCATATTGTGAAGAAGGTAATTTGTTGTGCCTCTCGATCCACCAATCTAACCTGTTTTTGATTAATCGTTCATAAGTTTTGAGTACGCATGAGCAGAGGGAAATTAACCGGTACGATGTACTGTTATTGGGTGATTTACCGGGTTTGAGCAACGGCACTAAAATATAATCCTTCCATTGCTCCGGGCCTTCCCCTGTTTCCCAAATATGATTGAAAATTTCGAGTAGTTTTCGCTTATATTGTACTGGCAGGTTGATAAGGATGGGATAGTCTATGTGGTCGCTGCCTGGAGACGTGTTAACCCCCCTTTTCAAGACAGCAGTTAATTCTTCGACAGTAAAAGGGCTGTTCATTTCAGATGAGGAATCTTCCGTTATGTTCATTGGTTCAATATTCTCATCCACGTAAGGTGGTGCGTATGTATTGAATAGGTCTTCCGACCACTCGCCTTTCCGTATGGGCTGTTCATTATTAACTCGCTTATTTTTCAATATTTTTATGTGATTCCAAATTACTTTTAGCGGTGTAGTTCTACGTAAGTTGGAACAAAAATCTTGCCAATTTTTCTTTTTACTTCCCGCAACTGTTTCTTTGAAATTTTTGTCTTGCCGCTCATATGCTAAGAATTTTTCTGCTGACGCTAAATCAGCTTGATAAATCCTAAATGCCTCAATCCGCTTGTGCAGCGCCTGTTGGCAATTTGAATTCCACCAGATCACACTTTTACTGTAAGGCCTCGAGAGTGCAATTTCGGGAAAACAACTATCACATGCTTGAGAAATTTGATTTATAAACGCTTCATACGTATCCGCTGGCTGTATTTCCCTCAAATAGTTATTGAATTTATCCCATTCATCGCTTTTTTCATTCCATTTACGCGTTGTTGTAACTGTTCTACGATGTAATTGCCAGCTCGACGACTCAAAAATTATGGGATAATGATTAGACCCCATTGAATCATCATGTACCAACCAAGAGATATCGTAAGCTATAACAGGAGATACGATTGTTATATCCACGGCGGATTCGTTCACAGAATCCCGGTTCTTAACCAATGTATGAGATCCGTCGTTCATATAAACCAGATTATTATCCGTTAACGCATCCACTAAATGTATTCCCTTGTTATCAGTCCAAGATGAACCAAAACAGGCGTGATGGACATTGAAATCCCCCCCTATGATTTTTGGGTGAGGTATTGACTCAAAAAATCGGTTCCATTGATCTACCGTGATTTGAGAGGAATCATCATTGTATAATGAGACCACGTTGATGTCTTGTCCATTGCACAATTTAATATTGGTCCCCACACATTGAACCCCGTCGAGTCTAAATATTGTGCTCGTAATGTCAGAATAATTTAAGGAATTTCTTATTAACATGGCAGCACCACCGTACCCGTCACTTCTATCAGATCTTACAATATTAAAATCCCTGAATACAGGATTTCTGGAGTCATTTAGCCAGGTCTCTGAAAGTAAAACTATTGAAATTGTATTAGCCATGATAAATTGCTGCAACACATCTTTTTTAGATAAAAGTGAGCGTGAATTCCACTGCAAAAATTTTAGACTTTCGTTGGTTTGGTTAGTCATTTGGAAGGGAATTTGTTACATTATTACTTGGAATTGTTACCATTACTATGTTACCTGAATTCGTCACAACTTTGACGTGCTGTTCCTCGTAATTTATACACCGGCAAGACATCTAAGTTTCCCCAATTCTGTCCATTAAAATTTCCCTCAACAGCATTTCGTCTAAATCGCACCTTACATGCTCCTTTAATCCTCTAGAACCTAACACCGATATAAACATATTAATCATTTCTTCTTTTGAATACCTGTGGCGAACATCTGTCGGGGTGTTGGGTACTTCTTCCTCTACCGTAGCTGACGAACGATGCGGATTTGACTGCACGAATCCTCCCGGTTGATTTTTCCGTCCAATCTCCCGGGTGAACTCGCGGGTAACTCGTTCTAGCTCATTGGGCGGTGTGACGGCTTCCCGTGATCTCTTCGTTCTTCTGGGGGCCGTTATGAAGTTCCTTCGTGGTACGGTATCCGGTTTCAACGGCGGAAAGTCTTTAGTATCGAACAATGATGGTACCACGTTGTTCAATCGCGCCGCGTATGACTGTCCGGTAACAATCGATTTTGCCTCAAAATATGAGACATTCTGCGAGCTCATTACAGACTTAATATTGATTTCTCTTTGATATTCGGGGCATAGCTTTCTATCGGACGCATTATGGTTTTGTTGGCAGTGAATACACTTCCTTTCCTCCGCAGAACATGAATCCTTCTTATGTTGAGAATCCCCGCATGCTTCGCACCTTGGCATCCCTTTACACTGGTCCTGAAAATGCCCGTACCTCCAACAGTTCGTGCATTGTATTACTCTCTGAACGAATGGCTTGACTTCACATCGAACAAAAAGAATAGTAACATAAGACGGAATACGCTGCCCGCGTACTGTAACCGCTATCGACTGTGTGGGTATGTAACTGCTTCTTCCGTTGTCGTCTACAACTTTCCTATTCATTCTCTTAACTTCCAGTATAACCAAATTGACGTCGGGAATATCGCCTCTGATGTGATATTTAATCTCATCCTCGTTCAATTTGATGTCCACGCCTTTAACTATAAATTTGCGTTTTACCAAATACGATGGAACTGAAGTTTTGAAGCCAGCCCCAATCAAAACGGCTGATTCCAACAACTTATTTGCTGACAAATAATTGTCCAAATCGATCTTCAATCGATTGCGTCCTGCCTTGTTAATGGAAATGATGTGCCTGGATATCTCTGGATGTTTTATATGAAACAGCTTCCCCAACGTCATGGGATGCAATCGAGAAATGCCGGCTTCGTTAGCGTTAATACTTTCTACTAATACGCAAAAAGGGCCGGGATCAGAAAGACGATATCTAATACTAGATTGTGGATTAAAATCGAATTTTCTCGCAGAATCATTATTATCGTTGTTCTCATTAGTATTTGATAGTTGGTCATTCGTGATTTGAATTCCATCTGCACCGTCTTCCATCGCGGTAATATCGGGTGGGATATTATCGAGTAAATCCTTTCCACTCATGGCGATAAGGCTCACAAACGCTACGGTCGAAACGTTCTTTATCTGTTGCCCTGAGGTATTAGGAATAACAGTGAAACTGACTCACCAGTTATCAGCGATGGAAATCGAAGTTTGAAAACAAAGGCTGGAGATCCGTTCGCAACGAAAGCTCGAGCAAGACTGCACCAGTAGTACTTGAAAAAATATTAGAGATGCTCTTTAGGAATAAGGGAGCTAAAGAGCTATGGGTGAGTAAGTCCCCGGCAGTCCACACGTCCTAGAGAAAAAGAGGAAACACGGCAGAATGAACAATTGTGTCACCGCAAAAGAGAAGTTTAGCGGCGGGTTGCGAGGTCATAGGAGCCCTGCCATTGCCTGTTGGTTTTTCTCGCCTCCTGACCATAAAAATGAACGAGGCAGGGTAGCTGGAGGGAGGTCGGCCCTCAACTAGCTGAGGTCACACACTAGAAACAGACTGAGGAAGGTGATGGGGACTACGTGAGCTGCAAGCCGATTAGGAGGTACAGGATGGATTAGTTGTCACGCGGCAGACCCATTCTAAACCGCACTGCAACCGCTACTGGAAGAGAGTTATCACCTTACAATGTAAATTGATGTTCAATTGGATGAGGAAACGACTTGACTATGTGGAAACCTGCTTCCATACAGTTTCCTGTATGGAAACGGGAAGGAATAAATTTTTTTTCATCAATCTGGATTCACAATCGAGTGAATCGGTCGAAAATTGGAGGCTACACGTACAGTGAATTAACTATAGGTACACTATACATAACCTATAAAATACGGAATCAAGAGCACGGATCGCGATCAATATGTATCGACAGAGGTACAGGATAAGTAGGTATTCCCTTATGTATGGACAGTTGTCAATAACAGAAATACACTGTGATTACAAAGGATTTCCAAACCGTTTTCCAACCAAGCAGAAGGGTACCTAACTTCTGACTGACAATAAATGAACAGATTCTTTGGATTTAAAAGTAGAAGACGAGACCGAAACTGGACGGACATCTAGTCCTAAACCGGTCTTGGGAAAGGAAGAATTTCATCGCAGAAGATTCCAATCTTGTTTTCATTCGACTGCTCCAAACGTTTCTAGTTTTATTAGGTATATCTGCTCTTCCGGAGTACGTATATTTTCTCAAATTACACGCTCTTGAGATGGAAAGCTTGATGATCGTTTATCGTATCGTTTAGGTCCCTACACTCGTAACGTTATTGTTTGTTACTGACGACGGTTTGATCACTGAACCGGTATAACAGTATTTTTTTGTGAATGAGCGGAAATAAACAACCTTCCAATAACTCCGTTTTTTATTTTCCTAGAGCCCGACTGTCTTGAATTTGGAAGGAGTCAAAAACTGATTTAGGTTCCTTTATCATAATCTATCAGGTACCTAATTAATAACATGTATATATGTCAAAGGAATTTTTACAGTATCTACAGGTAGGTATGGTTTTTAGTACTGCACATTACAGCCAGGTGGTGTGAAAGTAATGCTGAAGAGACATAGTGGCATTGGGCGGCGATTTCTGGTTAAGGTTTTTTTTTTAATACTATTACTGGACTCTATACTAAGTTTCCAGTGAACCTAAGTAAGTAGTCAGAAACATGTGTCCGAATTTGTCAGAACTTAGAGCTTCTGTAGCTGCTGGGATGAGTTTTGACGTAATAAAATTGAAATAATGCGACCAAATAGGATAGTGCCAAAATAACTACACCATATTGATAATTACTTTTGACGACTGTGAAGTAATTGTTTTAATTTATCCGGATGCTTTTAGAACAGGTAGCTGACAATCTATTTGTGTTATCGCGGAAAAACAATCGTAATGATTCTCCGAACAAGACCCAGAAAAACCCACGCCCATCCTCAGATGACAGCTTGATGAATGTCTAACGCCTCGATTGATGAGGGGAGTCCTTGGACGGCCCAACGGAGCCTGTGCGAGGGAGACAATTCGTTCCCCCCGCCGTCGAATCAAAAACCCGGGGTCCCAGACTCCTGTTCTGAGAGCAATGCACTCGTCCAGGCCTCGGGGAGAGTATGTGACACGTCATGTGGAGCCCTAAAAGAACGTGAAATCGGAACTGTTAGGATACTTTCACACTGAAGATACACGCTATAACTCTGTCGTAGGGTGCATCATTATTTCCTGAGACAGGAATTCTAAACCATCAGAAATAACGTGATGAGGGCGTGAAAATGACCATAATACAAAAAAATACACAGGTACAAGAAAAGAAAACAGGTATTTTTACAGCTAGAAGAAGAGGCGTGACTGTAGGCGCCATGACACTATGTCTGGCTAATCATTCATTTTCAAAGCTTCTTCCGCCGAAGTATATTCATTCAAGAACCAACGTAAGCAACGGTACAAAGAAAATGCCTTCAGGGGTATAAAAACACTGTCGAAACTGTGATTGAAACATGAAGTATGCATTTAAAGGAGCAGGTTGCTCGTGCATTAGAGTCAATGGCTGGCGTCTTTGTCCACAAAATAAGCACTTGCACCAGTGAAAGCCAGGCTACGTCGAAAAGACAATATTTTATGCATAACGAATGGCACAAAATACCGAATACAGAAAATACA
Organism: Leptopterna dolabrata; assembly: GCA_954871275.1. Classification (NCBI taxonomy): domain Eukaryota; kingdom Metazoa; phylum Arthropoda; class Insecta; order Hemiptera; family Miridae; genus Leptopterna; species Leptopterna dolabrata. The sequence goes on from OX940979.1 coordinate 27,894,378, forward strand.
GAATACCGAATAAGATGAAAGGAAGATTTGCTGAAAATAAAACAACTAGATTTTTCGAGATAAATCAGAAGGATTGGAGGGGCACTTGGGAACCTCGAGAGAACCAAATAGGAGGCATGGGAGCAATAAATGATGGCACGAGTATTGAAACAGAAATGAATTATTTATTATCTGTAAAACCTCCCAGCCATAGAGTGATAAGATAGTGTCATGGTAGCTCATCGGTAGAAGAAACAGGAACGTATTGTTGTAACATAAAGTTGTGGAGTAAATGTTGAATAATTAGTAGCGGGACTGTTTTTCAAACCCATTTTTAAAATCATCAAGTTCCTTTTTCTACACAAACACAAATAACTATTAGGTTCAGCTCCACCACCAAAGGCCACAATTACCTTGATGACGGTAACACTCGCATAAAAGAACAACTTTTCCAGTGGCCCCCACACGTTTTTTCGACGCTCTTCCAGGCAGGTCAACAACTGAATAAACGGTGTCGTTGAGAAAAATAACGAGAGTATTCCGTAACAGGTCTTAAAAACTGCAATGATCGGTAGGACGATGTGAATAAAACAGTGACGAGCTTAAGATTTGAAAGGATTTAATACTGCAACAGCAATATATAAGGACATTAAACAGCGAAACCCCCGTAACGTATTTTCACTGGACCGTTCCTCCGTTATTTGGAGGTGATGGATGCAGAGAAATCGGTGTTTTTGTGGAAGCACCGTTTCATCAGTTTGTCAGTTCAGTTACCCAGGTATTTACGACGAAGAACAGTTTTGAAATGCAGGCTAAAGAAACACACAGCTAGAAATTTATTTGGATGATAATTACATAGATTTGAACGGTTCATTCTCCTGATGGGCCCAGTGTGGCAATGAAATGCGCAAATATCCCCATAATAACGTCAATGAGTTTTTTTATTATTATTAGCTACTATCATAACTACATTAATTTAGATCCCTTCGCACGTGAACCCGAATATCCTAAATGTTCGCTCATTTTTTAGAAGTACAATGAAGGGGTCATTCGATGTTTGGTACGAGTTGTTTTGGGAACCTGTACTGTTGGAATGCCACGAACACTGTGTTGTAGGTGGCTATTTCCAAAGGCCTTGCCCAAAACTTTCAGATACCGAAGCCCTTTCCTTTGGCCGTACACTTGATGACAAGATGTCACGCTAGACCGGACACGAAAACTATAGACGAGTCTGTAGCCAACAAGTGGGTCGACTCCATGCGTTTCCTTACAAATCAATCTTCAATCGGCGGGATCGAATGGGTAAAATATTGCGTCGGAGCAAGGGGAAGAAACAAAATAAGCACAAAACTTCCGATTTATTGAAGATTCTAAATTTTGTTGTTAGCTTTGTTCGCGCTGGCTTTTTCTGGCGGTTAGCTGACTCCTAAAAACCGGAAGAAACCACCCATGATCCCACTACCTTCTTCATAAGCTCTGAGTTTGACAGTGGTTGGGAATCGAGAAGGCAGTGCATGGTCAGTTCTCGTCCGCCCTACCTTCTGTGTACTGGAATGACGACCAGACAACTACTATACAGTCCAAGAATCACTGAGAACGGGCAAAAGCCTTTCTGATGGTCAGATAACCGTCAGAGGTCAGATAACCGTCAGATGGTCACTGCGAACAAACCTATGAATCTGATGCAATGACTCACAAACCATAAATACTAACTTGATGAGCACCAATGGGTGCTCGTATCTTTCAAGAAATACCTACAAGGAAATTACGCTAAGGTTGTTGAACTACATAATATTTGACTGAGCAACGGACACGTACGAAGAATTACTTCTTATTAAAGCATGTTTATTCAAGACCATTATTTCTGAGACCATGACCAAGATTCCTCAAATCTTGGGTCCGCATCTTCACGGTTCCTCGATGTCGAGAAGGAAACGGGTGATAAGTTTTTTCAAGGGCCCGAGAAATGGAAACGCTTCAAGGCGCATGTTGCCACGGGGCCACCATGAATGTTAGGGACACGTTGGATGGATGGCTACTGAAAGCGAAGGAAAAAATTCATGAAAGATGAGCTCGAAACCCTCATCTTCTCTACTTGAACCATATTGTACTAGATTAGGCATATTTAAATTGACAAATTCGTGCGTATGTCATGAAAATAGACGGGATACCATTAGCTAACACGAATAATCAGAAATTTAATTAAATGGAGTACTTAGTATGGTTAGAACGGTTTCTCGAGCATCGTCGACGAGATCTACTAGGGTTGTGTATGTTTAGCAAAATTTTACACTGCCTGTGTGAGGGGGTGCATTTGGTGTAGATTTCAAATAGATTTTCACGATTACCTCATTTACGTACCCATGACATCAGTCGCCAACGTTTCGCACTGTTTCTTAAATATCGATACATATAGAATCAAGGATATATTCGATTTAGCTCTCGCTGATGTATGTAGGTACCTACCAAGCGCATACTGGACCCATCTGACCAGAACAAATCTTTCCTAATCCACCCTATCCAGGCTTACACAGAAGTTCTGGAGAGAGATGCAACAGCAGATTAACCGTGTATCAAAAGTAGCTCACAGTTTTCGAGAGTTATCAGACTCCTATAGCTGTAGAAAGATAATATGTTAAGCGTGATATAAGACGCAGACTAACATAAGACTACAGAGTCAAAAAAGTAAGAGTGGAATCTCAAGAAGTCACATATTACTCCAACTCAAGAACTCCATATTATGATGATTTACCCGTTACTGAGGACACAAACTGACGTGGAGTAAATTACGGTATTAGGCTAATAATTTAGCAATGTGGTACCTAACTAATGAGTGACAACAGCAAACGTTTGCATGTATCCTCAGTATTTGACTGAACACTGAACTCCGAATATTACGCTGATCGGGAGCTATATGAATGGGTGGGATGCGGTTTGGACTATGTTAATCATGGATGGCTACTGAATGAATATACATGCGGCATAGCGGTAGCTCATTGAAATGGAACAAAAGCAGAACCGCGGAGGTTCGAGAGTAAAACCATTCTGTTTGCAAAATATCGACCATCTGTCGGTAACAAGTGGGATGAAGAAAGAACCGGCTTCAAGAACCGGGCAAAGTGACGGCATCAGAGTGACAGGAGTTTGAAAAAGTCCAGGGGAAGACAGGGCTTGACCTCGAACATCGAGCAAACAATAGCAGGCCATTGGCTCCGGCCAATGTAGGATCTTCCACATCCTGGACACCGTTGAAGATGAAGCCAGAATCTTGAAATATTCAAGATGACTTGGAGAGGTTGACGGAGACGTAAGCAGTGTAAACACATTAATACTCGTATGGCCCCAACATGACCAACTATGGAGTGAAACTTGGCAAGGCGATCGGCGTCTTACTGGCGGTTCTCTCCCATGGGACACGCTGACCCGATTATAAGATGAGTACAGAGACCTACGTAATACCTTTTTTATTCCTCCGTCCACCTTTTTGAATTTATTCTTTCTCGTTCTTACACAATCCGACGGGCGAAGTTGAAGAGCCGGCTCCAAATAAAGATACGATATAAATCGTGGATGATTGGGGTCGAGCTGTTGACAGTAAACTCTCAGCTGGGTAGTGATGAACAGATAGCGTCGAATCCACTGGGCTCAAGCTCGACCTGGAAATTCTCCTACGCTCCAAACGCTGTTTGGCAATATTTGTATAGCAAATACTACTTTCCCAATCAAGTTCATGATCCAAATTGGGAATTTTTCCCCGCCTGTTTTTCTGAGGTACTTGAACAATCGGATACTGACAAAGAAGCGAAAAAAGTGGAAATCTTAAAAACTACACCATGGGGTTAGCCAACACTACAATTAGGATTTGGTAAGTACGACAAGGGGTTTTCCCCGATTTCTTAGATATCTGAGGTTGCATCAGTGGCAGCTTATTTGAAAGCAGCTTGTGGATTAAATGGCATAACTGTAGTTGGGCAGACTGAAGTCAGCTTACGGCTGGTAGACTAGCTACCTCCCGTAGAACTAAGCATCTGTAGGTCAAGCATGTATGATAATTTCATGACCCAACAGCTGTTTCCAACTGAAATGTCGAGTTACTCGAGCTACCTATACGAATAGAGGCATTGAATATTTTCGCAACATCGAGAATGATTTTTTAACCCCCACGAATTGAAAGACGCACTTCAAATTACAGCAGAATCCCAATATTAGATACCGCAATAGGTAGACAAAACTCACTATTGATCCGCTCCACAGCCTTCAACGAGAGATGTGCCAAGATGAGCTTTTGTGGCACGTTCATTTTGTGATGGGCCTTTTTCTTCTTTTAATGTAAGAGGTGGTTGAAATTAAGCGGTATTAAAGCAAGCAGTTTTGAAATCAAGAAAACAACGGTACGTGTCAAGGGGCGCAACTGATGGTAATCAGATTATTCTACGCGATCTCCTACACGACTGAATGAACCTCAATAATATTCACCGTCAGTCATTCTCCCAGCTCGTTCGTCACTGATCTCACCCATCAGCAAAAAATACTCTCCTATTCCATAACCCAGTGTATGTACTTGAATGACCGTCTTCACGAAGGGATACAGAGGATCTATCTGGGCAGTTTGATGGATATTAAAATTAAAATAACAATATGCGAGACCTAATGAATACAAAAGTATGTTATCTTCCGCATTCCTCTCACAATTCATCAAACTGCGATTTCAAATGTTTCACACAGCTTCAGCTTTCACCCCCAAGCTTGTCATGAAGTCGTGACCTTTTCCCTCTCTCTTGCAGACCGTGTTTTTGAAGCAACTCTCGATTTCAAAGCCAATGCCCCCTTGCTGCTGGGTCGATGGTTTTCAGCCAACCTTCCATCTCCTCAACTAGGTCACCCGGCAGCCCGTCGCCTCTTGTTGCTTCTTCTCTCTCTCCCCCCCCCCCCCCCCCACCCACCATTCATACATTGGGATTTTTCAAGCGCCAAGATTTTGATGGATTACGGAGGTCTATCCAACAAGCTACGTTTTAATCTACAATAGGATGAATTGGGTCTTCTCAAAACCTAATACACATTTAACATATTTAACACATATGTACGCAATGACACGAGACCATACAAACATAGCAATTACTGCCTTTGTCAAGTTGGCTAATAGCCACCTAAATTTGGCTTCTCCAAGTTGGCGAAGGAGGGGTGCCAAGCAAAAGAGGGCCATGTTTTTTAAATCCATGTCCAGCCCTAGGAAAGGAGATCATACCGCTATTCATAACTTCGAACAGTGGCGATGCCGCATTCCAAGTGAATGAGCGGGATTAGCTACGACTGCATCTGTAGCAATGTCCTCAATACCCGAGAAACGATGCTGCTCTGAAGTCGATAGGCGTGCGACCACAGTCACGGTCGACGTGGTTTTCATGACAGTTCACAAGTATCGATTTGTTCCAACGGAACGCAACGCCGAATCGGCGACGCGACGGTTACCCCAGGATAACGATCGGCATATGGGCGGTTGCGAGGGAAGAGCCGAGGGAGAGAACAGTCTGTCGGAAGAACGCGAAAAATGAGTCAGTAGGCCTTGGCGAAGTAGGAAGTTGGACCGTCGGGAAAAAGACACGATAAAACCTTTGGTATTTACACAAACCAAATCTGAAGCTCACTTTTCCTACCAGATGACCCATCAATCCAGCTATCCCATCAATACAAGCAAAAGAATCCTACTAACTGTGACCAGATGAGGAATATTTCAGTGCTGGTTCGACGTTTAGGGCAACGAAGCGCATTATTCAGGAAGTAAGTGTACCTTACAGGAATAATAAATAATCTAGGTTTTGTACGTACTTATAACTGAGTCTCATGAAGAAAATTAGTATAACTCTATAATAAGTAACAATGAGGTAGAATTTTATTCTACAATTTCTTTGTTGGCACTAAAGAAGATAATGATAACGATTAAGTAACAACCAAACTAAATACTAAATTGATAATTCTTCGCAGCAAACCTATTCCAATACTATACAACTATAATTACTAAACACCAGTAATTAACAAGTTATATCAACGCAACAGTAGCTTTGTTGAGTTTGTAAACTTGGAACAGACGTACAAGTCCAGGAGGCACGAGCCATTGAGAAGGCGGGTTGCCAGCTGTGCTCGAGAAGCCTACTTGAAATGTCACAATATTGGCAAAATTCCAGGCGAGCCAAAGAAGATTTCCGAGCCGGTGATAATGTTTGGCACGAGGTGACAGCTGGGAGTGGAGTTCGCGAGCGAAGTAGGTCCTTTAAAATGGGCGGTAACAATGAATGGGCTCGAAAGCGTCTCCAAATCACCCAAGTGTAATTTGTTCGAACGAAAACCTCCTCAACTTGGTAGTAAGTGAATTTAGAATGGCTTCACATGGTCACACAGAAGAAGAATGGATAATGATCGTTCGGGAAGAGCAAGATTCAGGCGTGAAAATTTCGCGCAGGTCGAAGGCGGAGGTTCGACCAATGGCTCGTCGAAAAGACCTTTTTTAAAAGACAAAAACGGAATAGCCATCTCCAGTTAAAAGCAAATGATCATAGGAATTTTTCACTTGAATCGTGTCTGTATTTGCGTCTCCGCATAAGGACAACGAACAGTGAAGAATCTCATCATTCAAGGGTGAGTGTGTTTGAGGTCTTCTGCTCTTCAAACCTCACCCGAGACTTCTGCACTATCTGGCACATCCAATCTAATTCTTACCATTCAGAAGGCAATTTTATTATCGTATTTTATTTTTCGGGTGCAGTTAGTCGAAAAGTCACCCAAATAGCTTAGTATAGTTCACTGACAAAGGAGAACTGTTTTGTGCCTAGGCAGGATGTAAATACGACCATGCATCACCATTCGGAGATCTCAGTCAATCAGTACGGTTAATATTATTTTGACCTTCGAATTTCGACTCGTCAGGAAGAAGACACCTCCATACTTCCGCTAACCATTTGACACAGACCAGAAGAATGACCTTCAGTCTCTCCGATTGATTGGCATCCCAAATTTAGAGCCGATTCCTCGATCTTAATCATCGTTCTCAAAATTGTGATACAAATCGAAATTACCATACCTACGCCGTTTTTTGTGCCTTCTACGCCGACCACATTTCTGCGTGGGCCGTTTCGCCTCAGTGCGCTTCGTGAATTATTTGCCTTAATTATAGGTAGGTAACTTTATATATACAGGCCTAACGAGATTAGTAAGGAACTTTTATTCTATTTTTGACCGATCAGGCTTAATAAACGGTGAATCATTACATTGCAGGGCGTGTCGAGGATCTTAGCCTCCACCATAACACCCTCGGCCGCAGACGATTCCACCCAGATTAGTTTATAAAATTTCTTCGTCTCTTCGCATATACTGAACATTACTATCTCGGTTTATTTCCCGATTTTTCCAAATAGGCGCAATCTTACGGAAAGTAGCGAACACTTCCACAAAAAATACAAAAAAAAGGCCGTTTCTGTCTTGGTGAAGGAGCGGGGGACATAATTGCCCAAGGCGGGGTTTGGGCAGGTTCAAAATGTACCGTTAGTCCCCGCGTCTCCTGCTCTCCCCGCAATTCACCGGTCTTCCTCCTTTCATTCCTTTCCTTCAGCTATTTAAACGGTATGAGAATAACGTGAATTCTTCCGGGTAGCCGCCAGATTAACTTTCAGTTCGATCATTCTACTCGTACAATACGACTGTTGTGGACTCCAACTTGCATGGCATAGGTTCATTGAATTCAGTTGCTGACATTCTTGAAAAAAGGTCAGCGGTATTCTAAGGTTCAAGCCCAAGAACACTCAATCAACATTGCTTGTCCACCACATTTTGCTTCAGAGTTCAATACTGTAGCCTTTTACTTGGGAAAAAAGTTCTGTTCTCCAGTAGTCCTCCTTGTCCTTCCAAAAAACCGTGTAAAGCTGAAAATAATTCACTTTGGGCCTCCCAAATAAGAGCAATGAAGAATAATATGAGTTGGCGTCGGTTTTTGAGTTGAACTCAACTTTCGGGAGCAAAAAACCGCAAAACTTTGGCACTTCATACAGTTTTTGGCTTATAAAATCTAAACGGTGCATCTTACGGAAAATTTCACACGTACCAAAATTGAAAAACATTAAACTCTGCGTCGAATAACTTCATCAAACATTAAATTTGGTTCTGCGGTTCAGTAAGTAATTTTTTCCATTTTTACTGAAAATTGTGTTACATGTCTGTAACTAAAAAACGGTTATTTCAAACGAAAAAGGTCATATACCTACCTAACTGAAGTTTTAGAGCATCAAATTCTGCGTTCAGAGCACCTCTATTTTCATTAAAAATTCAACTTGGAATTTCCAAGTTTTTAATTAAAATTAAATTGAATATGTTAATGAAAATAGGGTTGCTCTGAAGCAGAATATGATGCGCTACAACTTTAATTAGGTATATGACAGGTTTCATTAGGAATATCCGTTCTTTAGTCACAGGCATGTGAAACTGAACATAGAACACTATTCATTCAAAATGGGGAAAAATTACCAGTTTTTGACTTCCGATTCCGACCAAACCACTCAATATAATTTATTGTTTAAGACATTTTAATTTTGCTAAGAGCGAAATTTTCTTTAGGATGTACGTTTACATGTTATAAACCAAAAACCTCAATTAAGCTGAACTCAGAAACCGTCGCGAACTCATATTAGTCTTAATAGGGATGCCTTAAGTGGTTTAAAATTATTTTCAGCTTTCTATGATTTTTGGCCTAATTAGCTTAGGCAAATAGTTCGCTAGAGCTAATAGTTTTACGTTGCGGATCTCCCTGGCCAAATTCGGGGCCGGGTCTGTCTGTCGTCTGGGCGTCCGCAAATCCTTGCCATGCGAGTAACTTCATGAAAAACAGATCGCAATCAACCGACTAAGACGCATTCCATAGGCGCCATTCAAGAGGCGCCGTTCAAGAGGAACTGAACGCGCCCCCCTTCATCAAAAAATTAATGGGAAATATTTCGTAAAGCGGCAACAAAGGCTGTCGGACGTGAACATCTAATGGCCATGGAAGGGGAGGGGAGGGGGTTCTGCATAATATAACTCGAGCATATAGCATTCGTTTCTGTACGCTTCGTGCCCTATCTTTACGGTGACGCGAGATTGCAAGTCTACCCGTCTTGTTTCTGAGAGTGAAGATAAGTTTCAACAATACTTCGTACAATAATAAATAGGTACTTGGTATTTATCGAGTAGGTACCTAAGATATGCCCGTAGGTCATCACCAGCTTCGTAGTAAAAGTACCAAAGTGTGCAAAAATGTACATCCCCTATCTATGCTTAACTGCGCTACCCGCAAGCTTGCTACAACGGCTAAGACACGGTTTCCTTGATGATTCCGAGACAAATAGATACGAGCCCCGCTAATCCAGGGCACCAGTTTAGTCAGAGCTTCAACTCCAACTCAACACATTACCTACAACTCCTACGAGCCAGGCTCGATAGCTCAGTTCAATTTCTGTTGAGAACTACAGCAAAACCCGAATGGAGAGGCGATGATTTCTAGTACAATGGACAGGACTGATCGACCGATTCTTCTCCAGCGTCGCGGGAACCGGCCTCTGCAACGGGATGTACAAACGTCCAGTACGTCAAGTGCACGCCTAGTTTGAAAATAATGCGTGAATTCCCTCCTCCCGCTCTCCCATCGGCTATAGTTGCTACAATTGATAACGAAACTTTAGTTCCTGGGCGAGGCCTACCATTGTTGTAGCCTGTCCTGGAGCGAGTCACACCTTTCCTGGATCCCTTTTTCCATGCTCAAAACACGCGGACGTTCGGTTGTTATTGTAATGAAGCGATGCCAAACGGCCTAGAGGTGGGGAACGACCAAGCAGGTGGAATAGAAGCGAGGTTGGTAACCTTTTGCTTGTGGGAATCCTCCCCAATTATCTTCTGAGCCCTTTCACTTGAAAAATTACTAACTGAAGTCTCATACTCTCACTCCGATTCCATCAACTTTAAACACAAATAATAGAATAATCGACGACATCTCAGACCGTTATGTCAGGTTCTTAGGACGGTGATTTAGTTCATTATCAGGGACCGCCGCCCTTATAGTAGTGAGGAAACCCGTCAATTCCACATACATAGAACCCATGGCCACCTTCCGGTGCTCACTACACATCGTCGATTGGATCCTCTTCAGTGGAAAAACCAATGTTTTCAGGAGAAGCAAAGACGTCTATCAGAGTACACAACAGTAACATTTTCTAAACTAGGTACTTGCTTTCTAATTTCGGATCGGTCAGAAGTAAACAGATACTCGAAGTCGCTTTCGACAAAAAGCTGTTGAGAGTTTCATTAACATAATTTTTGACCGTAAAATCTCAATGAACACACAAATTGTAAGCCACGGCCCGAACATCGAGGGTGTACCTACTCCTGGGCGGCTTCCAGTAATCAAACACTGATAAAATCAATAAGCAACGTAGAATCTACGACTTATTCTGCCTACATCACAACGTAGGTACCCCTACGCCTTTTCCATCCAGTCAAATCTAACTACAAGAGATCAATGAGAGGCTGTGATGATGCTCATTTACCTATTCCTCGGGAAGGTACCTCAGTAGCAACAGGGAATACCCATGCATGCAGTTTATGTTTATAAATGAAACTAGAATCCGTCCTAAGAATTTGGACTCCAACCGCACTTTCCTACGATAAATTATTTTTATTCTATGATTTTTAAAGTTTCGTGCGCTAGTGACACATTGCAAACCTCCCACCGGGGCGGGGGCCCCCTAGACAGGTGTGACGTCACTAGTGCACGAAACTTCTAAAAACCGTAGAATAAAAACTACTTATCGTACGAGAGTGCGGTTGGGGCCAAAATTCTCATGATGGAATCTACTTTCGTTTAAAATAATTATAACAATGATAATGATGATAATAATAACAATAATAAAAGTACATTTTCCGACCCATGGGTAACTATCAGACAGCTGACTGTTTGACAGTTGAATCCTCCCCAGGGCTTAGGTGTACATCCCATCTCACGTGGGGCCTGCCAACAGTATTTCTTTCCCTTTCCCCTTCAAGCTAAGAATCATAACCACACGAACCTGACACCATTTTGGAAATTTAAATTTCAATCCACTATCTTATTATATATACTAGTAGCTTTCAAAACTGAAGAACCATAGGAACGCTGTATAGACTTCGTACAGCATTCTGTACAGTTTTTGGTTTATTATTCTGTGAATAATACACCTATGTATTCGCTCAGCAACAAATTTTTATAACACCCCCTCAAATTTTTTTCTTTTCCGTTTCAAGGTGCGTAGATTCCAAAAATGCAATGTCCGTCCGCCGTATCACGTGTACCGGCTTCATTTTTGGTCTAAAAAAGTCGTTCTTTCGCACACTTGCTCTATTTGGGCCCTAGTTGTGTCCCGAAACTTTTCAGCCCGATCGGAATATACCCAGGGGTGTTATGAGTGAAAATGTGCACAAAAATAGGTACTTTGTGTTTTAGCAACATGTTAGTAACATGAGCTTTTCAGGTATTGTTTTTCATGTTTTTGGGGACGAGAAGACCGAATATGAAATCGATTTTGACCTAAGAGTGGAAAATCGAGGTTCTACCAAATGTTCAGCTCCAAAAATTGTTTTTTTATGAGAAAAAACCTGGGAAATCGTCTGAAGTCACCGTCAATTTGTATAAGACTAGAAGAAGTGACAACACGTGGATCAAGACGATTAAATGGCACTACCAATGATCAAAGATAATTTGGAAAAAAAAGGAGCGTACCTAATTCGTGTTTTAGGGGCCAAAAATGGTGGAAACCATCAGAAATAGCTCTATTTCAATTATTTCACCTGAACGAAACAAAAATGAACAGCCAACATTTCTGTACGTATGTCCAATAGAATAAGAATAATAAACCCATGTGACAAGGACTGCAGCGTTTTCGCATTCAATTCAGTAAGTTTTCTAAACATCAAAACTAGAATATTTCTCAAGATTTACCTAAACATGTATACCTATTCGTATGCGTATGTATATCTATATTATACCTATTCACCTAAACATGTATACCTGAGGCACAGTCGAAACACAAAGCACCAGCCGAAAGTTGACGCACGTGCATCTGACCAAAAGATGACAAATCACAGATTATGAAAAGGTACTCGAAGTTCTTCTCTAACATCCGTCTCATACGCCAGTTGGTGATGTCGTGACCAACTGTGAATGTTTCTCTTTTTTTCTCTAAATGAAATTCCCACGGGACACATGTGGAACCAAGTAGCAGGACGTCCCATTCAACCAGTCGTCAAGCGTGACTGGAAACGTGCAACTTCGGTACTTTGAAACGTCTTACCCGAATAATTAAATGTCTTTATTTTTACTCATTTTCTTCATCAATACACACTAACCATTTTAGTAAAAATGTATGCTAATCAAACATTCAAAGTTAATTAGGGTCTGTTGGTTTAAGACCCAAAATGAAAGATCATTTACGTCTGGATTTTCAAACTGAGTGGGACGAAATGTACCATTTAAAATGAGGGAAGATATATTTAGGTGTCAGAGGAGATGAGTGAGCGATGGAGACAGAATGAGGGTTTCCGAGTTGCTAACCAACTAATCAATAGCCATGCGAATTTAATTTCGTTCGTTCAAATACGAAATTAGATTCGGAGCCATATCACGATTATGTAATTGGAACCTAAAAATCATTCATTAAAATACAAATAGCTCATCCGTCAAATGTAAAAATTTCTTAATTTCAGGAGGGTTGGATGAAGAAAATGTCTCCACGGTGCCAAATAATACGGGATTCACACTGATTAAAGAAAGGAAACTTGTGAAGCAATTTCAAAGCGTTTGGGTGACACCGGGCGAAAAATTCAAGATTGAGGCCAACCAGAGCTTTAAAAGGTCAGAATTTTAGCGATATCATTCTCCTTGCATTATACTGATCTATTCGTCAACGTCAAAATTATAATCGGAGAATAATCGAGTTCAACAAAAGCCTTATAATTTATCGAACCTAAAAGCCTTTCGGGGATTACGAAGAGCAGATGGAGTGGAATTTTATGGTCCGGGCGGTTTGGTATGTAAACGTTTACGAGCCTTGGCTCCACCTTCGTGATGAGGAGGTTTGATAAGGAACTGCCAGTTTCTCACACATGAAAGGCACTCGGTATATATGTGGGTGGGGCAACTCCAAGGAAGAAGACAAAATCTCCCAAACTAATCCACCAATATAATACCCACGATCGAAAAATCATTACAATGAAAACTGGAATATTTCGTACCTACACAGTAGGTAGGTTCAACAGATAGCCTGACCAAAACGTACCCAGACCTACGTGATAACTAACTGTACCAAGCTAGTTGTGACTGGTGTACCTGGAATGACACCCACCATCGAAACGGAAACTATTCATTGCAATAAGTTCAGTAGCAGGAAAGATAGAATCGGAACTGTTGAGCTTCAAGTCGTTCGAAATTTATGAATTCAGTATTGGTGCCCACATAACATTACTTCTTTCTTCCTCAGATTGAAGGGCACCCGGTAATGTGGGAGGGGCAAATTCAAACAAAAAATCATCATTAATTGGGAATTATGATCCTACCAGGGTTTAAAAACGTCAGGTAGGCTCGCTCCAAACTACGAAATTATCAATAAAGAACGATGGAATCCGCATTGCAAGCGACGATCGTGTATCGTACGATCTTTAAAACCCCAAGTTAGTTTCATTCGTTATGTTTCTGCAATGATGATTGCGTTAAACAGGTACATGAAAATCGTTCGTTCATCCGCTCGCAAAGGAGTCTGAAACGGATGTGGTTTTAACCTGCCACGCCTACTTACTCGGAAAAAAGTATACTTTTTTGATAAACTGGCGGCTTTTGATTGGCTTATAACACCCAAAGAAAAATATTGATAAGGACCACTCACTTCTTCCCTTCGCATAACTTCGACTTGGAGCCGTTTGTGAAATTCTTCGCATTCGTCCTTATATTTCTCCATTTCTTCTTTGGTTTGCCTCATCTTTTTCTTGAGGACATCTAGAAGCGTGCCTTGCTGGATGTTCGTGGTCATTTTGAAGGGCTTGAAGGCGAAATGGGCGGAATTACAGGTGGAGGAGATACGACCGGAATGAACGGGCTTGGAACGTGTTAGCGAAACGTTTAACGGCGGAAACTGACGATTCAACAGTGAGGGGGTCGAAAATCGAGGGAAAACACAGGTTTTTCTCTCTGAAAAGACACCGACACTCACCAAAAAAAAACACCGACACTTCACACCACGGGTTTACACCAATATGGAGGAACTGGCCAACTCGACTGCGGCGCTGCCCCGTCGAGTTTGTAAACCGAGAAGTGGGGACTGGACGCCTTATCGATTATACTAGAGGTTCATATTATATCGATGTATCGAATCAAGTTCAAGTTGGTTCTTGTTGGCGCTTAAAAATGAATAGACACGCACCACTTTGTACTTGAGTGCCTACACCTTCCAACAAATGATTCACCATCATCCCGATTTAACAGCGACAAATCATCACTGGACGGAACAAAGGCAGCAACCCCAGAAACCTAATGGCCAATTTTCGTGGGTTACCAGTTCTCCTTTATTTTGTCCAAATTCTGTTCAATAACGGAAATTAACACTTACTGACCACATAATGAGGTGTTTGTTGGGAAGTCCAGCCAGAAAACTAGTGTGAAATTGGGATTTCTGAGTTCCCGCTAGAAATGACGTGTAAATTGCCCTGTAGTTCAACTCAAAACCCGCTTAAAGCGCTAGTGCACCACTTAAAACTATGTACAGAACCGCAATGGGTGGATGGATGGAACCGCAAATGTATAAATAAATTTAAAAAACACGTTCTCAAACCAAAGGGAGGTTCACGAAAGGCCACAGCAAAGGTTCTCGAAGGTTGTCAAGAAGGTAGCCATTTCTAATGTTGGGTTGCTGACAGCATTGGGAACCTTTGCCTCTGAAACTTCGCTCCGCCTCCTTGGGCAAACAGCCAATCAGATGTCAATAGATCTGAAACGTCATTTTTCGCCGCATTTTTATTTTTAATCACCCGCATTTAAAAAATAACGCTCATTGTCGAAAAAGAGTTTCAAACTACCGCTTTTCCAGGAGTTCTGAATAGTTCCATCAAAAACAAAATGTTGATGAACATTCCCCATTTCGAGTAATCTGGCATCAAATTCATTTCTCGTTTGCAAATCAGGTCATATTTTTGCTGGGTTTTTCTTATTTTTCCCTGCTTGAATTCTGCTTCATTTCCTTGAGAAAACCATTCAATTACTTCAGTAGAACGTTCAAAAATGAAGATTTTAAGTAGTTGGTTCCATTCTTACAATGCCAAATAGCTGTACTGCAGTATATGTGATGCTGTTTCCACTCTGAGAAATGATCAACCGCCATCACAAATCAACCATAGAATAAAAAACCATGGTCACTAAATTCTCTGGATTGGTCAGCGCTCGCTTCCTGCGCAGCGGGATATGAAGTAGGTACGTACATATGAAATAATAAAGGCATCTTCTTTTCACCCTCGACGTTAGGACTTATCATTTAGTCGAAGAATACGGGTTTCGTGTTGAAATCCACACCATCATCAGTTCTTTTCTTTTATTTTTTTATTTTTTTTTTTTTTAATCTTCAACCGATTCTTCGGTTGGTTGTCGATATACACCTTTCCACTTCCTTTTCATCTCCTCTCCATCCTCCACTGAACATCAAAGCTGAGAGTGCTCATTTATCCAACTCTCTTCTTCCCCATCCTATCTCGTGCTTAAAACGTTGCAGAATAACTTTCTCCCTTCACTACTCCAGATCTTTCATACAAAACATATGGAATTAAGAGAGAGGGAAATAACAATAATTTAAATGTTCGTTGTGGCTTGGTTTAGCAAGATCATGAAGTTACTCAAAACGCAAAATGTTGTTGAGATTTGTCGCAGGGGCCTATTTCCCCAGGAGAGGAGAGAGAGGAGAGGACAGAGGACATTGAAAACAGTTTTGAAAACAGTACCAACTTATTCCAGGTCTGAAGTAGGTAAGTGCTTGAATGATCAATTTCCAGTCGGTAGTTACCAAACCAGTTGAAGAACTTATCCCAGTTCTACCTCCATAAATTCGTTTTACGTGCATGGAAGCTTCAAAATGGTTTTCGAAATGGTCCAATAGGGGTTTTCCAGGCCCACGGAGAGATGTACCTAACTCGTACATGGGTGGGTTACAACTATTCAACCAATTTTTGGAAATAAATAAATAATATTGTTCATATTTTGCTGCAAGTGGGTCAGGTCAACTGGCCACCTATTAAGGGTCATCGCATAAAATTAATCGAACGGAATCGAATTGGGTCGTTTCAATTAAAACCAAAGAACTCAAGATTGACTTGAACACTCTCCTCCAACACTGGCTTCAGAGTAATATTGATTTGTTCAAACTCCAAATACCTATTAGTCGAAAGTCCTTCGTGAATTCTTTTCGCATAAGCATTCCCATCAGAACAGAAAGAAGGTAGGCAGATATGAAATCAATGAATTATTTTAAAAATCTCATAAGAATAGGAGGAGCAGAATAAAATGTTGAACACAGGAATAGAAATGGTAGGTTCTAACCTGAATTTAATTCCAAAAATTTTCGTGGTTTTTATTCGTGTTTATGTTTAAGATTTTAATTCGTGTTTCCAAACCCAGAATTGAGAAACTATATTTTGCACATTTCCTTGATTTTTCCCTGTTAACTGACCAGTTTCCATAAGTTGGCACTGACCAGAAAATTCGTTGAGACTGGGAGAGATTTTAAATAAAACCGAGTCACTTATTCAGCGACGAAGTAGTGAAAACCCCATTTCAAAGAAGAAAACACAAAACAGTTTTCGATGCTGAATGAGCACGCATTTATTTCATTTTATTTTAAATGAAAGTAGATTCCATTGTGAGAATTTTGACACAACCGCACTGTCCTACGATATGCAGTTTTTTCTATGATTTTCCGAAGTTTCCGGTAGCACCCCCTCTCGCCTGGGCGGGACCTCCTGCCAAATGTGACGTCAGAACTTCTGGAAACTTTGAAAAATCATAGAAAACAATACTTATCGTAGGACTGTGACGTCAAAGTTCTCGGAGTGGAACCTAGTTTCATTAAAAACCATATAAATCGCTTTTGTGACGCATATATAATCTGTGTGAGATTATACCGGTATCCAGTATCTTTAGTTATGAATGTCGGAGTGAAGAAACCAGAGTGTGGACAAGATTTCGTTGATTGAGATAAACTCTTTTTTTCGATTTTGGGATTGGCAGTGGCCTTATCAAGTACTTAGTTAGAATGACAACCATTGTTGCATGGCTCATTGGCCATATTTTACGAAGGTATTCACCATGGAACTGAGAGACCATTTGAAGGAATAAGTGCACTTGAAACGCAAACGTGGAGATGGTTTGTTAAGTAGGTACCTAACACAGAAATTGATTGGAAATGGACAGACACTTTTCGACGTTGAGCGGGAAATGAAGGACTATCGTCAGAGTCGATGTATCGATGTCCTCATATCGAAGGGAGCGTGAATCGAAAGTTTCGCGGAACCGGCAACAACCCTCTTGGTAAAGTAGTCCCCGCTGTCGGCTGACCTCGCCGGGTTTTTTCTCAGAAAACGACGCCAGATGTTCCTCATCGACTGTTCAGTTCTCTCTAAATACTTCGAAATGATCAAATATCGTCTTCAATAGGCCCGAACTATGACGCAAAGTTATGTACGAATTCCCACGGGTGGAAGGTAGCTCTCCGCACAACCGCGGTCGACCAATGGGAGACCGGCGATTCGCCCGCGCTCTGTTTGAAAAATTCTCCCTTTCACGCCAAAAAGGACATGAGTTGAGCCAAACTGACCGGGGAAGTGACTCATGTGAAGGAAATAAAAGCAAGAGCCCCGCCGCCACGTTTCTGGCCTCGCTTGAGCCATTACAATCTGAATCAGATCACGAACGAAAATTCCACTCTGTTACCACACATATAACCTGTTGGATTTCAATTAATGAACAAGATCTAAAACGTGGAAAACGACAGTAACATAGTTACTCATATTTTCGCCAAAAAAAATCCAGATTAGAACTTTCGAGCAGGTACATTATGGTGATTTTTCAACAAATTCAAGAGAGGTGGTTTTTCAACAAAAACCCGTGATTTAAAAATTGCACAAAAATGCTTTGCCGTTATTATCATAATTATGACGCAAATTAATAAATAATAATCATATAATAATGATGAATAATTTCCTACGATATTATACCTACTATCGTATTATTCAAATATTATACCTGCTTCTGGGACAAGTTTCGCCAAAATGTTGATTTCCGAACCTTTGTATTACAAATTTATTAAACTGACAAAAATCATTAAAATTATTATTCAGCAGAAACAAAAAAAATAATAAAAATAAGATGTTCCATAAGGTGCTTATGATTTTAGATAGAGATTCAACATATTGAGACCTGGTACTTATCATAACGATAAGGTTCCGTGGGTCGAAGCAATATTGGGAATTCAGTGCCATTTCCCTAGATTGACTGGTTGTGTGAATTATCAACGTTATGATGTGATTATTACGATTAGCAGAATGCTGAGAGATACCTAATGGAAATTAAGACAGAACGACATCTGCAGGAGGAGGCTCCCACGCAACACAACACGCTGTCATGTGCCAAGAGCCACCTGACCTAAGAAGTGGGTTTGTCCGACTGGGATAAAGAATTGAAGATGAATTGCAAATAATTATTGAGTCAGATGGTGAATGAGCAGAATAATAATGGAATGACGATATACGAGGGGTTTCAAAGTGGGAATCCACAATAAACTAGTGAACAGTAGGATGCACAATGGTGAACTGCGTGTAACACAATTTCACTACAGGCATCGATACCTGCAGTTTTGAGTCGGAAGAGTTCAAAAGAATGGTCCTCAAATAAATAAGTATGTAAGTGCCTAGATAAAAACGCTGCAAAGTCCTTGTCACATGGGTTTATTATTCTATTGGAGTTCTACAGAATTGTTGGCTGTTAAATTTATTGTTTCTTTCATGTGGAATAATTGAAATAGCTATTTCTGATGATTTCCACCAATTTTGGCCCCCAAAATATGAAATAGGTACGCTTTTTTTTTCAAATCATCTTTGATCATTGGTAGTGCCATTTTGGTCTTGATTCACCTGTTCACACTTTCTGTAGTGATATTATACACATTGATGGTGATTTCAGACAGTTTCCCAGGTTGGTGACTCATAAAAAACCAATTTTGGGAGCTGAACCTTTGGTAAAACCTCAATTTCCGCGTCTTTGGTCAAAATTGACATCGTATTCGGTCTTCCCGTCCCAAAAACCATGGAAAACGATACCTCAAAAGCTCATGTTACTAACGTGTCACTAAAACACAAAAATTACCTATTTTTATACACATTTTCGCTCATAACACCCCTGGGTATATTCCGATCGGGCTGCAAGGTTTCGGGACACAACAAGGGCCCAAATGGAGCATGTGTGCGAAAGAACGAATTTCTTAGACCGAAAATGAAGCCGGTACACGTGATACGGCGGACGGCGGACGGACATTACATTTTTGGAATCTACGCACCTTGAAACGGAAAAGAAAAAATTTTGAGGGGGTGTTATAAAAATTGTTTGCTGAGCGAATACGTAGGTGTATTATTCACAGAATAATAAACCAAAACGTCTTATAAAGCCCATAAATATAGGTATTTATGGCCTATAGACGACGTTCTATGAGCAATATAAGATGTAGGTACCTACTTCTCGCCCAAGACTGCCTTGTCTGTTATATTAATTTCAAGTCCCCTAAAACTTTCTTTTTCTTAAGTACCGAAATTTAGTTGTAATCTGAAACTGTGGCACCACACCTTAGCGACGTCTTGGCACCAAGCGTCATGCAGCAAGGTCCATCGAGCCCACAAAATGTCGAGCAGGTAATAGGTACCTAAGACCCAACATTTTTTGTTGATTTCGTATTTTGAGGTGAGCATTGCGGCGCCCTCCTCCGCCCGGTGCCACCGCTCAATGGCGCCGTAATGGTGCCATAACCTGCACAGTAATTAAGACCGTCTAACGAGCAATCATCAGGATTCTGAATTATACCTGTTCGGAGGCCTTTAGGCTATTTACTCCGAGACAGTGGTTGGTACAACAGGGACTCTATTCCTTCACAGTTAGTGACGCCCGAGGAATTATCAATACAATTGATCAGTTTTGAATTAACACATCATTCAAGAAAACTTCGTACACTACATGTGGGGGTGTACTACGAGTAATAACAACTGTTATTACATTTGTTAGCTGACAAGAGACCACCAATTGCAATGAGATGTGCGGATGGGTCACAAAAGCGGTTTATTATTAATTTATTGTATTTATTTTTTTAACGAAACTAAATTCCATTCTGAGACTTTTGACATCAACCGCACTGTCCTACGATAAGTAGTTATTTTCTACGATTTTTCAAAGTTTCCTGAAGTTCTTACGAAACAGTTGGCAGAGTACCGCCCACTCGAGAGAGGTGCAATGAAGTCAGAACTTCAGGAAATTTGAAAAATCACAGAAAAAGAACTACTAATCGTAGGACAGTGCGGTTGTGTCAAAGTTTTCAAGATGGAACCCTACATTCATTTAAAAAATAATAACAATAAATAAATAAATACCTACGTGCGCATACCCCATTGCGATAGCGTACATCACATTAACTCCATGTAGGTACCTACACTTCCTTGCTACCTAAAGGTTCTATACATATAACACTCACACACGTAACACTCTGACCTTAGATCGACCGCATTTCAGTACACTGACGTCAGGTTGACAACAACCTGAAAGTTCCGGTCATGCAGCACGCCTATAAGAGCGAATTTTCAAAGAAATATTCGTGCTTTTGTATAAAAAGAATGATATAGCGACAAACCATACCACTTTTCGTAAAATTATAACATTTTTCTCGAGATTTTAGCCATCTCTACAGATTATTGACCCTTATAAAGTCAAATTATCTTTTTTGAGAAAAATATTGTTATCGTCGAAAGTCTCTCTTTCTGTCGTGAATCACCATCCCACACAACGCCAGGTGAATTATTATTAATTTTAGCCCTCAATACCAATTTTTGACCCCCAAAACTCCAAATCTGACCCCTGTTCTGTATGAAAAACAACCGATTTTTGACCCCTAAACACTCAAATTTGACCCCCTTAGAATTCTTGAAAATTTCTCATCTTCGAATCTATCCTCTTGTTTGGCAATACGGACGTTTTGGCGAAAGTTGGAATTTTCATCATGTACCCAAGGACAGATATTGTCTGGAGTGACATATAAACAATATATTTATAGTATACTTATATAAATTTTTGTTAAAATCTAGGGATAAATTTAGGAAGCTCTGAAACGGTTTTGTCTATAAAAAAAATTCCAAAAATTAATGTTCTGAAAATTTGTGACCCACTGTACTAGCTTCAGTTTCTTTGAAAATTCGCTAAAAGGAGGCAGGTAGACAACCACGAATCTGAGTAAAATAAATAGGTACTAAAACTAATTTCTTGAAAACCTATTGACGCACCTAGCACTTTATTCGTCTGAGGGGTTCTCTAAAGGAAATATCATTTGTTGATTTACATATTAATAGATTTAAATCACAACTATTATCAACGTAGCAACCTCACACTCTTTCAGCGGAAACGTACTGCGCCCAAAGGCTCGTTGGCATCTCCTCGGGGTCAGTGACAAGAACGAGATCAGAGACGGCATCGGACCTCAAGTAGAACCACTGAGAAAGAGATTCTCCTTTTAAAAAAGTGGAACAATGGGAAATAGCGAGGAGCCAATTAGTCACGTCTGGTTGGCCTTTCGTGGTCTGAGGGCGGAGGGATATTTCGATACTTGTATGAAATGTGTAAATTGTAGAAGGTAATTCACAGTCTGATTGGCATTCGTCCCTCTCGATATCACTGTCAGAACGATATCAGTCTACGAATCATCTCGATTTCATTTTGGTCGGATGACGGTAAATCCAGACTGACTGTATGGATCCTACCCATCCACAATAAGTGAAGTCACGTTATGGGCCAATTCTAGCCCTCATTCAAACAATGAAAGTCGCTTTCATCGGAATGTGACACATACTCACGTTCAAATTTCAAGGAAAGAGCAGTCTCAAAATTTAGTGATAGGTATCTTTTCTACATAATCTGTTATCAAAAATTTCACTTCGATAATCTTCGTCCAAGATTCTTTGATAACGAAGTGTACTATTTTAAACATTTTCCAATATCTAGTTGCTTGAGCTGGGTTAACCAATTGGGTTAACCTACGTTAAATGTTAAAGGATGAATTTTTTTCACCAGCATTTGTCTATAATATCCCTCCCGGTCACTAGCTTTATAGAGTAACAGCCCAGAATTTGAGTGATTTTCTACTCCGCATTACTTACTGTTAGTTAGCCATGAACGGATATTTGTTCTACCTACGATCTAGATTTTGCTCAATATGCCCTCCAGCTCAAAATCTATGAACTATTACCATTTAAATTAGCGCGTTTTTTTTTCAAGCGAATTTTTACAAAAAATAAAGCTATTTCAATGGTCCACAATAATTTTCAGAACATGAATTTTTGAAATTTTTTGTAGGGAAAATCCGTTTTAGAGCATCCTGAATTCATCCTAGATTTTAACAAAAACTTATGTAATTATACATATATATTTAAATTTATTTACTATATAGATATGTATATATATATATATATTTGTTTGTGTCATTCCAGACGATATATCTGTCCTTGGGTACATGATAAGATTCCGAATTTTTCCAAAACGTTCTGCTAATCAAAAGCAGAAATATTCAAAAATTCTAATGGGGGTCTAATTTCAGTGGTATGGAAGGGAGAGTAAAGGCAGAAAAATACCATTTCAGAGGTTTTTCAAACAGAACAGGGGTGAAATGTGGATTGGGGGGGGGGGGGGGTCAAAAATGGGTATTAAGGGTTAAAATTAATAATAATTTACCTGGCGTGGTTAGGATGGTGATTCACGACAGAAAGAGGATTTCGATGATAAAAATATAAGAGTGGGTCGGACTTTATAAGGGTCAAAAATCGGTCAAAATGATCGGAATACACCCGAGGGTGTTATGGGTGGAAAAAAGGGTGGAAAAACAGGGGTTTTCGAGGGAGGTTATAGTGAACATGAGCATGTGAGGTATTGTTTTCCATATTTTTTCAGGGCGAGAAGACCGAATATGAAGTTGATTTTGACCGAAGAGTTAAGAACTGAGGCTGTAGCGAAGGTTCAGCTCCCAGAATTCAATTTTTATCAGTCAGAAACCTGTGCAATTGTGTTAAATCACCATAAATTTGTATAATAACACAGAAAGTAGTATCAACAGGTGAATCAAGGCAATTAAATGGCACTATCAATGATCGACGATAATTTTTCATAAATAGGAGCCTAATTCGAGTTTGGGGGCCAAAATTGGAAGAAACCATAAAAAATAGCTATTTCAATTATTGCACAAGAAAGAACCAATAAATGAACAGGCAACATTTCTGTAGGTATGTCCAATAGATTGCTAAACACATGAGACTTTGCAACGTTTTTGTTGGATAAGTCCCACAAATGCTACAAAATAATTATGGAAATTTGTGTTGAGAATCGGAATCACGCCCAAGGCAATGTATGGATGGGTGAGGGGGGGGCTCAAGTTGACAGCCCCCTCCCTGACACCTGTTACGTCACTGGACGGAAGGTCGGATCAGCTGATGAGTGTTGTAAACAACACTGTGTGCTTTTTTCGCGTTTTTTTTTCAAGATTGACTTGTAATTTTTACGTACTGACCCGTCGTAATTGAGAGTTCAAGATGTTGTGGAGCTCGTTCTTGATGATGTTCAGTTTCATGATGGTGTCCGAAGAGAAGATCGACGTTCCCAAGCTGAGTCCCGGGTAGTCGGCGCATCGCCGCTGCCGCTGTCGCCTCCGCTGCTCGGCCGCCGCGACGACCTCCGTCGACACGCTGGGGCACCTCAGCCTCGACAGCTCCTCGACTTCGGTGTCTTCGTCGTCGGATCGCGAGCTCCCGTCGCCAGCCGACCGCTCTTCGAGTCGCGCAAGTCCATCGCCGCTGCCCCCAATCCCGACAACCGGTTTCGACGCGTTGTCAGCTGGCGGTGACGACGATTTGTAGAGGTTGGACGATAGTCGACGTCGGGTTTTCGTTCGTTCGAGGATTTTTCTTGTCAGGTCGTCTTTCGTGGGCGATCCGTCCTGATCCATCGCTATGACGACCCTCAGCTTACGCTGCCATCTTGATGACTAGCTGGCGAAAGCAACCGCGCTGACCCCTAGCGGCTCCTTGGCGCACTAGCACCCGCCCTGTACCGCCCTGCAACCTGTCGTCTCCGGCTCCAACTATCTTCACTCAGCCCGCCAACCGTTCAAAATCCCCAACACCTCCGTCGCCACTGCCCTTCCAAATTGAAAAAATGTATCGCCCAATTAAACTTATTCTCAAATACCTCGTAGAATAAAACCAACCTCCTTCCCCATCCATACACACCACCAAAATTATGATTCCACCAAAAACGTCATCAATAAAAGTGTTTTTCCAGTCCTGGAAAAACACGACTTCATGATTTTGAAATTAGAAGCGGAGTTGTTGGGAGCAGGGACGATACTAGCGGCGTTGGCCTTATTAGGCGAGCAGCCAGGCCCCATCGCTGACCTAAGAATAGCAGCCCCACATGAAGGTGGCTAAATTTAGGGTATCTCTTACAACAGATTACTGTCCCAACGGGGTGTAGGCAG
The DNA here is from genome assembly GCA_954871275.1 of Leptopterna dolabrata. Lineage (NCBI taxonomy): Eukaryota > Metazoa > Arthropoda > Insecta > Hemiptera > Miridae > Leptopterna > Leptopterna dolabrata. The sequence goes on from OX940979.1 coordinate 27,919,208, forward strand.
ATGGTGCGCAAACTCGGGGGCTTGTTGTTTCGAGTCGGAAGAAATCGGAGCTATGACCTTTGAAAACATAGGTGACCACCCCCCCGAGTGTACGGATAAGTATAGCACTACCTAGACATACTTTGCTTGAAAACATTATAAGTTGTAATATAATTGTTATAATATTATATTTGTTATAGATGTTACACCCTAACAAAATCCAAACGACCAGATCCTACCTATAGTTGTTTCACAAAAATGACTTTCATTCTGTGTCTGAATGGAGGATTTTCGTCAAAATTTTGGTTTATTTTTTCAATAATGAACCTTTGGAATCGAGCATGGAAAAAAAATTACCCCCCCCCCACCGCAATTTTTGGACGTAGAATCCGAAAATGCAATAAAAAAATTTCTGTCTGTCCGCCGTACGTCGTACTTTTCCTAGTTACCCTGAACCAAAATTAATGAAATTTGGTTTGTACGCCCCGTTTGAGGTCTAGTTGGTCCTCGAAGCTCGGTGTTACTGTCAGTCATCCCTAAGGGGTGAAAAATAGGGATTGAAATTTTCAGAACGCCGTAGCTCGAAAACTTTCAATAGAAGGGTATGGTTTATTTTACGTTTTTAAATTTATTTAAGAATTTTTTGAGAAGACCGAAGCATTGTAAGAACAGGCGTTCGTTTGCACCGAAAAGCTTCGTCAACATGATCGTGAATCAAAAGGTATAAATCCGGGCCAGATAATACATCATCGCTAGGGAGTACCTGATTATAATCACGGATGGCTGTATGAAGTCGAGTTGATTGTTCTGTGATATTATTCTATTTGAAAATTAGGGCTCTTGGATTTTGTTGAAAGGTACTTTTGCAACTTGAACAAACGTTGGAGTATTACTGGGTAAATTATTACACAAAGGTACCTAAATTATAACACAGCAGTAAATTATTACACAGCGGTAAATTATTACACAACAGTTTATTATACTATCTACGTAGAAGGGGCATCTATACAGTTAAATTATTACACAAAGGTTTATTTTTTTCCTTAGGCTTCATGAATAACTAAAAATAATTAATGACTGAATTACCTATTGAATCCCGCGAATTTGTATGAAAATTTAATTCCGGGCCGGCTCCAGTAATCGATTTAGGGCTTTCCTGGAGGAAGCTCATGGATATTGACCACAGAAAACAGCTATCTACGCAGAAGGGGCATCGATACATGTACATAATAAACCGTTGTGTAATGATTGGCAGTGGTTTTTTTAAACTATTCAGAACTCCTGGAAAAACGGAGATTCGAAGCCTGTTTTCAAAAATAAACGATATTTTGCTTCCTCACTACCGCAAGTAGAGTATTTATTCGTGCAAAAGTCGAAAAAAATGTATGTCCTCCAAAATGAAGATTTCCACTCGCATTTTACGTTTCAGACATCAAGGAACATTTCTGGTTCCGTGTCTGTAAGTCCGTAGGTCACAGATGCTCCCATACCAAAATCATTGAAAAAGTACTGTTACTTCCGTCTGCGCATGCGCCAACGTGACATACTTGAAACGCCCATAACTCCCTTTAATATCGTTGAATTGAGTTCAAACTTGGATGGTCGATCAGGATTAATACTCCGATAGTTCGTCATGAATTTCATTGAAATCGTACCGTAACTTTCATCTGCGCATGCACAAGCGTCAGATCCTCGTTGCGCCCATAACTACCCTATAAATCATCGGACAGCTGTAAAATTCTGAAGATAGATGGAGGTGAGGTGTTGGATGGTCTCAAATGTATGTAACTCATGTATGGATACTCTACCTGTCCACTGAATGAACCTACCCGACTATTCTATACGTTCATGTGATTCAAGTGAGGAAGCTGTACTACCTACTCGAATTGGCTGAAATTTTTTAAATGCAGGTGATAGAAAGTGAAAATGCGGCCACAAATGACATAGGAGGTCTATTGACATCTGATAGGCTATTGGCCCCAAGGAGGCGGAGCAAATCCTCCGAGGCGAAGGTTCTCAATGCTGCCAACAACCCACCATTAGAAATGGCAAACCTTCGTGACAACCTTCAAGAACCTTTGCTGTGAGTTTTCGTAAACCTCCCCTCGGTTTTATTTTGAGGAGTCGTTTTTTAAATTTATTTATAAATTTGCAGTCCCATTCATCCATCCATTGCGGTTCCCTACATAGTTTAGAGTGATGCACTAGTGCACTAAGCGGGATTTGAGTTGAACTACTCGGCGATTTACCTGATACGTCATTTCTAGCGGAAACTCCGAAAAAGAAATTTCACGCCCGTTTTCTGCGTGGACTTTCCGACATGAGCACCTCATTATGTATTCAATAAGAGGTCAGTTTCCGTTACTGAACATAATTTTGCCCCAAAAAAGGAGAATTTGCCCACGAAAATGGCCCATACCATCATGACGAAGTTTAGTTAGACGAAAACAAAAGATCGAAACAATGGAAAACTTTTGGACTGCTGATGACACTGAACTATTGGTGGAAACGCCGGACATTCATGGCTCACAACATCGACCACAATATCGAAGAACCAAGTGGAAGAGGCGACAAAATGCCGTAAACCAAACAAATAATAAAATAATGATAAAAACGCTGCAAAGCCCTTGTCACGTGGGTTTATTATTCTATTGGACATACCTAAAGAACTGCTGGCTGTTCATTTAGTGTTTATTTCATGTGCAATAATTGAAATAGCTATTTTGGTTTATTATTCTGTGAATAATACACCTATGTAATCGCTCAGCAAAAAATTTTTATAATACCCCCTCAAAATTTGTTCTTTTCCGTTTCAAGGTACGTAGATTCCAAAAATGCAATGTCCGTCCGCCGTACGCCGTCCGCCGTCCGCCGTATCACGTGTACAGGCTTCATTTTCGGCCTAAAAAAATCGTTCTTTCGCACACATGCTCCATTTGGGCCCTAGTTGTGTCCCGAAACTTTTCAGCCCGATCGGAATATACCCAGGGGTGTTATGAGTGAAAATGTGTATAAAAATAGGTACTTTTTGCGTTTTAGCAACATGTTGGTAACATGAGGTTTTGAGGTATCCTTTTCCATGTTTTTGGGGACGAGAAGACCGAATATGAAGTCGATTTTGACGAAAGACGCAGAAATTGAGGTTTTACCAAAGGTTCAGCTCCCAAAATGGTTTTTTTATGAGTCAAAAACCTGGAAAACTGTCTGAAATCACCATCAATGTGTATAATAACATTAGAAAATGTGTAAACATGTGAATCAAGACCATTAAATGGCACTACCAATGATCAAAGATGGTCTGGAAAAAAAGCGTACCTATTTCATGTTTTGGGGGCCAAAATTGGTGGAAATCATCATAAATAGCTATTTCAATCATTCCACATGAAAGAAACAATACATTTAACAGCCAACAAAAATCTCTAGAACTCCAATAGAATAATAAACCCAAGTGACAAGGACTTTGCAGCGTTTTTTATGTTTCCACCAATTTTGGCCCCCAAACTCTAATTAGGCTCTTATTTATGATAAATTATCTTTGATTATTGATAGTGCCATTTAACTGCCTTGGTTCACCTGTTACTACTTCTAGTGTTATTATACAAATTTATGATGATTTCAGACAATTTCCCAGGTTTTTTATTCACAAAAAATTAATTCTGGGAGCTGAACCTTCGTTACAACCTCAATTCATCACTCTTTGGTCAAAATCAACTTCATATTCGTTCTTCTCGCCCTAAAAAAAGATGGAAAACAATACCTCACAAGCTCATGTTCACTAAACTTTTAAAAAAAACCTATTTTTAAACCCATTTTTCACCCGTAACACCCTTGGGTATATTCCGATCGGGCTGCAAAGTTTCGGGACACAACAAGGGCCCAAATGGAGCCTGTGCGCGAAAGAACGAATTTTTTAGACCGAAAATGAAGGCATATTTGGAAGATACGGCGAACGGCGGGCGGTGGACATTCCACCTTTGGAATCTACGAACCGTGAAACGTAAAACAAACAATTTTGAAGGGGTTCCAAAAATTGCTTGCTGAGCGGTGTATTATTCACAGAATAATAAACCAAAACCGATGTGTGTCAATTTAACACACGTTGGTTTTACGTTTAAGCCATACTTCGCGGGTATAGATCTGAAACAGCTCGCCAATCCAGTTATTTGGTTGAGTAGATAATTATATATACGAGTATACGAATAGCTACCGCATTGACGCCTGAGCAATCTACGGGAGCGTGAATGCTGAGATTTATTGCTGGCTCATAGATGAAACCATCCGTATAATTGTAATCAATAACCAATATTTATTTGATTTATCTCAAGTTCGTTGATTGCAGTCCCGTTATGACGCTATTATATCAACATTCACTGGTCCTAAAGATTGATAATTATATACAACGGAATAAGAAGATAATACCCAGGCAATCTACCACGATTCATGTTCATGTTGCTCACTATTTGACTATTAGTGATCGGAGAAAAGGAAGCGGAATCACTGAGTGTTCTGATTTGAGTTCAGAATCAGTCCGAGAACTAGGCCAAGAAAGTAGGTAGATACCTGTTACATTTAGGTAGTTACCTTTTACCTAGAAAGATATACGTATAATACAAGCATACCTATAGATATTTCAAAGCGTACATGATTATTTTCCTGTAACGTAGGTTTAGTCTATTTTGTTTGTAACAGAATTAGGTGTTACTATCGTCTTCGGGATGAAAGTAGGTGTTCAATAGGTATTTAGGTGGTCGACTGTGTGCGGTACATATACATCTTCTTTTCCCGACTTCCAGAAGATTCACACTTAGGTAGGTATGTACCTAACGGAAGAAAACAACTAATCGTATATCTTGGGAGTTCGGTAAAGAGCCGAGGCATTCGCTTTATTTGCTAATATAATAACATTCGTGAAATATAGAGGCGCTACTACGTGTGAATGTTAGGGCGCTTCCAGACCTGGATTCCCGGACCTCGAAAAAAATAGTCCACCTCCAAAATTACTTTAACCTACCTATCGACTACAGCAGGCAGCTATGGTGCAAGAGAACATTTTATGCTAAAATTAATAATTCTGTGCATACGTCGAATAAAACAGGAAAATAGGAGTTGCACTCATATTTTTATTACTGTTACTACACTCTACAGCTTCGACTTTGAGGGTATTAAGGCAAAAACGCTTCTGGTATTATAGGTAGGCACTCACGTTTTGGAGGGCCTTGTCCTTCTCTTCGAGCTTGGTGAGGACGGAGGTGAGTTGTTCCTGAGTGGTGTCGAGCTCGTTCTCAATGGTCTGGATCTTCTTCTGCAACGATCTCGCCTCCTCTTCAGCCTTTTCTGCCCTCAAGTTGGCGTCTTTGGCCTGCTGTTCGCACATGAGTGCGCGGTCCATCGCGTTATCCTTTTCAAGCTTCATCGCTTGCATCTTCTTCTTGATCGCGTCCATTTTTGTGTGTGGGTGGTGTTAACCTGTAAAAATCAAATGATGGGATACGTGAAAAGTCAGTATAATCCGAAGACTTTTGATATAGATCTAGACTATAATATTGTAGCGGAACTAAAGTTATTTTGTCCAAATTCCATTTGCGATCACATGTTACCAAAATTCTGCTTCCGTATTTTGGCCAGCCAAGAAAACCGGAAACCTCCAAAGCGACCAAGAACAATTTTTACACGACAGAGCAAGTAGGGGTTTCTGCTATTTCTTTTAGGTAGTCACAAAAGCAACCCTATTGTTGAAATTAACCCACCAAGAAAACCTCCTCAGCCGCAAAAAGGGAGGAGATTTAAATTTATTTGTGTTTAAATTTATCCCCCCTCCCACTCGCTTCCCACCTCGCTGTTGGCTGTTCATATAAATCCGTTCCTTACCTCTCTGTTGGATTTGAGTATAGAAACCTGTTCCTTCCCCCCAAACCTTTTGAAATTGTTTTCAAAGCTGTTCGGCGGGCAGCTTTTTGCTCCCCAGGCTAAAAGCCCCCGCCAAACAGCGTTGAAAAAAATGTCAAGGTTTCTGTTCTATTCTACGAGTTTAATATTGATATGCAAAATGTATATCAATCCTTTTTGGCGGGTAAATTGGTACAACAGGGGGGGGGGGGGGGGGTTGGTGACGTGACTCGCTCTCTAGTTTTCCTTCGTTCATAAGCAATGTTTACAATCAAAATTCCGCAACACCTTTTTGTATTAAATTTAAATGGTTATTTCCGCTAGTGTAAGAAGTAATATTACCATACCTTCAGGAGGAGTCCGTCTTCACTAGCTGGTTGAGCACTGAAGGCGAGCGCTTTCGATGTACGGGCATCATCCAGCTAGTGACGGGCATGTACTCAACCAGCTAGTGACGGCGGACTCCTCCGGAGGGTACGGTAACATTAAAGTCGTTTTGTTCGTTGAGCCAAAAAATAAAGTTCCACTCTTCTCAAAGTATCTTCTGGAGTCAAATTCTTTGTTAATTTGTAGTCGCCATCTACAGTATCACTAACACATCTATGATAACACACCTACTTAACTGAAGCATAATAATAGTGTGCATCCCTTTCAAACTAAAAGTTTCCTTCATCAAACCGAACTAAATTTCATCGTTAACGCCCAAATAGCACCTCAGTTTTATAGGCCCCACCAAGCGACGATTTCGAGGTCTTTGAAAGAGGTTGTGTTTGTCTGGGAGGCGTAAAAAGGTCGTGATATTTAACAACAATAGCTCTTCTTAGCTTGAGCTCCCTCCCAGCGTTCCACACCGCCACCGAATCAGAACCTTCGACAAACACTTCCTGCCATCCCCCGATCGGGTTCACGATAGCGAATTGCCGACGAAGTTGAAGCATTTTGCAATCCGTCTCAGAGGGTTAGGCCCAACAAAAACTCATCTGCAAACTGCAGTGCAATAAATGGAATCTTGGTGTCGGAACAACTCAGTTGTTTGGCCAGGACAGAGGCAGTATACAATTTTCTAAAATATCTGTGGGGATGAAGACTTTTTCGGGTGATAGGGTAATCTCCCACGATAGGGGTCTTAGGGTACGTATTCAAAACTTGCAATCCATCCAACACCCGTATTGTTATTACGTGATCAATTTCATCTTGCTCATCAATGCAAGGGTCTCGTTCGCAACGTGATGCGAGTACAGTTCGACCAATATCAATGCAACTCCTATGTATGATCTAGGACATAATTTATCATGCAGGCATACTGATGTGGCACACATGTTCATACAAGAGTTTTCTTATGAAGTTACTGGGCTGAAATACCACTATATTTATATAAAACTCTAAAAAACAACGACGAGAATCTCTGACTGATTGGAGCAGCTGGTGACAGAACTGGGGAAAACGATGGCATCAGATATCTTCTTCATCGTCAGCAAAACATCTCTGGGACCTAATCAAGTTTTTCGTGGTTTATAGGCACCCAGTTCTCCTATTAGCCTACCAGCTTGTTGGAATTTGCTGCTCGTCATTCACGGAACACTTGTTCTGATTGTCTCAAGTTCTCATTTGGCTATGGAAATACGCGTTGAATTCTGTCGTACATTAGCATTTACACAAAAGTCTGGACACAAGGACAGCGAAGAACGTTCATCACTAACATTTGTTTGGGACTTTTCACCCGACAGCTTTTAGTCAAGAGTGACGAAAGCGTTAACAGGCGTGATGTCCGCGGAACTGCACGCAAAACATTGTTGTGGGGGTATGTTTAGGTACTATGTGTGGGGTTACCTATAGAATAAAAAATCCGGGTCACAAGCGTTCCCACGTGTATGAGCGGACGCAACGCGATTCTACACGCGTTTTCATTGTCGATAGTCAATAGGGCGAATGAAAGTGTTTTCTATCGGCTTATAAGGGGATTTCGTTAGGAAACTAGTCGCATCAATAGGCGATGAAGCTTACATTTTAGAGGTGGAACAAGTGATGCCGGAGAGCTGAGATCTATAAATGCCAGTTCGAAATTAAAGGTAGGTAAGTGCTTAGTATACTGTCATGATTTGACGCCACTATGAAGTACAGCAGAATTCCATTTGCAACAAAAACGTGCAATTTTCGACATGAACACCTCATTATGTATTCAATAAGAGGTTAGTTTCCGTTACTGAACAGAATTTGGCCCAAAAAATGAGAATTTGCCCACAAAAATGGCTCATACCATCATGGCGAAGTTTAGTAAGACGAAAACAGAAGATTGAAACAATGGAAAACTGTTGGACTGCTGATGACACTGAACTATTGGTGGGAACGCCTACATTCGTGGCTCGCAACATCGACCAACGTGCAATTTTCCTTGAGTATACCACAAAACGGTTTAAAACTATACACAGATTCGTGTTTGACGTTTGGTGCTGCAGCATAAAAATTAGCCCTCTAAGCTGGTGGCACCCACAGTGTCTCTGCTAATACAAAATCACATGCTTTGGAAATGTGTATCGTATTGCCGAACGTTAGACTGGCTTTTACTTAGACTCGATCGTCATTTGTCACTCAGTGTTTGTTCCGCAAAAAATGTAATAATGTCTTGAAATTTTGAGGGTCCATTCGTTAAACTCGTTCAGAATTTGCTTTATAGCGTTTGATTCCAAGACGGTGCCAGTTACAAAAACATTCATTTTGAGGGTTCATTGAGGCTTTTGGGGTTCATGGCACAGCCAAAATTTTCTTTACGATATCTTTGAAATGGTGCCAGCTAATTTTGGGACCTTAACATTTATGATGGCTATTCTGATTTGAAATTGTATCAACTCACTATCTGATATTTGAAATCTGTAATGTACATATAATTTGTACGGGAAATACACGTGAAAGGTTTTCGCGCTACAGCAATGGAACCTTACTTGATAATTGTACAATATGGGTAGGAAGTGTTGATCTTACGTTAGGCTGTCGGTTAAAAGACCTTTACAGTTGTTCTACAGTCAATCCGCACAAGGGACGTTAATCTTCGAAGGAAATGATAGGAAGAATCACTTATAAAAAAATTATTATTCGTATCTCTTTTTTATAGAGAGGAATCGTGTGCCGTCCGAGTAAATAAGCAGCAAGCACGTGCTCAGTCTCTCAAGCCGGAATTTCATTCTGATATAAAAGACAATGGACCGAAGATGTTAACGCGGGGTTTCCCCTCATGTTCGCTTATATATCAACCCAACCAAGAAACGACCTCGTCCCGCAGTCCCTGATTAGTGTATCTGGGTCGAAGCCTTTCCGTACGCGCAAGGCTCCTGAACAATGAGGACCCCCCCCCCAACACAACTTCCCCTTGGTGACACTGTCCGATTCGGAATTTAAAAGTCTCTTTTAATATGAGCCAATAATTGATTCATATTGTATTAAATAGACCGTAAGTACCTATGTAAATACAAAATTTGGTAGGTAGGTAATCCGCGATGATAACATTTCTGCAGCCAGCAAGGTGTAGATGTACCTACGTTCTATTGGGTCCAAAAACTTGATTAGCCTACAATAGAGCTCGTAGAATGCTAATACCACCTACCTACTCAAGAAATAATAACACCTCCTCCTATCATCTTGAGAAATTAATATATTTACTATATTAATTCCTATTATATTAGCTCAGAGGTCCTTATTTGTTTTGGTGGTCATTAATTTCCCACTAGTACACGAAGGTTGGGTCAGTACCGTCAATACATATACATTGAATTGAATAGGTATGAGATGTAATTTGGCGATGAATGAAGTAAGTACATATCCTTCTTACCCTGTGCATACTGGGTATGTCTTATATCCCCCCTGTGCGTACTGGGGTGCTTTTGGGGATAGTTATTCAGTGAAAAATAATGCCATTATTTATAGAGTAATTCAGTGATTAATTAAAATATCCGCTAGAGCGCTTTGGAAATCATTCTGGTTTCTCGCAGGTAGAAGTTCTAACAGGTATAAATTTATACAATGCTCAATTTATTGAGGGAAGCATCGCGTACAACACCTGAATGTAGACAATTTATCGATGACAACAAGACAATGATGAAATGTTGTACTCTCCCAAAGAATTGGAGGTACAAATTCCTAGTTGTTGTAAGACACATTACTGGCATGTATAATTCACCTTTATGTAACATACAAGTACGAGTAGATACAGACGATTGTATGTATACACATTAGGAGTCACAAGCCAGAGATGAAAGGATCCCTAATAATGGTGGTTGATGGCGATAGTGCTTAACGCGGAATAATATTACAGTCAGTGAGTGGAACATTATTCGGTCCTTAAAATCCCTTTTGTATTGTCAATTCCAAAGCCAGTAAACGATGAAAGGTGTTTAGCTTTTTCGCAGTGATAACATTAGGAGAGAGTAACATACCTCGTAGCTTCGGGTTAATTAAAACTAACAGCCGCAGCTTTCTTGGCTGTTCGATTCACTCTCTAACTTCCTAAAGAGGCAAAGACAAGTCACTTTAATAGAGTGCTAGATAGGTATGTGATTTTTATTTTTTTTATCGTTTTGTCACCAGATGGTTGATTTGAAAATATTCAACGAGAAAGCGGTAATTATATGTAAGAAACAATATTGAGGTAGTACAAACTCACACGGTGAGTTCTCTAAAATGTTTTATGGCTGGATCAAACCCATTTACCCATATACCTAGAGCATATTTTTTCAAACATAATATTTTTCAAATCTTAATATGAGCTTCAAAATACATCAGTACTATATATCTAAATATCGCTATACTATAATACTAAATATATATCAATATCGCGATACTTGAATAAGAATTTATTTGTATTTACACACACCTCTCTGTTTCTTATATTAGGCCAACAAGTTCCTCTGGCCTCCGATATATCTTTAAAATGTTTACTTACATTGCCATCTGCAGGGCCCTACCCCCCCCCCCCCCCCCCCCCAACCCGGCCACACCACTCCCGATTTTGTGACACACAATCAGTTTCTATATTATCAGGTATGTCTTATATTCGTGACATTTTCATGCGGAATTTTTTTGGAATTATGCGAACTGGTCCCCCAAATACCCATTATACATTTAATTCTCTTTAAATTTTGAACAGCCTCCGCGTACGCGCAATCGCGAAAATTGCTAGGAAACTGAGAATCAACTAATACGGAATTTTTTTCCCCAAAGTGATCACGATATGGACACGAGGAAGCTACGGCCTCTCAGCATGGTAGATTTATTTTTATACGGAAAGAAATTATGCTTTCTAAAGAATGCGACATATGGGAATCTTGAGCTTACAAATTAAAGCAGAGGATTTTCTAACTAAATCCAATTTTTTGGTCGAAAATTCAAAATACAACACTTGTCATGCGATGAAATTGTAATTGACGGATGAGTATTCAAGTCTCAAGGTGAAACCTACCTACCTACATAATAATCCAATCGTTGACTTTTACATTTTTGCCACACGCGGTCTACACATTCTTTCTGGTATAATCATGAATATTTTTGGCTATCCCATCTCCAGCTTAATTGTTTTATGAAACCACTTAATAATAATCATTAGGCGCCTAGAAGTTGAGCGCCTGATATAATTTCATTACCCGGAACTTCTTGGGAACCTACCATTTACTAACACCCGTTTCTTTGAACCGCGTTTGTTTTTGTTTATGAAAACTCTAGTAAGAACCTCCGTGCGACATGATCTGTTGAACAACAATCAATGTCGCTGGTCATCATATTTTCGTTTATGCAACGTTGTCTCTAATTGGGCAGTTCGTGGTTATCTCAGTTTGTTTACTAATGAAACTCGTTTACACTCTTCATTAGCGAGATGAAAGGTATATACAGAGAAATTCCAGTTCACTTATAATGTGGCTAATTCCTCCGTATTATAATATTTATAACATCGTGGAATGCAAAATTACAATCAACAACAATCGTACTTCTGAAGTATGGTTCAGTAGCTTAAATAATGGTTGTGGGAATCACAACCAATTTTAAATTAGTTTCACATATCTGCGCTACGGTGAACAATATTTAAGTGATGGAGGGGGGGGGGGGGGGTCTGCCAATCTTGATCTACCGAGTATCCGAAAAGTACTTATTCTTAGCCCTGTTTAGAACATCCAGTATCATTTACATCGATAAACAAATTACTCTGATTTAACCGCTGGGTGATTAAGTGAAATAAGAGTGAAATAGAAACTGGCGGTGCTATGAAAAGGTGAAAGCAGCCTTTTTAGAAATTCATCCTTATTGTCAGCCCGGGAACAAGATGCATGATTGTGCGTATTAATGAACATGGAATGTTCCCATAGTCTGCGGCTGTAGCCGTCCTATTCAGAACTTATATTAGCCAAGACGCCTAAGCGTGTATATAACTGTATCATAGACTGTTGCAGAGACGTTCACCATTATCAGTAAGTATGTATTTAGAAAAACTTCTGCCAATTCGAATCACAGAATCCTCATTTGAATCACAGAACGTATAGAATAGTTGGGTAGGTTCATTCAGTAGACAGGTTGGAACTATCAAAGTGTTATTCCTTTTCGACCCCCCAAGTTTGAACTCATTTCAACGACATTTAAGGTAGTTATGGGCGTTTCAAATATTGCACGTTTGCGCATGCGCGGACGAAAGTTACACTACTTCTTCAATGATTTTGGTGTAGGACCATTATTTCGGGTAGTTATGGGTGTTACAAGGAATTGACCACAGACAGACAGACACGTAGATAGACGGACAGACAGACAGACACGGAACCAAACATGTTCCTTGATGTCTGAAACACAAAATGGAAGAGGGAGGATTGGATGGCATACTTTATTTTTACTCAATCACGAATCCAAGGCTTCCCTACCTTCCGGTAATGAGGAAGCAAAATATAGAACGCAATGAACACAGGTTCAAGACAGTTCGAAGATTTCTGCATAACAGTGATGCTCTTATTCTCTTTAAATCTTTTTTTTATTTTTTATTTTTTTCTCATTTCTCAATCCGCTTTCCAGCGTTGCCAGATTGAAGGTTTGCCAACTCCTTGTTTCAGAAGTCGCTTTATTGGTGATCTTTTACCTGAATATTTTGGTTCTGATATTCAAAGTTATTTTTAATATTTTTAACAGAGAGATATACACTGAGAGATATTTTTTATTTTTAGCACATCTGGTGTGCAATCGTTTGAATTTCCAGGTAGAAATCCCCCTCCCTTCCTCTGGAACTTCAAAGTGCATAGTGCAATTTTATACTCTCCAAGATTTATATTACCTATCACAGGTTCATTAAATTGAACTATCAAGATGCCTACAGTACTTATTATCGTGAAGGATGTTTGACCATACCAAAATTGACAGTTATTGCTGTACCTACCTATATTATTAAAGTGATAATGGAATCGAGCTATCAGAATTGATTTATTACGGACTAGAAAACACCAGCGTTGGCATAAAAGGGTTCAAGTAGTCATGACCATTCAGTAAGCACTGACAATATTGTGTAGGAAACAAAATTGTCGAACCCCGTGCAGAAAGTAATTTTCTCCAAAGTTTCACTGCCTAAGTTACATTATTTTAATTTTATTAGGTACCTACCTAAGTATTTTATTTTCATTATGATTAGTTTTTTTTAAATTAATTTATTTCAACGCACAGATTAACTTGTCGAACCTCCCCCTACCCATCGTCGTTTTAAAACGCCCAAATATATCTTCTTCTTATTAGTTTCCCTCATGCAGTTGAAAGTAAGGTGGGCTCGTTTATGTACGAGTGCAGATTCATTATCGGATGTCTTGCATATATGTGAAGGCCGGTGGCCTCGCTTTTAGAGATTGGAACGTGTCACTGCTCTACAGATTGATAGCTCTTAAGTTCGCCATGACGTGGTGACTTAACCGTGGACCTATCGTGGGTATCTTTCACTTTTTATCATGTAATCTATCGTTACGATCAATGAATCGTATAAGTAGATACCTGTCTATCTCTGTTTAACATTAGTTTCAAAGGAAGCAGTGCCTAGTAGATGCTTTGATTGCACCCAGTTTCAATTCACAATATGGAAATCAAATTTTGCGCCGAAAAAACCAGAGCTCACTCACAAAATGATGATGGAATGGATGGAATATTAAGTACAAGTTTGATGTCATCCGCTTCAAGTTTCAGGTTTCTATACGTTCATACGCAATCACTTGGGACTGGAAACTTCCATACACCCATTCCAAGCAATGAACTTTGAATTCGATGTTGAATTATGTTCTATGTTGCTGTTTATCCCCATCCCTGGCGTCTACAATATTAAAGGATTCTGGTTCTAGAGTAGTATGCTGACACAACACACTGAATGGCAACATACTTCAAGGTGACTGAATGATTGGTAACATATGTGACGGGAAAAAGCAGGCCTATTCAGTGACCATAAAAGGTTAACTACATTCCTAATTATTATAGTTCAACAGAAAATATCTACAGCCGCTTTTCATGGAGTTTGGAAACTGTTTTGGCGCCGCGGTTCGTATTATCTCTGCGAAATACGTTTCTCACATTAAAAATGAGCTAACTACCTATTTGGCCTTAGCGATTTTTTTAAATTTTATTTTTTTTTTTTTTAATTCATTTTATTTATTCAAAGCCGATCTCGCGGCCTCACACTTGATAGATATTCACTGCACAACGCGAGGCCCCGTCCAGCCGTTTTATGGAGGCGAATAGTGACCATATCTGCCTTGCACTTGCAGCCGTGGACCTTCAAATGGGAATTCCATCGCCCTGCCAACTGACGGAACATCAGTTCATAAATCGAAGAACTATACATCATACAAATTATCCCCTTTGCAGCTCATGAATATTTCACTTCGAGACTCTTTAGGCTTTGAATCTACAATAGGTTCCAAGGTGCTGACATGATTATCACTATCGGTTGCACAACTATAACCTCTTTACCCTCACAACTCATTTGCTCAGACGATACTTACACACCATCACAAAAGGATAGCAGTATACAGTAGGTATATATACTTGACTAGACCTTGTATAATAATATCAAGTACTTCTTCGTCAGTTGAATGAAGTAGGTACAAATAATGAGGTGTACCCAAGACTTCTGTTTATATTAGTTCCCCATTTGGGTTTATTATTGGTTTATTATTTTCAATAATGAACCTTTGGAATCGAGAATGAACCCCAAAATTTGATGGTTTACGTTTCCGTATGTAGAAGGATGTAGAATCCGAAAAGCAATAAAAAAATTTCTGTATGTCCGCCGTACGCCGTACTTAGTACTTTTCTTAGTTACCATGAACCAAAATTGATGAAATTGGAAATTGGGGTTTGGAGTCTAGTTGGTCCGCGAAGCTCGGCGTTAATGCCAGTCATCTCTAAGGGGTGGAAAATAGGGGTTGAAATTTTCAGAACGCCGTAGCTCGAAAACTTTCAATAGACGTTTTTAAAGTGATCTTGAACTAAAGGATTTTCTGAGACCACCGGAGCATTGTACGACCAGCCTTTTGTTTGCACCGAAAAGCTTCGTCAATACGATTGTGAATCAAACGGGATAATTCCGGCCCAGATATCATTGCTAGGGAGCACCTGATTATAATCACGGATGGCTCTATGAAGTCGAGTTGGCTGTTCTGTGATATTATTTCATTTGAAAAATTATGGATCTTTTAGATTTTGTTGATAGGAACCTACTTCTGCAACTTAACAAACGTTATGTTTGATGAATAACAACAAATTATATTAATGATCGAATTATTGAATCCCGCGCATTTTTATGAAATGTAATTCCCGGGCTGGTACTCAAGTACCTACTTGATTTAGGTCATCAGTACAGGTAAATTATTGCACAACGGTTTACTATTTGTAAATTATTAAACAACGGTTTATTATTGGATAAATTATTATACAACGGTTTATTATACGCAGAAGGGGGTATAATTATATAAAGGTACATTATTACAAAACGGTTTATTATTTACTTTATGCTTCATGAATAACTACAAATAATTAATGATTGAATTATTGAATCCCATACATTTGTATGAAACTTAAATTCCCGGGCCAGCTCCAGTACTCGAATTAGAGCTTCCCGGGGGGACCTCGAAGGTATTGACCACTGAAAACAGTGATCCACGCAGAAGGGGCATCTGTACAAGTAAATAATAAACCTTTGTGCAATAATTCGCAGCTTTTTTTCTTCTTTTTTTTCATGCTCGGGGGCCTGAGGGCGCCCGAAGAATTAAGGAGTCTCATGACAGCATGTTTTCTCTACTGTAAATGTGTCCTAGCTGCTAGGAAACAGGAGCATAACTTACCAATTTCTCCATGACAGCTGGCAAATCCTATCATCATCCTAAAATAGCGCGATATGACAGAGAATTAGTTGATGATTACAAAATAATGATGGACTGGTGGTTGAAGTAAGAAGACACGACACATTCCCTTTTACGAAGGGAGGCGTGCATGGGTTCATTACGAAACACCTCCACAAGGCATCACCTCCTTTGCAACACTTGCCAACGAAATCGATACGATTTCTTTTTCTCTCGTCGACATGGGGTCAACTAGGGAATTAGAATAATAATAATTCCCTTTTATTCGATTCAAAAAACGCAACGAGAGGCGGAGTGGTGCAGGGTGAGTCCTTGGACCTGTAAGCCGTAAGCCGTATATGGCTGTCGACTTCGGCGCGGCCTCACCAAACATGGGGATGTGACTTTCACAAGATCTCGAACTCAGGCACCTCCAACACCGATGATCGACCAACCCGGTCAAGGGGATCGTTCTCATCTGAACCACTCGGAGTTAACTGTACCTGCCTGCACCCCAATTATCTTGTCTTTTAATTGCGGGTTCTCACCCGAGGCGCACTTGCAACTATTTATCCTGATCCAAATAAACTTCCTCTTTTCCCAAATACGTTGGAGTTGCTAGAAGGCCTGTCATCAGATCTGACGTTTCCTAACGTCCGCTATAGTTCTCTCAGTGTAAGTTAACATTGAGGAACGCCATATTTAATGTTACTATATCCTTCGGCATTGTATACAACCTACCTGACGGAACTTGAACCATGAATATCATACGAATGCTTCTTTATATTCTGATGGTGAATCTCAACAAACAATATCTGATACCTACCCATAATAGGTAGGTACTAAACTTTTCACATCACTTGGTAGATGTATTCCAACTTGTTCACACAACCTTCATGTGTTGCAGCTTTTAAAGTTACTGCATGCACGTTTTATGGAAGTAGTGTTTATACGCTGATATCCACGTTTACATATTTTATTAATTTCAAGATTTTGCTTCAGTTTTTTCCATATTTACTTTGCATTCTAGCGAGTGAATCGTTACAATTTTTTTTGTTCGTATATTTTAATGTTTTGACTTACGTATCCTTCTTCACATCATCCAAGAAAAAGAAAAAAAAATGCAGGCCTTATTCGTTATGTTACCTACCTACGTGAATAAGCTTTTAAAGCTATAATTTCCTCAAATTAAACCAGAGTCCGAGTTTCATCCCAAATTGATCTCCATGGACCTCCAAGGCGGGTAGCTGCCGCCTTATTAGGAAGTAGAATTGCCAAGGTTGATTCGATAAGCCCCTAGGGGAGGCAGACTGGATCCTTGAACGCCACGCTTCAAAATGTTTCCGACATGTTATATATGTAACAAGAAAGAAAATAGTTCCCTACTTATTTACTGTTTACAAGGAACTATCATAGAATATTTGGGGGAAGGCCTTTTAACAACCAGCTTTCTGACATTTTTCATAGACCACCATCGCAATCAATGGCTTCGAACCAGCTATCAACCAAAAGTGTTTTCTACAACCCTTATAAATCCATACTTCAAACCTTCCCATATTTTTCATGGATGATTGATGAGGGATGATTTTTTTTCTGTTCAGTTGCGAGTGCTATTGTGCTTCAGACCACTGATCTGTGCAATAGGGTCAAAAATAATGTCAGTGGGCGAAAAAAGGGGTGGTTTACGAGGTTAGGATCAATAGTTTTTTTAACCAGAAAATGTTTACAAATTATTTAAACTGAAAAGAAAGTCGTTGTTTTCACCCTTTTGATCAATGCTGAACTCGATTTCTCTCTGACAATACCCAAAACCAAACCTTCAAAAGGGGGTTTCCTCTGCCCCGACAAACAAATTAACTGCACTGCGGGGAGATATCGCCATTTCGTGTGAAGCGATATGTGAAAGTGTTGTGACGGGGAGGACCCTGGCGACACTTTGTTCTGCTTGTTATCAACTCAAGATGAATAGTCACGTTTCCCTCGACAGATACGCCGTGTAAACTCGCACAGTCCCTGCCGCCTAAAGCTATCTGAGGTCGATTCTGGTAAACGTACGTCATCAATGAATAATAGCGTTCACGGGTCACCAATTTTTCGAAGAAGACCTTACGTACGAGTTGCTGTCCTACCTCCATTACCCAATTTCAGTAGAACTGTTTTCAAAGTGAACGGCCATGCCATCCCACCCTTTTGATATAATCTTTATGATTATATCAAATTGAATAAGCATAGTTGAATCGTTTGAAATGAAACCCAACTTCCACTCATTAATACGACAACGCTCGTCAAAACACTCATTAAAATTCACTGAAAATACTCATTGAAACGCACCCCTAGTAGCTTGGATCAAACTTATCATTAGTGCGGCTCAAAGTGATCGTAGAAGGATTCAGGATCCAGCATCTTCATGACCAGGTGAGGTACCTCAGTCTAGGAAGCCTTGCTCACCCTTGTCACGTCCTGTCCCTATACTTCACTTTTCACGGCACAACAAAAATGAAAAATGACGGGACTGACTTGCTGGAACAGCCCCAGTTGCTGCTGGAGTACAACTGGAACATTTATTCTTCAGTTACTATTTAAATAGTTTTTTGCTGTAGGTACAACTGGTGTACCTACAGCAACTGGTGTACTGACTGGTGTCTTCCCTACGCTTCACTTTTCAGGGCACAAGAAAGATGAAAAATGACGGGATTGACTTGCTGTAGGTACAACTCTTCCATTGTTCTTCCATTATTATTTCACTAATTTTTATAAGAAGGTGATAGAATTTATCGTAGGTTCCCGTAGTTTTTAAACATTCAATTCTATTTAAGGATCAGATGTAGCGAAAGAATGCGTGTACAAATGACACCACTGGGTTCCGGTCGATAAAACCACACCTAATACGATCGATTTGCTTTCCAGTGACAGATCCACTCATCGATCCGAACTGGAAGTGGCGTCCAAATGCCGCCTCCGACCACTTGAGATGATTTTAAAATTAGCCAGAGCCAGGAACCGTTAAAGGAATCCAGATGAACCGATCTACGTCTTCACTGGCCACACAGGTTGTTTTAAGTAAGACGTCGTACATTTTCCTTTTTTCCTCTCTATTACTTTCTGTATCCTCAGGTTTTGCGCAGTATATCTACGTATACCGAATTATTTCCTCTGAGCCGAATGTTTACAGAATACGCTGACTTACGGAAATACCTAGTTTAATTAAAGGCTTCAAAGACGCTGCTATATCTGGCCCGCATAAAATCTACCCGAGTGACACAAACGTAAATATTAATTCCATTAATACCAACTGTGTACGTACCTACATAGCTATAAAAAAAAATCGACTATTTAAAACAACTGAAAACGAAGAGATAAATTACGGAATTCCGTTTGAATGGAAACACACAAAGAAAATAAACGCTCATTCACATGCAGTAATTTGTTTCTCTATTCGGAGGTCTTGAATATTATTGCTTCCCACGGTTGAGAATGGATAATGCAGTAGGAAAAACAAATTGAACCTCAAGTTAATTAAAAATTCCGGCAAGCACAATGAATTGAGTAATGAAAGTAGTTAAATATAATAATTAATATTGTAATAAGTACAGATTATCAACTGGAACGTGGAGACCTCTATATGCGTACACTACGTAATTTTTTCTTTTTTTCTTTAGAACCTACCTAACGACATTAGTGTAACGCGTTCGATTTTGTACTGTAGGTACAGTACAATTTGAAGGGTAACTATTTTTGACTACAATGAAATTACCTAACGTAATTATGCAAATATACTTAATTATTATTAACAACTGGAAGGTATTTTCATCAACTCCCAACCCCCACAATTTAATACTCCCAGTTGGCTTTGGTCCTGTGTTATATTTCCATACCTACTTAAAATGTTGAGCTCTGTCTAATTTACTGATTTCCAATGTGACCAATTTTCTATTCAAGCCCATCCGTCTCGGGTGGATCCGCTATGCGTCACCTAGTGAGTTCTCTGAAATCAAAGTTACGACATGGAAAGTGCGTCAGAGCCCCTTGCGCTAATCTCATTACTATTCGTCTCAAACAAACTTTAAATGAGGAGAGTAAGTACATTATTCTATATCATTAAAAATTAAGTGCCTACGTAAACGGTAGCAAGATAATAAACTCATAAGGAAATGGGTAGAGACCAGTGATTAGTTGTCATCAATGATTTGATGAATAACAGTTATCAACAAGCTATTGCTATTTAAAGTGTATTGGACGCCTTAGAGCAGCTGATCTTGGGTACCGTATAATTTAGAGTGACTGGCAAATGAGACCCTTACACCCGCGAGCTTTCGTCGCCTCTTTGTGACTGACAGTTTACTTCACCTTACCGGCTGCGGACAGAAAAGGTGCTAATCACTACTACTTGATGATTAAAGAAAAACGGAGTTATTGAAAAATACCTAGTATATTTCCACTACCTAATACACGAAAAAACGCGAAAAATACACGATTATACCTGTTTCGGTGCTCAATCTATGTCAGTAACAAACAATAACATTATTGTTAACGTAATTGTTTGTTACTGACGATGGCTTCATCACCGAAACCTGTATAACCGTGCATTTTTCGCGTTTTTTCGTGTATTAGTGGAAATAGACTACGTTTCAATAACTCCGTTTTTCTTTGAAATGGGTTTCCACGATTTCTTCGCGAGTGATTTAGTTCGTACTTGATGATTAATTACCTCTTATTGTAATGGCCTACATTTAACAGTTCCTTAGAAAAATCCATAGTTTTGAGGGGACTTCCTTTCAATTCTTCTTGAAACCTATCGGCACTGTCGAAAGTAGCTTGACATCGATAAAAAGCATACAGATATGGCGATCCACTTGATGAGATGACGACATGCAGTCTTTTACGAGTTAATTCATACTTTTCATTATTGGGTTTGTTTTCTTAGTATAAGCATGAAATTCGCTTTGTTGAGTCGGTGAAAATGAGGAAGACTCCACCGTAACCATCAAGTTGATCCTGCCGACTGAAAGACAAACCCAGAGGCCAGCAAATGGAAACCTGAGCGGCTGCAGCTTCCGGAGGGTCCGATAAAAAACGTAGCAAGGCCTTCTGCAGTCTTGAAGCCGCATTCCACGCTCCTGACCTCACATTGATAGGATGCTTCAATGCTGCCTTTGTGTCTCAAATCAAACAGGAGTTTGGCGAACATCTAAAAAGTATCATGTTTCATGATGTTTAAGCCCTGCATACCCATCGCTGGATGTACATTATAAGCCCTGCTGATACTTTGTTGTATGGGAACATTTCTGACCACACCAGTGGTGCGAGTATAGTGGTACCTAATTGATTACTGGGCAACGCCCACACGAATTATCTTACTTTCAACTCCACAATTTACAATAAAGGTTGAAATGATACATTACGATCAGAAATTCGTAACAAACGGAATCGCCTGCCGAGTGGATGAACAGTAGATAGAGCATAACGTAAACTAATACCTACCTAGTACCTACCCACGTACATTAATTTATTTATTACTCTCCAACTAGGTAGGTAGGTACATCACACGTAGGTAGGCGAAAATAAACAATATATATTGACGCGATGTTTGTTTTGATGAGTTTCAAATTCACACATACCCAGACTTTACGAATGGAATAGTATCAAAGACTAAAGGGTTTTATACGTACGCATTTCACACATAGGTCCTACCTGTGACATCTTGACGAATAATACAGTTTTTCTATATCTTTCCTCGTATACATATTGAGATATAACATTCAATTCAAAGATTAAAACACATTTTGCGGGCGTCCAGTAACTCTCAACTAATTGAGGTAGTCCATGTTATACATGTAGTTCCTACTGAATCTGAGGGTTCGCCGAACGCGGACGATTGAATTTCAATAAAGTTCTAACTATTTAAGGAAACGTGGAAAAAGGAGAATCATCTCGGTAGAGTTTCTGTTTGGAATCGGGCCATCATCCCCTTCCACAAGAATAGACCTCCTCCTCGGGGCCGGCTTATGAGCGGGCTAACCCAGAAAACTTCTATTTTTATTGAGGACACGAACTTGCTAGATCCGTTTCAATTATAAGAGTGGAATATGCACGTCGCTGTAAATAATTATGCACTTCTAGACGGGTCTAGAGCGGTAAGCAGCATACAGTGAAAACACTTCGAACTGAAAAACCTGAGATTTCAAAAAAGAGGCGGGGAAAGAGGCCCTGCTGTTGCCTGTGACGTTGTCGAGATAAGGGTTCTGATTGGCTGGCCGGTGGCAGCGATGGGAGGTGGAAAAAGCATTAGTGGAAAAAGAAGGAACTACCTATCGTAGAAAAATAACTACTTGTCGTAGGACAGTGTGGGTGGTTAAAAGTACTCAGAATGGAATCTAGTTTTACTTAAAAATAATAATACAAGCCGCTTTTGTGACCCATGCTTATACCCCATTGTGGTTACCATTTTTGAGTAAAGTTCAAACTTTTGCTTTAGTTTCGAAGAATTCTGTTTAACCTCTCAAGAATTTCGTATTCTTGCATATTTAATCCAACGAAACTTTTGTCAAATGTGTATAGATATACATGTAAGTCCCAATTTTTAAAAATTTTCGAATTTTTTAATTACAAAAGAAGACCGTTGGTCCACTGAAGTAGGTCTAATACATTTCACAAAAATTACATGTTTCTTCAGCTTTACTCTCAGGACGTGCACATGAGCACATTGCATTAAAGAATTGAAAGAAATACTCAGGTATGTTATCACATTATTTATATCTTCTTGTAGGGACATCTGTCGATATCTGAGATCGTTCATTTTTATAACCATTTCCCTATTTTGTTTATTTGTACTAAACTATTAGTTTATTTGTTCATTTTTAGTTATTTTTACAACTTTTCCTGAACATGTAGTAGTATAAATGCCTGCTATATCAGTGTACTTGCCTATGTATTCACTGATAATATATTATTCTTCAATACCGCGCTGATTTGGCTATTCCTGGGCTATTCGTGGAGATATTGGTTCTCAATAACGAGGAAACTTTGATACGGGTACCTACTAATAGCAATAATGGATTAACTTACGCAGATCTGAAATATTTGGTTGTAGCGTCTACGTAACGGGGTTAAACAAATCAGTAGAATTACTATTTACGTCGTGCATCAGACTGACTAGACAAACTTGATAAGCTCATACGAAACGAATTGCTTACCTAGGCTTCTCAAATCTAATGATTTGTTTACTGTGAAAACTATTGACCTATCTAATCTGAAGAACTTGAGGACCTGCATTATTTGATTATTCAAGTAGGTACTTATATTTTTTGCCTATCTACCGATACCTATTTCACTTGATCAAGATAAGAAATTCCCAGAGCGCTGTAGCCAACATAATTTTGATCTCACAGAGAAAAGAGAATATTATACGCTATTATGGCGCTTCCGTGAGCAAAATTTCTCATCCTCAAGGTCATGCATATCATAATTTATTTAAATGTCTACTTGCAATATTTATGAAATATCCGCTTGTGATATATGAAGATGACTGACGAAAGTGAGTTGGAGAGCCTCAAATACCGTTACTGGCGTTACTACTGCCACCAATCCACATCACCTGCTTATTTGCATCGTAAAACTTCATTCAGGGAGGTACCTTCTGGGTCAGGACCGTCAAAACCGGAATCCGTTCCATCTCGAGCTTCATTTCTGCCTACAGCAGTTCCCTTCCTGATGGTCACTGTCCGTTCCGTTTCTCGGTGTCGATCTTGGATCCAGAAAGAACGAGTTTTGTTTACAACCGGGGAAAGCGCATTTGTGTCGAGCAGGCGCTTACTGGACTCTTTCGGGCGAGGTAAATTTTTGTTTTTTGGAATTCGATGAAATTTCCGTCGGGAGCACTGCATGTCAAAGACTCAACCAATAAGCGTTGAAAGTTATGCCAGCCGTCCGCGCTGATATTCAAGCATCCCCAAGTATTTCCCTACACACACATCCCCATAAATTGAATCCGCTGTTTCTATTGCGCTATCGAAAGGTTTAATGGGAACTCTCCAGCCTACATTCTTTCCATACAAACCTTAAGCAAATAGGGTTCACTGTAATACACGGAATTCGGTAGGAGCAAGAGAAGTTTTCAAAAAGGAGGGGGTAGATATTTCTCAACTATGAAATGCGCTGGAGTCAAGGAAATAGAAAGTTCTTATGGAGGTAAGGACTTTGCACCAGTGAACGAAATGATTTTGTTTTTAAATTCTCGTTCCAACCTAGTGTATTATAATGAATTACTAGAGTGGCTAAACGTTACTTATTTGGTAAGGATAGCCCTGATTTTGGAACAAATGTCCTGGGTTCTTACTAGTTGGCTCTGATCTGTGAATAGGTGGAAAATTATTAATTTTAAACTTTCAATTCGTATTTACCTCTCTAATTTTATGATTTTTAGTGGTCCAAAATGGCTCATCATAAAAATTCTATTTCTCTACCATAGGTAGTAGGTAAACGTCTGCACATAGCTTCTTTGTGACCATCACACATGATCACAATGGCAAACTGCATTGCTAATAAAAAATTCATTTATACAATCAAAAGATTTCAGCCCCTACTTCTTCATAACCATTCAAATTTAACCTCATAAAACTGCTGTTTTAAACACACACATGGTGTCCTCATTCGGTTATCGGAAATTTCGGAGATCTACGGATCTGCGGCAACATTGACCACGGATCATGGCCTTTTCATTTGGACATCATGAGATTCACTGGTAGCAGATGAACCGAATATGCGGTATGAACCTAATACTAACCATCGACCTACATTTCATGAAACGTGACACTCCAGGAAAGAAAAACACAAAATTACATGCATTCCTCCATAAACTTGTTTTTTAAACGTTCATTTCACACAACAGCGTCCTTCGTCAACTCAAAATATTTTGAGTTCACGGTATGTTCGATACGGCATTTGCCCCGCGTATGTATCCTTGCTCAGAGGGAGCCAAACTATAAATATTTTTACAGCTTGCCGCACCCGAGACTTCTGACCGAAACTATCAAAATGCAGTTGAACAGATGAAACGAAATCGTCAAGGATCCATTAAAAAACTGTCATTAAGAAGCGATCACCTAATTGCACGTTTCGCGATGTGGGTTATCTACGGCACTTTCGTCTGAGTTACCACCATGTTTCCAATAGAATGCCAATAGAGTTGTAAACAGCTTTTCTACTACAATAATCTAATTGTTCTAAATGTTACAATAGGCTATTTCCCAGCCATTTGACTAAAGATGATAAATATTTTAATTTTTGTGCCAAATCCAAACAACAATAAGAAAACATCTGAGTAAATAAGTAAGTACCTACCTAGATAGGTATCAACATAACATAATAAACAAGGCGACTTGTGGCTTTGGCGCCAACAACAAATTGTCATTTACTGAAATTTTTCGTATCGACTCCATTTGATTATCGTGAAAGAAATTGTGTGAATCGATAGCGCCGGAGGAAGCAATTTTTTCTGTATTACGTACAGGTCTGACTCATCTGTGCAATGTTCGCTGTTCCCCTCCCGTTTACTCGCTAATTTTCGCTCAAATAGGTAGAAGATTATTCGAAAATACTGAACAATTGAAAACAGTGAAAATATTATTGTTGATATGCACGACCTGTAATATTGTCAGTGAAATGAAAACCACAATACAGAACAGAAACTGAGTTTGCATGCAATGCCTTTCACGAAACATTACGGCTGATGCAAGTAAAACAATTTTTATCAACTACTATAGAGTATGTATTATAGAGAGTTCTTGAATGTAGTGTAGAGTCACTTCTTGAATGGTAGAAAGAATCAACTCAATTGATCAAAATAATGCAGAGCTCGGCCAAAAGTCCGGGGATGCCCGTAAGATTTTGTGGTAGGTACTATTCTGTAGGATCAAACATGGGAACTTCGGAGGGAACCATAAAAAATAACCTCCACGTTTCCTCGTACTTTGTCACTGAAATTGCCAAATAATCGAAATTCGAATTAGGAAACCAGAATTTGAACAAGAAAAATAACATGCGTGAAACGTGCGACTTGGGCGTATTCACTTAGATGATTGCTACGTTCACAATAAGACCTAATGAAACGAAATGAACAACTAGGGACTCTAAAATGGATCTTTTACTGCTTGTCAATAAGATATCCCAATTGTTGAGTCCGTTTAAATGGCTTCATCGTTCAATCGTTCTGGCCGAGGGAGCCTCCGTGATATTTCAAGTTGGCCAGTAGATGGCTTGTAGGAGAGATATAACTAGGAGAGCGAGAAATCCAAAAATAAAATGCGGAGTCGAGTTTCAATGACGTCAAGAAAGAAGTGAAGACAGAGTTAAAAAGTCTGGTACGTGCCACCCCTCCATTGCGATAATGATTAATCGAAAATATCCCAATAATAGGACGCATTAACTCAATAAGTAATTTAACACGAATGCTGATGGATATTATACAATATAAATAAATACGCTTTGCAGATGATGGATTGTTTGGGAATAGCTGCCAATGCCGAGAATGTCTAAATACAGAAAGTTTTGTCAATGGATCGCCACGAATAGCTTAGGCCAGAATTCCAAATCTCAGCCCACGGTTTATCCAGCTATTGTCTTGAAAATCCGGTAACCCACATCCTAGTAATACATTTTTCGAACACCTCTTTCTCATTCTTATTCCCAACTGAGTACTAATTCTATAGTTATCATAACCTGAACATAAACGTTACCGCTGAAAGTTGTATTGTAACACGCGTAGATCGAAGTTGATGAATTAATAGTTTGAATTAAAGTTACTATCAATACTTTGGAACATTTAGGGCTCCGACTTGCTTTTTAGGTCAAATCCATAACTTCAATACCCTGCCAGGAGTCCGGTAACACGTGCACCGTCATCCGCCAAAAATGAAATTCCCAGTAGATTTCCTTGCCCCCCATAACATTTTACAGTAATGATTTTTACTACCTACCTACGTATAAGAGCTGAAATCAGGCACATCCTCCTCTCATCGCTTTTGTGAATAAATCATGTTGCACTCGAAGCCTCAATCTACAAGTATCAAACGCCACAACTCGCAACATTCAACAATGATTATTTGGAAAATCCTGTGCGAAATACAGGTCGTCCATGATTCAGCTAAGAGAGAACTTTGAGGGACTAAGTACTCGTTGTACACTTGACATTTGTTGTTCAGTGTTCGATACCTACTACCACGACGCAGCAGGTTGGCTCGAGACATTACAAAACCATTTTGCTACCTATCCAAAAACGTTTTTGGGAAGAAAATCTCAAACTGAGTTGCAGAGTGAGGGGATGGGGGCAGTTGGGTTGCATTTGAAATGTTTTTATAATTGGGATGATTCGGTTAAGCTAAGGTAACAACTGATTTGAGGTGGCAATTCAATAATCCAAACAATTAGCATCTACACAAGAACATTTTGAAGCGAAGAGTTCAAATTTTAATTCTTATGGTTGAAATAAGCCGGAAACTGTTTGATAATGTAGTAAATTGAAGGGCGATTTAAGCAGGTGCGATAGCACCGAAAATGAATTCATATTATGAAGGTTGGCCATCAGATCATGAATCGGTATGGAAGTCAACCGCCACTCAGTTTCTGTTGCCAACAACTGAAAGAGTTCACTCAAAATAATTTGGTGACGAAGGACCTATCGGTACCTAAGATTCCTCATTGCGTTGAACGGGTCGTTTTGAACTCTCGCGGTTTTTCCCAAAGGTTGTTTTCCGAAGCAAACAATGGGTGGGCGGCAGAGAAGCCGACGATTGCTCCCGATTTGCACTTAAGGAATCGTTGCTCCCTCCGGATTCCCGTTCCTTTCTCAAAGGGTCCCGTAAAAATCTCCAGGACCACGAAACATTATTATTGTTTTTTCGAGTTTTGTTGTTGACGGGAATCATAAATCAGTGTTTACAGACATACATTTACCATTCGCTCATGTTAAGACCATACACGCTTCGTATCGAAGATTTTATTCGTAAAGGATTTTCCTACCTGCTCTCAGTTGCAGCAATCCTCTTTACTTGGTTACAGTAGTACATAATAGGCACTAGACCAGTGGGCACAATCTTGTTGAAACCGCGCCATTGCTACACCATAATTTGAAACTTTTAGTTTTGGCCTCCAAGCTAACTAGTACCATGAAAAATTATTTTGAACTATCGGAGATCTTTTGGTTTATTATTTTCAATAATTTTCTCAAGTGTTCAAACACCTTTCATTTCTTGATATTTTGTTAGTTACCTAACATTTGGCACTTTACTCGCAGGATATGCTGTTTGTTTGAGCAGCTAGTTTGATTCACAACAACGACACGGGCTCATGGTATCATAATATAGGATCAGCTGTTCACTGTTAGCCATTTCGTACGATAACAGCTTTAACATGGTTTCTATTCGATTTTTAACATAATTATGCTATACTCTCCTATGTTACTTCGCAATTATAAGCTAACGTTGTTTTGAGATTGAGTCTAAATACATACCCAGGTATGCCCAGCTAGCATGTACTTATAAAAATTGATAAAAATTAAACGTACACATATAGGTACCCTATTACGTGGAGACATACTATGGATCATAATTGGACTGCCGCATAACGCGTAATGTAGTGTATTTACATTTACATCGTCATCCAAATATTCAGTTTAGGGACAGTCCCAGTTTCATGGAAAGAAGAAAGAAATATTTAAAACGAAGTAAAGCTAAGTAAAAGACAGAAGACAGAAGAAAACAAAATATTAAACACGGGTAGCAACATCGGAGCTAAGTTATTTATATCGCAGGATTGAGCCCAGCCAAGAGCCTTTTGCATCCAGGCCGCAAAAAACCAGAATACAAACGCACTTTCTTCTGAATGATGGATGATTCATTTCCGTCGTAACGTCTAATCGATTTGTAAAGGTCCATTTGATAAATCCTGATTTATATGCATCTTGAAAAGTTTTATGAAGCTGAGGGTTTTTTAAAGGACTAGGCAATTTTCACCTACTCCATACTAAGCACGGTGGAATTTCGATTTCGAAGTTCTTACCCAAAACGATAGAATATTTTTATGCAGCGCTATTCCAACGTGTCTTGTAAGAACGAAGGTATCAGATTTCTAGATCCCAAGTTGGTTTTAAGTTTCCCAAAAATTATTACCGCTAAAATTAGATTTACACCCTCACAATAGTCATCCTCAACAACAGCTATAATATTAAAATTACTACTTCATATGTCGATTATTTTTAAAGAATGTGCTAATTCATCGAAATATTGGTTACAATAATATAAAAATTGTTAGAGCTTTATAGATAGGAATCCTTAAAATAGCTATCAAATTAGGTGATGACACAGTTATTATCAAAATGGGAATGGGAACCTGTGCGACAGCTCTCAAGGGCAGCATTAATATGAGAAACTCCGGCGGGGCAATGATTACTGTGATTGTATGGATCACTTTCTATCTGCGGAAGTGATAAGAGGTGAGAAAAACCCATTTGAAGCAATAAGTTTGTGAGATTTAAGTTCCACGCTCAATTTTAGCACAGATTCAAACCATGCATACAAAATAAGGGCAGCAAAACTTTGACCACTAAAGTTGAAATTAGGTGAGGTATGGATTATTATTTTTAACCAACTTTTGAATACCGGCTTGGTAGAAAAACTGTGAGATTGTTAACTGAGGATCCACGATTGTTATCTGAGGGTTGTTCTGTGAGAGAATTTATATAAGGAAATTATTGTTCGCTAATACCTTCATATTTAAATTTTAAACACAATAAACAATCGTGATAATTTTCAAATATTAGGTACCTAGCTAATAACTGTTCAATATTTTTTGGGGTTTTAATGGTTTCTCTGCAGAAATTCTATATGTCTATTTATGGATGGATTTACGAGCAGAGATGACTCACCGTGCAGAGGAGAAAAGTTGTTGAAAAGAGAGTTTTTCACACGCGAAGTGTTTGCTACGAGAGCCGACAGCGGACTAAGAGGTGGCCAGGGAACTAAGAACCGGGGGAGAGCAACGCTGGGGTTAGCGGGTGGGGCGGGGAGGGGAGGCGGAGCACCCTTGAAAGCGGGAAACCAAAATATACTGGCGAAGACCTCCTCATAAGGATGGACCAGAGGGGCGGCTTAGTCTGGAGT
Organism: Leptopterna dolabrata; assembly: GCA_954871275.1. Classification (NCBI taxonomy): domain Eukaryota; kingdom Metazoa; phylum Arthropoda; class Insecta; order Hemiptera; family Miridae; genus Leptopterna; species Leptopterna dolabrata. The sequence goes on from OX940979.1 coordinate 27,949,557, forward strand.
TCCAGAAATCAGCTGACTTCGGGGGGAGGAGGCCATCGATGTCTTCCCTGGACGGAGGCCGGAGATTCGAAGGGTGTGGTGTCGGCAGAAAGCAGGAAATGCACACCAAGTGCCTGTAGGCCAGGTATTGTATGATGCGAAAGTGGTGAAGAAGCCTTTTATTTTTCTTTAACTAGTATTATGGGTAAATACATCTTTTTAAAAAAATCTTAACACGGGCGACCTCAGTACAATTTTTGGCAGCCAGAAAAAAAACGATGCAAAGTCCTTGTCACATGAGCTTATTATTCTATTGGACATGACCTACAGAAATGTTGGCTGTTCATTTACTGTTTCTATCATGTAATTGAAATAGTTATTTTTTATGGTTTCCACCAATTTTGGCCCCCAAAAACACGAATTAGTCTCCTATTTTTTTAACAAATTATCTTTGATCGTTGATAGTGCAGTTTATTGTCTTGATTCAGCTGCTAATACTACTTCTTGTGTTATTATACAAATTTATGATGATTTCAGACAATTTCCCAGGTTTTTGACTCATAAAAAATGAACTTCGGGAGCTGAAACTTCGTTACAACCTCAATTCTTCACTATTTGGTCAAAATCAACTTCAGATTCGGTCTTCTTGCCCTAAAAAACATGGAAAAGGATACCTCACAAGCCCATGTTCACTAAAGCCTCAAAAAACCTCGAAAACCCTATTTTTACACCCCCCCCCCCCCCCCCCCCTAAACACTACTGGGTGTATTCCGATCGGGCTGCCGAGCTTCGGAGCACAACTAGGACCCAAATGTGTTTCCAAATGGGGAAGAACGACGATTTTAGACCAAAATCTAACGTAAATTTAAGGCTGAAACTTCGTTAAAACCTCCATTTCCCAGGCTTTGGTCAAAATCGAGTTCATATTCGGTCTCCTCATCGTGAAAAACATGGAAAACGATACCTCACAAGCTCATGTTACTAAAACACCAAAAAAACTTACTTTTACACCCATTTTTCACCCCTAACACCCTTGGGTATATTTCGATCGAGCTGCAAAGTTTCGGGACATAACCAGGACCCAAATGGAGCCTGTGTGCGAAAGAACGAATTTTTTAGACTGAAAATAAAGGAGATGATATGCATGATACTGCGTACGACAGACGGACATCGCATTTTTCGAATCTAAGCACCTTGAAACGCACCTTGATGGGGTCTTCTACAAAAATTTTGCTGAGCTAATACATGGGTGTATTATCCATGGAATAATAAACCAAACCCCGCACATGTCCTCAAAATTTCCGATAATTCCGGCCGTATTTCACGTGGATGGGAGTTCCAAAGGTTTGTATGGGTACTTGGACACACATATAATATAGGTACTGTAAACTATCTGAAAAAGCTACAGTTTAAGATTTTTGTAGTTGGAAATGTGCCAAACGAAAAAGTCTGAAAAGTGTGTTGGAAAGTTTGGTCAAAAATGAAGAAAATGATTTGATTCAAATTTGGGTGGTGAAAGTGATTCCTACATATCGGATGCATATTGGAGACGCATTTAGGTCGGTTTCTTCCCGAAAATTCCAGTTCGGGTAGAACTGAACTCTTCAACTTCAACTCTTGAGTAGAACTCAAGTTATTCTAAGCAGAACTGCCCTAGACATGAACATGTTTCCCAAGTTCCATACAAATCGGAACATCTACGTTGTATTACTACAATATAGTAGGCAGTTTTCCCTCTCCCCCTCATCAGCACCACACAATCCGCCCCCATAGGTAGTTAGGTACATTTTATGACATCCTTCCTTTCAAATTTGCACAGTTCCAACCCATGTTTTTTACATCATCAACAACAATACATGTTCCTTCTTTTGTTATTAGATTATTAATCTCAACGTCAGCCAACATGTACCACCAAAAAGAAGGTGCCAAGCGATGTGGGGGATGGCTTTCTCGATAGAGAGATCTTGGAAGACGGCGGACGGGCGCGCATTTTTAGCACCTGGGAATAGTGGGGGCCGCGGTAGCTGGCAACATCGCCTACGAAAATAAAAGCAGAAATTCTGACTGTTGACAATGATCACAGATGCCGACGCTAAGGAGCCACCATTGTCAATGGCACAATCAGTGGGAAACAATGGGAGGGACTTCGACAAAACCTCGTTTGAGCCGATACTGACATCCTTAGCTAAAAATAGTGTGTGGTTGGGTTATTGAGCTTTTGGATCGTCTGATAACATCGCATCGACTACAGTTATAGGAATTCTTGAAAGACAAAGTAGCTAATTGGCACGCTTTAGAATTGCGTGTTTTCCCGAGCACAATGCTTAGCAGAACATCGCAGCAACTCGGGTAAAAACAATTTTGTTACGCGTGCCACATAATTACTCATAACGAGATTACACTACATGTGGACCATCAAGGGGAAACTGTTGAACAGGTTTGAGGCCTGAACTCTGACGTTTGAGCTTGACAAATTGAATCCAATTAGCATTGATTTTGATCAAAGTCATTAGGGAGCATCTACGTAGGAATATTTACTCCTCATAACCCCTGTGAATTTCATAAATCAGTTGGATCCTGGAGGTTTTGATCTTCAAACAACGACAGCGGAGCTCCTGAAGAATCCGTCTTCATGCAACAAATCAGTTAGCTGCCTACCTACCTTTTAGTGCGCCTCCAGGGATCTAAATAAACATTTGAGTCAAATTTCAGTTCTATTTTAGGTAGGCTCGCAATATTATCAGCCATATATCAGGCGAATTTGTTACCTCGCATTACACGTTGCTTTGATGAAATGATAGTGCCTAATAATATTTCACCCATATTTCTCAGTGACTCATGAAACATCAATTCAATTCATTCAATTCACTTTTTTTATTCAGCAAATATTTTATACAACAAATATAATGATTTTTAGAGAGTCTACATACATAATACAAGATCTAAACATATGTTGGTTTATGAGCCTAAGGTCAGTGACCCGTCCAGGCTCGTCTCTTCCACCACTATTTATTACTGCGTATGTATGTACCAGCAGTTTCATTGACAAAACACACCTTAAGTGTTTGGAGAATGAGTTACATTGATCAAGAACCAACAGTTTTACAGGTTATTCCTAAGTAGTTAGTAAATACACTTAATGCTACGAAGGCTTATTTGTATTTTTATCCTAATTTAAACTTATAAATAACAAAACTTTCGTTATTTTCAAGCTCAAAATATTCTAGAACTAGTTTTTTTAAATTTTCCTGTTGATGTTGAAGTCTTGGTTAGGAGCGGTAACTGTTCAAATAGGGCTGGAGCTAGCCATGGAAATTGTCGAGTGTAGAAATCATTATGTGCCTGTGGTATCTGGAGGACATAGTTGGCATTTGTTCGCGTCGGTCTAATCACCGCTTCCTTAGTAAATAAATGCAGTTGCTTATGCACATATAAAACAGTTCTGTGAATACAAGCCATTCTGGGAGTGAGAACACCGAAGTGTTTGTATAGGTAACTAGTTGAAGTACGTTTATGGGAATTAGTCGCAATTCTCAAAACTGTATTCATTGCTATGTTTATACTATTAAAGGTTGACGCATAAGTACATATATAATATTTACTCTTATTAAAAGTATTTACTCATGTCAAAACCATTTTCTGTAGTGCGTTTTTCCCCCCTTCGTATTTTGATTTCTCCTTTACTGTACTGGAGTAGATCTTATAAAAACATGACGATTACAGTATAGCAGTTGCTATTTGCCTTGATGAAATTCCGAACAATTAACCCAACTGCATACCACATGGCCGGAATAGGCGAGTTCTGTCGCTTATTTCGCGTTTTAAGTAGTTCTGACGACTCTGCATACGCAGTTTGTCTAAGCAACCTCTTCTCTGTAGGTATCTGGGCCACTTTTTCAAAGTCTGTGGAGGCAGTTGTGCTTTCAGTTATCATCAAACTGGACGCCATGAAGCCTCTCCGTATACGAATTTTACGCTACGACATTCTCTGTCACGAGAATGCACTTACTCTGAAAGCGTAAACTCGCAAATCTAGTGACTAGTAACTTGGATTTGTTTGTTTTTGTAACTGTATTGAGATTGTAGGCAGTTACCGCACGTTTTTCTTTCTTGCCAATTTCAATACTTGTTCAATTTCACTTGCTGATGGTAAGCGTACCTGTGTTTAAATATAATTTCGATCCATCTATTCGGGTTTACATATAATTTCGAAAGATTTTATGTAGCTAAATAGGTAACTGATGCAACTAATGTGAAGAGCCAAATAGCAGCGATTTTTCTCTAGTTTTAACGTTTTACAGGATTTTTGAGGACGCCCCATAGAAGCTAGACTTCTACAATATTGAATGTTTCAAATTACGACAGTTGATAATAAATCGTTCGAACCAAAGTTACAATGCGGGTAAGATTTCTATCCAACTGAAGGCGTTGTCAACATGTCCTGCCAGTCGTATAAAAGCTGCAGCCAACCAGTAAAAGACATTTTAATCTAGCTAATAACTTCCAACCACCTTCGCACCTTACAACAAGATTCGGGTGAGTATCATAGTGGAAGCCAAGAGGTGTCCTGAGGTTGAGTCATTTCCCCCCGTATACGGAGGCGATCTCCTTTTCTGGGCCGCATACTTTCGTAATGGGACCGATAGGGGAGCCTCAGTGATTGTCGACGGCTCCGTTTAACATGAAACTTGTGGGACACTATACGATAAAAATAGAGTGACGTCATTCGGATCCTTTGTTCAGTAACTCAACCCCAAAAAATGAAACGTTTTTACAGTTTTGAACAGAGTATGTTATTCTACATAGGGCATTAACTAGGTATTTCATGAGAGGTGGAACCTTTCACTAGGATTCGTCGTTGAACGTCGCACAGCGGTTCCAAAAAGAGGTTCCCTGACGAAAAAAGTTATCCTCTGCGCCACGTTCATTGGAAATTTGACAAAGATTCAGAATCCCCCTATACATCAGTGACACAACTACAAATTTCAAAAAACCTCGAAAACCGAGTTCTCGACCAACGCAACGAACTAAACCGTTTTTCGTGAAAAGTTGTAAACAACAAGCACGAACGACTCTGCGTACGAAGACTCGAGTAAAATTCGAGGAACCTCCCTAATGTCATGGTTCAGTTTGTATTTCCTCCAATACCATTTCCGATATCCTCGTATTGTTAGAACTGGTGTACGTATCCAGTACATCCCAAAGAAAAGCACTTCACAGGAGATCGCTATAGTGTGGTTCTTGACAAAACGTACGTATCCAGCTACTCTCAGATCCTCAAGACCAGTCAATTACTCAAACACTTGACCAGAAAAACGTACAACGGGCGTATAGTTACCATGTGTGTGCGATAATATGTCAGTATAAATATTTATTGAATACGCACGTGTACACGCACAATATCAAAGCGTTTCTATCGTGTTTATAGCCTGGAACCATTGTATAGTTGGTGCGACCAATAAGAATCTGGTGAGGGGTGGTTGTACGCCTGATACCCTGATACGTACTGAAGAAGAAGAAATATGTTTATTATTTATGAAGGTTACAGTGACCATAGCTTAGTACTAATAAACTGTACAGCATGGTTGCATGCAGCCATCCACTGGAGTTTTAGAATATAAAGCCTTATTTTAAACATTAAAAAAAAGAAACTCATGTTCAATTTTTAAGGAAAATAAATAATTGAAATTTACGAAATTTTCTGGTCTGAATATAATTAAATGTATTCTATATTTTGAGGCTAGACGATAATACAGAATTAGCTTATACGCCTAATACCCTGAAACATACACTGTATGGTCACTAAATACCCAACACCAATATCAAAAAAAGAAGAAGTAAGTGTCAAATTCCTCCTTCGTTTAAAAATTGCATATTGACGCGCGCGCGCACACACACAACGAGTTGAGACGAGCAAATTTTTGGGTTTTAGTTATGACACCCAACTCTCGCCCCCGCAGTTTGTTCAACGTAATGTGATAGGCTACTGCATGATATCATCGGGGTGGACTCGTTTTACTCTGATTTAAATAACCCGTCATACTACAATAGCGAAAAAATGACAGAAAATGACGTTCTGTTATTGCTCGGAAAAACCTATGGTGGAAGGATATCAACCAGAAAATCTTTGCGGTTATACCTACCTATTTTATGGTAATGAAATATTTTATTTGTTCCTTTCGTGTTCCTGTGTTTGGTCTGTTAAGGACATATTTTTGCCTTGGTTAGCTATTTATTTATATATTTTATGATTACTTTTATTTTAAAATAGAAATAAGAATCAGACTTTATTCGGCCTTCGTGTACGAGTACATATACATACATTATGTTTGAAAAGGTAGGTAAGTCGTAAATATAGTAGGGCATTATTGTATAAATGTGAATTATCTTGATGGGCCTGTTGAGATCAATTGTTATGTTCTTGATATATCAATCAATCAATCAAAATGTTTATTTGTAGAATCATATACATGTTGTTGCAATTAAATGTTCTTTTATAATGTAATCATGTTCTTGATAAATAATGAATAATATATATCGATTAAAAAAAGATAAATAGTAGGTATAAATAGTACATATTCAAGTACGGCGTATGTTTTCATAATTTAGAGAAATGAGTGTGGCATTTAATCTGGCTGCGTTTTTAGGTGCGATGTTTTGGATCTATCGCTCCCCCCTCCCCGCCCCTCTACATGGATCCTGATCCAACAGATTCAAAGAAAGTTGTCAACAAGCATCAGGCCCAGAACCATCTAGGAATACAAAGAAAACATTTAAAACGGAATACATTGAACATAATTTTGAATTTTACATGAATTTCAACAAACTGAAAACAATCCAAATTGAAAAATTGGCACAGCGTGGCATATTCCAGCTGTGTCCTACAGTTCAATTCAAAAAATATGAGCTGAAAATCAATCATTTTACATCTTACAGTTTGGATCGAACCTCATTTCGTCTTTAGAATGGTTCCTATGTACCTATACAATATTATTGGAGAGCACTAAAAGACGCCCATAGTCCATACACGGATCGAACCAGTAGCTCTAACAGGTGGCGGATGTCGCAATCAGCTGTCCATTTGTATCATTTGTAACGTCAAGAAATCTCCGGTATTTGCAGTGTAACCTGATTCTAAATGGTCAAGACAGGTCGAAGCTTATATGATAACAAAACTCGTACTGTTTGATTCAAAGGAGGAACTGTTGATGTCCAGATCAGGCCGTGGGTTGGTTAGAAGTTACAAGTTATGCCATTGTACCGTCGGATATTTGTATTTATTAATGTTGTCATTCCCACCCAAACCGTCGTAGGTTGGGTTTTTTTTTTTGTACAGCCGTCTCCATCTTATCTCCGAATTTGCCGACGACAACTCCGCGAATTGGCGTAATAAGCGTGACCTGGATGTACCCATTTTTCAGATAATTCGCCCTCAGAGCTGCGGTCTCCCTGAGGAAGTCGGCTGTGGGCGGTTTTTGTCACTGTAGGAGGTTCCGTGGAGCTGGAAGCTGCCCACTTGAAGGGGTCCACGGGCCAACGCTCCCGTGCCGGATTGATTTCCATCCTCCATTCTCTTATTGTCTTTACGGTACAGGGTTAACAGACAACTCTTCAAGCTCTAGTCTTCTCCCTATCAACCACTTATCAATAATCTATTGTCACTTCCACGCACCAATTAGGTAGGTATTTTTCTATACAGCAAATGTTTGGATATTTCAATTTCCGTTACCTAGCTGAAAAGGAATTCCCTAAAATCATTAAACCGTGAGCTCTTCCAAAAAAGTGAAGAAACCTACATTTTGACAACACAGCCAGGCAGGCCAATCTATATAATTATATCTACGTTACCCACTTCTATTGCCTGGAGTTCTTTTAAATTAGAAAACGTCATCTTCATCAGTTGCCAGTTCGCACTCAGGCTAAAAACGTTCAGAATGCCTTATCAGTGTTTCATATCAGCAAAGTTTCCCTTCAGTGAACATTGTCTTCTTTCTGAAAATGCACAACGGGATATGCGCATGGGCCACAAAAGCGGTTTATATAATTTTTTAATGAAGCTAGATCCCATTCTGAGAACTTTAACACCAACCGCACTGTCCTACAATTAGTAGTTCTTTTTTATGATTTTTCAAACTGTCAACCAATTCTGACGTCACAGACGGCAGGGGGTCCTGCTCAGGCGAGAGGGGTGCGATGACTTCAGAATTAGCTGAAACTGAAAAACGCTGCAAAGTCCTTGTCACATGGGTTTATTATTCTACTGGACATACCTACAAAAATGCTGGCTGTTCATTTATTGTTTCTTCCATGTGCAATAATTGAAATAGCTATTTTTGATGGTTTCCACAAATTTTGGCCCCCAAAACACGAATGAGGTACGCTCCTTTTTTTTCAGATTATCTTTGGTAGTGCCATTTAATTGTCTTGATCCACGTGTTGACACTTTTTCTAGTGTTATTATACAAAGCGATGGTGATTTGAGACGATTTCCCAGGTTATGGACTCATAAAAATCAATTTTGGGAGCTGAACATGCGGTAGAACCTCAATTTTCCACTCTTTGGTCAAAATCGACTTCGTATTCGGTCATCTCGTCCCCCAAAAACATGGAAAACGATACCTCAAAAGCTCATGTTACTAGCATGTTACTAAAACACAAAAAGTACCTATTTTTATACACATTTTCACTCATAACACCCCTGGGTATATTCCGATCGGGCTGCAAAGTTTCGGGACACAACTAGGGCCCAAATGGAGCATGTGCGCGAAAGAATGAATTTTTTGGACCGAAAATGAAGCCGGTATACGTGATACGGCGGATGGCGTACGGACATTGCATTTTTGGAATCTACGCACCTTGAAACGGAAAAGAAAAAATTTTGAGGGGGTGTTATAAAAATTTTTTGCTGAGCGAATAATAGGTTATTATTCACAGAATAATAAACCAAAATCGTAGAAAAATAACTACTTCTTGTAGGACAGTGCGGTTGATGTCAAAATTTTCAGGATGGAATCTACTTCCATTTAAAAAATAAAATAAATACTTGCACATACCCCATTTGGCGTTTGGAACGATTTTAGCCGGACCCCTCATTGTTGAATAAATAATCTAATTTCCCGCTACACAGCTGTAAGCTATTCGGCTACATACCGGCGGCCGTAATAGAGATAGGTACCTGTATATTATGAATTATTCGAAGTTCAAAAAAACCTTACATAAACAAAGCATGGCTACAGGTGTGGTATTGGTGTATGTAAAATTGTGTGTTGTAATTGATCAACCAGACCAGTAAAAATCTAAATAAATAGATAACTGAAACGCCATCTGCATAGCATAGCACTGAGGGTGTTGGCTTTGCGATCGAGAAGGGCCTGGACAGTTCCGATTATAGAATTCTTATTTTAGACGCTGTCAAGCTGGTGGGATGGAGTCGAGAGTAGGCAAAACTCCTTTGAATCCCTAAGAAATCACGGATTGTACATGTAATTCGAGGAATTTCTTAAATTATTTACATCCAAATTAAATAGGTACTGCTGCAAGTTGGTGGATGAAAAAATATTTGGTGTTTTATTTGAAAGGGATGGTTACGACCAAGCAGCGATGACGGCATGAGTCATCCGACACGAATAGACAACTAGGTATATTTCATCGGGTTTTTTCACAAAATTCGTCGACCCAATACTCAGTGAATTGTTCAATAATTGTACCCCATGCTTCTTTGTTCATTCAAATTCGGCTATCATTATTGATTAGAAATATAACTACCAGCTTTACCACCAATCCAGAAGAATGACTTCTTGTCCCACGTATAAACTTGGAAGATCTTGAATGATTTTGATAAGACAGAAACACCTTAATTTATTGAAAGTGAACTGCTCATTTCTTGGACGAACCTCTTTTTATGAACAGGGTAGGAGAGCGTTTGATTATGTCTTCGGGCAGTAAATGCGGGCAGTGGAAGGTCTGCATTCGCCCCAGTGGGTGGATTTTTCGTTAGAACCAGCTAATCAAATGTAAATCAGCGCTGCTCATCTCGTTCCCCATTTTGAAAGATGCGACGATAAAAAACATATTCGTTACCGCAGTCTGAGCTTTGGCATTGTATACAAAACCTGACGTGTGCTCGCGGGCGCTCGCAGTCCAAAATAAAACGAACCATTCCCCTGATTAATCCTTTAGAGAAAAGTAAATCAGTGGGGAATATAAATCGCCATTTCATTAAAATATCCGCAAATATAAATTCACACTTTGCCCGATTTTACTATGTATTATATACATAGGCATTGTGTACAATGCCTGGGAATGTGTCTGAAGCAACAAGAAAATGATGAAATTGACTATTCACCTAATGAAGACTAGCTTTTTATACATGTGGGTACAGTACCTAGGGATTTTATAAATTGCTGGCATTTCACACTTTGCCGGTAACATATATATATTTGGCAACTTTTGAAAAATCACGGAAAAACAAGTATTCTACGGTTGCCATGATTGACAGTAGGCGTGCTTTTCAAAAACGATTTGGGCTGCACTCGCGGAGGTTTGACTGGTTACCTATCTGTAGGGAGAGACGACTGGCTTTTTCACTCCCACTAGTTCTACTTTTCACTTCAAATCACAGTTTTACTTTCAATCACACTACTAGGTACCTTATAGTTTCTATCCCTGCATCAGCCCTTGGAGCGGATCACAACCTTATTGAGATTTATACGGATCCGGAGGGGCCTGCCGTTGCGTTGGTACGGCCGTGAGGTAGCATAAGGTACCGACGGACAGATGGTATGAGCCGTTCAAAAGGGGACACTTGTTTCTAACTCAGTCAAGGCCGCAGCCTCTGAGTCACATGCATCTTGTATTTTTTTTCTTTCAAATCATAACCCCCCTGAGTTATAATTTTTAACACAAGAGTATCATATTTTGAATGAGTTCAAAAATACAGAAATAAATCTTTCCATGAGGATTTAATTTTGATTTCGATATTCTTAATCTTGGTTTAATTTGTTGTAATACTTACCAGCTTTCAATCACAGAAGTCTGAAGCCAACTACCGTCGTCCGACTTTCGTTGTACCTGAAACATGATCGTGAAACTCTACTGAAAGTAAAAATCACCGCATGAAGGGAAATACTCGTAGATACCTAAGTAACGAGATATTTGATAACTCTTACTTACGCCATACAAGAAAATATTTTCCAAAACCTCATCCTATACAGAAATGACAATTATTGGTAGTGTCATCGATATGCACAAAAACTCCGGCATCGACGGCGCATGGGCTAGAGGCGGGTAGTTCCTGACTGAACTACTCTTGAAGAACACTCCACCAGCTGAACTACTCCTCGATTTAGTTCACTTCACTGAAGGTTCATTCACTAGGACCACAGAATAAAAGGATCAATGAGACAGTGTCTACAGATGGATGTAGGAAGTGGGAACTAAAGATTCGTTCTTTGCATTATGAATGATAGTTCCTTTAGTTCTCATTTGAGGGACTCAAGTTCATTTAGTTCAATCGTTTATTCCAGTTCTTTTTCGTTTCTAATCACGGAAAAACAACTCCTCAGTCGTGGGTAACAGTAGTTACCCACCACTAGCATTGACTGACCTACGGCCGCTATCCCTCCTACGTCATTTTGTTAGGTGCAAGCAAAAAGGAAATCAAGTTCTGTCTTTGCTTGCTGACAGTCTCAAATAACAGCAGTTCCAATAGTGGGTAGGTATAGCTTGAACTGTTGAGGTATGACCATAATAACTATTTATCTTGATAGAAAGTACATAATTTGAAGGAATAGCTAGCTTAGAAGTGGACGCCATGAGTGGACACCTCACAAAATCCACCAAGAATTAGACAGCACAAATATAAATAGCAGGAAAACCGACCATGCTTAGGTACCTAAAAATATATCCGAACTAACTAATTGATAACTTTATATTGTTTTGGCTGTTCAAATGTGTCATAAGGTCAACAGCGTACCTACAGTTAGTAAGGTGGTAATAATCGAGTCAGATAGCTAAAGTCGACATTGGAGTCCACCTTTGTTAAGGTCGAAATGCCGAAAATAGGTATAGCCATCACAGATAGGTACAGCTGCTGTGCTTTCCCAAGTTATACCTGCATTATAGGGCACGTTACCGACTGTATACAGATTAGGAAAGTAGTGTTAGGCCTCAAACAGGATTATTGTAGTTATCTTCATACTGCCTTATAATTCTAATACTATGTATTACATAATAATGAACACTGTAAATGAGTACATTATACACTGCTCGTATTATGTATATTAGGTTATATTTTTTGTTATATAGGTTATGTTTTTGGTTTATTACCTATCTATTTTCAATAATGAACCTTTGGAATCAAGCATGAAAAAAAAAGTTTAAACCCCCCTCAAAATTTGATGGTTTCCGTTCAAGGTACCTAGATAGAATCCGAAAATGGAATGAAAAACGCTGCAAATTATTACACAACGGTTTATTTACCTGTATAGATGCCCCTTCTGCACAGATTTCTGTTTTCTATGTTCAATACGACCCTCGTCCCCCCCCCCCCCCCCCCCCAGGAAGACCCCTGAGTATTGGAGCTGGCCTGGGAATTAAATTTCTTAAAAATGAGTGTCAATAATTCAATCATTAATTATCTGTTGTTCTTTATGAAGCATAACGTTTGCCAAGTTACGAAAGTACCTGTCAACAAAATCCGAAAGAGCCATCGTTCTTCAAATGGAAATAATATCACAAAACAACCAGCTCCACTTCATACAGCCATCCGTGTAAACACCTGATTATAAACTTATAATCAGGTGCTCCCTAGCTATGATATCTGGGGGATTTATGCCGTTTCATTCACGATCGTGTTAACGAAGTTTTCGCTGCGAACGATCGGCTGGACGGACAATGCTCCGGGCGGTCCCAAAAATTGCTCAAGTTGGAGTTCAATATAAAAATGTAGGAAAAAACCCATACCCTACTATTGAAAGTTTTCGAGCTACGGCGTTCTGAAAATTTCAACCCCTATTTTTAACCTGATGAGTGACAGTAACGCCGAGCTTTGCGGACCAACTAGACCCCAAATGGGAACTACAACCCAAATGTCATTGATTCTGGTTCATGGTAACTAGAACAAGTGCGAAGTACGGCGTACGGAAATTTTGGTTTATTATTTTCAATAATGAACCTTTGGAATCGAGCCTGAAAGAACTTGTTTAACCCCCTCTCAAAATTTGATGGTTTAAGTTTCAATTTATGTAGAATCCGAAAATAGAATAAACAAATTTCTATCCGTCCGCCGTTTTTGAGACCATCCGGGGCATTTACGTCCACCTGTTCGTTTGCACCGAAAAACTTCGTCAACATGATCGCGAATGAAACGAAAGAAATCCGGCCCAGATATCAATGCTAGGGAATATCTAATTATAATCACGGATGGCTGAATAAAATCGAGTTGGTTGTTCTGCGATGTTATTTCATTTAACGAATGATGGCTCTTTTGGATTTTACTGATAGGTGCTTTTGTAACTTGAGCAAATGTTATGTTTCATGAATAACAAAAAAAAAACGCTGCAAATCCCTGCACAACGGTTTATTATTTTGTATAGAATACCCTCCTGTTACAGATCACAGCTCTATGTATAGATAAGCCTTCTATATAATATGATATGTACTATTCTATTATATACATATTATGTAGATCGCAGACCCTCCGTAGGTTAGTACCTAACCCCGTACTCGTTACTAGGTACCTACCTAAATCACGAGTTAAATGTTGCTAAAATAATTCTGCCGATGACAAACAGTACCTAACAAAAAGAAACACACATAATGAAGTTCTGAAAAGAAATTGTTGATGAGGAGTGAAAAAAGTTGCAAAAGTACCTACCAACAAACTCCAGCCCCTTCTACGTAGATGGTATAATGAACCGTTGTGTAATAATTTACCGTTGAGTAGGTAATGATTTACCGTAGTAATAATTTACCCATCAATAATACTTCAACGTTTGTTCAAGTTTCACTACCTACCAACAAACTCCAAAAGAGCCATCATTTTTCAAGCGAAATAATATCACAGAACAACCAACTCGACTTCATACTCCGCCAATATAATCAGGTGATCCCTACCAATGATTGGCCGTATTCACAAATTCCTATTGTGGGCGCGTCTCTGGTTACCAGATTTGGTTTGAATTGTATACAATTTCATTCACACTGGAGTCGAAAATGCCTGTCGGTGCAAACTTCGGGGCCTTACTGTGAACGGACGGCTGGACGTACGACGCTCCGGATGGTCTTAAAAAACTCGCAAGTTCAAGAACTATTTTAAACCGTAAAATTATTTACGTAAAAAAATGGTATAGGCGTTTTGAAAATGTCAACCCCTATTTTGAACCCCTTAGAGATGACTCACAGTAACGTCGAGCTTCGAGGACCAACTAGACGCCGAATGGAACCTATAACCCGAATTTCATCAATTTTCTTTCATGGTAACTAAGAAAAGTGGCCCGTACGGCGTACGGCGTACGGCGGACAGACAGAAATATTTTGGTTTATTATTTTCAATAATGAATAACGTGACCAGACGTCCCGTTTTGAACGGGACTGTCCCTTTTTAGAGTTACGAGTCCCGGTGTCCCCGAAATGAACTCTAGGACGCAAAATTGTCCCGTTTTCTGAAACCGCGCGGAGATGTGAGTAGTCGAACCGGCCGGACGGCCGTTGCGCCGGCGGCCGGACGCGATCGGTGTGCGAGAGCGAGACCGCGTCGTCGGTTGACGCGACGATAGCCGAGAGTGGCGAAGACTTCATCGGGTCATCGCTCGTGCTTTGTTGACAGATTTTTGACAGCTGTTTGACTTTGTTGACAGATGTTTGACAGATCTTTCGTTCGCCCACTTCTCGATATTTGTTTTGCTGTTGTTTGATGCTCGTGTACCTAGTAAATAACTTAAACTTCTTTTGTTTTGGAATCACAAGTTAAAATGCCGAAACGCAAGTGTACGTTCAATGTTAACTTACAAGCAAAATATCCGTTTATCAAGCAAATAAATACTCCCTCAGATGTCAGATGTGAAAAGTGTCGTACAGAATTTAGCGTTTCCCATGGTGGTGCCAGTGATATTGAACAGCATTTAAAGTCTGAAAAACATAAAAATGCCGATCGTGCCGCCGCTTCGAGTTCTTCGATGTTAACCTTTTTCAAGAAATCGAACGCACCAACTTTAAAGGATTTGGATATCGCCGCGGCAGAAGGCGTCTGGGCTTATCACACGATACAAGAAAACCACAGTTTTCGCTCTAATGATTGTGCGTCGAAATTAATTCAATCATGTTTTGATCCCAAATTTACATGCGCGCGTACGAAATCAGAAGCTATTGTAGTAAATGTTTTCACGCCTACAGCAATGAAAGAATTAAAAGATGATCTTGGTAAGTCCAATTGTATTACAATACTAAACGACGCTTCAAACCACGGCAACAAGAAAATATATCCTATTCTAGTGCGCTTTTTTCAACCTTACGTAGGTGTGCAAGTAAAAATTTTAGATCTCCAAGACCAACCAGGTGAGACTTCTGACATCATTGTCGATTATTTAAACAAAGTGTTGACAGATAATAATTTGACAGCAAAAGTCGTGGCATTTTGCGGAGACAATGCCAACGTCAATTTCGGAGGTGCGGCTAGGCGAGGAACTAACAATGTGTTAACGAAATTACAATCATCACTGAAAAAGCCATTGATAGGTATTGGATGTGGAGCCCATGTAATTCACAATGCAATAAAATCTGCTGCAGACAGGCTACCCTTAGATTACGAAAGCATTATTGTGAAGATATATTCATTTTTTTATATTTACACGATTCGAGTTGAAGCTCTAAAGGATTTTTGTGCCAAAACTGAAACGGAATATCAACAAATGCTCGGCTATAGCAAAACTAGATGGCTTGCTCTTATGCCTGCCTTGGAAAGGGTTTTAAAAATGTATCAGCCATTAAAAAACTACTTTTTGAGTATTGAAAAATGTCCCCTGTTATTAAAAAACTTTTTTGAAGATCCCACATCCGAATTGTGGCTTTATTTTTTACACGCTCTGTCAGCAAGTTTTCATCAAGCTGTATTGAAACTGGAAGGTCAGACTGTATCGGCAATTGAAGCTGCAAAAGAAATCAATCAACTAAAAGACAATTTGACTCAGAAACAGACCAATCAGTTTCTTCCATTTATGGTCCGTCAATTAATAGTGAAATCGAAAGATAATGTTACTGACATAGACGAAGAGTTTGTGAAAAGGGCGGCTACAGAATTTTATCAAACAAGCCGTGAATATCTGGAGCAGTGGACTTGCTTTCTTACCAAAGAAATGGAGATATTTTATTGGGCAGATTTAAAAAAGGTCCCCGCATGGGAAGACGTTCAAAAATCTCTGGATGTATTAATTGAAAAGGAATATATTGACTGTAATAAAGATGCAGAAGTTTTTGACGAATTTTCGTTAATTTGTCACTACATTACATCGCAGAAAGTAACCGAATGGAATAATCTAAATGTTTCCACGGAAACTCGTTGGGTGGAAGTATTCAAACACTTTCAAGCCAACAATCTTCAGCATGAAAACTTTTCTATTTTAATTGAATATATTTTATGTTTGCCTGCTACAAATGCTCCAGTAGAAAGAGTATTTTCTATGATGAACAAATTGTGGCCATCTGAGAAGACCCAGTTACAAATTTCAGTTCTAAAGGCGATGTTAATAATTAAGGTGAATATAAAAAAAACGTGCCAAGAGTTTCATTCTTACTTACAATCATCACCAGCTATATTAAAGCAAATTTGTTCCTCTGATAAATATAAAATAATATAACTAAACGTTTCGGGTATATATATTTTTTAATTCGTAACTTTTAAGCTAACTGACTTTTTCTGAATAAATAACTTTAAAAAAGTGTTTTTGTTTATTGACTACCTGTTAATTAACCTAAATAAACCAATGTCCCGTTTTGAGTAAAAAAATAAATGGTCACGTTAATAATGAACCATTGGAATCGAGCATGAAAAAAAAAATTCTTACCCCCCTCAAAATTTGATGGTTTACGTTTCAAGGTATGTAGAATCCAAAACTGCAATAAAAATATTTCTGTCTGTCCGCCGTACGCCGTACGCCGTACGCCGTACGGGCCACTTTTCTTAGTTACCATGAAAAAAAATTGATGAAATTCGGGTTATAGGTTCCATTCGGCGTCTAGTTGGTCCTCGAAGCTCGACGTTACTGTGAGTCATCTGTAAGGGGTTCAAAATAGGGGTTGAAATTTTCAAAACGCCTATACCATTTTTTTACGTAAATATTTTTACGGTTTTAAATAGTTCTTGAACTTGCGAGTTTTTTAAGACCGTCCGGAGCATCGTACGTCCAGCCGTTCGTTCACAGTAAGGCCCCGAAGTTTGCACCGACAGGCATTTTCGACTCCAGTGTGAATGAAATTGTATACAATTCAAACCAAATCTCGTAACCAGAGACGCGCCCACAATAGGAATTTGTGAATACGGCCAATCAGTGGTAGGGATCACCTGATTATATTGGCGGAGTATGAAGTCGAGTTGGTTGTTCTGTGATATTATTTAATTTGAAAAATGATGGCTCTTTTGGAGTTTGTTGGTAGGTAGTGAAACTTGAACAAACGTTGAAGTATTATTGATGGGTAAATTATTACTACGGTAAATCATTACTCAACGGTAAATTGTTACACAACGGTTCATTATACCATCTACGTAGAAGGGGCTGGAGTTTGTTGGTAGGTACTTTTGCAACTTTTTTCACTCCTCATCAACAATTTCTTTTCAGAACTTCATTATGTGTGTTTCTTTTTGTTAGGTACTGTTTGTCATCGGCAGAATTATTTTACCAACATTTAACTCGTGATTTAGGTAGGTACCTAGTAACGAGTACGGGGTTAGGTACTAACCTACGGAGGGTCTGCGATCTACATAATATGTATATAATAGAATAGTACATATCATATTATATAGAAGGGTTATCTATACATAGAGCTGTGATCTGTAACAGAAGGGTATTCTATACAAAATAATAAACCGTTGTGCAGGGATTTGCAGCGTTTTTATTGCAGTTTTGGATTCTACATACCTTGAAACGTAAACCATCAAATTTTGAGGGGGGGTAAGAATTTTTTTTTTTCATGCTCGATTCCAATGGTTCATTATTGAAAATAATAAACCAAAATGAATTACTGAATTATTGTCCCCCGCGCATTTTTATGAAACTGTAATTCCCGGGCTGGCTTCAGTACTCGAATTAGGGCTTTCCTGGGGGGAGCTCGAGGGTAGTTACTGACAAGAGAAAACTATGAGCTTTCTACGCAGAAGGGACATACATGTGCATAGGTAAATAATAAACCTTTGCGTACTAATTTGCCGCATTTCAGTAATTTATTTGTCAGAAAATAAGCTACAGACGCCAGCTATAAGCACTTCTATCCTGCGTTGTTGTCTATTAAGGGCTATACAGAGAAGCAAGAAGTGAATGGTTTTATTATTACGAGTATTATTATTTTGGTGGATATCAGCTCAAGAAGTCATCTGATTCCAAACCAGTCCTCCTATCTAACCAAATTTGGTTATAGGGCCGTAACCGCGATGACCTTACTGAGGTCGCTCTGAAACATTTTAAAGAGGAATAAAAAGATGGAGGGGGATGGAGTTTGGTATAAAAAAGGATGACCATTTACGGACTCAATGCCTGAAACTTCAGACTTCGGGTGAGTCAGAAGAACCGGTTGGTCGGTAGCGAGTGTATGAAAGGCGGTGGGGTTTAATACCGGCATTTTGCTTGGTGAAAGAACTCAAAGCATTATTTTCCTTGCAAACAACCTATATTTAAGCTCGGCCTGTTTTGTAGCTTGGTATACGTAAGCAGTAAGTGCAGGAGTATCATAATCAGAATCGTATTCAGTTGGCCCCTTTGACTGAATTCGTAGGAACCCACGTAAATTTTATTCATTTACTCAAATAGTTTACCTATATCAACCACTATATTCATATAAGATAAAGGTACTTGCTTAAATATTATGTTAAATATTAAATATTATGCTTAAATATTAAATAATATTATGTTATACCTAACAGGAGTCATTTGACGGAAAGATGATTTTCGTATCCCTTTTACATAGGTAATGGAGTAAGAACCTACTCAGGTCAAGAAACAACGAATGTGGAATACAATTTGTACCTTAAATGTATAAACAAAGTACACTTGCAGTGGCGGATCCAGATAATATAATATGATTTCTGGGAGCTAGACCCTAACTTCTGGGACACCCCAAAGCAAAATTAGACGCTCTTGGGGAAATCAATACTGAATAATAAAATTCAAATAAAATTTGTCAGTGCCGGATTTAGGAATTCCGCGCCCTAAGCACACAGATAAATTCTTCAACGTAAATAATATTTACATGAACAATATAAGACAAAATAACTATAGTAATTAGTATAGCTACCTATGTATAAGTATAAATTATGTATTTACAATAATTTTCTTGAAACCTAAGCAAACTTTCTTTCGAATAAGTTTATAACTTGGAACTAGGGAATAACTTCGGTAACCAGTTTATAGGTACCTACGTTTAAAATTACTTTCTTTGAAACAAACTTCTTTGTCTTTGAAAAAGTTCTTAAATTTTCTTAACATTATAAAAACGCTGCAAATCCCTGCACAACGGTTTATTATTTTGTATAGAATACCCTTCTGTTACAGATCACAGCTCTATGTATAGATAACCCGTCTATATAATATGATATGTACTATTCTATACATATTATGTAGATCGCAGACCCTCCGTAGGTTAGTACCTAACCCCGTACTCGTTACTAGGTACCTACCTAAATCACGAGTTAAATGTTGCTAAAATAATTCTGCCGATGACAAACAGTACCTAACAAAAAGAAACACACATAATGAAGTTCTGAAAAGAAATTGTTGATGAGGAGTGAAAAAAGTTGCAAAAGTACCTATCAACAAACTCCAGCCCCTTCTACGTAGATGGTATAATGAACCGTTGTGTAATAATTTACCGTTGAGTAATAATTTACCGTAGTAATAATTTACCCATCAATAATACTTCAACGTTTGTTCAAGTTTCACTACCTACCAACAAACTCCAAAAGAGCCATCATTTTTCAAATTAAATAATATCACAGAACAACCAACTCGACTTCATACTCCGCCAATATAATCAGGTGATCCCTACCAATGATTGGCCGTATTCACAAATTCCTATTGTGGGCGCGTCTCTGGTTACGAGATTTGGTTTGAATTGTATACAATTTCATTCACACTGGAGTCGAAAATGCCTGTCGGTGCAAACTTCGGGGTCTTACTGTGAACGAACGGCTGGACGTACGATGCTCCGGATGGTCTTAAAAAACTCGCAAGTTCAAGAACTATTTAAAACCGTAAAAATATTTACGTAAAAAAATGGTATAGGCGTTTTGAAAATTTCAACCCCTATTTTGAACCCCTTAGAGATGACTCACAGTAACGTCGAGCTTCGAGGACCAACTAGACGCCGAACGGAACCTATAACCCGAATTTCATCAATTTTTTTTCATGGCAACTAAGAAAAGTGGCCCGTACGGCGTACGGCGTACGGCGGACAGACAGAAATATTTTTATTGCAGTTTTGGATTCTACATACCTTGAAACGTAAACCATCAAATGTAAGAATTTTTTTTTTCATGCTCGATTCCAATGGTTCATTATTGAAAATAATAAACCAAAATCGAAGTTTAATTCACATCATTAATCCATTACCTACTTTCAACATTTCCTTAAACTTTAATTAACATATTAACTTTCTTTATTCTTTTAATGTTCTTTTCAAATTTTCCTAGAAACATTTTTCTTACAACTTTTTTAACGGTACTGTTTTCCGTCTTGACTTCAGAGAGGCGAATTAATTAATGAAATCATCAAATTCCAGATTTGTAGTGATGTCATTGTTGATTGCAAGAATGCTCAAATCACTGAGGGTTACTTTTTTTAGTGAGGCTTTTAGCCAATTCTTCAACCGTTTCAAAAGTGAAAACTACCTCTCAGCTGAACGATAAATTGGTGACCGTCTTTGACAAATTATTATTATTTTTCCCTCCGAAATTCCGCGCACCTTGAAATCCTGCGCCCTAAGCACGTGCCTGGTTTAATACGTCACTGGTCTTAATGAGAGTAACATTGGGTACGTAATAGTAGGTAGCTGGTTTGGAAAGAAACGAACAGAAAGTACGTAGACGTTACACAAGTCCGTAAAGTCCTAAATTCGTCAAAATAGACGAAAAGTCTCTCTTTGGTGGTACTTGAAATTAATTAATTAATTAATCAACTTACCCATGAGAAGAAAGAAGGAAGGTCCAACATTTAAGGGATTTGAAGGGGCCAGACGATGAAATTATCACGCACAGCAATGCAGAGGCGCCGTGCGGGTTATTGCCTACGGCCTGATGGCCGACATAATTCCGTTGGGTTTCGTTTCCGTAATGTTTGCCTCACTTTCGTTTTCGTTACGTCAAGTTTTCCTATATTAAAACAGGGAATCAGAGTTTGACAGGAGCTCGAGGAGAAACTCCCGTGAATGCTCTCCCGTCCTGGATGTTTATTATCCATAGTTCCACGCTTGTAGCGCTACCTGTGAAAGAAATTACTAAGTGCCCTAAGTTAAGGTCTCACAAATAGAAAATAATAATTACTGGTATCTCCCCATTATCTATAAGGAAGTTGCTTACCCTTAAATTTTTTACCTTACTGCAAAGTGTGATCAGTCATCAGAGATCAGAGAGATTTCTAGCAGATTTCGTGCCCTCTTCCACGTTCGCGCCAAAACGCTGTTATCGTAATCTTATCAGTGCATATTTGGGCTTTGTTTTTGTTGTTATCTGAAAACTAAAAGTTCTGTATTCTATACTTTCGTCTTCACATAATTATCTTATTAGTAGTTATTGTACTCATAAAAGTGAAGTATTTCTCATAGTGTAGTGCAAAACGTACAATGATTCAGCCCCATCAACTGTGTTTGTTCAAGCGGTTTCAGCAGCAAAGGTCGCTTCTCTCAGACTCACCATTTCTAAGGTAATTTTTGTAGTTTAGTGCTCAGCTTGCTCTCAAAATGTCGCAAACAGAAACTTTGCTCGCTCTGCGAGTTCTGGCTCAGAAAAAACACGTTAGCCAAGAAGATTTTGCTGAATTTAACAAATTTGTAGACGAACTTTCGTACGATCAGATGGAAAGTTTGGTGTGTGACAGGCTCGACATGGCAGATGGTTTGCAAATAATCAACTACCTTTTTTCTGGTCTCTCCATGAAAAACACGTCACAGAAAAAGCGA
Organism: Leptopterna dolabrata; assembly: GCA_954871275.1. Lineage (NCBI taxonomy): Eukaryota > Metazoa > Arthropoda > Insecta > Hemiptera > Miridae > Leptopterna > Leptopterna dolabrata. Next base: position 27,971,913 of record OX940979.1, read on the forward strand.
ATTAAGTTATTTGAGTATTTGCTAAATGAAACTCAGGCAAAGGACTTATCTCCTCGTTGCGTGTCAGGCATTCTGACGTGGTTGGCCATCGAAATCGATAAATTATCCTCACCTCATTTGATACGCGTTTGCGACATGTGTGTTGACTTTGTTGCCAAAACCAACAAAGCTCAAAGAGCAGGATGGCATGAGTTGTTGCCTAAAGTTTTGACTGTACTGGCGATTAAAGACGAAATTGACCACTATGGAACGGAAACATCAGGAGAAGAGTATAAGAAACAAGTTGTGTCTTCGATACATCAGGCTAAATGGAACTCGGAAATTCTCACTCCGATCGCTGCAATGTTCAGCAATATTCGCCTCAGTGATGAAGAACACATTAAAGTTGTGTCTAAACTGTGTCAAAGTATCGATAGTCTTGGACCTGAAGAGCTTCCACCGTTGGTATACCAGTTGTTACTGCTCACAGCTAATCAAAACGCTATGTTGTTGTTTTTTGCTCTGAAAAAGTATTACAACCAGCGTATTTATCACTTGAACGACTCTTCTGGAATGTTGGACACAGACAGAGCGGCTGCTGGCATGAACGACGATGACAGTGACATTGGATTATCACAAAAGGAGTTGACTGAAAGTGAAGCTATGGTCCTCTACCACATTGAAGTTGTGGCCCAAAGGTCCCTCGGCTGCATCGCTGAATTGGTCAAATGCGCCAAAACTTCGGTGTCTTGTGCTGAAGCTCTTTTCGACCCATTTCTTCTCGCAGTGCTCCTCATAGTGTCCAACGTCCAGACGTACGAAGCTCAAGTGACTGACCTCCTAAAGAGAATGATCGTTCGGATTGTTAGTGAAGAGGAAAAAAGGACGGAATCTGAATGGCTGCGCAAAGTCCTCAACACGCACTGTGATATACAGGGTATAATTTGCAAGCTCATAAAAAGCAACGCGTGTGAGCTTGAAGGCGTCATGAAAGGGTTCTTGGGACTAAGTATGTCTCTTCTAAAAACAAACAACAAAACTGTTGCCCATTATGGGCGACTGATCGCTTGTAATTTGGTGTCGAAACATATGGTGGTGGCTGGTGGGTTATTGGACATGGTGACCACCAACATTTTCATTACTCCGGAAATCACGCAGTTCACGGACTGTTTGGATGAAGTGTGTGATAGCTCGCCGATGACAGTTGTTGATTACCCTAAAATCATCAACAGGCTTTTGGAAGCTTTGCCTTCTCTTCCAGAACCCGCGGCATCCAAAGTCATATACGCCCTTATATCGCTTCTTAGGGTCAGTTCTCGTCTAAGAGACAACCTCCTGATGGTGTTGAGAAAATCGCTTTTCGTTCATAACGCCGCGACTAGAACACTAGCCGTTTCAGGTTTCCTGCAGTTACTCAAAAGAATGAAAATTAAAGGAATGCAAACAATGAGTCAAAACTCTTTCCAAGCCTATACTTGCCCAAGTGTCTTTGCATCGCAAAGCCTAGTTGACGTCCACATACAAAACTCTAACAACGAAGGGATTTGTCTGGAAGTAATTCAAGTACTGAAGAGATGTTTTATGCTACAGTTGCCAGTCAAAGTTTCTTTCTATACTGGACTCCATAGTGCACTGTTGAAAAATCCTGAGCTATGTATCCCCATAACAGAAATTTTCCTCGAACACTTCAAAAAGTTCTATGAATCTGACGAGGATAAACTCCCTCCTCTGATTTTCAGTAAAGCTCTCTCAATCGCCCAGGATAAGGTGGTCGTTCAAGAGCCGCTTGGCCGTTTGGTTTTTGTTGTTCAGAAAATCGTTACAACCTCTAACAGAGTGATGTCCGGCATAGTTGATGATGACGAATACGCTGGGAACATGTTAAAATTGCAAAATATGCTGAACTCGTTGGTTGGGAGATTTTCCAAACTCACCTTACATAATGTGAATCTTGAAGGAGATTTGGAGAGCCGAGATTTATCTGGTGCAGAAGGCCAACAAAGAGAAGAAACTCTCAGGCAGTGTTTGAACATATACCAGGCCCTTATATCTTACATAATTTTCAAATGGGATGTAAATGCAACTCGTGAAGATCTAAGAGCACTACTGAGTCTACATAAAGGCTACACACATTTTGAAGAATTTGCCAAGAGCATGAAGGCTAAGAAAGATGACGGGTCAAGAAGAAAAACTAAAGATTCTCAGCCAGCAGGAGTTGCTGGGCGAAAGAGTAATTTTCAATTCCCAGAAACTGTCATGGATTTTGACACTGTTTTCAGACTGTTATCCTTAATGATTGATGATGTTGATTGGTGTATGGATGAATTGGCTGATGATATCAAGAACAGACCTACGATACTGAGATTTGCTCTGAACTCAGCGCTAGAGATGCTCGAAGTTCAAAAATCAAAACTCAAAGTGCAAAAGTACAAAACTAGTTTGAATGAACTCACTAAATTGGCCAAACTGTTGTTCTCAAGGCACATAAAGAGGTTTGATGAAGTGAAGGAATTCGATCCAGAAGCTTCCGCTTTAGGCGTGGAAGTATTTTCAGAACTATGCAGTTTGCTATTCTCATTCTACAAGCACAATCGAAACGAGTTTCTACAAGAAATCACTGAGAAGTCTGAGGAGACTGGATTGGATGGATTGTTGGAGACCGTGCTAAAGCCCTATCTTAAAACTCTGAGTAAAGTCTTGGACTGTGATGAGAGCGATGAAGATCCAAATTACAAAAGATTGCTAGCTTCGTTAGTTTCGGGTATAAATACTTTAGCTGTTGAACTTCCAGTGAGTGGAACATGCATAAACAAAACTTACAGGTGGTTGCTGGATTTGGCACAGACTAAAACACTCCCAGTGGTTGCCAATGTTAAAACATTGATGACTTTGCTGTTGACTCTGTTGTCTAAAGCCAAGAGTGAAGCGACACTCCATGATAATCTCGCCCTTCAGTTGTGCGAGCTCTTTGGGTCAGTAAATGGAACTGAAGTTGAAAACAGTACCGTGACGCTTGCCATGGTGAATGAATCAACCAAAGTGATCATCTATCCGTTGCTGTGCACTACCATCATTGCGAGGCTGGATGCTGTCGATTGGGTAGTGACACGAATCAAGGCAGAGATGTCTCTAATTTCGCAGCCTGACTGCAGTCATACGGATCCTGCATCCAGACGGGCAGTACTGAGTAGAAAAGAGAAAGAATTGGTTACAGAATTGGGGCTCATTGTTTCAACCACTCAATGGATCTGTACAGCTGCAGTGCCCATGGAGTGTGCCGAAGTAGCTTGCAAGCTCCTTCTTCATGTTTATCAAAGCCTGGTGGCTTTCACTAAGTATTTCTCAATTCGAGGATCGCCTGCCTATAGGGATGCAAGGTTCGGCAAGTTGGTCAAGCTTGCTGCGTCTCATCTATCGTCACAGGTTGCTGACTTCATTCTGTACATAGAATCCGTTCATATAGAAACTGACGACGACCCAAAAAGAGCAGTTTCCGCCAAAATTCTTCGCCAAGCCAAGAAGCAAATCGTTTACATCCCAAAGGTTGTTGCTGAACTGGAGAACTTCTCCAAATGCGTCACTCAGCTAAGCGTCAAATGCAAAGATCCACACCTGGAGACCAACATGAAGATGACCACAGCTAGAGATTTCCGACTCAACACCAAGAAACTGGAAGAAGCCATGAAAAGGGGTCGAGACAGCGGCTCTGAAGATGAAACTCAAAACAACGATGCAGACGAACCACAAGCCAACCCTCAAACATCTACTCAGAAATCGTCCTCTTCACAAAGAAAACCACGCACTGCAGCTTCCCAAGTCAAAGCAAAAACGAAAAAATTTGTCCAGGCATCCAAGAAGAGGAAAACTGTATAAAAAACCCCAATAAAAGTAAATTTAAAAAACCAGTTCTGTAAAAAGTGTACCTAATTCGAACTATTTTCGAGTTACCATATTATAACTATATAGCCTACTCAATATTTTGCCTGCAAAGCCATTCCTTTTTTTTAAACGTTCCTTCATAAATGGATCTTCTTTATTACATACTTGTTCAATATTCTGTACAATCAAGTTGTATTAAACGTTTTGTATCAACATTATATTATCAGTCAAATTACCTACAAACTTGGGTTTTTAACCCTAGCAAAGTTCATTGGCTCGCTACTAGTGATGTAATAGTTTTTGACTATCGAAAACCTGCTGTTTTCGGCCAAAGGCCTCTACTTCGCGGTCATATCATATACAAATGTAAATGAGGGACGGAAAATGAACAAGATGTTTCATCAGTACCTCTTCAATCACTGGTCAGTCTCATTCAGTTCCCAGACTAGCTATTATCTAGGCAGAAAATTTCACAACAAATTGGAATTGCGAGCGCAAAATATATATATTTTTTTTCTAATGAATAAAATCCTGTCTAGAAAGTTAAATTGCAGCATCATACTTCATCCTCACTATTAGAACAAACTTCAACACGAAGTAACCACAAATAGTTTCTGATTGATGTCTAGGATGGTATAGTAAAAACAAAATAAAAAATCCTTCAGTCTCAGTTCAGCCCAAAAACACACACACACTTATGACCAGCCTTCACGTCAGGATGTACAGAGTTGAGTGCTGAATGAATAATAATTGGAGAAGGGACTACGGTCAAAAAATATACTGAATATGTAAATGTTGCTCTGTTCTTAAGAATAGTACATAATTATTAGGTATATATTCCGAAGTAATATTGATTGAATCTTCTCATCTGATGATTTCCTACATTCTAGATCATTTAGAACAAATAATCGTAAGTTACTAGATCAGCTTCCATGGACTGGTAACGCATTGAGGGGGGTTCAAAGGCTGAGTTAGGAATAATAACACAAACGATACTTTATGAAGTTTATTACCGAGGGAAATAGGTACAAATCAATTTCAGAGTAGGTTTATTTGTTACCACTTCGGTTTTTTTCCCAAAGAAAAACTACGGAGTAATTCACAGCCTGAAAATTGTCAGTTACAGTAATTGTACTTATTAGTAGTATTACAATTAAATGTTAAAAATACTATTCTAATTGTCAAATTCAACTGTTGTACATTAATTGTAATTGGTATATTTGATTGCGAAGTTTAAGGAACGCTAGGTATGGCTCTATTCTTATGACGGTTATCATTTTCATCGTCAATATAGGAACGATACAGTCATTACCAAATAACATGGAAAAATAAATAATACTTCCCACAACAATAAATCCAATAGGAACTTTCAGAAATAATATAATATACTCGTATACTTCAAAACAGTATGTAATTAGGCTTAACGTCACATATAGTTTTCAAGACTCAATGATATTAACTAACAATACAGATACTATTAGAACTGCCGAAACGCAGGTACATCGAAAGCTATAACCTACTCGTAACGTACTCGTATCACAGGACTAATCACATTGGTAGGTATCACTTACTTAGAATTAGTATTACATTCATTAATAGAGTAGGTAATTTATAACAGGAGAAACACGAGTTCTAATAACGACACTCTTCAATCAAACATCAGTGGAACACAGCAAATTATTACACGCAAGTAGGTACATTATCATAAATTATGTCACTGAAGTTGACTGAACTAATTACGCCTAAGCCACCTGGCTGTGCAAGCTATGGTGCACTTCGTTGGTTGGTTGGAACAGGATTGTGCAAGTACCTACTTCAGTCGTGATGCCAAGAATAATTTGCAGTGTTTTACAAGATTGAAGTGCATATCTACAACACATTACTATACTGTACTTGCACTATGATGCGGTGAACTTGGAAGTGGATGGATTGAGCATGTGACGACACATCATGTAAAGAAGGTAAGGATGTCATAGAATAGAAAACTAGAATAACTCAAAAGGAGTGGACAAAGAAATTTGAAATGAAGTGGAAAACGCTGCAAATCCCTGCACTACGGTTTATTATTTTGTACAGAATACCCTTCTGTTACAGATCACAGCTCTCTGTATAGATAACCAGTCAAAATAATATGTACTAGTCTATAAACATTCTTTAGATCGCAGACCTCCATAGGTTAGTACCCAACTCTGTACTCTTTACTAGGCACCTATCTGAATCACGAGTTAAATGTTGCTAAAATAATTCTGTCGATGACAAGCAGTAACTAAAACGGCAAAAAGAAACGCAAATAATGAAGTTCTGAAGGAAAATTGTTGATGTGGAGTGAAATAGATGCCCCCCCCCCCCCCCTTCTGCGTAGATCAGTTTTCTGTGGTCAATGCCTACCCTCTGGTCAAGTATAATGAACCGTTGTGTAATAACTTGCCCATCAATAATACTTCAACGGTTGTTCAAGTTGCTAAAGTACCGATCAACAAAATCCAGGCCCTTCTTGGTAGATGAACCGCTGTGTAATAATTTACCTTTCTGCAATAATAATTTGCCGTTGTGTAATTATTTACTATCGTGTAATAATTTACCCATCAATAATACTTCAACGTTTGTTAAAGTTTCACAAGTACCTACCAACAAAATCCAATAGTCCATCACTTATCAAATGAAATAATATCGCAGAACAACCAACTCGACTTCATACAGCCATCTTTGATTATAATCAGGTGCTCCCTAGTGATGATATCCGGGCCAGATTTATACAGTTTGATTCGTGGTCGTGTTGACGAAGCTTTTTGGTGCACATGAACGGCTGGACGTACAATGCTCTGGGTGGTCTCAAAAAATTGTTTAGCTCAAGAAAAATTTAATACCGTAAAAAACCATACCCTTCTATCGAAAGTTTTTGAGCTACAGCGTTCTGAAATTGTCAACCCCTATTTTGAACCCCTTAGAGATGAGTGACAGTAACACCGAGCTTCGAGGACCTACTAGACCCCGAACGGAACCTATAACCCGAATTTCATCAATTTTTTTTCATGGTAACTAAGAAAAGTGGTCAGTACGGCGTAGACAGAAATTTTTTTTTATTGCATTTTCGGATTCTACCTACCTTGAAACGTAAACCATCAAATTTTGAGGGGGAGGGGGGGCTGGGCTAGATTTTTTTTCCTTGCTCAATTCCAATGGTTCATTACTGAAAATATTAAACCAAAATGGTTAGGTATATTAAAGGAGGAAAGGAAAAATCTACCTTCGAACGATGCTTGTTAAAAGATCGAGAAAATTCCGAAAAGAGGTGCGATAACAGAGAAAAAGGAATTGCGTAAGTGCAAAAGAATTAGTACTTACAAGATATGCTGAAATTAGCAATCAAAATCGCAACAAAAAAATAGGTGGGGGGGGGGGGGTCAATCGCGAAGGCTGGAACGGACCTAGGGGTTTTTTTAGAACGCCTCGTAATGTAGGAGTAGAGCTGGTCCAGATGGATACTTGAATACCATTATAATATCCATATTTATCTTTCCGTCTCAATCAAAATATATAATTCATGCACTTACGTACCTACGTCAAGTTGATTTCATGAAAGGTTTGAGTACCCCCTCATAACACATACAACGAACAGCTGCAAATGATTACACTTTTTTCTCTCTTTTTCCTGTTGCAAATTATTTAGTTATTTTACCAGCTGCAACAATTTTTTTTTCCAGCTTACACAATATTCTATCATTTTCTAGTTCCAAATTATTTTTGCATTATCCAGTTGCAATAATGCAAATTATTTTTGGATAATACAAATTATCTGAAGGCAGTTGGATAATGCAATAATCCAGTTGCAAATCATTTTTCCAGCTGCAAATAACACAGTCAGGGTCATTTCACGAACAGCTGCAAATTATTACACAATATTTCATTACTTTCCAGTTGTAAATTATTTTATTATTTTTCCAGCAGCAATTTTTTTCCCCCAGCTGCAATTTTCTATTATTTTCCAGCTGCAAATCATTACTCAATATTTTATTATCTTGTCAACAATTGACGCCTATCGTGGCCACTTCCAGGTTTAGAGCTCTCCCCCACCCACAAGTGTGGCTGCGTTCACACTAATGTTGATGAAGCTTACGGGTAGTAACATCAGGGTCTTAAAGTTCGTAATCGATTGAAAAAGTCATAAAAACCATACCCTTTTTTGGAGTTTTTAAGCTACAGAGTTCTGAACATTCAAGCTAGGCTCTGGTAATGAATGAGAACGAAGCTGTCCAATCAATCCACTAAATAATTTCGAGAATAATCTGAATAATCTCATCATAGTACAAATACATTCAACAAAAAATATCGGAAATGGAACAAATGAGGATTAGAAATACAGCTTGGTAAAATACCGAACATCAATACTAGAAATATTAATAAGAAACACTATTAGGAGGTATATAAGTAACAAACGAAGGTATAGTAACCAAAATAACATGAACATCGAAGGTATAGTAACCAAAATAACATGAACAAACGAAGGTATAGTAACCAAAATAATATGAACAAACGAAGGAATAGTAACCAAAATAACATGAACAAGGTAAAATTAATATAGCATCTTTTGCTAGGTAATGTTCTTATTTTTATATTCATTTGTAAGAGTAATTAGAAAATTAAGTTCAACAAATTCACGTTCAAAAACAGTCAGAAACCTTTTTGGCATGGTAACATTACTAACCAAAGAATCACCGACCAAACAAAAACACGTGCTAAGATAAAAAATCAGTTAAAACGAAATGGCAAAATAGTGTACACAATAAAATGTCGTGAACAAACATAAAATAACAGAAGCTTTAGCCTCAATGCCAGAAGCACTACCGTATTTTTTAAAATGCGTAGTCAAGACCAGACATAGAGCGGGGAATATTTTCAGATAAATTATTGATCCAACAATTTACGTTCAAAATGACGCTAGAGTAAAAATAATCATGACTGTCAACAAAATGAACTAGAAAAATCAATAAATGTCATTCAGCTAACGTACAGGTTGACGAATATAATCAACATAGGTACTTATTATCAATATTGAAAGAAACGAGAAAAATAATTAATAAAAGGTGACATACAAATATGAGAACTATGATCACCACTGTAAGGCAATGCGTGCTACCGAAGTTTTTCTCCATAGAATTTCTTGGAGAAAGTGAATCAACAAATTGATGCTAGAAATAACTTACAATCAAACATTACTGATCATGCAAGGCATGAAACAACAAGTTGAAAAATCTATGAATTTCAACTGATTAAATCAATAACCGAATGCAGCACACTATGTACAAGAAGTGGTCATGAGCAAAAGCTAAAATCAAGGAAAGAATAAAACTTTGGTGACAGGGAACATTTTTGGGTCCAGTACGTACTCACGGAGAAACTTGGCAGCAGCCTGGTTCAATGCGTCGTTTTCAGTCTCGCAAGGATTTTCAAGAATAACTAACGTCTTGATGACGTCCACGTTCTTTACACGTATCTGTGACCATTTAACAGGAGAAATTATGGAGAAAATACTTACTAGATATTCACAATAATATCCTACTGAGATAGGGTTCCATTTTACATGTACTGGGTAAGGTAGGGTATAGTATCCACTTTTGGTGGAACAAGGTTTGTTCGGACAGACATTCCTGGACAGTCCAGGGTGGAACTGTGTTCAGAAAAAGAGGGGATAGAACTGTCCAAGATTGGGTCAGGATCTGTGTACGTCAGAACATGCACTGATGATTCTAATGGATAACCTGAAGCACTGTAACCTTCCAAATAAGCTGAGTAGATACATCGACTGCGCAAGTACAGGATCAACAGTCCTCGAAAAAATCCTGGACTGCTAGAACTAGTCCTGAACGGTCATGGACTGCCTGTCTGAACAACCAAGTCTCAATTCAGCACCAGCCGAACACACAAACAACGGCTTGAATAGGACAGTCCAGGACTCTGTCCGAACGAACCGACAGACGGTGAGTTCTTGAGCAACCAAAGTGGACTGAACTACTGAGTTACTTCCAGAACCCTCAGGGCATAGCCTCCCTGGGTACACAATTCAGTAATCTGTTCAGCAGGAGAGGATCAGTTTCAAAATTCATTTAAAACATGCACTATCCACTATTATTCTCTCAACTAATTCTCTAATAAAGAATCTTGTATGGTTTACAGGCAGTGTGAAAATGTGTTTTCCAGTTTAGGGAGAACCAAAGAATTATATAAAACTCGATGAAGCAAACTTCCACTCAAGCCAGATACTAACTAGGTACAAGTAAACATGTAGTATGAAGGATTTACTTACAGCAACGATCCATCTGCCGTACACCTCTAGAGATTGATGAAAAATTGTGCCCCATTCGAAATCTTCTCCTATAATCCGCAATACCTACCACAAACATATTGGGAAGTCAAATTTCATGTAAGTAAATAAAGAGAAAAGAAACATATATATTATGCAAGCGTCATTTTATGAAACTACTAGTGATGGTCTTGACTATCTGGGCTATCGATAGTTTTGGACTAATGCCCCGCTAGCAATAGTCTTTGATGGTGATACTATCGCTATTGAAACAAACGAACTCATTTAAAAAAATAGAAATCTGTCAAAATTTTCCGAGTCAAATTCAGAATTTCCCACACCAAAAAGAAAGCTGAATATTTAGTAAATTATGATTTAAAAAATGCTAGGTAATGCTCCTATTTTTCTTCAAACCTCACATCTCTAGGTAAGGGTAGTGCAAATAATTTAAAAAAATTAGGCAGTTGAATAAAAAAAGTACTTCAAAATTCCTGCGGTAAGTACCTACATCCCTGAAAAAGAACAAGCTACCGCTGACTAAATGACGCCTAGTAATCATTTCAAGAACTTACTAAGAGCTTACTAAGATAGATCCGGTAACTAAATAAAATTATACTAAAACAATTTTTCCAAAGAAATGGTAACAATACTAGGACAATGAAGAATGACACTAGTTTAAATTGCACAAAACGAAGTCTGTCCGCTAGTTTTCAGTCGTTAGCCTGGAGGATTTGAATGCATTAACAGTAACGTAAATGAAATTACACACAAGAACTATCAGTGAAGTGATATACGGAGGAGGTGAATTGGCACTATATTGGCTACATATGCAGCTACAAGGAGGTACTAGGAAATGGCGAGGCAGTGTAAATAAAATATTTACACATTATATATATCATATCACACATAGATCACTTTGCAGCGCACTCATTGGGCTGCCTACTAATATACTAACAGGAACTTGAAGCTGGCTAGAAACCAGCTCCACGGAGTTTTCAAACCTTCGCAATACCTCAAGAGAAATATTTCAAAAAGATATGATTTTAGATGAGAAAGACAGTCCGAAAATGAGTTATTTCAATGTGCGACCTTTCCAAAACAAGCACTTAGGTACTGAATTTTTGTTCCTCCACAGTCCATACAGTAGGTACAGTAGAGAACACGAAAGGGGCCGGAAAAAACACCCTCGTGAAAGTCAGGGTGGCCGCCAAATCAAGATTTCAACATTTCCTGACTTTCAGAGAGTTCCCTGACAAAAACCATGTGTTTGAAAGGGAATATACAAAACCTCCAAGTAACGCTATGCTTGACACGTCAACAGTGTTTGAAAGGGAACAACAAAAATAAAGTTTGCACAACAAACTTTGATTCCTCACCAGTGCACTGACTGAACTTATTCATTACTTCCCTCCAAGTCTCTCCATTGTTTGGAATATTTATAAAAAAACGCTGCAAATCCCTGCACAACGGTTTATTATTTTGTATAGAATACCCTTCTGTTACAGATCACAGCTCTATGTATAGATAACCCGTCTATACAATATGATATGTACTATTCTATTATATGCATATTATGTAGATCGCAGACCCTCCGTAGGTTAGTACCTAACCCCGTACTCGTTACTAGGTACCTACCTAAATCACGAGTTAAATGTTGCTAAAATAATTCTGCCGATGACAAACAGTACCTAACAAAAAGAAACACACATAATGAAGTTCTGAAAAGAAATTGTTGATGAGGAGTGAAAAAAGTTGCAAAAGTATGTACCTACCAACAAACTCCAGCCCCTTCTACCGTTGTGTAATAATTTACCGTTGAGTAATGATTTACCGTAGTAATAATTTACCCATCAATAATACTTCAACGTTTGTTCAAGTTTCACTACCTACCAACAAACTCCAAAAGAGCCATCATTTTTCAAATGAAATAATATCACAGAACAACCAACTCGACTTCATACTCCGCCAATATAATCAGGTGATCCCTCGCAATGATTTCATCTCCGCCAAATTTCCTATTGTGGGCGCGTCTCTGGTTACGAGATTTGGTTTGGATTGTATACAATTTCATTCACACTGGAGTCGAAAATGCCTGTCGGTGCAAACTTCGGGGCCTTACTGTGAACGAACGGCTGGACGTACGATGCTCCGGATGGTCTTAAAAAACTCGCAAGTTCAAGAACTATTTAAAACCGTAAAAATATTTACGTAAAAAAAATGGTATAGGCGTTTTGAAAATTTCAACCCCTATTTTGAACCCCTTAGAGATGACTCACAGTAACGTCGAGCTTCGAGGACCAACTAGACGCCGAACGGAACCTATAACCCGAATTTCATCAATTTTTTTTCATGGTAACTAAGAAAAGTGGCCCGTACGGCCTGTACGGCGTACGGCGGACAGACAGAAATATTTTTATTGCAGTTTTGGATTCTACATACCTTGAAACGTAAACCATCAAATTTTGAGGGGGGGGGGGGGGGGGGGGGTAAGAATTTTTTTTTTCATGCTCGATTCCAATGGTTCATTATTGAAAATAATAAACCAAAAAACCACAATATCCATTTAAACAAATTTTTACTGTCAATAAAGTAACAATGATTGATGATAAAAAATTATAAAATCCATCATTTTATAATATTTAAACAGCCTTGATTGTATATCTGGTCTCAATATATTGGAGGAAAATTCAGGACTAGTATTATTATGGCCGTGGGGAATATCCATTGGTGGTGCGGAAAATTGTATGGGAGGTTATTATGGAAAGGTGATGGTAAATGATCAGTTTTAAGTTCGGTTTTTTATTATTCAAAAATATGTTTCTATTATTGAAGTATTATCAGAATATAAATAATTTAATATGAGAATGATTGAATAGGTAATAACCGAATTCCCTGACTTTTCCCGACGCATACAATTCCTCAACTTTTTCAGGTTTTCCCTGACTGGTGGCCACCCTTAAAGTCCACGAGCTGGAAAAACGGGAAGTCATTTTGGGTTGTGTACCAATTCGCTCACTGCTACTGTTGTGTGGGGGTCATGGTTGGCGTACGTTTCGCACACCGTATGGAAATAAAACGGAAGAGTACACTGGTGTGCAAAAAGGTAAGGTACCCTCGTTAATCCACCTTCCACACCAGTTTGTGAAACGTGAAACTACCGTCGTTTTGATAACCAACGGACTACAGCCTCAAGGCAAATGCATATAGCTGTGCCCAACCAGCTAGGCTAAAAAAATATAAAAAAGTCCCTACAAGCGAAGCCCACGTTACCACCATGACAGTTGCCGATTACACCAGAAGAAGGTGCTAAAGTGCCGACCTTGGCCCTTTCAACTACGTCCATAAACTGAGATCATTCCAACTACTATGACCCTGACCGCTAATAATGTTCATTATCTCTGCTAAATATTGGGACAGAAAACAAGTTTCTGGCTCTTAACCACCAGTCAACATGGAATAAATGGAGTTTACGAGATTTACTTCAAGCCACTCCTACCTCATAAGCACAATCAGAATGTTTCACCAACAGTTTGGACACGATCTCCTTCATAGATTGATATTCGTTTGTTTCTGTGTCAGGCACGTTGCTAAAACAAAGATTGGATTTTAGCGAATAATTCCAATAGGTACTGTGAAATATACACACCGAAGTGCTGCAGTGGCCGTATCTTACAGAAGATACTGTCGTCACTGGCAATGACATGTACTCCAGGTGGTATAATGATCAAGATAAGGACAGGGTACCTACTGACAGTCTCATCGCTCAAGAATTTACAGTTTGCAAATGACGACAAATCACTCCTGCTGGTACGAATTCCAGATTAATAGCAAGACCTAGTAAAGACATTGATAGAAAACTGATTATCAATACCTTACAACTTTGGGACAAGCGAGGAATAAGCAGTCGTCCACAGTAACAATAGGATTGGAGATCTTTTCAAATTGAAAGAACGGATGCAGGTTGAAGTTATTGTTTAAATCCAAGGTATTCACTTCAGAGTGGTCCTGGAAACCGTATTTCCCATGGATGCTCGGGAGCAAACCTGTTTTTATATTTTGTATCATCAGAACAGGTGAAAAAAATGTTATTATCGACATTTCATTGGAATCAGAGGGTAAGAAACAGGGCTATCCAAAATAACCCCTGGGTAGAGCCTTGCAACGTCCGAAATTCAGTAAAAAGTAACACCACAGCACTCATTTCGTGCAGCATACCAGCTACTCTGAAACAGTGGGAGAGCCTCGCCGATCCCTCGCTAGATGGCGACAGGATCGCGAGCTCCCACGGACTAAGCAATTTCCGGTGTGGAGAATCAGTTCTGTTTAACTTTATTAACCTATTACCATTTTTTTACCAAATTGGTGTGAAAGCCCTTTCCCAGTTGAGCGGTGGTCCCCAGTACTCCAAGAAACCATCACAGTCAATATTAGTGAGTGAGCTGTACTTTTACGAACATTTATAATTGTTGCAGGTCGTTTTTTATTTTGCTCGACTAAAGAATTCATGATGTCGAAAGCTATTTTATTTCTACACAGGTAGGGAATTAAAAACAAAATATAAATTAATACTTAATCATCCTTTTTTCCCTTTTTTGTATTTTCCCTGCTATTTGCAGATTTAGACGTTGAAGTCACTCGCAATTTCCGTCAAGAGAGAAGGCTGATTTTTGGGAATTCTTTACAAGGAATCCTTTACATTATAGCCTGAAGTGCCAAATTAACAATTCTATGAAGGAGTTCAATTTGGGTGTTCAAAATGTGGAACAACTTTTGAGGGGATGAAGGTGGTTCAGAACTTGGACATACTACCTACTGTAGAAATTTCTAAGTTTAGCAAGCTTTTGCTCAATCTCAGGTGAAATTAATCTGAACATATCCGACCCATCAAATTGGACGCTGTCACACATTCTAGCTACTGACAAGATGAACTTCCTTCATCTGCACAAACAAAAATCCCTGGATTCCTTCATAGATTGTGACCTCATTCTATAAATACTTTCTTAATGTTATCATCAGATGTTTTCGCGAGACCAACTCACTTTCAACAAGTGCGCGGTAGGCTGCTGTCGTTGAGACAATAGGCGGAGGAACATCAAGGTAAGGATGGCCAACTGTTGTAGGGGTTACAGATTTGTCAGTCATGTAACCGTCATCTTTGTAGCCTCCCCAATTATTGGAAACATTCAATCTGAAAATTGACAGAGTAAAATTAGTACCTTTGTGTAGTAGTGAATGAGGTGTTCTTCAATTCTGAAACATGGAATGTGTTGCTTTTGAGCAGATTGCATTGGGGTTAAGGTAAGTACATTCACTATTCTAGGCGTACAATCATGATAATCCTACTATCTGTTAACAGCCTATATTTATATTGACTAATTATACTTACGACGAGTAAGGTTCAACCAAATTCTGAAAACGAAACAAAAAAGAAATATAATAAAAAATTAATATGAGGAAGAATGTTGATATATTTGTTTTGCACATTTTGTCCTGTCCTTCAACTGCCACTGTAAAATTTTGTAACTGGTTTCGCCGTATAATTTAAAATGAATACAAAAATAAACATCAGTGCCACTTGGTTTGCAGACACTCATACATTAAAATCTCGTCAGGAGATACGTAGCACACTTTCTTATTCTAACAAATGTTGATGAAATTTCACTATTATAATTTTTACCACCAGCCTTTTTACTCGCTACTCACCATCAAAACATAATAAACTTACATTTCTGCATCTGGAAACAGGTTCTGAACGAAGTTTGTTCGAGTCTGATTTTTCTTCTAAAACAAAAAAGTTCCAGTCATGCAACAAGGCTATATGAGCAAATTTTCAAAGAAATATTCCTGCTATTGTGTAAGAAATGACATAGCGAGGAACCATACCACTTTTCGTAAAATTATATAATTTTTTCGTGACCATTTTTATCAAGTCGAATTTGACCCACTCTTTTTTGAGAAAAATATTTTCTTCATCGAAATAGACCCTCCCTCCTCCTGACATGAATCGCCATCCCACGCAACGAATTAATATTAATTTTAGCCATTGATATCAATTGTTGACCCCAACAATCCAAATTGTACCTCTATTCTGTAAGAAAAACAACTGAAAAGCTATTTTTCTGTCTTTATTCACTTTTCCATACCACTTTCAGTGATTTTATATCTACTGTTCGCGATTTTTATAGCCCCTTTAAAGCGATTTTTCACTCCTAAAAACTCAATTTGACCCCCTTAGAATTCTTTAAAATTTCTCATCTTCGAACTCATCTTTGTTTGGCAATACGAGCATTTTGGCGAAATTTGGAATTTTTTTTCATGACCAAGGACAGAGTATCGTCTGGAGTGACACTTAAATACCTACCTATACAATATAAAAATTATATATACATCAATACGAATTTTTGTGAAAATCTAGGGGTGAATTCAGGATGCTCTGAAACGAATTTGCCTGTTACGAAAAATTTCAAAAATGCATGTTCTGAAAATGTTGGACCCATTGCAATAGCTTCATTTTCTTTGAAAATTCGCTAAAATAATTTAATGGTCATAGTGGTAGATCAACCATATAATATTCTAATCCGTCGGAAGCAATACATTACAAGGTAACAGCGTGTGGCGAGGCTTTGAAGATTTAATAGGTGGAAAAATATTTTTCTGAGAGTACCACACATTGTATGGATAGAGTTGAGTACTAACTACGTTTGAAGAGAGGAGCTCCTTTCAACACTGAGCTGTAACAGCTATCAGCAGTGCTTTTTGTGGAGCCAAATGAGTCGCGCCTGCTGCCACCATCACTGTCAGGGTTTGATCTGAAACATCAAAGCAACATGATAATTCCCATGTTGTCAGAAAGCAGTCAGATAATTTCACCTTAGGGGTCTCAACTTGAAGACCGATGTACCTACACAGTTTTTCCCAAGAGAAAACTGCGTGGGTAAATTTTTTCCAAGCCAAAAATCACTACTATCCCACAGGTGGTAGGGTAAGTTATCGTCACATATGATAGTTGATGTGTGTATTTCAGATCACTTACTCGATACAACTATCGCCATAGTAGTACTCCTGAAATTAAATCACCAATTAAATTGAGGTACTAATCGCGTTCAGTGATAACCAATTGGTAAAGAGAAGGGGAGCAGTGGTACAGTGAAGGTTTGCACATATAATGGCTACAAATAACTAATGAAATTAATGCTCAAAAATAATATATCATCAACATAATATTCCTGAGGGTACAGTATGATTCATTCTTCTTACAGGGAAGAAAGAATTTCCAGACAAAGCCTAGTGGATCGTCTCAACATCACCTTACTTAAAATGCAATACAATCAGACACACGGCAGGTCTAACGAGTACAAAATAGATCACCAATGTGTCAAGTTAGAATGGCTATAACATGCATGAGAAACGCCATACCACTGAAAAGTTGTGAAACTGAGTACCTATTGCTTAAGCCGAGCGAGAGGAGTAATTTTTGTATCAAAGATGAAAGGAGTCATTTTTTTATCGTAAGACGAACTGACTAATTTAATCGAAAAAATTTGGAACTTACTCCATTATATCTGTAGGACGGAGGTTTAGCCCAAGAAACTGATATTCTTGTTTCATCAAGCATAGCACCTTCAACAACCGATTTCAACCACAAGTTAGCACGAATGTCCTCAACGTGAGAAAGATTTTGAGTAACGTTGTAGGTATTAATTTTCATTTGATGAATACCTTCTTTCAAAAATATTTCCAAATGAACACTTACCATCAAGATTTCTGAGGGCATATTCAGCAACCTCCCTGTTGACAAAGTGGACGAAGGCGAAATCCTTTACCTTCTTGATTTTGGTAATAAAATTAACGTTAATGGTAATGGATTTGAGTAACTGCCTGATTTGCTCCTCCGTAGTTGAGATAAACATGTTTCGAATGTAAATGGTTGTTACCTAGGGAAAACAAAATTTAAACCATCAAAAACCAGAACTACAGTAGATTTTAAATTGACCAGACAAACAAACCGCAGTGGAAGGGAAAAGCTTGGGCGGTAGGGTTTCAATAAAGGTAAGTTAACACCAATCCCGCATTGTTTGCAAACCTCTCCAACCGGATGCACAGATGCACACTAGTGTGACGCTCACTCGCGGAAAACGTCATAATATATAAATACTGACTGCGAACATAATTATATGGGAGTGTTACGAGGGGTCGGTAACATCGTAGGGATTCAGTCAATCATTTGTGCGGCATGGAGACTGCGTGCACAGGCGGTGTGAACAGAAACCTCCTTATGCATTTGAATGATGTTCCATTTGGAGCGAGACACTAACTAGAGACATTGCAGTACTTGTACATTACCCCCTACCGAACAAGCCCATTTCTTGCAATGCTTGTTTGCACCCTGCTGACCTAAGATTCGAGAAGTGATCCATTCTATGTAAACCCCCCACCACACACAAAACAACAGTTAAAAACAATAGAATCAAAAACCATTCTTATTTCTTGCCTATCCACCCGCTTTTCATAGGGAGAATTCACTAACGCGGCCAAACATCTGGTCAAGGTAATGTGTTCTTCAAGATCACCAATCATAATGAGGCGCCCAACTTCTATTCCAGAGGTCTAGTGTACGAATCTTGCTACCAACTGAATTTGCCGTACTGCACATCATGTCGCTAAAAGGAGGGATTGGGGGGTGTTTCCTCATGTTTTTAGGAGATGCCAGTGTTAACGAGCAACTTGACAACAACTAATCTGTACAAAAGGGTGATACATTTTGAGACAGAATCATGTGTTGGGATTGAAATGCAGATTGCATGGTGGGGCCGATAATGCGTGAGTCTATTTTGATATCTATACCTTGTTACCATTACTCAGGGAGGAGTTAGAGGATAAGTTTGTACTTCAGCCCCATTCTAATATTCATACTGCCATTCTGAGGAAGCTCAATATCGAAAGCAGTCCTTGTGTTGTACCCCTCTGGCGCTTAATCTTCGGTCATTTACCATGTTGTGTCCTTTCTTTGTGGGAGGGAAAGTGAAAAAGTATCGATTTAAAAAAAATCGATTTTTCCAACAACAAAAAGTACCTACCGATATTTTCCGATTATTTAAAATAAAGAAGTATCGGAATATCGACACTAGATTTCGAGTATCAGAAACAGATTTTTTCGAACCTACAAACAAACAAAAAACAGAATGTTGAGTGCCACATGGATATTAAAGGTTTACTGATGACACTCAGAATTTCAAGGCTTCCGATCCATCATTAATACCCAGAAATATTGAATATTCTTCCTTATATTAACCTCTTGCCCAAAAAATTCACTTTTCGAAATAAGTACACTCGAAGACTGCTTCTAAAATAAAAGCATCGCTTCTTTAAAATATCGATACATTTCGACACTAAAAAAGTCTATACGTAAATATCGATACATTTAGAAGTATCAACATCCCTACCGTGTTGTACCCCTCTGGCGCCTAATCTTTGGTCATTTACCATGGTTGGGTTGTTTTCTCTAAACAATAGGGACAGAAAAGCAGGACTGTCCCCAGAAGAGTAACAACATGGACATGACCAGATAACAGAGTTTTCACAAAGGTTTGGCTACTGGCCCGTTGACGGGCTAAGGCCTACGTACGAAGGAAAGTGTGAACTGCGCATGCGCACGTTTGGGTGGGGACGACCTAACTTAGCTCGTCAACGTTGGATGCCACCAGTCTACGTAAACGACCTAGCACTAGGTCGCATGGGCCGTTTCCCGTACTAACCTTCCACCAAGGAAACCTCATCGCATGGATTGCCTTCTTCCATGGCATTTGTGATTATTTGTTTGTGTTGTGTAAGTGCACCTGAATATTCTTTTTTCTCTCGATTTTCGGTTTTTCTGCTGTATAAAATCCCTACATAACTATATTTTTTTGAAAACAGTAGGTATTAGGAAATATTTCTGTGATCCTTGAAGACTGGAAAATGTCAATAAATTGTACCTGGCTAATTTCTCTGTCTATGCACAACCTTACAGTTTTTTGGCTAATAATGTCTACTATTAGCCACTAATTTTTGCCAAATAACTTTAATTAGCCAAACCTTAAGTTTTTTGGCTAATTTGTCTCGTGTCTATCGGCAACTCTACATTATTTTCCATTTGAAAATAGTAATAGGAAATGTTTCTGTGATCCTTTAAGACTGGAAAATCTTAATTAATTGTACCTGGATAGTCTATGAACAATCGTATAATTGTACTGGCGAAGATGAAAACTAAAAACGGTTTTTCAAACTGAAATCTTCAAGTGATGAGAACAGTTCAACGTTAACGTTAGCGTCACCCATCAAATCAGCTTAGATCGTTCAACGACCTAACTTTCACGACCTTAGATGGTTTCACGATCTAAGAGGTTAGCATCCGGTCTTTTCCCCTTAGATCGTTAGCCTGGAGATCCTTAGTCCGTCAACGACCTAGTGGCCAAACTTTTGCGATAACTCTCTAATGATATAAATCAAACCACGCAATAAGGCACATTCCGCTTAATTTACAACACAGGATTGCGTGGTGTAAACTGGTTGGTCTAAATTCGATTAAGCACTCGTAAAGTAGGTGGGACCCTAAATTAGACTCCATATTTCTGTTGATACTTTAGCGAGGTCACCAGCCGGCAGTTGTCCCATTCACAATCTCACGCCAACACAAAAACAAACCTTATCCATGACACTCTGAGGAACTTCAGTTTCTGGTACAGCCCAGTCAACAGTCACGTTAATGCTCCGCCATTCAGGAATGCCTGAGCAAAGGAGGAATCGGCGACCCATTGCTGCAGACCGATGGTCTTCAAATTCGACAAAGCAAAATCCACGGTTCTCATTACCGTTGGGGGGCGACAAGTACAGGAAAACCTGTTTGAGTCCAATCAAGTACTTGGTGAGTAAAGCCGTTAACTTGGATTCCGTCAAGTCTTTAGGGATATGACCTGTAAAAACGACAGATAAAGATAATCACAACGAAACCAGACAATTGGAGGTTTTTGAGTTACAACTACACAACTAGGGACCGGATTCAGAGGTTTTTACCTATTTTTCGTTGCTACAAAGCTGAAAAATAGCCGAATATTAATCTGATTCAAGTCAACTGGAATTGTGGATCAATATGGTAGGTCATTACAAAAAACTTAAAATTGGATTTCCTAACCTAAAATCCTATTTACCGTACCTGCATACATTTTCAGCCGTTGATTATGGAAACAGCTGGTGACAGTTCAAATATTTGATCTTCCACCGTTATTATGAAACTGGAAACTTTTTCACCAGAAATAGAAGTGTATTAGGCATTAAAGATTCACTCGATAGCCAGCAAATCCCAGGCCCAGTGGGCGAGGCTGTACAACGCACACAAAAAAAGTGGCCGCCAGGAATCCAGGGTTTGAGAAAATGAAGAAAAATGCTCTTTCAGGAGAGGAAGGTCGCAGCAATGAATTACTCCCTTGGGCACCTACTGAAGCGGACCATGAAATCACGTCATGTGATGTTGGAAGGACATTTTCGGCATAGGTATAGAACGATTCTCAGGACCAACCGCCAAAACATAAATGTCGAAAATTTGGAAAATATGTTGACAACCAACTGTAACAAAAAACAATATTAACCAACAAAAAAGTTTCTTTTAGCTATCTACTTTCAGTAATAATTGTCATACTTTTTGCATTTTAACTGTACCAGTTTCTCCTTTTTTCGCCTGAAACCGTCTCAACTAGCGTCTAAATACCTAAAACAGCCTAATCTGTTAAAAAAAACCAATTCGACGATTTTGTGACCTAAAAGCCCGGCCCCTAGTTATAACACGTGAGAGGACTTGTGAACAACATGACCTCAAGACGCATAAATATTATGTTTCCATACATCGAAAAAACCTCTCACCTATGAATAGGCGGCAGTTGTCTAAGGACTCTTCAACGGACATCTTTGCTCCTGGTCGAATTGGATAATCATTGAGTTCATTGATGGCTCTAAGCGCTTCTTCACGAGTCGCATACTGCACGAATCCGTAGCCCCTGTTAGACCCTGAGAAGTCCATCATGAGACGGAAAGCATAAATAGTGCCCACGGTGGATAGAATGGGGCACAGTTCGTCTTCAAGAACTTGACGATGGAGCCGGCTCAGGAACACCTTCAATAATGAGAACTCGATAGGAGAAAATATCCAGAATAAAATTTACTTACTATTTTCATAAAGAAACATCCGGCATATCAGGTGGCTAAGCACAATACTTACTTCAGTTCCTTTGGGAGGCGGAGGACCTTCCCACCAGGAGGGAGGACCATACTTCCTCTGGCCGTTCTCTTGGTAGGTCGGCCACTCCACTTGAGGTGGGGCAGAAATAAGCAAATTTCCGAAGCAGGTAGCAGTGTCATTGACGACATCGGTCTTCAGTGAATTTGTGCAGCCTTTGACCACGCTAGTCCATGGTTGGTCAGTTTTTATCCTATCGGAAGCCTGACTGCAACTCCTAGTTCTCAGCATGTCTACAACAATAAATCATGTTCATAACAGTTAATTACGTGAACATGTAGCATAGCTAACTACTACGCTTGATGATGTTTCTCTACAGATGATCAAAGTAGGGTCAAATCCCTTCCCCGTCAGGAATGGGGTATGCGCATGGGCGACAAAAGCGGTTTATATTATTTTAAATTAAACTAGGGTCCATTCTAAAAAAAATTGAGACCAACCGCACTCTCCTACGATAAATAGTTGTTTTTCCATGATTTTTTTTCAAAGATTCCAGCACTTCCTACGTCACTGCACCTCTCGCCTGGGCGGGACCTTCCTGCTTACTGTGACGTAGGAAGTGCTGGAATCGTTGAAAAACCATCGAAAAAGCAATATTCATTGCAGGCCAGTGCGGTTGGTCCAGAAATTCTTAGAATGTAACCTACTTACATTTAAAAAAATAAATTAACTACACGTGTGATAATCGAGAGAGACGGTAGGTGCGGATGGCTCGTTCGAGCGAGAAGGATAGCATGGGTGTAGGATGTGCCCAGGCAGGATCTTTTAGGTGACGCTAGCACTCCAGGTTGTTACCACCACAATGAATGCTAGAGGATGAAGGCTAGCGTCCCAGGTTGTTACCACCACAATGGACGCTAGAGGAGATGAAAGCTAGCATCCCAGGATATTACCACCACAATGTATGCCAGATCTTTCTGGAGGCATATCCCAGTGTTACCACCACGATGTACATGCGAGGTATAGGTGAGAGCAAGGAGGCATGAGGCGAGTGAGAGTCACAGGTAGGAGTGAGCATGGGAGAGTGAAGAGCCGGGCGCCTTATAAATGTGCCTTCACCTCGTCCCCCATATACCAACGGCCGTTACTGACTGTTGGGAGTTGATGGAAGGAGAGCCCCTTGGGCTTCTACCGAGGTGTCGCACAGCTTGTCTTCCTCCTTGTGTTTATTGGTTATATCTTATTACTACTTACACCGAGTGGTATAATGTACAGGGTACCACGACATGGTTCCCCCCAGATAAAACCAATAAATGTTTGATTTACAAATGGACAGGTGAGTTGAAGGAGTAAACTAGTTGTGCTGAAGGCGATATAATGTGAGTATGGACAAAATATATAGAATGTGATGAAGAAGCGGTGTAAGCGAAGGTGGGTGGCGTTGAGTCGGAACAGTAGGGCCTTCGGACCGCTTCCATCTATATGATTTAAGGGTGCACACAGGCGGGATCGTGCCAAAAGCCCTGCTGCGATCGAGCGGGGCTGGAAAATTTGGTGGGACCACCAGAAAGAATTGTGGTTGTTGAGGGGTGGAGTCGAGGTTGTGCTGCTGCTTCTTCCCGGGCCGTTTCCTGGCGGCAACTATGGGGGATATCCCCGGCAGTGGCGCAGTTGTGGCTGGTGGGTTGGGTGGTGGAGGCATTGACGGGTGCGTCGGAATGTAGGGAACGTGTACTCTAGTAGCGTGGGCAATGTAGCAGTCAAAAATTATCGCTGACCGGGGTACTTGACACTGCCGAGGCCGGGGAGGTTGTGCGGTGATCTGTGGCGGGGGCGTCCAAGATGGAGGTGGCGGGGCCCGGGAGAGCGGCGTAGCCGTGAGATGGGGTAGAATGTGCGAAGTCTACGGGTGAGGCTGGTGTGGTGGGGGTTCAGGGAGGGAGAAAGCTAGCTTGCAGCGGGCTAGCGGGACTGTGTAGGGTTTCCCGTCAATTTGGAGGGTAGCGGTACTTTCTGTCATTTGCACGACATGAAAGGGGTTGAGAGCCTTGTGAGTACATGGCTCTTGTAAGTACATTTGAGAAGCGGAATGGAACCATTCCGTCTTATGAGGTGTCGGTAATTGGAGCTGGCTGTTGTTGCACATCAACGGTCAGTTCCTTAGGAAGATATTGGCGGGTAATCTCAAAAGGGCCTGAAAGGTCCTTTCGGCAGGGTTGCATCCATTGGTAGGTCAAGCGAGGTCCTAAGGCTGAGTAATACATAGGGTAGAACCTTTGTCCATGAGGGTGAGTCACGTGAGGTGGATAACGTTGTTTCAGAACAGAGTGCTACCGCTCGACCTTGCCGCTGCATTGGGGGTGACAGGCGGTGGTGCGGTTTTTGGTGATGCCGAGAGTGGAGTCGTTCTGTGAATTGGGCAGATTCAAACTGTCTGCCTTGATCGACAGTGATAACCAGCGTATAACCATACCACGCTATCCAATAATTGTTGAGGAAGGCCCAGATAGCGACGTCCACGGTGATGTGGGTGAGCGGGATGCACTCCACCCAGTGCTGCACATTCTATCATTGTAAGACAGTAACGCTCCCTTCAGACGGGGGAAGCGACCCGAAGAGGTTTAGATTAACGTGATCAAAGGAAGCGCGTCATCGAAGGAGGCGGGATGTGGGGGTGAGCCCAGCCGAGATCTTAAACGGCTGGCATTTCTGGCAACCGAGAACCCAGTTTCAGATGTCAGAGTTCATCCGGGGCCAGAAATACCATGATGAGGTCTCGGCTACATCTAATGCCAGGGTGATTTAGTGAGTGATAATGAAGGAATAATATTGTTTCCGGAGATCCTGCTGTACGTAGGGGCGTGGTGAATTGGCTGAAGTGTCACACCAGAGGTTGTGAGGTGGTGGCTGTTGGAGGGGTTGGTCGGACATGAGGTTGGCAAGGGCTAGATCAGTGGTGGGGTCCTGATGCTGTGTGATGTGGTGTGGGGAGGGGAACAGTAGAAATTCTTCGACCGGTGCAGAGGGGGGCCTGGACAGTGTGTCAGCCACCGGGTTTTCCACTCCCAGCGTGTAGTAGATGTCAGTTGTGAACTGCGCTATGAATTCCAACTGCCGGAGGCGGCATGGGGAGGCTGACTTCCTCGTCTGTAGGACGGCGTGGGTGAGGGGTCGGTGATCGGTGTGGACAGAGAACTGCCGGCCCTCTACAAAGTCATGAAAGTGTTTAATGGCCTCGTAGATGGAGAGTTCTCTGGGCCTCCGATAGGGTTTTCGAAAAAAAACCTGAAGGTTGGGTACTGTCTCCGGAGTGCCGGTGGAGGACAGCACAGATGGCCTAGTCGGAAGCATCGTTGGTGACGGAGAGAGATGCGTGGGAGGCAAGGTGGGCGAGTAGGGTGGATGTTTCGAGGTCGGCTTTGCAGCGGTCGAAGGCGGTTTGTAGGGTGTCGGACCAGCGAATCGCTGGGGTGTCATGTTATTTGGACGGTTGGTGGATGGCATCAATGAGGGGTTTCTGATGCCGAGCGGCGTCCTTAAGGTGGCAGCGGTAGAAGTTGAGCATACTGAGGAATCTCCGGAGTTCGGTGACAGTGCTAGGGCGAGGGAATTGTTGGAGGGTGCTGAGGTTCTCGTCAAGGGGCGTGATGCCTTGGGTGGTGACAAGGTGTCCCAGGCATTTTACGGACGGTTGGTCGATCACGCATTTAGATTTGTTGATCGTGAGGCCCTCGGTCCGGAAAATGTCTAGGACATGACGGAGGTGGCAATAGTGTTCTTTGGGAGAGGTGGAAGCAATCAGTACGTTGTCGAGAAAGCAGACGACGTATGGCAGGCCACGGAGGATTTGATCCATGTACCTACCTCTGCCATCTCTGGGCAGCACTGCAAAGTCGAACCCCACTTCCAGATACTCGAAGTCCGAAAGGGGTGATATCGCGGTTTTGGGAATGTGGAGGTGAGAGGAGAAATCCCGCAGGCTGGGGGACATAGTACATGTCGGGTGTGGTGCGGGAGTTGAGGTGGCGGTAGTTGTCGCACGGTCGAATCCGGCCATCGGGCTTTTGTACAATGTGCAGGGGTGATGCCCACGGGGAGTTGGAGGGTCGCACGATGCCATCCAGGATCAATTTGTTGAAATGTTCCTTCGCTTGAAGGCATTGAGGACAGCGGTGAACTTGGGGTCGGTGGGGGGTTAACAGAGTTAATAAACCCGCCAACGGATTTAAGTGAAAGGGGGTCGATGAGGCGGGAGTGCTTCATGTCGACCTGGAGGCTGAAATAAGAGAGGAAGTTGGCCCCAGGATCGGTTTGTCAACGTCAGCCACTGTGTAAATCGATTCGTATTATTGGTCGTTGAGGTGGATGGAGGACCGGTAGGTACCTTAGGAGGGGATGCTGGTCCCGTTCGCAGCGTACAGAAGCTGGTCGTTGGAGGGAGAGCGGCTATGGAGGACATTGTTGGGGATTATGGAGATGGCCGCGCCTGTGTCCATGAGAAAAGGCAGGTTCGATCGTCCCCAGTGAATGAAGAAGTGTCAGGAGGTGTTGGCAGAGTGGGGCACAACGGCAGACGTGGAGCTCTTGCTCGTAGACAGAGAGGCTGACGGCAGCTGTTTGACAGGCTGAGTAGGCAGGGGTTGCTTGATGGGGGGGGGGGGGGGCACTTGAGGGCTGCGACGTACGTAGGAGGTGGAATGGCAGGGAAGGGCCCGCAGGGTGCAGCGGGTGGCTGAAATCGCCTCTACAGTGGAGACCAAGGGTGGTGGTAAAAGGCGGGGAGCCGTTCCACTTGGTTGGGAGGGGGTGTTGGCGTTTTCCTGGGAGGAGGTGGCGGGGAAGTCGCAGAGCGGCCGGCAGTTCTGTGTGCGGGCACCGAAGGTGGTATGGAACCAACATCTCATCGAGGTGGGCTCTTTATTGTTGGCGGATGGTGTGGTGCGCCGGTGCTGGGGTCGTTTAGCGGGTGCGGGACACTTGGGTCCTAGTTGTGTCCCGAAATTTTGCAGCCCTATCGGAATATACCCAGGTGTTATCGGTGAAAAATATGTTTTTTTTTTGGTGTTGTATTAACATGAGCTTGTGGGGTTTTCCATGTTTTTCAGGACCAGGAGACTGAATATGAAATCGATTTTGACCAACGACCGAAGAATAATTGAGATTCCAAAGAAGTTTCAGCCTCAAGTTTCCGTTAAATTTCTGTATATTCGCTGTTCTTCCGCAGACAGACTCCATTTAGGTCCTATTTGTGCTCCGAAGGTCGGCAGCTCAACCGGAGTACACCCAGGGGTGTTATGGATGAAACATTGATGTAAAAATAGGGATTTTCGATGTTTTTTGAGGTTGTAGTGAACATGAGCTTGGGAAGTATCATTTTCAATGTTTTTTATGGAAAGAAGACCGAATATGAAGTTGATCTTGACCACAGAGTGAAGAACTGAGGCTGTAAAAAGATTCAGCTCCCAAAATTCATTTTATATGAGTCAAAAACCTGGGAAATTGTGTGAAATCACCACAAATTTGGGGGGGAATCAAGACAATAAAACTGCACTATCAATGATCAACGATAATTTGTCAAAAATAAGAGCCTGATTCGTATTTTTGGTGGAAACCATCAAAATGAAAGAACCAATAAATGAACAGCCAACATTTCTGTAGGTGTGTCCAACAGAATAATATACCCATGAGACAAGTACTTTTCAGCGTTTTTCCTACAGAGATCCATTTCGGAAGACGGGTTTCAGTCATGAAGCGCTGTTGGACTTCCTATTTTTTTACATACAAAATCAGGTTTTTAGATCTTTCACCACCCTCACCTCATTATTGAGACGTCAAGTATTTTTTACCAAACCACCCGGATCTCTACTTCATTGGGATAGCTGAAGGATGAGACCGCTAGTTGAAATAATTCGGAAATATGGTATGGTACCTGTATCTAGGGAAGAAATTGTGATGATTTATGGCAATGAGGTAATTCCAGGACTGCCAATAATCGCAGGAAGAAACTGCTGGGGCCAAGACCGCCAGGCCACGTAGAGGGTTTCACGTTTGAGAACGCACGTAGGTACTTAGAATTCATCTCGATGGATGCTGAAGTACTTACAATGTAACACTGGTACTTGAAATACGTAGAAAAAACAAGCGGCATTGCGACTCATCTCAATAGAGAAAAAAGATCTAGATTTTTACACGTACATGAAATGCAGGCGAGGCGCTCCTTCCTACCAAAATACTTAATGAGTACAGAGCTTGAAATTCCAAAGAATTTCTGCATTCATCATAAAACCAGAATCATTATTTTTCTAACATTACCTGAAACAAGCAGTGTAGAGATCTGAGAATAAATAAAATTCACCGTCAACCATGCGCCACCGCTGCACAAGCAAAACGAACCAGGAACCAGATTTTGAAGCAAATGGCGCCGGTCGCCGGAGGTTGAATCCCGCACCCGCATTTCTTCACACAAGTTCTTAAAATTCTTGCCATTCAGAAGGTATGTTAACCCTAACTTACAACATGTTATTACTTACTCATGATCATGACGCCGCAAGGCCACCATTTCACTACCTGATCGCTTGTTATCTAATTTCAACCATGTACGGATTAGATTATCCTCGTATCCAAGCCTTAATAATTCTACTATATTTATTTACTTTTTAATTTGATGTTGAAAAGAAGCGGTCATCAAGAGCTTGGAGAAAGGAATCGCTTTTAACCTCTATGCGAATATAGCGCTTCAGCCTCAGTGGGTGGTTGAATCAACTAATGAGCACATGCGTTGTTGCATCACTGTTTCTCAGCACAGTGTTGACTTCACGGTTCGTATTTTTTTTTTTTTAAGTTGCCAAGGATCTCTAGCGGGATTGTGTGCGATTCGTGTATGTTTTAATTTTTATCTTCCAGTAAATGGAACTTGGTTATTTTAGATTTAGGCGAAGTGCTCGTTCATCAGTTCGCTAACTCATTAAGACCTATCCTAGTTTTCACGGATGTGATCCAAGCCGCAATTATTGAGCAGCTAACTTCCCTTTGTCATCATGGATATGGCCAGTGCGGAGGGTAAGAATTCGAGACTTAATTCTATTACATTAAAAAACGTATTCCCGTCGAAGGGTTCTTCAGCTTTATCAATTTTCCCATCGATGAACTGAGTTATTGCAGTTTAGCTTATCCTATGTTAACTACCTTGATAATTTAAAATTAAATCAACTATGTTACACGCCATTTCTATCCTCACTGCGTTTGAAGAGTAACATTCTGGATGAATTATTTAAGTGTGACTTTTATTAATTCTTGCGGCTTGAAACTATTTACAGTGATCGATAGTTCGCTCTTTAGTTATATCTTATGTTATGAAGATCGATGAAGTCACCGTAAGTACCTACTGATTCCGTTGTTCTTTGTTCATGTCAGATAGGTACTTACCTACGGGGTTTAAATTATCGCCAATCGATGTACACTATAATAGTTTTGGAATTTTACCACCGTTATTCACGTCGGTGGATGCATAATCCTCATGCTCTAGAGTGCGGCAAATCGTTTGCGCTCACAACTTGATTGTATCCGTGTAAAGGAAAGAATTCCGAACAGTTTTTTTTTACACAGCTGGCGAAGAGGATCGTATTTGCCCTCACTAAGAAATACAAGTTTATTCCCAAAAAATGAAATAAACACTTCGATACTTAATTTTATAACAGGGGAAGGCGCAGGGGGTACCATTCGACCACCTAACGGAAAAACATTCTCTTTTACCGAAAAGCGGCGTTTTTCCAAACATTTTATTGATACCTGCAATTAATGTGGGACCATTCTATCATAATGGGGATGGTCCTATATTAAGTGCATGTCACCCATATTCTTCTTGGTAATCAGATTCTTACTTGGTAATGGGAGCATTGCTCATTTCGACATTCCTTCGGGCATTTCTGCGGACACTTCAAGGATTCCCAGGTTTTCATTAAACGTACTTTTTCCCATCTCGAGTGATAGCCACATGAACAGAAGACGCAAATTTCATTTGATCACAATATATGCACTGGAAGTTGATTCCGAGTTTGACTTCGGATCTATCAAGCTGGGGGATGGAAAATATTCTCATCCTCCCCTCGCTCTTAAAGAATATTCGGAGATGAAGCTATTGCATTGGGCCCAACATTTTAAATAAGTATCTACATCATTTTTAAAGTTTCGATAGAAATCTGTAGAGTATTCTGAATCCATCCCTAGGTTTCAAAACATTTTTTAGTAAGTTTTCGAAGTAATGGATCCAAAATGTCCATATAACTCCATGTTCATTTATATAATAGGTAGGTACCTGTCGAGGTACCCGTAAACATAAATTAATGAGATGGATTATTATGGAAAAAGATGGCAAAAAGTTACTGGAAACATTCTAAAAACTGGGAAAAATTTATTTATTTATGTAGGTACCAGACGATAATATCCGACCTTGGCTAAGAGATGAAACATCCGAATTCCGCCAAAATGTACACAGTGGTAAAGGGCCGGGTGAGTTCTAAGATGAATGATAAGCGAGGCAAATTGGAGTTTTTGTGGGTTAAAAATGGCTAAAAGCCACCCAAATTTAAATATATTCGCCGAAAATGGCATAGATTCTTGGATTTAGAAAAAGACTATTTAAGTCTCTAACATATTGTTCCTCTAAAAAATAAATAAATAAATAAAATAAAATAAAAAGTCAAATTCTAATAAAAATGGCCAAACACAGGTGTCTCAAGGCTGATCTAAAAAGGCAGTTTACAGAAAAACACTGCCAATTATTACACAACGGTTTATCATTTTCCTCTACAGATAGGTACCTTTTCTGCGTAGGTCACTATTAGCTAAGGCAACAAAATTGTTCAGCACTTGATTACAGTTACATAAATATGCATTTTTCCATCGTTCCATCTCCTGTAAACCATAATTACGGCCCCACGAACTCCCCAGCCAATCAGTTTTGAATTTCTGATGGTTGCTTAGCCTAAGTAGGACCTTCGATATATTCGCAAATTTTCATCTAATTCGGATGTCGTTTGGCCGTGAACAAACTTGTACTTAACTACAAAATCCAAAATAACTATCATTCTTGAAATGAAATAATAACATCACACGTAACAGCCTCCTCGCTTTCAGAAAGCCATGCGTGATTATAATCAGCCGTTCCCTAGGAATGGTATCTGGGCCGGATGGATACCCTTTCATTCACGATCAGTAGCGGTGCGTAATCAACACTCTATCGTCGTACGACAACGCCGACAATTTCTACTGCAAATTAGCCACAGAATTCATGTGTTACAAAAATATTATAGTAACAAACTAAAATACAACAAAACAATGACCCATCAACCTTACCTACTTGAATGGAGAAGCTATTGACTAGAAGCTAGATATCTGTATATTGACGCCGATCAATCCACAAACAGCAAACAGGACAAAACGCACGTAGGTACCACAAATACAAATCTGTCATTGGAAACAGACCGAACACTAAGCACGCAAAATTTGACGCAAAAAAATTGAAAACTGACAGGCAGAGAAACCGAATGTGATTCAGTGGAGTGAAGTTCACAGCTTAGTTGCCATCTGTAGATGTCGGACATGTGATTCAGAGACGACAAAAAACAAATCAAAAGAAGAAACATCCCATCTTGAGATCAAATTGAATCGAAGGGATCGAATCGATTGTGAAATGAACTATTTTGGGGCCGAGGCCCAAAGTAGGCGTGGCTAAAAACATTTTTACTTGACTGACCATGCGCATGGGCCACTTTTCTTGGTTGCCATGGCGACACTAGGTCCCAGGACCCAGAACCTACCTTCCAGTTTCAGGAGCCTAGGTTTCGACTTCGATTGCAGGACATCGATTACTGTCGCTTTATTCCGATAACATGGAGCTAACATTAAGGAACCACCATGGATGCTCTACTAGAATATTTAATATCCATAGCCAGAGAACTCTGGCCTGTGGCTGTTGAACTTGTGAAAAATGCTAGGTAGGTACAGTGTACGGAGGGAAATTCAGATGCCAACTGAACAATGGTTGGTATTTTTTACACCTAGTGTTTTTGGGTGCCGGGGCAGTGGCCTTATGGACGCAACGCCCCTGATCACGATCTTGTTGATGCAGCTTTTCGGTGCAAACTTCAGAGTCTTACTGTGAACGAACGGCTGGACGTACAGTGCTTCGGGTGGTCTCCAAGTATCCTGAAGTTTGGAATAAAAAACACCATAAAAACATAATCTTCATTCCATTAATTTTGGTTCATGGTGACTAAGGAAAGTGCAGCAGATGAAGTGAGGAACAGTGGGTGGGGAATTTTTTAATTATTACCACGTTTTTATTGACTCGCTTTCTTGTGTGTGCGTCTTGTCTGTCCGGTAGAAATCTTGTAGTCGATTTTTCGCCCACTTTCCGATGTCCAGTTGAGGTGAAATTTAGCACATCGGACTTCGATATCAATACATAGATCAATCATAAAACAAGCATTAATTAATCAATTTCTCGTAGGCACTTTCAGATTTATAATCCCATAAATCTCATCAAGATGATAGTTTAAAATCTATTGCGCAATTTCACACACACGAGACTAGAAAGTATTTAGTATAATTTCTCTTAGCCCCATAAAAATTCCTAACCTGCTACATATTGTCATGAAAATGTGTGTTTGTGAATTTGTAATAGCTATGAAAATACTTGTGAGGTTAGAACGTAAAACTTGGGGCGCATGCAATAAATTGTGTTCTTACTATAATTGTAAGGAGTGTAGGGACCAGCTGTGCATGGCCCCAAGTTTTTCGTTTATGATTTTAAGTATATAGGTATCATTATACCTATATGAAAATACTCAGCCATTAATAGGTAGAAATGGCTATAGTAGCTATTAAAAATTCACAATCACAAATTCTCGTGAGAAATTTTTTTCAACTTCCTAGTCCGTTTTAAAAACTTTGTTTTCACACTTTTTTTAATTTAAATATTATTTTACCTATTCCATTTCGGATTCTGCGTACCTTGAAACGCAAACCGTATAATTTGGGGGGGTAATTTGTTTAACTTTTTTTTCCATGGTCGATTCCAAAGGTTCATTATTGATGATGATGAACCCATCGTATGTTTCAATATTTCATTTTTATAAGTTTTTTGTCAAATGCAGAGTGGGTCATAATCGGGTTTTTTGTGGGCAGACAATCGCTGTGAATCGACAAAATTAGCTATAGTTTGCAAAATATATTCAATAAAAATTGTCCATGTCCTTAGAACTTCGCAATTTAGACTTTTCTGAACAAATTTTGTTAGTGTCTACGGTCTGCATGTCGGCAAATCCTTGACATGCGTATGACTTCGCAATGAAATGGTCATATCGAGCTGGAATTAGGAGAGTACAGTAAGATCCTAGATCGTCTCATATCTCTGAATTTCACCAAATTTTGCTATCATTCTCGTATGCGCATGCGTCGTTGTGGAAACTTTCATTAGTTATAGGTTTCGTTTTGGGCATTTACTGTGGCTGCGATCATAATTATTATGTAATGGCTATTGTGAAACTACATACGTGCCACAGTTGGCAGGTGGATATTTATAATTGCATTTATAGTGTAAGGAGACCATAGTGTATACTCGTTCTTCATTGGTTCTTGCTATCGTCCTATGATTACCAGAGCCCTCCCGTCGCGTTCCTCTCCTTTTCTTCATTCCTATTGAGATAGGAATCTCCTTTCCCTTCGTCAGCCCTCCCTCCGCACATTCTCCCTCACCTATTACAGCTCCCACGCCAGGAGAAGTTCATTTTTTATGGCATTCTTATTGTCCCCGACTGCGCTTTAATACGATTCTCTCGCTTTGTAGAACCTATTCTCTTCAAGAAGGTTCCTTTTGTTTAAATAGTTCTACTTTGCTGTTTTTTCTTTATTTTCGATTTGACGCCTCTTCCCACAAACTTCAACCGTTTGGTCAGTAAACTGTACCATCCTGAGCTCGATTTTTTAAACTATGCATGCAGTGCATATAGCAATTGCATGATCACAGTGTGAATGATCAAGCGAAATGCCGTTTCAGTTTATTTGAAATTCAAGTGGGGTTAACTGGGCTCATAAATAATACTTATCTCGTGTTTTTTCTTGTCAGCTTGTAGAAAAACAACAATAATATTGCAGTTAAAAAGATAATGTAAATGGATATGTTACAGGAAATGTGATGTTTTTTCGAACGGAAATATTTGCATACGTTTTTACATTAGTTACTACCTTTTTTTGGTTCCCCAGGTAGGGAAGCCTTGTATTCTTGCAGTCGAATAAATGTCGTTCTTCTCCTTATCCTTCTCCTAGTCGTGCCTTGCAAATAGGCAGCACCTTCATACCTAATATAACTTTAAATTTCCGGTCTTTTGCTGTTCTGCGCATACCAACGAGATCTGACCATCTTGAATCAGTATTGGAATCACATTGGTAGTGAGGGCCGTGGATAATGAGACCTAAATAAGCAGACCCAATGTAGTCAACCTTAAGGCCTTTATCGTGAACAGTTGTCGCCGTACTCCTCATCTCCCGAGGGCTTCTTTATTTCTGACCTCAGATCCAGGAAATACGAAAAAATATGTTATGACTCCTGCCAGTCGTTTAACTCTGCTTTTGTTTCACCGATTTCTATGAGTTCCAAGAAGAATTATGTGCGTTGCGTCTCCCTGTCCCCCTCCTCCCACCCAGTTGTTCAATATGCGCAGACTACGAAAACTGTGTAAATCTGATATCCTCGATTCTGTTCGAATGGAACATTCCAGAGATCAGATAGGGTCGTTTGATATAATTGTGGGCTTTCCAACTAAAGGTAATCGATTTTTGGAAGATCAAACTGAGGAAGTTGTAGGAACAGCAACGAGGTGATTTTAGCCGAAACCCACCTCGTTGCAGCATCTTCATAACGCAAAATTCAGACAGACGCCCAGGAGAAAAAATTCACGGTAAATATATCAGTTTGGAACTGTGATTCTTGTTGCAAACCCTAGAGGAATTCAGTCCACCGTTCACTCTTACTCTACTCTCTGGAAGTAATTATTATAATAAATATATTTTGCTAATAGCACTTGTAAAATATTACAAGTAGAGGAATCGTTGACAGGAATAGGTACTCATACTCAAACTATAAACGTTATAAACAGTAAAATTCACTCATGGAGTACAACTCTCTTCCAATCAAGCAGGCAGGCTTTAGTGTAATAATAGGCTTTAACTTTTGAATTCACTTGTAGAGTACAACTCTCTTCGAATCAGGTAGGCTTTAATTTAATCAGTTAGCAGTTTAATCGGTTAGTTAGTCCTGGTAGCAACCGTATTGTACTTGAAGCTTCTCTTGTAGGACTCGAGCCTATGGTGTGGGATGTATCAACTGACCTCGATTCCTAGTGGTGTAAGAGTGTTGGAAGCCAACAATTTTCATGTTTCTTGCGTACAGTAATACCTCCAAAAATTGCATAGCGATGGGAGAGTGAGAGTCCTCTCTTTCTTAAAACGACCTCTACAGGAGGAGGCTGGAGGAATTCCTACAGTTACTCTCAAAACACATTTTTGTAGCTTGAAGATTTTCCTCGTATCCCTCTCATTCGCCTAGAAGAGGATCCCGTATTTTGCCATGGAGAAAAACCAGCCAAAGTAAGCTAATCTAAGCGTAGGTACAGCAGAGGCGCTAGTAGGTATACGAAATCGCCTGCGGAGTTCAGACACTGTGTGTATTTGCAATCGAAAAATTGATATTTTCCTGTAGTTTCCCATTCTCTTTGTCCCGCCACCCCATCCTCTCATATTAGGACATCCATTTTGGCTGTAGTTCTTTTTTTATAGCTTCTCAACAAATCAATACTATTTGCCTCTTTGGGGGTCATATGAAACTTTACTATGCCCTGGTATGATTATATCCTTGCACTGCGGGAATTCCATATTGTGCTTTATCCATTGACCCAACTTCGGTGCATGCTATAGATCAAGTGGTTTTGGTTTATTATTCTGTGAATGATACACTCATGTATTCGCTCAGCAAAAAAATTTTGGAACACCCCCTCAAAAATTTTTAAGGTGATTCCAAAATCGCTGCAAGTTGCTCGCTGCATGGGTTCATTATTCTATTGGACATATCTACAAAAATCGGCTGGTCATCTTCTGTTTCTTTCATGTGCAATAATTGAAATAGCTATTTTTGAAGGTTTTCACCAATTTTGGCCCCCCAAAAACACGAATTAGGCTCCTATTTTTGACAAATAAATCATTGATAGTGCCATTTAATTGTCTTGATTCACCTGTTGATACTACTTCTAGTTTTATTATACAAACAAGTTACAAATATTATACATATTCCCAGTGTTATTATTAAAAATTTCACACAGTTTTCCAGATTTTTGACTAATATAAAATGAATTTTGGGAGCTGAACCTTAGTTACAACCTCAGTACTTCGCTCGTTAGTCAAAATCAACTTTATACCCCCCCCCCCCCCCTCCCCCCAACATGGAAAACGATACCTCACAAGCTCATGTTACTGCAACACCAAAAACCCCTATTTTCACACCCATTTTTCACACAGCAACCTTGGGTATGTTCCGATCGGGCTGCAAAGTTTCGGGACACAGCTCGGTCTCAAATGGCATTTGTTCTTGTTATTTCCATACGGCGTAGGACGGATGGACATCTCATTTTTGGAATCTACGCACCTTGAAACGTAAAAGAAAAAATTTTGAAGGGGCGTTCGAAAAAAAATTTCCTGATCAATAGCGTAGGCGTATTATTTGCAGAGTAATGAACCAAAATGCTTTACGTCCGCCGTGTCATCCATATCTACTTTATTTTCGGTCTAAAAAAATCGTTCTTGCGCACACAGGCTCCATTTGGGCCCTAGTTGTGTCACGCTTTGCAGCCCGATGAAAGGGTGTTATGGGTTTAACAATAGGGTTTTTTTGGTGTTAGTGACATGAGCTATCGTTTTCCATGTTTTGTTAGGACGAGGAGACCGAAAATGAAGTCGATTTTAACCTAAGAGTGAGAATTGAGGTTCTAACGAAGTTTCAACCATAAATGTACGTCAAGTTTTAGTCTAAAGTCGTCGTTCTTCCGCACATAGTTTGGGAACTCGTTTGTGTCCTAGTTATGCTCCGAAGCTCGGCAGCACAGTCGGAATACCCGATCAGAATACACCCGGGGGTGTTATGGGGAAAAATTGATGTACAAATAGGGGTTTTCGGGGTTTTGGTGAACATGAGCTTGTGAGTTTTCCATGTTTTTTAGGGCGAGAAGACCGAATGTGAAGTTCATTTTGACCGAAGAATGAAGAAGTAACGAAGGTTCAGCTCCCAAAATCCATTTTTTTTATGAGTCAAAAACCTGGGAAATTGTCCGAAATCACTATAAATTTTTATAATAACACTATAGAAGCAGTATCATCAGGTTAATCAAGACAGTTAAATGGCACTGTCAGTGATGAAGATAATTTGTCAAAAATAGGAGCCCAACTCGTGATTTGGGGGGGCAAAATGGGTGGAAACCATATAAAATAGCTGTTTCAATTATTGCACATGAATGTAACAGTAAATGAACAGCCAGCATTTCTGTAGGTATGTCCGTTGTTCAGTACCCATGTGAAGAGGACTTCGCAGAGTATTTATTTATTGATAATGTTGGTTATTTGCTTAGTTATCAGTGGTATGTGGTTTTGTATTTCAGAACTTGGTCTTGTGTGGATGGGCGACATGCTTCTCCACAATGACCACGGGGGTTTGATGATCAACAGCGCCGTCGAGCCGCACAGAACGTTCTTCTCAGATGCTCAACAGTCGATGGAAGATATGAGACCCACAGCCCCAATGGTAAATAAGTAAATCATGATTATTGTAGTTGTAGGTACCTAATCTTCTTCTTCTCCTAGTTCCATCTTAGCTTACAGTAGGTTTGTTTGCTGTGGGTTCCACGGGGGACTTGCAGGCCACTAGCAAACCGATTTGTGAACCGCTAAGTAAGCTTGCGACTTGAAACCACTTGAACGTCACGAGCACTGCGACCAGGTTTGGCCGGAACTTTACTGCTCAAACAATGCGCGAGCATGAATCCGAAGCTAGAAATCGAATGATTGGATTGATTCAGAAAACAGACAACCCATCTGGCGATAAGAAAATCGTCTGCAAGTGGTCAGAAGAACACAGCAAACAGGGCGACATGAATACTAGATATAGTAAGAGAAGAATCAGGAAATCTGCTGAGAACACCTAAGTGATTTTCAAGTGGTTTGTGAGTGGCTTTTTAACTACAACAATCGTACCAGTGGAGGCTTATGAGGCTACCAGCTACTTCTGAATCGAACATTTTTGATTTTAATATCCATACATTCTCTCAATAACCCAACCATTTATTTTGAACCCAACTGTGTACATAACAGGCTGTCCAAATTTGTTGCAGTACTTGCAAGACATGAATGGCTTTATGGTTCTGGACGAGTTAGATGAGCACGGCTACTGCGAAGACGAGGCGGTATCCCAGGGAGTTGATGGTAGTCATGGGATGGTCGTCAGTCAGAGCCCTGGTCAGGGGAATCAGGGTCCTGGAAGTGGAGCTCAGCCAGGTGGCAAACAAGGCGAGGAGCGTGCCAGGAAGATCAAACCAGTAAAACACCCCGGGCTCAAACTCCAGACCCCCATCGCCTACCAGAGAGACACAGATCCAAATGTGATCCCCATTAAAAAAGACGGCATGGGTTAGTTTATATCATTATTTCGTTATTTATACACGTATATATAACTTCGATCCTCTTAAATGTATCATGTGTCACAGCTGCAAACTCAGTGTATATGCTTCTCACACGAGGGCGTTGTATTTGTTTTTTCCTGTCTTCAACTTAGGCCTTTCTTCTCTCTGAAACTAGCGTGAACGTCAGATCCGAAACCAAAACCATTACCTACACCATATTACCACTTCAGTTGTAGTTAAACTGTCATGATTAATAAACCACTACGAACTACTCGTACTTCTCTTAGTTCGAGGATCGACAGCTGGATGAAAAATATATTTATAGTAATAATAACTTTGAAGTAGGTACCTAGACCATTGAGTACATGAACCATGTTGCTAATCTATGAAGTTGTGGCGACTGTTGTAATATACATAAATACAATCGAATGGTTCATGCTGAATCAGTCTTCCAGTTCATTAACAGGACGTTCTTTGTTACTGGCCACCATTTTCAAAGTTAATTACTACGCAGAAACTTGACAAAAATACATATATAACAAATGAGTACATATTTAATAGAAAACAAAACAAACTTTAAAAAAAGGTATAAAACTAAAAAGTAAAGAATAATTTTTATGCTGGACAAATTATGTAATTCATTTAAAGCCAATACAACAGAAAATCAACTTTAAAAAAAGTCGCCGAATGTACGTGAACCCAGGGGATACAATATGAGAGCTTATGTGGGGTTTTTAGTTAAATTTGGCGCCGACTTCAAAAATTTTGTTATATTTGCTTTGAATAAATGTTGTGCGTTTGCTCAGCATAAAAATTATTCTTTATTTTTTAGTTTTATACCGCTTGTTTGAAGTTAGATTTATTTTTGAGGGGGGGGGGGGGGGGATGTATTTTTTGCTTTTTAGTGCTATATTTTTAGTAATGCTACCAAGTACTGATACCATCATTACTGTGGCATCCACAATCTTTGGCAGACTACTTTCTGTCATCAAATCGTGCAGTGTCTGACAAAGCACTAGAAATCGAAGAGTATAACTGGCCTTATTAGGCCAGCCTAGTAGGACCACCGGAAGATGGTCCTCTTTCATTTGAAAAAATATTAATCGTAATCGGTCCAGTAGTTTCGGAATAATCGCTGGACAAACATGAAAAAGTGAAACAGGACGAATTGAGAACCTCCTCCTTTTTTGGAAGTCTGTTAACAATAAGTTTCAGGAGTGTTTTGGAATATATAAAACATGTAGCCCTGAGAGTGCATTAATTACTTGAATAACGATAAATAAGAGTTGTTGAAGCCAGTAACTAAGAGTTTCGCCAGTCAGATTCTTTATCACTGGCCCCTAATTCTCCTTCATGTTGTTCATTCCCTTTGTTGCCCGTTGTTATCCCTTTGATCGCCTAATTTTACATTGATCAAAATTTTACATTTCCTCAACACACACTAGTTTTTGCTTTTCAGTTTTGGATGGATGGGGCATACTGTGCAGATCAACTAATCAACAATTCACCTAATCGATGCAATGTGATTTTGGATGGATAGGTGATGCTGGGTACCAAGTATTTGAGATAGGAGCTAGAACATCCAGATACGTACTAACCTATACAGAGGCGAATCACATTTAAACCAATCTACAACAAAGGTTTTGCCTGGTCACGCTTTTTGTTACTGGCCTCCACTGGTTCTCAGGGTGGAAACATGATAAACCACATTTTCGGAAATAACGATTTGTTTATTTAACTTCAAAAGGTAGAAAATACCTCATTCCGCTGGCTCATTCCGTACACATTCCAAAAATTCGTTGAGCGGTTCAGCCTCCAGCTTTCCACTAATATTTGCCCTGAGAATGCAGCAATTGCTTGACTAACGATAAACCTCGGGAGGAGAAAAAAAGGACCAGTAAAAAAGTCCTGTCACTTTACGCCAGTCACGTTCTTTATTACTGGCCCTGCAACTTTTTCAACACAAGTTTCCACTGACTTGAGTTAATTTAACATCGTTGTAGCTAATATTGGGTTGGAGCTAAACGCTCCTGAAACTTTTCTGTAGTTTTCGCGTATGAAATGTTAAAAGCCTGTAACAACACCCCATTAATATTTGGTTTCTATCTTGAGAAATAATCAATAAATTATGCAGATCAGTGGGTATTGCTTGGTTTTCTTCATAAGTTCCGTGTTTTTTGCAATGTTTGAGACTGAACATTTTTGTTCTTGAACAGCTGTTTGTGAGAAGTGTGGAGCCATTGGAGTCAAACATGCCTTTTACACTAGAGAACGCCGGTTTTGCAGTCTCGCCTGCGCCCGTGGGTCAACTGATGGACCGCCTCCGCCTAGCTCCAGTGAGAACGAATCTACTGATGAAACCGCTTACGAATCTAAGGTAATACATTTTGTTTGCAACAGTTGTACAATAATTTCCTGGGGAAATCTACGGCAGTCTCCTCATCATTTGAAGACAATTGAAGTTCACTTAATTGTAGAGTTCTCAAGAATGATGAGCATAGTCAGACACTGTGGTACACATGAATCCTCGTAACGTTTGAAAGGCGACTCATTCCCTATGATTTTATGACTTATTTGATAACCAGCAGTAAAACCCGTTTACTAAATATGTCTGGATTAGGCATAGGTAATTCGCATGTGATAATAGCAGTTTCACATATTTGGAAAAATAATAGCAATTCATCAGAAAAATAATGAACTGTGGGTCCACTAATACTCCTACCAAAAGCACGAACTCGGACGCTGTCGTTATGGACTGCCAGGAATGCGATTAAAGAGAAGGTCTGGTGAATCGAGCGATAGCCAAAAACTTTGCCCGGAACTCGCTGATCTCAGTGAGACCACTATCATGAAAACCTGTTCAGCCGTTTGGCCCTGATGCCGTCACACTCGCACACACATACTCACGAATTATATAATAGGATTAAAGTAAATGCAGAGGTCTTGTAATTCCCAACCAGTTCTGTAAACAGGTCTGCATTTAAATACATTCAAAGGCCCTGAATACATTGGATTGAATAGAACAGCTGTTCAAACATGCCACACCATAGTCACATCGTGCAATAACTAATGCTAATCTTCATTAAGGCAGGTATTTGAATATTGGAAGCTTCTAGAACGCTTCTATTCCTTGAACAGTGTTATTCAGCCACAGTTTTTCTTTTACTGAACCAGTGTGAGTACAAAAACGTCTCATTTTTAAAACTAATCAAGTGATCGATGGGACTTTGCATGGTTATTTTTTGAGTAGTATGTAAATTATTCCACAAAAAATAGATGCGTATTTCCCACAGTACGCTGGTTGCCCATTAAGTGTGCAAATGCTATCAGTTGATAAGGATTTTTCAGGCTTTGGTCAAACTATACCGACTGACTGTATTGAATTCGTCTATGTAAATTGGACTAAATTGAATTTCCTAGGGCGGGCTTCCCGATTTTGGGGCCCAAGCAACACGTCTTGTTTTGCCCTTGCATATTTTTGTTACCTGTTGATTTTTACATGTTACATAATTAATAGTTGCAGCCCGAAAAAATGGAGGTTGACACAGCTGTAAAGGTGAAAATCCATGCGACACTTCCTCCTCAGCCTCCGCCGCCACCCATCCCATTGATCCCAGTCATTTTGGATGACGACCTCCCATTACCGTTCCCACCAAGTAAAAAGTCTCTACCCCATCTGGCCTGCACATACGAATGGACTGAAATGCTCAGCGATCCGAATTTCACTGCTGCGTCCGTATCTTCGTTTATTCACGTAAGTGCTCTCGAAAAATACCCTGAAGCATAGTTTTTAAATGCTGCCTCGGTACCTCACCTTTCAGCCTTAACCCTGTAATGTACCTGTAAATTCTATTGTAACCCTGGACTTGGACTCGTTGGACTTCGGAGGTGAAGAGCGATATCTACTGGTCGGGTTATCAAACCTCGTCTTTATCCTCCACTCTGTGCGGTTTCTCTTCCCTAAATGTTTGCCTTTCATCGATATTTAGGAGCGATCCAACTCCAATAAATTCGGTCCCTACCTGACGCCCCTTTTCTTTGTTCGAAACTTGAAACTTTTGTATTATTTATTGACATTTTACTTTTATATTTCCAGGCTCCCATGTCCAACAACTGGGACAATATCACTGTTGGAATGAAAGTCGAAGTTGAGAACACAGACTGTGATAATTACTCTGAAGGCGTACCAGACTCTTTCTGGGTTGCCACTGTGTTGAAAATTTCAGGTTTGTTTATATAACTTAAATTGAAGTTCTGATGATTGATGAAAGAACTATTCGGTGATAATTTGAGTGCAGCTGTTGTGGGATAGTGTAGTCTGGTCGGCAGAAAAAGGACACAATTTACATTTGTTTCTTTGAAATGACAGCAATACATGATGGAACAACATTAACAGGTTACAAAGCTCTGCTGAGGTACGAGGGATTTGGTCAGAATGAGAGTAAAGACTTCTGGGTCAACCTCTGCTCGTCGATGGTGCATCCCGTCGGATGGTGCGCTCAAAGAGGCAAACCCCTGATACCACCGAAAAGTGAGTTCTGCATAAATATTTATCAAGTATTGTTGGAACAGATTGATAATATTATAGTATGATCTAGATTTGCCTCATTTTTATTCACAATTATGCACCAAACGTAGAAAGTCCAAATAATAGTCATTAGTGTTTGCAAAACATAAAGTACGTTATTGGATCATAACATTGATAATGATCAACATTATAAACTACAATATTATCCTGGAAAATGTAGAATAACAGGTT
Organism: Leptopterna dolabrata; assembly: GCA_954871275.1. Lineage (NCBI taxonomy): Eukaryota > Metazoa > Arthropoda > Insecta > Hemiptera > Miridae > Leptopterna > Leptopterna dolabrata. Next base: position 28,015,760 of record OX940979.1, read on the forward strand.
CCCAGGCCTATGACCTTGGGCTTTTCATGAATGAAAAAACGGCAAATTATTACACAGCGGTTTATTATTTACCTGTATAAATGCCCCTTCTGCGTAGATCACTGTTTTCTGTGGTCGGTACCCTCGAGCTCCCTCCAGGGAAGCCTTAAATGGAGTGCTGGAGCCGGCCCTGGAATTAAAGTTTCATACACATGCGCGGGATTCAATAATTCAATCATTAATTAATTTTTGTTACTCATGAAGCATAAGGAAAATAATAAACCATTGTGTAATAATTTACCTGTATAGATGCCCCTTCTGCGTTGATAGTATAATAACCTTTGTGTAATAATTTACCTGTGTAGATGACCCTTCTGCGTAGATAGTATAATAACCGTTGTGTATTAATTTACCCAATAATGCTTCAACGTTTGTTCAAGTTGCAAGAGTACCTATCAACAAGATCTAAAAGAGCCCTCATTTTTCAAATGGCATAATATCATAGAACAACCAACTCGACTTCATACAGCCATCCGTGATTATAATCAGGTGCTCCCTAGCGATGATGTCTGGGCCGGATTTCTTCCGTTTGATTCACGATCATGTTGACGAAGCTTTCCGGTACAAACGAACGGCTGGTCGTATAATGCTCCGGGTGGTCTCAACAAATCAGTACAAGGTCAATTTAAAAAGTAAAAAAACCATACCCTTCTATTGAAAGTTTTCGAGCCAAGACGTTCCGAAAATTTCAACCCCTATTTTTCACCCCTTAGAGATGACTGGCAGTAACGCCAAGCTTCGCGGACCAACTAGACCCCATACCTGACCTGCAAACCAAATTTAATTAATTTCGGTTCATGGTAACTAAGAAAAGTGCGAAGTACGGCGGACGGACAGAAATTTTTTTTATTGCATTTTCGGATTCTACATACCTTGAAATAAACCATCAAATTTTGAGGGGGTGTTAACAATTTGTTTTTCATGCTCGATTCCAAAGGTTCATTATTGAAAATAGTAAACCATAACCAACCTTGGCTTGGCGACAAGATGAAACAAATTCTGAGTTGATGTTTTTTGATGACTGATAATTGTAAACATCTGGGAAATTAGATTAACGGTCCATGTTATTTATTGAGCGACGTTTCCGCCAAAGATTTTGGGCCTAGTCTTGCTAGTTAACAAATGTGGAGAGCGAGGTTTACAGGGTTGTGTGAAATCCAAATTCTAAATTTCGCCAAAATATAACTACCAACAAAAGGATAAGTTGAAATAAATGAATTTTTAATACATGTTTAATCGGGCGAAATAAATTATCAACGCAGTTGTCCTAATAACGGGATGCAAGAACTTGTAATTTTAACGAAGTTACACAGGTTAAAACGGGAAACTATATGAACTATTGACAACGGTTCACAGACAGTTCGGAGCACTTGTTCGCTATTAACTTTTCCGAGACAGAGTGATCCAATATGGCGAGGCGGTGGCGTCGCGTCGGAAGAGAAGGGGAGGGGCTGCGAACGGTGTGATTCTATTGGTTAACGGGGGGGGGGGGGGTCCCGCGTCACCGACTCGCTCGTAGGGGCCACAGGCTGAACAATACAAAATGAGTAAAAGTGGTTTTTAAAAGAAATCACTTGAAATTGCCATGTCACCGGAAGTGGTGTCGGATTGTGACTTGGGACAGAAAACTACTATCTCCATGCCCATAATATATTTGCTCAACATTTACATATCAAAAATGAGTTGAATTTGAAAATTTCTCAGTCTGAATGAATTCTGTAAACACATAGAAATTGGGGATGTGGTAATAAATTATTTGCAGTAAACAATCAATTGAATAACAAAAACGTTGAGACGTGGTAAAACGTTGACCAAGTGCTTGAGTTTATAGGTTTTTTTATGGTTGAAAATTGCTCATATAGTTGAAAATTGATGCATGAATATAATTTGTTGCCATCCTTTCTTCAAAGTAATACATATTTTTGACACACTGTGAACAAAATGTTCCAATTCACCCTTTCAGAGGCCGAAAATTCGTCATCCTCCGTCGTCATTCAAAAAACTGATCTGAATTTCTCTCTCTGTTTTTCAGCAATTGAAGATAAATACAAAGACTGGAAACATTTCTTGGTAAAACGGTTAACCGGAGCTCGCACTCTTCCTTCGAACTTCCAAAACAAGGTTCAAGAAAATATGAGATCAAGATTCAGGTACCCGATGTTCTTCTCTAGTACAACCATTACACTGTGTCATTCTGAAAATTCAATTTCTTTAGGAAAAGAATATCGAGTGACCACTCAGTCCAGTTTTGGGTTAGGTATAGTTACTTGAAATTGCATGTTTTGCTAAATATTTTGTATTTATATGTTTAAATAACAATTTTCTCAACCCCATCGTCCCGTTTCCAGTGTCCCCTTTATACGGTCCGTGGTGTTAAATTTTAAGTGGCTGTTTCCTTATGCTGCTAGGTTTTAATTGCGATTAATCTTATTTAGTTGTCATGATTGCCGATTGCCCGCCCACAGTCTTATTTCATGATGATCATCGTATAACTCAACACTTACCGATTTTCAGAGTGGATTTGAACTTGGAAGTCGTCGACAAGAATCAGATCTCACAAGTGAAAGTCGCCACAATACATAAAATTTGTGGCAAGAGACTCCATGTGAAATATTATGACTCTGACTCACTACTTCATACTGGTGAGTGTTGTCGTTCATCATAATTTTTACAGGTTTCTTCTTGGTCTTTGAACTTACGAGTATAACAACATAATTATGAATTAACAATAAATATTATACAATAACTTGATCATCACTAGACCTTGTGCTTATCAACACCATTTTGTTACGTTGAAGGTTTCTGGGCACACGAAGATTCTCCCTTAATTCATCCCGTAGGCTGGGCAAAACGAGTTGGTCAAGATTTGGATGCTCCTCCAGGATATGTCGACAGGCAAGTGCTGTTTTCAACTGGATGTGTTCATACTGACATTTTTTGAACCGTTTGAACGCGCTTTAATTTCAACATATTTCGATATTAATGCATATTTTCAAACATTTCATCAATTGAAAGACATATTTTCAAATATTTCATTAAATGATACTTACACATCTATTTTTCGATTTCAACTTTTTTCCAAAGTTTTGAAGAACGTCGCCATTTACGGTTGGTTGTAGGAAGCTGTGTAAATATAATTTTGCATTACGTTGTTCCTTGCTGAAAACTCATTTTGGCTTCGACAATCTTTCTGGTGAGAAATGCCGCGAAATTCACACTTGAATAGACGAATTGACTCGAATCGATTGCTAAGTATCCACGTGAGTTTCCGGATCCGGATGATGTTTTTCAACGGATGTCATTTTTCTATAATTAAATAAATTAGTATTACATATTTTCACAATTTATCTTGACCACATTTTTTACCCATTTTTACATATTTCAGAAAATATTTTATACATTTCACATACCTTATGCGTATCTCAAAAAATAAATACATATTTTAGTTACATATTTCGCATTTTTAAATACATCAAAATCCTATCCCTCCCCAACCCATCCCATCCTATCCCATTACTTAACCATCTTTACTTGTATTGTGCACAGTCATGCCAATGCAACAGACCTTCGGCTACTCAAAATATTTACTCGTTAATCATTCGTGGGAACCCTGTGTTCCCATGAGCTTCGAGGAGATATTAGATTCATCGACCATGCCAATAAAATTGGTCACTATTTTTCGTTTTTCTAGGTGTTTGAAGGGGTTGAGGGACAAAGACGATGCAACAGAAGATCTGTTCCCTCTCGCCCATTCCCTGCCATACCACACTGGTTTCGAAGTAGGAATGAAGTTAGAAGCTGTAGACCCGCTTAACCTATCAGCTATTTGCGTCGCCACTATTATGAAGGTATGTATACGTGCTATTACCACATTTTCATCTCTGATGGAAACTTTTGTACAGTTTTCAATGAGAGGTAAGGTTGTAATCTAGGTGGATTTTCCAGGTTTTGAATGACGGTTATCTGATGGTGAAAATGGAATCTTACGAAGACGACCCTGGGATGCCTCCAGGGTCGGACTGGTTCTGCTACCACTCTTCGTCAGCCTGCATCCTTCCGTCGGGGTTCTGCACAATGAACGGCATCACACTTACGCCACCTAGAGGGTACAACGCTGCTACCTTTGATTGGGCCGATTATCTCAATGAAACCAACACAAACGTCGCACCTGCTGAGCTATTCGACATTGTAAGCATTTTCTGCCAGCGTGGGTTTTGTCATAATCCGTTAATCACATATTCAGATGTTATAACCAGAAACAACCAGTTGAAACTTCTTTCTGGCCAACTCTACCAATAAATCTAAAAGTTGTTTTCCATCAGATGTGTAATTTTCTTGGTTTTTTGGAATTTACGTTTCTGTTTCGTTTTCCACATAATTTTTGACGCTGAGTCGAATGGTACGTTCCTGGTCCATTCTGATGATGAAAAATTAATTCTTTGATAATTTTGTGCATTTTTCATATAATATCAACACCTCAGACCAGTTTTCTTGCTATGCTACCTACTTGAGTTATTGAATTTCCCAAATAATATGCCTATGCTCAGATTTGGATAAGTATGGTAAGTAACTCTGAGCGTACATTATTCGAGAAATTCTATTAACGTAAGCAGCATAGCAAGAAAACTGGTCTGGACGGGATAAATGGTTTGGTCAAGTAGATTCGTATAACACTCGATTTCCTTGATAAAACCCCTCGTTGTTTGGGATTCAACCGCAACTTTCTCCCTCAATTAGTACAGTAAATTTGAAAATGACTATACTGTTAGAAGGCTGAGATTCTGAGGAAGTTTATCCTGTCAAGTGCAAGTAGAATGTGGGTTGCCCTTTCTGGTGCGCTTTGAAGTTTCTCGTATTTTCTGAGAGATTGGTTCGGATCTCTCAAAAATTCTTCAGTTAGCATATTCCGGAGATTTAACAAGCTTTTCTACGGTAGTCACCATTATGCTTTTTGCCGACCGTCAGTGAGGCTTCTTACTTGGACTCGAACAACAACATTTGTGGGTGGGTATATGTGTCTGTACCACGCTACACGCTGAATTTTTGGGTATTTTGAGGACTGTTTGGACCCCCAGAATTTGCTGTATAGTTTTTGGTGTCTGGATAACGCCTGGAAGAGATGCCAAGCTGGCACCGATGGTGCCATCCATTAAAAAAGTGTTTGGCATAGTTTTTCATGTTGTCCAGCACGCTGAATCGAATTGAATAACTTTCAAAGCTCTATCAATCATCCTTACAGCGATTGATAAATATTTAGCCATAAAACTTTACGAAAAATCGGTAGATGATATTATTGAGCGTGGTACATAGGCAGAATTTGAGCCTATTTTAAAAATTGCGCGAGGCACCTAGTTAGCGGACCCACCAGTGTAATTTTACAAAAATCGAGGTAGTGGCGAGTTTTACGTGGAAAAACTTGATTCACGGTAACTAAGGTTCTAAAAAATTGCTGAGACATTTTCGATCGGAAATGACCTGAAAAATCTATTCCTGGCTTCTTGCAGACCTGTTTCCGAGTCACCATGTATATTATAGTGTAAAGTGAATGTGTTATTTCACTTAGGAACCCCCAGAGCACGGTTTCAGCGTTGGACAGAGGCTTGAAGCTGCAGATTTAATGGATCCAAGATTGGTTTGCGTTGCTACTATCGTCCGAATCGTCAATCGGTTACTCAAGGTTTGTGGCGTCATTTTACAATAAAACTGTTTACTGCATAAAAATGTACTATGTAAACGATTGAGTTCCTAGTGTTTTTGGATACAATATGTGAACCAAAGTTTTTGCATGAGTTCAGCGCATCAATCTTTGGATTAGATAAGTAAAATCAACAGGAGGTATCATCTCTTCTAGTCAATATTAACTAGTCCCCTTCATCCAGCTTTCCATTCTAGGAGTCCTAAAAAAAGGAATCTAGAGATCAAACAGTGCTGCTCTACCCAGTACCTCAGTTTATGGGGCATTCCAGTAGTACTCCATAAATCCAGTGATGAAAGCAACTGAATTGGTTAAAGGAGCACTCTTTTCATGGTTATGGTGGTCAGAAAAAAAAATTTTACAACTGTTGATTAGATGAGAAATATTATCAGTTTGGGTTGCATTGACGGCCAGAGCACTCTATTGACTGGCCGCGGTCAGTTTGATTTTCTGTTCCCTTATTCAAAATAGCTGATAAATTATCTTACTACCCCCCCCCCCCCCCCCCCATTACTGTTCCAGCTGCACGGTTAATAGGTACTTCTCCTCGAACATAACTTTCCAAATATCTCGCTACCTGTAAGCTATCATTTTTTTAAATATCTCGCTACCTGTAAGCTATCATTTTTTTAAAGGCAGTTTCTGTGTTCTAGCTTCATTTTGACGGCTGGGAGACAGAGTACGACCAATGGTTGGACATTCAATCTCCAGACATCTATCCTGTGGGCTGGTGCGAATTGGTCTCCCACAAGCTGGAAGCACCCGGCGGCGGCTTAGCGTCCAGGCCTCATGGCGGAGCAAGTAAGTTGAATTTATTCTTACGGTTCACTCCCATTGTATAATTGAATTATGTGTGGGGCTGGTAGTTTCAAGACTCGACTCGTGGATTACCTACAAATCGGCTGCAATTCAGTTACATCTTATTTGGAAAATGTATGAAGGATGAGTGGTTAGCTGCAATTCTATAAAGGTTACCGTGTAACCTTCAACATTAATTGAAACGATATCCCTCTGTGACAAACATTTCTTTCATCAATCTACTGTGTCAGCTCGTTGTTTTACCCGTCCCTTCTTTTCTAAAGTGCGTGAACGTGTTAAACTCATATGTTTCTTACAATTCCTGATTTATTTGCAACTGCGGAATCCTTTTATACCAGCTTTTGATACAGTGTTTGTTCCATCTTTTAGAAATATCATCGTTTCAGTTCATGTGAATGATACCGTTGAATCGTTTTTGTTATACTTAGTAGTTTTTTGCTATTACTCATTGTTCTCTTTGTCAGTTGAGTGGTTCTGGCTACAAACTTTCCAAACGCAAATAAAATGGACAGCAGTTTTCCAGTATGGAGGTGTTCCTTGGTAGCTGCATGTCCTTCAGAGTGCTGAATCTATCAGCTATCAATCTTTATTATTTTAGCATCATTCTTGGCAACAATCATGATTGTGGTCGAGGTTTACAGAAAGCCGTTTTCATTTTTGTTTTGTATGGTGGCATGCGAAACCCCGTCGAAGGACAAAAGTTTTCTTTGGTCATTTGATTCACTGAGAAAAATGAGGTATATTTAGACCTGGAAGGCCAAGCCGTATAAACATGTCAGCAACCTATGAACTACCTAATCTAGGAAAGAAGATTGATTCCGTTATTAGCTCGAAATATTTTTCCTTTGCTCCGTTATTCATGCATATTTCATGATGGAATTGTATCTCTATTATGATCATATATAATGTCATCTCTTCATTGGCATTAGGTTTTGTTGATTTGGGTTCAAAGTATCTACCTGTATGATGACACAATTAAAAATTAAGTTCTCAAATAAATTGCATGAAAAATTGAGCTTTCAAATCAGCTGAATGGAAAATCGAGTTCTCAATTAGATCATAAAAATCGCTGCAAATTATTACTCAACGGTTTATCATTTACCTGTATAGATGCTCCTTCTGCGTAGATGAGTGTTATCTGTGGTCAAGGAAAGCCCTAAATAGAGTACTAGAGCTGGCCGGTGAATAACAGCTTCTTAGAAATGCGCAGGATTCAATAATTCAGTCATTAATTATTTGTTGTTATTCATGAAGCATAATATTTGTTCAGGTTACGAAAGTACCTATCAACAAAATCCAAAAGAGCCATCATTCTTCAAATGAAATAATATCACAGGACAACCAACTCAACTTCATGCGGCCATCCGTCATTATAATAAGTTGTTCCCTAGCAATGATTAACTAGGGTCAATTCCCAATATCCTCTAGGTATATGGGGCCTCAGTCAGTGGCAATGTTCTTTTCTCAATTTTATTTTGGCGTTGGATTTCTCCTTACAGCCATACAATATTAAACTATTTACAATGGTTTATGAAATGAAAGTAAATTATAATCTGCTGTAAGTAAATTACTTAATCGATTGATTAATGTAAGTAAATTAATATATTAAATTATGCATTATATTATGGCCCATTGAGAACTATGAATACCCCCAATATTGGGGCCAGGGACTTCCCCCCCCCATCCCTGTACTCGTATTGGGGACCGTATTGTTGCGGCGTCCCTGGCAACGATATCTGGGCTGAACTATACGGCCTGACGTACAATGCTCCAGGTGGTCTCAAAAAACTCTGGGTATTGCAACCCCCCATTTTTCACCCCTTAGAGATGACCTACATTAACTCCGAGCTTCATGGGCCAAGTAGACTCCAAATGGGACCTGCAAACCAAATTTCATTAATTTTGGTTCATGGTAACTAAGGAAAGTGCGAAGTACGGCGGATGGACAGAAATTTTTTTATTCCATTCGGATTCGGCATACCTTGAAACGAAAACCATCAAATTCTGAGGAGGGGTTAAAAAAAATTTTTAAAGCTCGATTCTAAAGCTTCATTATTGAAAATAATAAACCAAAATATATCTTTATTCATTGTTTTCCCGTGTAGTGGAGAAATTGACGTTTTTCTTAGGTTGTTGGCAGTCTCGAATTAACTACCATCCTCCAAGTACTGAACTGCTGTCTGTTTAATAATAATCCTCTCCATCAGCGATCTCACGTATTAAGGAAACTCGTAATACAACTCAACAATGCCTGACATTCATAATATAAATATGGTTTATATTTTTTGTTCAGATCCCATGTAAAGCCATCTGAATAATTCAAATAGTTATGTGAATTAAAGGACGAATTTCATAAGCTCCCTTTGTTAATGCATATTCGTTCGTCGGCTGAATATGAAATAAAATTGATCTTCTGTAATATCCAAAACTCTAAATGCCACCCCCCATTCCTTAAATCTGTTTATAGACTCAAAACGCTCCATCACCTCTCACTGCTCCATTCTTTTATGACATCTCTGCCTTTTTTTTTCCTTTTTTTGCTCCGTTATTCAATCTCTTATTTTGAACGTTCATGTTATAGCTTTCTAGTCTGGGATGTTAGCTCATATTCATTCAATATCCTTTCAAAATTGAATTGTTTCATTGTTTAGAATAAAAAACCTACTGCATGGCAAATGAAGGACAATAAAATATTTTTCATTGGAAAAATGCGTAGCGTTTTTTCCTCCCATTATCCATTTTCATGGTTGAAATTAGGGTTCTAAACGTTAAATGTTACTGTCTATATCACCAGTGATAGTTTAGTTTTATTTTGACGGAGATTGTTTGAGCCACTCTAAAATTATGTCGGTTTATTTTTTTAAAGAAAAAGCGGAGGGAAGGGGGCGGCGGAGGGGGAGGAGGAGAGTAATAACCAAAACTAAAAAACTGCCATCGTCCCCCCTCGAAGCCCCTAAACCTGGTGGCCTCAGCTCTTCAACTGTATCACCCGCTAGTGTATCTCTTCATAGTAACGACAATGGTAGGTGGATACCTATAGTATTTTTGTTCTGAAACAAAATTTAATTGGAAAGATTGCTAATTTTGTTTGGACTAAATTTTGTTTCACTGTACAGATAACCGTACCTCACTAAACAGCTTAACTATTCACTGTTACTATTCCGCTTTGCGTCACACTCTAACCTTATCGAAATGAATTTTTTCTCACTAACACTTGTCATCCTTAAAAAAGGATCCATTTTCCGTCTCCTCGTCCTGTCCTTGTCTTGGCTTCTGCTAGAGGGTTTGCAGGGGGAGTGTCCGGACCCAGGTTGGTGCAGGCATCTCCAACAGAAGTAATTTAGAATTGAAGAGCTGAGCTTGCTGTCAGCCTAGCAGTGAATTTATTGGTTACTTGAGGTTTTGGAGTAGGTATTGGAGTCCTAGTGTGACGGTAGTTGCGCATGTTGTGGACTCCTGACTTAATACCTACCTCTTGTCATAAATTTATACTCATAACTTGCTAATGCTTCTGGAGATGAGAAATCGATTCTCCAACCCTTCTATTTATCCTTTTGATGAAGTACATGTATAGTAATTGAACAACTTGATGGAAATGATGTGACAAGAATAAAAAAACAATTTGTTATAGCTAGCAATGTTTCGCCTTCGGGAAAAGGAGCTGCTTGAAAGCACAGCGCGTTAAATCGCATATGTTATATATGCTCTGTGTTGGGATATATTTTTGTTGATTCTGCCAGTTACTCCCACTGGAGGTGCTAGTGTCACACTGCACCAACACTGTTGTCCAGATGATCTTGCTGGTGGTGGGTATGGTTGTACATGAGTCATGTAAGAACGTATCAGTTATGCTAATGAGCATAGTCACGCGATGTAAACATTACAGTTCTGGGATCAGTTCTTTGACGTCCTTTTTCAGATTAATTGATATGCAAAAAATTTATTCTTGGATAGCGAACAGCTCCTTCGTTTCCAAGTTGAGTATGGCCAGGTGGTGATTTTACCTACGTAGGATTCATAGACTGTCGCCATTTGTTCGCTCATGGTACAAATTCATTCGATGCTGACATCTGCGTCCATCACCGTTTGCTGAAATTGAAGTTCCTGTGTGTATGGCCTCCGTCTTTTGGTTCCTTTTAGAAATGTCATCCTCCGTGAGGCTGCAAAGAAATTCCGCCCCCTCTCCTCATCAAAATATTTGCTATACTTAGTATTTTAGATGTTCGGAAGCATACATCACAAATCCGTTTTATTTACCCCCCAAGCCTCAGCCAGTGTGGTTTGTGGTTGCTGCTCCAGCATGTTTTGTATGTGCTTATCAACCAGCATTAATTGAGGTGACTCTATTGCATGCAAAATTAGCTGTAAGCTGTTCATTTATGCAGGTGGTTGGTGTTAGTATGATTGCCCTCGTTTACAGAAATAACTTCTCTGATGAGGTATTATAGAAAACCTGTGTTGGTTTTCTATAATGGTCATTAGGTAGGTAGATACTCCCAAAACTGTCTGGGTAGGTTCGGCTCCACTCATATTTAGTGGCTAATATCTAAATTATTGTGCCATGTCTGTCCACAAGGTCAAGTTGCTCCTCGTGTCTGCGTCCCATCGTACCAAGTTGTTTTGTTTTTTTTCGTTCTGGAACAGTGCTTGACATGTTCACGTTGTAGTTGCATTGCTTGTCCAAGTGGTGATTCTTTGAACCAAACATCCGTAAACATGCTTGCTGTTGGATTTATGAAGCATTGATTGTTTCGTTTTCTTTCTGCGAGGTGACCCAGTTGTGTACTAGTTACCCTTAACAATAAACCCCATTATTTCCAAACGTGGTCAGGCAGCGGGGAAGTTGATAAATTCCTGACATCTACGAAAGCATGTCTCTAAGATAAGATATTGATTTGCTGCTTGAGGATCTAGTAGCCTTGTGAGCTGGTGCCTAACAATAAATCATTGTTCATCACATCCCGTGATGTTGAGTGGTTTGGAGGCATTGGGGCGTCATTGAACAAGAAGTATCATCTTGATCTTTGTTGGTGCTGTCCCTTCTTAGTTTTGATATACTAGCTGATTTCTTCACGCGCATTCCCATATCAGTTTCGTCTAAATATCCCCCTAATAATAGTGTCGTAGCATTCACTGCTAATCTTGTCTTTGGCGTTTCATTACTTGTGTGGTGGATGAATAATGTGTAAAAACCCTAGCTCTTCTTGGCATTGTGGCATGATGGGAATAGCATGCTTTGAATGATGGATTCTCATTCGCGGAAATAATGTAGCAATATTTTAACAAGCAGTAGGCTTACTTTGTCCGTTAATCTTTGAACATAGAACTGTATTTTCATTAGATGGAACCTAAAATTAACTTTTGTGACCTTATGTAGTTTCTTAATTTAGTGCGTTCAATGCAGGATGTTCACGAAGTCTCGAGTTGTCGCTCATTTTTCTGACGTAGACAGATTCAGTTCTTACCATCGTTGCTATTCTCAAATTTGTCTGAAATTACCAACTGAAGAGCCACCTGGTAGGGGTTCCTCTAGCATCATTCCTTAAGTACACATATTTCATTGTTACCCAATTTGACTGAACTCTACATTAATTTTCGCTTTTTTCCATTCACCAGAAGCGAAGAAAGGAGGTGAGCCAGTTCCAATCGAAGAGGTCTTGGGGCAAGTCCCCGAGAAGGACCAGGCGCTTCCAGACGATGTGGCTGCCAAAGTTGATTTTCCACCACCCTGCAAGGTAGGTTACCTATTCAGATTACCGTTTCAGTCAAAAAGGTGTCGAAAACCTCTCACCAGATTCAGCTGTTGGCCAGCTGTGAACGCCCACACTCATCGTCCGGCTTGTCAACTGGCTGCGCATTTCAAAAACAGAATTAAGGTCTGCACCTTACTTCCAACCATCCTGGTCCCTAAGCTGTTGCTTGAGTAAGAAGTCATTGTTGTTTAATTTGTTGTCACCAGAAATGGTTTGCTACTAGCTCGATTTTCCAATAACCATTGAAGGAAAGAAAATGACCACATAGTAACTGTATGTTAGTTAGGTACTAGACACTTTTTTTTCTTTTTTTTTTTTGCAACAATTCTGTTGTGCTGAAATGTATGTATCTACCTAGTCTATCCAACTCAGGACATTATCTCTGCTTTAACTCGAAGGGCAAGTCTTGGATTGCGAAGTAGAAAAATGGGATTTTATTACTTTTGGATCGAAAAGCTGGTGGAAAGCCCAAGCATTGATACCGGCTTAGGGCAGTGAGCCGCTGTCGTGGAGAAAACTTCCACTGTTGCATAATCGAATTGTGCAACTTAAAAATCGAAAATGTCCCAAATCGTCCACTCCTAATTGGTACTTTGTGAAAATTTGAATACGATATTGATCTATTAATCTATGTAAATTTAAATGTATTGGTTGTATTCAATGTTTTGCTATGTGAGAGTTTATGATTTTATGCGATTTTTTTACCATGTGAGTTTCCGTTACCCATCAGTCTTACCTTGTTTACATTCACGATTGAGTTGTGGAGATTCTGATTTCTGCTTTGATAATCTGACATAGTAATACGATTTTTCTTTGCACTGAACTTAAACAGAAAGCCAAAGTAATACCGAGGCTAGTGGACTCGAGTGAGCCTGTGAACCTAGCTGATGTGGAACTCGGCAGTTGGGACCCTAGTGACGTTGCAGAATTTCTTACAGTCAACAACTGTGGACCATACTGCGAAGGATTTAGAAATGAGGTATAACAATAGTAAACCTTTATTGACGGATCTGTTCACAAATAAGCCTCACGGGTCTTGTGAATTGAAAATGACTATGGAGAAAATATTTTAGGGCAAATGAAAGTAACATAAAATAATTAATATATCTATGGAAAGAACAGAAAAAAATCAAATGAAAGCATTAAAATAAAAAGTGTATAAAAATAAAGAAGAGAAAACTTACTTATAGTGGGCCATTTCAAAAAAATTAAATATAAGTAATAATTATAATTGAAAAGAATGCGTAGGCACGAGTAATTGTTGGCTCATGGGTTGCTGTTCAAGAAACGGCAAAATGTCGCTCAATAAGGGATCAAAACGTGCAAAGCACGGAGACGGAGCGATAGGGAAGGGGTAATGAGTATTTTGTTGAAGGTGACAATTTGGCTCTACCTAGAATAGAAGAATCGGTGCTTGGTAATGTTCGGTTAAGTTCGTCCATTGTCGTATGAGTCAGTCGAGCTCTGCCTCTGTTCATTGTTGTATTCTGCTGTGCTCTGTGTCTCGTGTTTCCCTAATTAAATATTTCTGAAGTACATGCAATTTGGTCTTATGCGTCCACAACCTCATATTAAATCTACGAGTTTATGGGCCCAGGCATTTACTAGAGAAGAAGTGTAGAGTGAAACGTTCGCGAAGTGTAGGTACCCAGAAAAGTGCGAGTTGAGAAGTTCTCTGGAATCGGCTTGAGTGTACACGGCACTTGTACCTAACCCCAACGTTAAACCGTTTGATGGGAAAGGTTTCTCTAACTGGGACTTTCGGATTAAACTGCATTTGGAACAGAATGCTTGTCTTGAAGCCCTCTCGGTAAAGCCGGAACCGATGTCGGAAAGTAACTTCAAGAAGAAAGACATCAAGGCTCGCGATATCATTGTAAGATGGTTGGATGATTGCGTAATTTCGATTCGATACAAAACTACAGCCAAGGATATTTATGATACTCTAGCCACCATCTACACTAGAACAGGGCTATATGCACAAGTTGAATTAAAAAGAGAACGTGGAATGATGAGATTTCGTCAGAGAAACGTAGCTGATTATTTGGAGCAGTTTGAGCGTAAAGTTTCTGAGCAGTGAAAGCGAGCTAACATCACAACTTTTGTCATCTCTCCCAGACTCGTACCAAATTGAAACTACAGCGATAGACATTGCATTCATTAATGATGAGGCCAAGGCAAAACTTACTCTACAGTTTATTAACTGGGGGTCGCAGTACGGAAATAATCGCGGAAGAGGCCCTGTGAATCAAATACCTCAACAGTCAAAACTCGAATTCGTCGAATCAACAACCTAGTCGAGGAAACAATAATAATTTTCAGTTTCGCTGCCATAATTGTAATCAGATCGGGCATATTCGGAAATTCTGCCCCAACAGGGGAAATTTTCTGGCGAACTCAGCAGATATTGAAACTGGAAGCGAAGTGACTTTTTTGTGTGATAGTAATTCTGATGAAAAGTTAGCGTCTGTTTGCTCGAATCAGGAAGTACAACCCGATGAACCCCGCACCAATACCAAAGATGGGGAAAAATCCTGTTATTCTAGTGAATGTTTATAACACAGATTGGTTGATGTTGGTTCATATTGCTGCAGTCTGTGTTGAAACCCACCCATGGGAACTGTGAAATAGTCACAATAACGTTCATTTCTTTTAATATTGCCTCTCCTCTTCACAGAGACAGTCATTATATCACGTTACTCTGTTGCTTTTCATTAAATATACTAAGCAGTAGCTAGATGCTATTGGACTGGGCCATGTTATGTCCACATTGTGATTCATTTTGGCTATCAAATGTAATAAATGTATTTTTTATTTTTTTTAACAGTGCATTGACGGAAAAACGCTCCTGAGTTTGACAAAAGATCAAATAATTGATCTCACCGGAAAGAAAGTGGGTCCCTCACTCAAAATCTTCGACTTGATTCAACAGTTGAAAATCAAAGTAAACCCGGCCTTAGACAGGCAACACCGACTAGCTAATAAGAAAATATTTTAACCCCTAAATTCTCTTGCACCGTCATACTACTCCCTGTACGTGATTCTATATAATTTTCTTTTATTTGGGTGGTTAGTATTTTGATGTAATCTAATCATTTTACCTTACATTTTTTTCTTTTAAAAATTTTGAAGTATATACTTCAATCCGCTTATAGAATCAGCCCTGTATATATTCCCCCTTATGAATGTATTCGTTCGTTTCGTTTTCTCATAGGAAGCTAGACCATTATTTTGTTTTATGTCTTCAATATTATTTTAATTTTCACTGCTATTTTAAGCCGAATATAACGGAAAAACGTGATCTTCAATAAGTTCACTCTGTGAATGAACTCTGATGGTTTGTTTTATCTACAACTTGGATATCATTTATCTACCAAACTCCAAATTCAAATGCATGAAGCTGAACACCGGTACGATATTCAGCTCTGACCATCTCTCAGTGGATGCCCCAATGCCAGACAATGTACATTCAGAGGAACCCATGTAGTGAGACGCTGGTCCTTCAAAACCGTTCCATTTTTTAATCTTCGGCAAATTCTGAAATAAATGCTTCATTCTTCCAGTTTAAAAGTTCCAAGCCTTGTAAGTGTAGGCTCGTGAAGAGAGAGAAGTACCTCCAATGGCGCCACTCCAAATCTGGCCTGCCTGACGTCAGTTAGTCATGAGACATTTCAAGATCAATTTGCCAAGACTCTGAAACCTCAGTTTCCTTTTCAGGGCCCAATTCTCTGTAGTGACGATTTTCCGGACCAAAACCGTAGATGCATAATCATTAATTGATCAATTGTGTCCCCAAACTATTGACGTAAACTCCAAATTTTATTTTAAAGTTAGGATTTCAAATACAGTTATTACACGTGACCGAACAAAAACGTAGAAAACAAAAAATTCATAAGTATCCACATGTTGTAATGTTCTTAACGAAGTTGCTTGCTTGGTTTTATCATGTTCGTGGTTATTTTGTCGAAACAATATTTCGCATATGGAGTAGAGGAAGCTCATATGTTGCATATTTTTAACCTCTTTGTCGGATTCACCACTATGTTATTAGGTTGGATTATTATTATTGTTGTTCTTTTTTTGTTATTCTTTCGTTTTTATTTTTCCCTGAAAAGCTCTCTAAACTCATTCATTTAAAATTATATTTAAAAAAAATTACCATACTAACGCTCAGTATTTTGAAGGGAATTTTAGTTATCACATGCATACCTAGTAACAGGAACTCGTTCAGTTTTTGATGCGACCTTTTTCACTATTTTCGCTAACCGGTGTTCAGCATCACAATTTCTATCTACAATAGTAATCTTCAACAGTTATGAACCTTGGAGCGACATTTATTTTTAGATCGTATTTTCGTATTGATTATAATAAGACGTGCTTGAGTCGACCGTTGAAACATTTTCATAGTTTACCAGAATGTACATATTGATGACAATTGCTTGTTTTTTTATATTTCCCATTCTCTTTAAGGTCAGTTTGCCATGATAGGTTTTTTCCATTATACCACATCAAACCATGATATTTCGTTTAGTTCCAGCGTTTTGTGATTAAAGCTGAAAGCAGTCCGTAAAAGTATCTCAAGTTGGAACTCCAAGTTGAGCAAAGTTCCCTCATTTCATTGGATCTTTTTGGTTCCCTCAACACTGTCCTTTTCATGTGCTAGCACATTTGTCTATTGATTTTTTGCTTTGTTCAACTAGTGATTCTAAATGTAGAATTTCGATGCCTTATTCCTCCTGATTGTTTTTAGTTGATGTTCATTAACTAAAAACGTAATTTCCTTCTCTGGGAGACCCTGGTTGCTATCCCCAAAAATAAAATAAAATTCGACGTGTCCATTTTCTTAATTTGATCCTGATTTTTTATAATTATTTTCATTGGACACAGTTCCTCTTCCTGAGGTTGGTTATGTTCGATTCCCCGCTACAAAATACATGATTCTTCTTCGTCCAATGGGAGTGCTGCATTGCAACTGACTTTTTGCTGTCAAGAAGAAGAATCTTTGTCGCCTGGTAAGTCAGCACAGCATGTGGTTCTGGTGTAGTATTCATGGTGCGTAGGTTTGTCATTGTTGGTTGATTCGGCCCTTGCTGCTGTTGAAATGGCGTTGAGCTTGCAGCCAGTAAAAATGGACCGCTGGAGCCTAAACCTTGTCTAGCAGCTCTGGAGGTACATTTGTTTAGCTAGCATCAGCAACATTGACAGATTATAGGCACTAGCCCTCAATGTTATCAGTACTCGAACGGTCTAATATTAGTATCATCCGTAGCAGATCGGGGTAGCATCCTTCCTTCAAAACAGAGGTATGATTATGGTGGCTCAACTGCGACTGGTGGCTGCAATCAGTCGTAATAGACTGCGCCCATGTAAATATAGGTACCTGGTATCTGCAGACGCGACTGCGGCTCATTACTGAACGCAGCAGCTGATATGGGACTGTTCAGTGAACCAGTCGAACGACTCAAATCCCCCGGCTGTATGTTGAATTGTGCGGAGTGCGAGCTTCCCTCCTGGTGGAATGTGGACTTGTGCAGAATTGTCCCATCTCTTTGATTATGGGTAGGAGAAATCAAATCGAGCTTGAATGACACGGAAAAACTCTGCAAACTTGGTTTGGCCCTTCTCGAGGGAAGAAATATTTAAAAATAAATCGATAAATGCCTCCTCTATTTTAGAACATGGGCTTGATTTGACTGTGCCCCACTGGCCTCATTATCTAACCAGTGAAATCCTCTTCATGCACAGATGCCATTTTCAAACTGAACTTTGGTAATCGCGTCGCATTGCCTGTCAGTCACGTTTACCTACAATCCAGTGCAACAGCTCGAACTCCAGGACTTCTGCAGTCCTTCTCAACTCCATCAATCCATCGCAGCTGTGGCCTTCCTTTTTGTCGTATTCCTCCAGGTTCACCAGTCAGAATCTTCTGGAGAATCTCAGTCTCTGGCATTTTCATCAAGTACCCTGCCCACCTTAATCGGCTGCATTTTGTTAAACCAATGACGTCTTGGTTCCCTATAAAGCTGAAGGTTGAACGTCCACGGCAGGTACCAGTATCAGAAACGGCCAAATATTCTACGTAGCACTTTCCTTTCAAATACTGCTAAAGCAGCAGACTACGTTCAAGTTTCAGCGGCGTATGTCAGCTCTGGTCTCACAAGTGCTTCGTACATGGCAATCTTTTCTGATCTTGACATACTCGTATTTCTGTTCCTGAAGTGCTTGATTAGGCCGAAATACGTTTCTTGGCGTTCGTTATTCGGATCCTAATCTCTAGGCTCATATCGTTGTTCCGAATCATGTCTGGTGGTTTGAATATCGGAATTCGTATGGTAGATCTTAAAAGGGCACCACCAGAACCGTACCTACAGAAACGGAAATTCCTGACAGGTATGGAAACGTATCTAGGAAGACGAATAGTGTGAACCCAACCTTAGTGAAGAAGCTCAGTGTCAGTCCATTCCATACTAATAAACCAGACTAGAACCCAAATGTAACCGGTATTTTCTGCCTCAAATGTACATCAAGTTTATTTTGAAAGCCTTAAGAACCTATTTCTTCATAAAAAAACACACCAGTCAATACACGGCATAGAAAATACCATATGGGAACAACAAAATCAAATGATGGCATTTCACCCCTATCGAAACCTAGTGTTGCTTGAATTATTATTTCATTTTTTGTAATATCTCCCTTTGTTTTTACACCTTTCTAGAGAAACAGCCTGTGAATTTCATCTACCAATTCATTATTAATAAAAGTACACCAATAGAGTCAGTGTTCTTGAATATTGATCGACTTCCATCCTCAGGATTTTGGCAATGGCCAAAAAATTAATTGGGCTATTGCCAATTAATTTTTTGTCATAATTTTTCAACCTGCTGACATTGGAAGCGCTGTCTGCCGAAGATTCCCTCTCGTTGGTTGATGATTTGGGAAACGTAATTTGTTGTTGTACCAATCATATACCATCAAGAGGAATTTTTCAGAAGTTCATCTTCACCCTCAGCCACCATTTTTCAGTTTCACGAACTTGGCAGGTTCAGTTTAAGTTTTGCAAATAGGTATTTTCGTTTCAAGCTTGAATAAAAACCACTACGTTTTTATGTACCGAACTACCGCATAATACCTAATCTACCGAATATACATATAATAGCACATGTGCTGCTGTCTAAATACAATAGTGTAAAAGGTAAGGTACCTACCTATTTTACCTACTGCAGGTTTTGTTACTTCTCCCGCTATGTTCTATTGGATTTGTAGTTTCATGTAACTTGTAGGTACGAATGAAGCGTAGAAATGAATCAAAATTATTAGGTATATCGTTTGTTTAAATACCAAATCATTGAATCGACGATAGTTGTGATTCGTATTTTCAAAATTTGATGTTCGTATAAACTAGAAACAACAAACTCTAGGCTGCCTTACTTCCTAGCTTTAACGATGGAGATTTGTGTAGGATAAGTTTCATTATTGGTGGAGTGACTGGAATTGTTCACTTTTGGTCGGATGAATTAAGTGTTTTGTAACGTACGTTTACTTTGATCTAAGACATGTATTTTGAGATGTTTTGAGTACGAAAATGGCGTAGAATGGAGGAGGGTCCAAAAAAAACAGTTGTCGAGTTAACCTGCTTGAAAAAAAAATTCTGTTTTGTTATTCAGGGGCATTCACACAGTAGGTAATACAGGGTGGCCATACAGGTAGGTAGACGCCTACTACCAAAAAGTGATGATGAAATCAATTATTTTTTTTTCAGTTCACTCGATCTTTATAAAATTATTTTAATAACAATTACATGATTTTTACTGTTCATATTACGTAAATACATAATACCTGCCACATGTAAACCTCAATGATTATAGGGTTTGCCTTTTTAATTAAACATTTTATCAGATGAAAAATCCTTTTTTGACCCCTTTTGAAAAATTGAATGAAAACTTTTACCATCAATTAAACCGCATACAAAAAAATGGACGTGGGAAGAAAAACCACGTCATAAACTGCTAAAAATCTGTGCTAACTCATTTGTTAGGTGTCAGTACCTTCTGAGACAAAATACATTTGTCCATTGCATTTGATTTGACTGATTTTTGTTTGATTTTTATTCGAGGCACAGCGAAGTTTTTGATCTCAAATAATTCCTTAATGAATAAACAGCGTCTGTAAACGTGTTATTACCTTCTCAGGATAAAGTATTGACACGTAACAAATGGACCAACCAATATCCACCAGTTTATGGCGTTTTTTCCCTTCCACATCCATTTTTTCCCGTGAGGTTTGATTGAAAGGTAAAATGTATAATTTAGTTGGCAAAAGGTTTAATTCATTTGGCAGAAGGTTCAGTTCATCGGGTAAAAGGTTAAATTAAAAATTCAAACCTATCTATATTGAAAATTATAGGTAATACCAATTTTTGTCAATTGAGCCTCGTTTCATGGGGACATCCCAAATGGGAATTTCTGACAAGGCTGTTTTGTGTATCTTCTTGATGTTGGATGATTTCTTGGTTGGTATGGTATCGATTTGTCGAATTGAATCTGTAGACTGTGATACAATACTACACTTTTATATTCATTCGTGGTTATTTCGTGAGATTTCGGTATTTGCACCGGAAGAAAAACATTGGTTCCCGCTTCTTTACCTTTTTCAGTAACTTTGAATGGGCCACTTGAAAACGCTCTATGGGCCTTACAAAGGAGCCAACGAAAACCACATCAGAAAGGGATATTCAGATACTTGCAATGAAAATTAAATATGAGATCGGGTTTTCACATTTTTTTACGAGTCTTAAAATTGGTTGTGTACGCTTTGGGTCGCCCTGTATTGGTTTTCGTGAAACCCCCTGAATAAGTTTGAGGGCATTGTTTTGCTTTCGTTCGTTTTTGCACCACATTCTCCGTACTTGATCTGTTTTAAATGTATTCTGTTCACATGGGTAACGTGAATGTGCATAGTATCCAAGCAGTGGGAGTTTCACGTCAACCTCCTTTTTCTACCTCATTGTAATAAGTTGCCTTTTTCTGTGTAGTCACCTCAAAGCACCACTGTCAGTCGAACCTCAAAAACTTGAAATTCTCATTTAAATTGTATTATTTATATTGTATTGTCTTGGTTCTCAAAGTACAACTGGCGCGTTCCTCCGTACATCGTTTTTATTGTTTTATCAGGCATTGAGAACACGTCTTCAAGGTATTGTATGATGAGAAGAAAATTGTATAGTATTTGAATATATTGAGTAAAACACTTGATTACGAGATAAGTATGCAGGGGTTTATTCGGGCCTATATCGTTCGCAGCATTCAAATCCGGCTTTACATATTGGTAGCTCCTAAATTATTTGTATTTAGTGAAAATTGAACTTGTAGGTATGTGCGATTTTGGATCATCAGGTACATTGTTTTGCATGTGGATTTGGGCAAACCTTCCTAATATCATCTGATATGCAAAGAACATTATATGCTAAACTCAAAACGTAACTCCGATCAGCTTACAAATTCTTGTTTAGATACTTCTTCCGTGTTTAGATATAGTAAAATTAGGATTTTTTTTCAAAACAAATTAGGATTTTTCCATTTCAAATCAGGAAATTTCCATTTCAGTTGAGACACATCTATTAACAAAGCGATTTGCAGTGTTTCTCCGTTTGACTTTCTCTTTCATTTCACGCAGCAGTTCGCAATTTTGACTCTGGAATAGGGAATTTCGCCTGTTTTATTTTCTTGAGTAAAAGATCTTGGCGAGTGCTTTCCGAAAAGGTGCTATATGAGGGGTATTCAATTGTCGAAAATGGGCGATAAATCACTGGAAAAAAATGACGTCATTGGTAAAGGCTGTCATCCCGGCGTCTGCCTGGGGGAACCCTCAGCGCCATCCACTTATGACGTCATTTCGTTTTCTTTCTATAAGCTGCACGGAGTTTTGAGATGAAAATCGGTAGTGAGGGGTTTTCAAGGGTGCTAAATCCGAATCTCAGATCAAAAATAAAAAATTCCTACACGCGAAAATTGCCCATTTGCGGTTTATGTTGGGGTGACGATCACACTCGATATAGAGGCCGTTATCAAAACAAGCTATAGATGAGTCAACTCCTTAGGTATTTTACTTAGGTATGCCCCTAATTCACTTTAGCACACAGGCCCCTCCTCGCAATGGAACATGTCTCTTGTTTCACCACCTTCCGGAAGATGGCACCGGGACGGGACTCAAGACTGTTACCTAAGTCTGCGGAAATACGAGTGGTCGGATAGGTTGTTGTGATATTCATCTATGGCAATTACTGCAGCCTCTAGATTGAGTTGGATCGCCACCCAAAAATGTGAATTCTGGTAGTCGAAATTGTGGACTGTTGCGTGTGACAGAGACAGCCAAATATGTTACCTAAGTGCAACTGGTAACGTATGAAATATGGCAGCGTGGTACAACCTTTTGCCATTCTATTCCCTGTCTGCCTCTCTTCGGCAAAATAGTTTCAGTTACTTTGTTGGTGGCTGTTGTATAGCTACGTTTCCTTGTATAAATTGAACTGAACCCAGCTCCCATGAATGGGCAGTTTTTATGGGTTACAAATTCTCCTTTTTTCGGACAAATTCTGTTCAATGAAATGAACATTTATTGACCACATAATGAGGTGTGTATGTCGGAAAGAACATTTATTGACCACATAATGAGGTGTGTATGTCGGAAAGTTTAGGCAGAAAACTAATGTGAAATCTGAATTTATGAATTCCTGGTAGAAATGACGTATCAGGTAAATTGCCAATTAGTTCAAATCAAATCCTGCTTAGAGCGTAGTGCATCTTTTAAACGATGTGCAGAACTGCAGTGGATGGTTGGATGGACCCACAGATTCATAAAAAAACTTGAAAAAAAACGCCCTTATATTCAAACCAGGTTCACAAATTTGTGGCAAATATTCTTGAAGGTTGCCAAAAGTTATATAATTTTGGCAGCATTGAGAGCCTTTGCCTGCTAAGGTTCGCGCTGTGCCTCCTTGGGGCAACAGCCGTCAGATGTCAATAGACCTGTTGAGTTCTTTTTGCCACATATTTACTTTTAATCACCGTCATTTAAAAACTGCTGCTTATTTTTTTTAAACTGGCTTCAAACTGCCATTTACCCGTGGTTTTTTTTTCTTTCCAAAAACAATATTTTTGACGAAAATTCCCCATTTTCATCCATTTAGAGGCCACCAACCCACGCAAAAGGGTTCTTACTATAAATCCGCGTATTATTTCTCACTTTCCCACTAATATCACTCTATGTTGCTTTGAATACCTCTTTTGAATGTGGAGAACGTGTTACGTTGGTATTATTATATATTCAGTCACATCTTTAATTGCACTGCACCAGTGAAGGCCTGTTATGGTATTGTATACAATGCTCTGGCAAATTATACAAAGAGTGTATCAAACGTTGCCGAACTACTATACTCTGCTGGCCACATACGTTTACAGAAATGAAGGCATATGGTGCTTGGAAAGGTTTACCCAATCACATCTCATGTGATTTCTACCTTCTGATTCATCTTGATAAAGCCTGAATTGATTGGCTACAGTGATATAGCGCTATGTACCTTACTCCTTCAGTTACTATTAAAACTTGGTGCCTCGCAAGGGGCTCCACCCCTTGACCGGATGATGCCTGTTTACTTGCTTCGAAAGAAACTATGAACTATGAACTATGCATGGTACATGCTCTAGAATGGTGAATACCACGGAGGTGGTGGAATGGTGACGAAGGGGGAACCAGTGAAGCGGTGGGGACGACTGGAGGAAGCTCTTTATGGGGGAAGCCACGGGCCCAATCCAGTGAGGAGTCACTTCCATTACAATTCTTCCTAACGTGACGGTTTTCGGCCGGTAGGTCATCGCAAGAGCATGTACCATGCTAAAATACGGACAATGAGAATATCAGCCATCCTTAGATTTACTGGTTCAGTTCTGAAATCATCTGTACCAACATACCTTGGTTTATCGGTTTCCATGTAGACAACTAGAATTCTTTTAGGTACCCTGCTATCTAATCCCTTCATCCTCGCAATGTCACTTTCATTCAGCCAAATTTCTTGGTGGCCATATTTCTTGGTAAAGCGACCAATAATTAATATGCTGTAATGAAATCGATTGAATTAATCGTGACTGTAATGATTTTCATTAATATCCTACTCATTAGTGCAGACCAGATGACTCAACACCAGCATTTCTCAACGTTTCTTGAATAGTTTTCATTCACCGCTGTATTCGTATTTTAATTAATATGTATGTGGGTACCTACCTTCCGTTTTTGAACGAAAGGCAAACGTTGCAGCTACGTCGTACGTACACAGTATACCTATAGAACTTTTCCTCCGCAGTTTAAAACAACATTCGAAGCTGATTTTGCTGCAGGTAATAAAATGTTCATTTTACTGTCTGAATGTTTTCCAGGTTTACGCTTATAGTTTTTGTTCGCATTGACAACTTTATTGATTCACCACAAAATGAAAACACCACGCTTTCGTACACCGAACTTGCATTTTTTAAACATCATGAATTTCTTGATTTTATTTGAATCGACAGGGATTTAATTTATTTGAAAATGCAGTATTTATTTGCGTATACTTATATATATGCACATCCTCATGATATTTTGAAACCGGAATGAACTGAGCAGCCTCATGGATAGGGGATCAATTTTTACTGCACCCACCTTCGATCAATCTGTACATTTTATTATTAAACATTATGCAATTAATAGGTAAGTGGTGGGATATCAATCAGATAATAATAAGCCTTGCTTGATTTAGCTACTGGAAATTAATAAATCCTGGCAAAGGCCTAGCGGTGAGGAATTGGAGCTTTCTTCAGGATCCGCTAGATGGCAGAGGCGTCTGCAGCAGGTGGAGGTTTAGCACGTGGTTTTTCAACGTGAATTTTCGATAAAAGACTGTGAAATGTGTTCCTTATCCTGAAACTATAAATTCTACCGCCGTTTTTTCTTGAAATCGGTACAAAATTAGAGTTTAAAACGTGCTAATACGTGAAAACGTAGGGATCACTTTTCTCACCGCCCAAAGAAAGTAGTCCGCGCAAAAACAAGTCAAATTTTCGTTTAAAAACGCTAAAATTGGTTGCAGATTGTTTTCCTCGTCGGGATCAATCGAGTCGAATTCGATAGTTGATAGTAGTTACGAAGGTGTCGTCGACTTCCGATTATTATCGATAGGAGGGACGTCCTGTCGAGTCGGCGGATGGATACAACGGCCAGGGGCTCTCGGGCCGGCTTCAGCTGTTTCCCGCCATAACGAAACGCGGTGAGGCGACGAGTGTACCGTCCTGCGGGGGCTTACCAAAGTTTTTACCGTGAAAATTCGTTCCGCTTTACTTCCCGGCGTAAAATCCCTGGTTTTTCGCTCCCAAAATCGGTTTGGTCTCCGGATCCCCAGTTCGGCGAGTCGTCAGGTGTTTTTGTTTTTTTCCCCCTCATCCCGAGTTATCGGTTTGCGTTACCCGGATTTTAAGTAGGGAAAAACGCGTACCGACATTCCCCATATAATTTTAGGGTGTTTTTTATGTGTCTGAACGGTGTTTTGAAGTTGGTTCGCTGTGAATTATGGCATCTCTAAGGGAAGACAAGTTGCGGATGGACGACTTGCAGACGGGCTACGAGGAGGACATCGGAAGTTATTGCAGGTATTTTTATCATTGGAATTCCTCACTACGCCATGTTTACTACCCGAATCACATGTTTGGCGCTAACAGTTTCTCGTTTCTCTCTTCGCGTTTCCGATTCAAACAATTTTTTCCATCGTTACCAACGATCTATTCATGGTTTTTTCCTCGGTAAATTACCAAATAATTACACGGACCTATCAACAGGTCAGTCGCGGGTTTGTGACTTCGAAATTTGCCCGGCTGCCGTCAGCTGTTGTGAGCACCCTTGTCATTCTCAGCGGGTGATCAAAAATGTTTTTGTTTTTGTTTACAATCCTCCCGTCATGCATCAAACCTTCGACTTGAGTCATCGGATTGAAAATTTTTATTCTACCCAGTTACCCAGTATTCAGGAATTATTTCACGTGCATACAATGATGACATTGTCAATGTTTTCAGTACATGATGAATTTTGAATGATGAATTTTCTTGATTCTTCCGATTCAAAATTTACTTATGGATTGGACTAGTCGAGTTCTCACTCCGTAGTTGCGATGATTAGTTTTCACTCCTGAATTGCTTATTTTTGTTCTTTTTTTCTCGTTAGTTTTCCAACATCACACTGTTACAGGTATAATAATCTTTCCTATCATCGATTATGTTTTGGGTATTTAGGCTCCCTAGAGGTTTTATTATGGTTGAATGTGTTGGTAGGTGCTCCCCTACTTGTATACCTACAATATCATCGGAGCTATTTTATGCATACCTTCGGCTTTTACGATTAAACCTGGTTTTTTAATATCTCAGCCCGTGTGTATTATTCTGATGCACCTACGCGAATTCATACCGAACGGAATTTGTTGAACCGGAAGAGAATCGAAGCCGCCTTCTTGCCAGACCGACGCTGCATTCTCGCTGTCCACAGGTTGTAATAGGGATCTGATCACATGGGATTTGGGGAGTCAGATTTTAATGGAATGTAAACAGGTTGACATTTACCGAAAAATTGGGAAATTTATGGGTGAATCAAATCTGTATATATATATTTGATTCATCATAAATTTTCCCGGACCGCAGTGGTCAATCCATTAGATTCCATCCTTGTCCTTGATCTAGCTAATTCTGAACCATGAGAGCCCTCCCTCCCTACCTAGGACCTAATAACAAT
The DNA here is from genome assembly GCA_954871275.1 of Leptopterna dolabrata. Taxonomy (NCBI): domain Eukaryota; kingdom Metazoa; phylum Arthropoda; class Insecta; order Hemiptera; family Miridae; genus Leptopterna; species Leptopterna dolabrata. The sequence goes on from OX940979.1 coordinate 28,042,868, forward strand.
GTATTGAATGTCGTTAGTTGGTACACGAATAATGGGAAAATTTGATGATCTCACCTCCTGTCGTATTGTCATTTTTAGTTTAAACATTCGTAATTTGTTTATTCTGTAGAATGTCGTTCTATTACGAAAGCTCTCCAATTGATGTATCAATTTGACTTGGGCGGGGCGCTTGTCAGCTGACCCCTGACCGTCCTTCTTTGGGGGCCTTCATGTCTCCGCCTCATCCCTTTTTCAAGAATCACGTCATTAACAGAGCGATAAATTCATTGTATTAATATAAAAATATAGGTATCCACTTTAACATTAAAGCACCCAGTTTTTCGTTATGCTACTTATACACCTCTCCAGGAAAATCAGTTGGGTGTAGAAGCAGTAGCCAGCGTATAAAACTCCACTGCTGACAGAATCAAGATGTTTGAAACCACTCTTTAGACAGAATTATTTGGATTTATTTGGACTTGATGTTGGGCTGGTCACAGTACTATATGAATCGAACACGAATACAGCTTAGGTGGAAGAAGAACTGAAACTACATTTTTAACGAATTTTCAAAGAAAAAACATTGCCTATTTTTATGTTGCTTTAAGGTATATTTGGTTATAACCAAGATCCTGGCTAATCTTTCAGTAATGATGAGTCAAAGAGGTGTTTCAAACATCTAGAATTCGTCCATTTAATAATAAATCTGTCATTTAATAATGTGTCAATAATTATTATTTCTGGCCTGTTTGAATAGGCCAGTTTCCAGGTTTTCAGCAAACTAATGTAGTCATATTTCGGGTGCTGAGAACGTGGAGTCGGTGACGTCAAAGTCACATGGATCAATGACCAAGACTAATGTGGGTACTCGTAAATTAATATCGTTGATTCATCCAATTCGGTTTCTCACACAACTCACCGTAATGAGTTCACCTGCACCCCTTTTTCCAGTCGCCGCAGGTCGGTCACCCCCAGCTACGTATCAACAACCCTTATAGGGTTTCTTTCTACCGATTGGCGTCCTCGTAATTTATTGCGTGTACCGTTCAATTTTTTCACTGTCAGAGCCCTTGCGCATAGTGCAAGACTAAATCATGGGGTCCGCGCCATTGAAATTCAAAGGGACTGAAGTGTGTGGTGACTAATATTGAACCTAACCATGCAGTCAGTCAATGGCAATGGAAAACTCTTATTGCTTCCAAAGTTTACCTTCCTGTGGTTGGTGGTGTGTTCTTGTCCCGCCAATGCAACCATATCGTATTTTTATAATCCCTAGTGGCTCTTCAGGTACCCCCATCACGTGTATTGAATTCTTACATTCGTATTTTACCTCTTATTCGCCATTACATCTGTCTTGTTCGTCTGTACTTAGGTACCATCCCTCGAAGTAACAGAAGCTTAGAATTTGTGGATGGGTGGAGCGTGGAGATGGCACGGGACGAGTTGGCCTAAATAAATGAAGTGTTTAAGGAGAGCCCTACCACAAGTCGTTCATTTAGGCCAACTTATTCTGCCAGAACTCTTTCTGCTGTATTGTGCCCACTTATTTAGCTTTCGTTTCAATAAGAGCAGATGCAGATGTCTCATTGATCTCCCAAGGCATATATTTGACGAAATAATCGTCCTGCCGATGAAATATTGATGTTTGGTACCCACTCTTTTGTGGAGATGGTGTTAGAAGTACCTACTTCACATATGTAATGTAGTACCTACACTACTATGTTGATATATGTATTACATTGCGGCAGTGAGTACATCAATACCGTTTTATAATTACCTTCAATGCAGAACTTGAATGGGTGAGAAGTTCTCATTTCTACCCTCGATCAGTTCCGGACCACATAAGCCCCCTCCCCCTTATTTCCGTTTTCAGCAAGAAATTATATGAAAATTACAGATAGGCGATTCATTTTGAGAGAAAATTCTATATTTTCCAGAAAGAAACATCGCATTGACAAAGGAAGATTATCCGAGGGTTTTCATTACCGTTAGAGGAACTTGTTATGCCTGTAGTATGATTACATGTGGTACTAATAATAAATTATTACTGGAGAAAAGAAGGTCATCAGCAGTGAATGAGATTGAGAACAATGCAATATGCAGAGGATTTTCGAACGTTTTATACCAATCGGATAAGCTTTACTCTCGTATATTGCACCTTTTTAGAAATCACGCTCAATTGAACAAATAATCGTTCAATTCCCTTGTGCTTAATGAGGTGTGGCTAATTGAAAATAGAAGGTTCTTTGTGAATATTCTTTGTCTTCTACAAGCGCAATGTGGCGAAACAGTGCAATCCGAAACGTGTGAGGCAGTCCTAATCTCGATTGGTGATAAGTTTGTTGGTAATTTTTAAGGAAATCAACGCTTCTGACTTATGTTCTGACTACACTATTGACTCCTACCATGCACATGGGCCCCTATGTACGTACATGTTGCATAGGTAACTTTAGCTTGTAAGCCCTCCATGTTGTACTTGGGTATTCAGCAAAATAACCTGAACAGCTGGTGGTGGAAGGAAATGCAATATAATTATATTTTTACCTATTGGTTCTACACTCGATCCTTCAAGTTTGATCCGTACTTGGAAGCTACCTCTTGGTTGTACATTTTAGAAGCGTCGGATTGCAGGTGATGTCGAAACATCTGGTCCTGCAGAAATATCTTCTGTTTGTGCTGTCAAACGTAGCAGCCTGCGGACATTGTAGCTTGTGCTGCCCCTCTTCTGGACGTTTACTTCATCCTAATTCAGACGTTTGAGGATTACGTGGAATTGAACTGGTTCGGGCCACCTATGAAAGTGCGTAGGTTCCCAAACCAAACGAGATCTCCCTTGAATGGTTTCCACGCGGGCCCAGCTGTTAGGTCAAGGTCGGATTCATGAGCCCCCTCAGGCAGCTGGTGAGATGCGCAGCGCCAGCACCCTATTGAACTGAACCGCCAAGTTCTTGGTGTTGACCTGAACTTCTCTCAATATTCCTCCATCGTAGTGGTTTCGATTTTCATCAAAGCAACATGATGAATGGTTTTTGAGTGAGCTTGAAAATGTTTGTTCTTATATTGAAGTTTAGTTGTCGGTGTAGATGGGGTAAGTTGTAGGTGTACTCTTTCGATTTCTGATTAAAACTAGATACCTTTGGGTTGTATACGGGGAGATGGAAAAGGAGATACCAGCGTGTGGAGGAAAATTTGGCTTGATGAATGTAATATTAGCTCACCTACTCCCTGGACTGTATATACTTAAATCTTTTAGTTATCCTATATATCTGTGGATTGTCTTTCATTAAAAAATATATATATACAGTGTGATGCTTTCAAATTCGTCACAGGCTTGGCTTTCTTCATCGCAGGACGCCACAGTACTGGAATAAGATTCAAGGAAATCTCATAATTCTCAGCACTATTTATAGGAACTTAGCTTTTTAATATCGCGGAAGTAAATTAAAGGGCAAGTGGTGTCAACGGGTGGCTGTTGTTTCTCCTCCTTCTGGTTGATTTCAAAGGTTTATAATAACTTTAAAAAATAAGATTGACCATAAGAGAGAGTTGTCCTAACTCCTAAATCATACAATTAAGTAATTACTGGTGTAAGCTTAACTGCGCTATATTTCATCCTCATCACATTGCGCGCAATGTCTTACTTTGACCTCCCTCGTACATGCTGTTTTGTTTCACTTCGAGATCTACTACTGGCTTGTAAAATTTACTGAAAGGGTATTTTTATGGGTTGGCTTTGTTTTTCTGCTCAGAAAGTTTTTTCCAACAACGATCATCAACTTCAATCCGCTAATGAGTAAGTTCTAGTAATCTTGTTCATCGGCAAGTGGTATGCATTTGGTAGGTACACACCTACCTTGCTCCCTACTGAACACCGATCTACCAATCGTATTCTGTGAAGGGTATCTCATTTCAGGGCGGTTTGAATCGAATTTGTTTCGTTGAGATTCAAATAAGATCGCTGTTTGTGGCGTGATGGAAGTTGCAAGTTGGACAGGAGGAAGGGATTCTTTATACAAGCACGGCGATCTGGACACCCACCACGCTATAGTGATGATATTATGACGCAGAAGAGCCAGGGAGTAGTTTCTGATGGAGGTTTTCTCTCCGGACGATTTTATCTTTCAGCCGCCAGGGGGGCGACCAGTTCTGACCTTGACCAAACAGCTGTGGGACTCGAAGAGGGGGGTCTCACGCCATCACTGTTGTTATGTGTTTTCCTCTACTTCCACCGAGGGAACGAATGCTCTGACTAATAACTATTTACCTCCTGGTCCGGGAATAGCCAGCAGGTGATCGCGTAATCGTCGACCTCGAAATGTGTCGGGAACCAGCAGATAACGCTATACGGCTGTATTATAGAACACAGTTGCCTCCTCTTCGATTCGGAAAACCTATTCACGCCACACGAACACTTCTAATTTAATTGAGCTGGGGAAACTTATTTGCTGCTTACAGCTTAGTCACACTACAAGATCAGAATTATTGTTAATGATCAAATTTTTAGTTACCTGCAATTTTAATTTTTTTCAATTAACAAAAAACCAGACGATCTGTAGCCAAGAAATGAATAATTTTTATGCTGAACAAACGTACATAATATATTCAAAGCCACAACACTAATGAACAACAACACTTATGAACTCGGCGCCAAATTACCACTAAAATGTAACCAAGGGATTCAATATGAAGGCTTTATGTGGGGTTTTTTATTAGTTAACATTTGGCGCAGACTTAACAAATTGTATAAATGAATAAATTATGCAGGTACATTTGTTCTTCATAAAAATTATTCTTTACGTTTTAGTTTTATATAGCTTTTTTGAAGTTTTTGTTTTTGTTAAAAAGATTACCTACCTACCGGCAGATCCAGCCTCACTTTTTCATCTTAGCACTGATCATGCCTGATAGCCCAGTCAAACTTTTTGTGTCGACTAACTGACAAATCTGGAAATGATTTTAATTTATTTACCTACCTGCCGGTAGGTAGGTAATCTGAGTATTTGCTAAAATTAGCAATTTACTTTTAAATAGTAAACCATAAAAACTTTGAAAGAATGTAATTTTAGTTAGGCAGTTTTAGTATTTTCAGGTTGGACAAAACAGTAGCAGTAGGAGCGCAATGGCGTGAAACGGAAAAGGGTTTTTAAATAATGATTATTTTTAAAATCTTGATAGAACAATATAATTGTAAAATCCTTTTTAAAAAACCTAAAAATCGAGCCCTAATGATAACATAGGCCAGTGGTCAACCTTTTCTGAGTTCAAGATGAAATACTAAAGAGGCGACGACTACCACAAGATCGATCTCAGCTGAACCACCAACAAACGGCTGCCTTCCGTGTTGCCGATTTCCTAAATATTCCACCAATGGACTACCTAATAAATAGAGTATTGAATCAGTTTGAATGGTACACCAGGTGCATACCTCATATATACATACTTACCTCAATCGATACATTTGCTTTCGCTAAAAATCGTTATAGAACTCTAATCCACAGAAACTGTAAGTATAAGTAACCTCATCTATTACATTCTACCATTCTTTGGGCATCATTTACCTTGGGTTTACCACTTATATGTTGTACAGTAAAGTAGAATCAGATGCTTGTGTAATAACATACAATTGACAAACATATTCTGCGCTCCTTGAAACGTGGCTCAGTACTCCGGCAATCATTAATGAAGATTCGCCTGAGTCATGGGATGAGGGCAACGCAAACCAGTTCCTACAAATTCAAAATTTTGATTCAAGAAATCGGTCCAATAAATTATCCGTCAGTGTTCTTGAATTTTCTGATTAGGATCCCAGTACTTTAGTGTAAGTATGGAATTTTAAATCGTCCTGTTGGAGACACTGGAAAAAGGGAAAACTATAGGTTAGGCTCTCTGCCCTGCCGTGGCACTCCTGCTCCTGCTTCAGCCGTTGTCCTTTGTTTTCTGCTATGTAATCAATCAGCTGACCAGCTGATTTCAGGTGCATACAAAATTGAAAAAATCCTTTCGATTCTCCCTTGCTATCGCGAAATTAAATTGCGATAATATCGAAGAAGCTTATAATAATTTTTACCTAACTTCAAATCTCTATTGATTTTTGGGCGATATTTCTTCTGAAACATCCCTGGTTGTTGTGGCGTTGTTTAGCACAGGCTTTTGTTCTTCGCGAATCCGATTCCTGCATATTTTTTTATACGAAAATCCGGGCCTCGGTTTCGTCAGTTTATCCTTCGGGTAAGTTTTAGTTGAAAATTGCATCTTTATAAGCTTTTTGCTTTTCTCGAACGACCATCTTCGTGATCGTATGATTCAGTTCGAAATTCGGGAATCGATTTGATGTTGAAACTTTTGCACCTGATAGAATTTCGACAAATGTCCCGCTCATGTGTTTCATTATTTTGGTTGTTTCATGTGTTTTCTCGGCTGATTCGGATGCTTTCTCGCTCCCGCAAAATCGTTCTGTTTATCATATTATAGTCATATGGAAAAAATAACCAAAACGTTTAGAATCCAATCTTCCGATTCCTACGGCTAACTTTCATGATGAAACTACCATCATAGTTGTTGATAAAATGATTTCAGTTAAGGTAAGGGATAACGGCTCATTCGGAACGGAATCTGTGTCACTCAAATACTGTCCATGAGACAGATTGTATATAAATCAAAATTCACCTTACTGATAGCTGGCCAAGTCGTTATAGTTAGCTCTACGATCATTCTTTCCATCATATTGACCTGTCATCTATCACTTCCTATGTGCTTATAACTGAGTGCTCACTCAATTATGTTAGCATACCAGTAGCTCTTATGAAGTCGTGTTATATAACCTTTCGTGCCACATGAACGATGATGTGTTTTGTGGTGTGGTCGTTTCTTCATCGGATCGTTTACCCAACACTCCTTTCTACTGCTCGTTCGGTCTTATTCCGATTGTAACATCCTGATTCCGGGTGTGTTTTCATTACAGAAAACGTCGAAGACCTCACGGGAATAAAATAAATAAATAAAATAAAAATGTTCAGCTACACGGTTCTCCGTTTGGGAAGCGACATCGACAACAACATGCTCTCCCAGGCCGGCTTGAGGTACTATACCTACCTCACACCTATTCATTGTAGAGTAAAATTCGAACATTACCAAACTACAAGTATATAAGCATACACGTACTTTGATGTGATAACATGAATTTATGTTAACTATTCATCCTATCCGATTTGGCAGGAACTCTGTGATGCTCTTTCTGGTACCTAATACTTTCATATTTATAAAGGTTAACCTTCGAAGGGATTGATAACGCGATTTACCTAATTTGGTAAATAGTAATTGCAGCGTTATGTTACATACCGTGGAGAGTAGTTGATCTTGTTGATAATTTCTGTATGTATTCCTGCTTCCGTTCAAACGGTGAGAAATTACCTATAGGCAGTTGCAACGATATTAGAAGTATGGAATTTCTTTACGTTTTATAAGTGGTACTGATCATTAGTGAGTGTCAGAATCCAACTGCCTGCGAGTGTTGCTGTTCACAGCTGTTTTATATCGTTAATATTCACAAGTTCAAGTCAATCTCCCATGTGAAAATTAGTCATATGCCTCCAACCTTCTCGTTTTGTTCTATGTTGTGGTAGTTCAATCATCTCAGCGCGTCCGTACCTGAAATTGTAGCACTGTAAGTTGTTTCGTTCGTATCAACGTAGGTAAGTTGGTATTTTGCTGCACTACCTTCAGCTTTATGCTGTATCATGGAGCTGTGGTAATGGGGTACGCACATGGGTCACAAAAGCGTTTTATATTATTTTTTAATGAAACCAGATTCCATTCTGAGCACTTCGGCACCAACCGCACTGCCCTACGATAAGTAGGTAGGTAGTTCTGTGATTTTTCGAATTTTCCCGTAATTCTGACGTCACAGTTGGCAGAGAGCTCCCGCCCAGGCGAGAGTGGTGCAGTGACGTACTTACCGTAGGACAGCGCGGTTGGTGTCAAAATTCTCAGGATGGAATCAGGTTTCATATAAAAAATGAAATAGTTGCGCAGACACCGTTGTTAGAATAATTATGTTATTACCACCATACAGCAGCCCCCGCCACCAACCCCCTTAATATTATATAAGTATTTATGTTTCATATTCCCGTGTTCTTCAAGTTAGCTACCCTTATTGTTAAATACAGCTACGAATTGAATCCACGGTATTTCTGTTTGAGGAAGAAAACTTCGATTCGCCAAGGGGCTTTCCCTCCTGTTTGAATAATGGCGCCCTTGCCGAGCTTGATTGCTATACATCCACTCTCGCTTTCCATCATTCCTGCTTCACCTGAGCACTGACTAGGAAAGTTATTGATGATGTTGGCCCGGGTATCCCATTGATCTTTATACGTCCGTGAACCCCCGCCCCAACAGAAATGCTTTGTGGTTGATGAATCGACCCCCGCTCCTTTGGCCCGTCAGTCCGTCAGCACCTCTTTTCATAGAAAGTCGCGGGTAATGAAAGGACCGTTGACCTCATCTCATCTATTACCTCCTCTTCATATTGTGTATTCCCTTTTCGGCTGAATCGACTGGGGTTTCCATCAGCTACAGTAATTTTAGCTTCGCTTGTATCAAAATGTTTTACAAATGACCTCCCTGGTCCTTACTGAAAAGCTTCAGAGTCACCCTTTCGAACTATGATATCAATCTTTCAACCTGTATGACGAAAAAAAAACAGGATGGTGTCGGAAGCTGGTATACCTAGGACCTTCAACGTTTTGAGAAAACGAGAAACTTTAGTGCCCTATCATTTCCTATAGTTGTATTTGGTTATTTAGCCTGAGATGGCAACCATGTATTTCTGTTCTTGTTCATTACCTGCCGTTCATTCAAATTACTAGAAGTAACTTGTTTTCCATGTCTAATTGTAAAGGTCCTTGTGCATGTCTAATCTTTTCAAATACTTGATTCCCTAAACCGAATGCTGTACCTACTATAAAATATTAGTGGGTTCAATTAGTACCTTGAAAGGAGTAAATTAATAGTTGTTCTGAGTTAGTTCAATAGTTCATGCCAGGTCCTTTTCGTTTCCAATCACAGGAACACCGAACTAGAACGAAGATATGCGATACCAACTTAGTTCCTGGACGATATCAACTTATTTCCCTATTATTTTGAGGTGTCATTCCATGATACCTTATGATAACTTCTTATGTAGTATCCATCCCGTCTGAACTAACTCTTGTCTAAATAACTCCCAATGAACTAAGGACCTATCGTTCAGTGGATACTATCAACTCCTCATGTGGTAAAGGAACTATCTGTGGATACTATAATTTCATGTAGTATCCACCGTTTCTGTGAACTAAAGAACTAACTGAGTAGGCTTGTGATTGAGTGAGTTACAGTTCTTTAGTCCATGGTGCACAGAACGGTAGTTCTTCTGTTCCCCCTTCCTGTATCCAATATCTATCTCCATATACTGGTTCCTTGATTCTTTTACTCTGTGGTCCTAATGAGTGAACTAAGTCGAGGAGTCGTTCAGTTGGCGGAGTTAGTTCTTCAACAGTAGTTTAGTCAGGAACTACCCACCTCTACTACAAAATGAATCATTCAGCATAGCAGTTGAATCCGTACTCAGTACTCATCTTTAACTTTCTTTTTTTAAAGATGTCACATACCACCTGAACATACCTACTGAATTAATTGCTATCGATTTCTCTAATTTGTTGGTTCATCTACTCCAAATTAATTTGTCACCCAACCCATTATTTTATTTTCAGCTGCATAGATATGTTTAAAACATCGCATCATACCTTAATAATACCTAATTTGATGATTATGTACTTCCATCATTATATACATTTATGAAAAATATACCTACATCCGTTCAGCTACTGTCTGGGGTCCATCGCATGTATTGCACGTTTTCGTGTTGTCTTACCTAATTTTGATGCAGTCGAACTAATATAGTGTAAAGATTACGTTTGGTCAGGAAGCTCTTGAAGCCAGCCATCTTAGAGAGCGACATTCGCTTCACAAGTGTTGTCTTTTTTCAAATATTCGAATATTTTCAAATCGTCAGGTGTACAGATGTCTTTGTTTTATGTTCGTTTGCAAACCCTTCGCTAACTGTCACCATTACACTAAAACTCGTCCTATGAGGATTGCTATTAATAAAGCAGGCAACAAGTAGAAATTGTTATTATTATATTTATTCATTTTTTACTTTAATTTTATTGAAATTGGTCTCGACCTCATCGAGCCTCTGTACGGGGTATAGAAGGGTACAAGACAAAGTCAAAAGTAAGCATTTTGCGGTCGGACCTTGATAGTAGTGGCGGATGTTCCCAGGAGCCCACTACCACTGACGTCCTTTTGCAGTCTTGGGAGCGGCGCAGATCGGTCGGACTCGCCGCCAGTCCCAGGCGGCGGCGTTCGAATCCACACCGGCGCCGGCGGCGCTGGGATGGAGCAGGAGAAGAGGATCAGGCGGGAGATTGCCAACTCGAACGAGCGGCGAAGAATGCAGAGCATCAACGCGGGTTTCCAAAGCCTGCGAACGCTGTTGCCGCATCACGAAGGCGAGAAATTGAGCAAGGTCAGTTTCTTCATTTCTTCATGGCACACAGGATATAGATATTATTACGCACCACAAAAGGGCTAGAGGACAGGGGAAAATATGCCAGAAAAGGGCTATTAAGTAGGATTTATACGACTCTAGAACCGGCCACTGACGATCGTGAAGCGAAGAACATACCCAGGGAACCGCCAGCCAACTCTTCACTCCATTCCCGTAGGTTTGTCGCTTTGAAAACGTTTTTAAGCCCCGACCACACGAGGCGAGCATCGACGAACAGGAGTTCATGAGCATTCGCGAATGCTCGCTAATAATCTCACTTGTTCTTCTTCACCTACACATCAGACGAGCATTCTTGTTCGGCAGTGTTCACGCTTTTTTCCGGTGTCCTTCCGACCATGGCTGCAGTCTTAAGCAGCAGCTGTTTTGCGGTTATGTAATTGCTAATTGTATGGTCGATGAATTAATGAAATTCCTCAGCAGTACTTCATGCGGAACGCTGTTAGGACATGAGGATATCATACTGTTATGTTATTCGTGGACGCTGCTAATTATTACAAAATTGTTCATTATTTACCTATATGGATGAACCTTCATTGTTTTCTGTCTTCTCATGCCCCCCCAGGAAAGCCCTAAATCGAGTACTGGAGCCGGCCGGGGAATGACAGTTTCATGAAAATAGTCTGTGGATTCAGGAGTATTATAATTGAGTGTTTCATGTTATTCATAAAGCATAACGTTTGTTCAAGTTAGAAAAAAAACTAGCAGTGATAATATCTGGGCTGGATGTTTGTTTCATTCATGGTCATCTTGACGAAGCTTTTCTGTGCAAACGAACGGCGGACGTACGATGCTGTGGATGGTCTCAAACAATTCTTTAGTTCGAGATCAATTTAAAAAGTTGAAAAAAAAAACATATCCTTGTATTGAAAGTTTTCGAGCTACGCCGTTCTGGAAAGTTCAGCCCCTGTTTATCACCCCTAGGTGACTGACAGTAACGCCAAGCTTCGCGGAACAACTAGACCCTAAATGGGACGTACAAACCAAATTTCATTAATTTTGGGTCATGGTAACTAAGGGAAGTATGGCGGGCGTATAGAAATGTTTTTACTCCTTTTTCGGATTCTACGTACCTTGAAGCGGAAACCATTAAATTTTGTGGGGGGTTCAAGGTTTTTTCCCATGCTCGATTCCAAAGGTTCATTATTGAAAATAATAAACCAAAAATAACAACATGACGAACCTGTTGTACACCGAGTTGAACAAAAGCAGAAGTGGGAAGAGACGTGACGGGAAGCTCACCTTTCTACCTTCCGTCACATCTCGGCTCTCACCGAACCGTTCCCTGCCGACCTAGAACTAGAACGGATCAACAAACAGTAGCCGCTGACCTACCGCAATTCCTCCACCTAAAAAGAGAGAGGACGTTTACTTTCTACTACCTACTTCTTTCAGCTACAGGCATACCAGTCTTCTGGTGTCTTCAGTGTACCGGGGTGAGTAAGATGCTGAAGTGTTTTGCGAATTCTCTTTCGAATAGTGGGGAATGTTTTTGGAATTGTTGGGAGATCCAGACCCTGGAGGTCAAAGCTTGGCCCTGAGTGCTACATAGCTGCTAAAAATGAGCAATGGACGTGCATTTTTGGTTCACTTTTAATAATGAACCTTTGGAATCGGACATGAGAAAAATTTTAAGACCCCACCCCCTCAAAATTTGATTTGTTTCCGTTTCAATCCGTACGTAGAATCCAAGAATAAAACAAATTTCTGTCTGTCCGCCGTACTTAATTAATGCGCGTACTTAATTTCTGTCTGTCCGCGAACCAAAATTTAATGAAATTTGGTTTTCAAGTCTCATTTGGGGCCTAATTGGTCGGCGAAGCTCGGGGTTATTGTCAGCCATCTTCAAGGGGTGGAAAATAGGGGTTGAAATTTCCAGGGCGCCTTATCTCATTGTTTTTTACGTTTTTATATTAATTTTGAACTGGAGAATTCTGTTAGACCACCCGGAGCGTTGTACGGTTCTTTGTTCGGTTGTACGGTTCGGTTGTACGGTCATTTGTTCACAGTAAGGCCGTGAAGTTAGCTTTATTATTATTTATATTCCCGTGTTCCTAGCCCCCCCTGTATATTGTTCAGAGGCACCATTGATAAACCCTCTATGGAGGTCTCCTCCATATAGAGGTTAATGGGGAATTGGCACATATTTAAACGCTGTAGGTTGCCAATTATAGGTTTCAGTATGGCCGATTGGCCCAATGATGTAGGTGCTCGGGAACAGTTGATTTTATAGTTACGCACGGCTGTATGAAATCGAGTTTGTTCCTTGATATTATTTCATTTGAATAATGAGGGTTATTTTGGATTTTGTTGGTAGGTATAGGTACCTTCTTTTGTAACGTGAAAAAATAACATTCTCCGTGAATAACAACAAATACCTACGTAGTTTGTGATAGAATTCTTGAAACCACCGCATACTCTTGAAACTGTTGTTGCCGGGCCGACTCCAGTACTCGATTTAGGGCTTGGCCACAGGAAACAGTGCAGAAAATCGCAGAAGGATAAGATAATAAACGTTATATGATAATTTGCAGTTCTATTTCTAATTTTATGTCGAGAGATTTTTCCAAAAAGGTGCTGTTTAATGAGTCGGAAATGTACGGAAGGGGGTGAAAAAGGAACGCTGCGAAGTCCTTTTCACGTGGGTTTATTATTCTATTGGACACACCTACAGAAATGATGGCTGTTCATTTATCGTTTCTTTCATGTGAAATAATTGAAATAGCCATTTCTGATGGCTTCCACCAATTTTGGCCTCCAAAACACGAATTAGGTACGCTCCTTTTTCTTTTTTTTCACATTATCTTCGATAATTGGTAGTGCCATTTAATCGTCTTGATACACGTGTTGACAGTTTTTCTAGTGTAATTATACAAATTGATGGTGATTTCAGACGATTTTCCAGGTTTTTGACTCATAAAAAGATCAATTTTGGGAGCTGAACATTTGGTAGAACCTCAGTTTTCCGCTCTTTGGTCAAAATCGACCTCATATTCGGTCTTCTCGTCCCCAATAACATGGAAAACGATTCCTCAAAAGCTCATGTTACTAAAACACAAAAAGTACCTATTTTTATCCACATTTTCGCTCATAGCACCCCTGGGTATATTCCGATCGGGCTGCAAAGTTTCGGGACACAGCTAGGGCCCAAATGGAGCATGTGTGCGAAAGAACGAATTTTTTAGACCGAAAATGAAGCCGGAATGCGTGATCCGGCGGACGGACATTGCATTTTTGGAATCTACGCACCTTGAAACGGAAAAGAAAAAATGTTGAGGGGGTGTTATAAAAATGGTTTGCTGAGTGAATACGTAGGTGTATTATTCACAGAATAATAAACCAAAATTAACAAAAAAACGGCGATCTTCTGGCTTGCATTGCCCTTCTCGCTTCCGACATGGGAACCGAGTGAGAGGGAGATACCAGATGACGTCACGCGTGTTTCGTCTAGCTTATTCCCGCCGAACTACTCGGATTTTGAAGGTGAAAATTGAGATATATAGGGTTTTTTCTGAGGTCAGAAGCAGCAAATTTCGACCCACTTCCAGTCCTCATTAGTACATACCCACTGATTTTATTGTTATTAATTAATTTATTTTTTGCAATGTCTGGGTACTCGATCTAGCGCCGTGTGTATAACTATCGTCGTCGAAAGAAAATATTCTTGCTGGACGAACTCATGAATGGAATAGATCCGCAGAAAGTATCATTAAAGAAGAAAATCCACTTGAAAAAAACGGGTACCTGATGCTGCGTAACAACGTTGTAAGGGATTTTTCTCTCTCTCATGTGATTAATATTGGTTCTCTGACCTTGCGCTGAGTAATCCAGACATTCTTCGACCGTTTCTCTATCAAAGGTAGTTTTTTATCTCACTTAGAGGGTTTTTTTGCATTATGCAGTTTCCGAGTCGATGAGCTAATGAAAATAGAAGCTACATATAGAACAGTAAAGATCGAGAAAAATAAATTAATAAAAATTGTATTTTTATAAAACAATTATTGAGTTCGGAGCGATTTTGCAATAAAAATACAGGAACCGGAGTGAATGATCTGGCGACAACAGATTTTTATGTATGCGGGATGGCTGGACGTTAGGTTTATAAATTAGCTTGCAATAACTGCTTATTACTGATTATAAATTTCAACGCATTGCTTCATCATTGAAGTGAATTAATCGTTAAGGAACTGAAGAATAAACCATTCACCATCGGTAAGCTTAGAGCGCCGCTCCAAATGATTTCGGGTCTACAGTTGGTGTTTGTACCTCGATGTAATCACGCAAATTAGTAAAGAACGCTGCGGCAATGACCGGCAAGTGTATCAGGCTCTTGCAGTGATTGAAACTCTCACCTCTGATGACCATTCCTATGAAGGCATTGTCACAAACAGCTGGAGCTCCGCGATCGTGGTCACAAACAGATCCAACTTTGGCCCTGACTTCAAAACAGTACTGAAAGGTATTTTTCAAGTTGAACTCGCAAAATTCGGTTTTTTACCATATTACACATATATACCATTGCCTTCTTACAGTGTGATGAAGCTGTGATGTACACCTTGTATTTAACTTTAAAATCGAGTGAATCCTTCAAGGAGTTCAACGAATTCGCTTAATTCCTTCCATATGTTGCGACGTAACACAGAGGGTGATTGATATGAAGCGTGGACTTTGCCTGTGAATGGATCCAATATTCGAGCCGTGTAATAAACTTGGCAATAACGGTGAGATTTCTCCTTGTAGCTTACTCGAGTCATATTTTGAACTTTTTGGTGAACACATGGGTTGCAGTTTGGTGCCAGAAGCTGAGCGCACCCCTTTGGCTCCCTCGGCATCGTAAATATCCCCCAGCTCTCAGTCCACGGTTTTCCCACAAATATTGCGACGCAAAATAAACTTTGATGTCGTTGTTGATAGACTTATACTGCCGTCCAAGATACGTCGATATCCTGCATGTCGTCAGAACTGTCTTGCTCGTTACAAGGTCCGATATACCAGGATTGAGCTGGAAACTTGGGCTTGTCCGTCACGGTTATCCTGATGTCAACGATCCGGCTGAATTCGAACCTACCTTCTATGTATTGTGATGCTGCGTTGTTGTTGATCCACTCAGGCGTGTTGGGAATAGGCGTCGTTCCTGCTGTATACGGTTAGTTTGGTATGGTACCCTAGCTTCGGTCGTCGCTTGCAAATTCACATTGGTGAAGGACCCCCCATAAATATAAACTAATCAAATTCCGACTCACCATGTAAAGTACTGGATTTGGTTTGCTTTTGTGTTTGTCTTGTTACTACTGTGTTACTTGGCATTGCAAAACCACGCATAATAATGGAGTAGGTAATCCACCAATTCTTCACAGTAATCATCTGGGAAATGATGGTCGAGGGTTGTCCGGACCGCTTGAAGAGCTCTGTAGGTTCATTTGGGACCTTATCGTTTATAGATAGCTAGTCACACAGTGGAATTGAAAGAAGTCAACAGTCCGCCACAATAATCTACTTGATATAGATTGTAGAGCGTCGAATAGTCGGAAATGTGTCTAATTTCGTTTGTTAATTCGGTTTGAAAACTATCTAGTTTTCTGGAGCTCCATATTTTAGTTGTTGTTGAATATTATTTCCTTGTTAGTTTTAGTATGCCTGTAGAAAAGCATAGGTGGGATATTTTGCGTTAATTCACCACCACTACTTTTTTCGTCTCTGTTCTACCTTATATTATCCTTCCATTATAATTTTTATGTTAGTTTTGATTGGTTTGGTGGTAGAAATAAATTTACTCAGTCTCGGAACGGAAGTGGTAGTGAGTAAACGGAATCACGACAAAAAAAGTAGTGGTAGTGAATTAACGGAAGAGATCCTAGGTGTATTGCCTTTCTCTCGAGGTGTTTGTTGTTCCCGGGTCGGCAGAGTTGAGTCAGATCTATCTTGGAATGATGCTGAGATTTTTTATTTACTCTTTTGCACTTGTGTTGGTCAGGTAGGTATTGTTTGATTAACTAAGGAAATGCTTGATTGACTACTTGAGATTGTTTGCTCCTTTGAAAATATTGTTGATGCAGTATTTTCATGAGTACACTAATTCATTGGCTGATCACTAGGTGGTCTTCCGATCCATCCACCCTCGAATGGCTTTACTCTTCTGGTTTGAATACTCACTAGCATAATGATTGTTAGTGATAATTATAGTTTACTGGTTATAGGAGGATCAAACATTTATTTCAAGTGAAATAAGAGCAGCGAAAATAAGAATACATAACATTACCGGTAGTTGGCGAAGCACATTATTATTGAACTGAGGACCAATATGCAAACCTTCAAGTTGCTCAGGCAGAACATCGACGACGTTCCGAGCGATTTCTCTTCTGGTATTTTGAAGTTTTCAAAATAAGTCCTCAATGGATTAATCCCTAGGGCGATGAATGGCAAGTGTATGAGGCTATTGCAATGATCATAGTTTGCACCCCTGATTACTATTCCTATGAACAAATCATCGCAAACAACCGGGGCGCCGCGATCATGGTCACAGACCGACCCTACTTTGGCTTTGACTTCAAAACAATGATGACTTTGGTATTTCAGGTTTTTCTCGCAAAATACATGTTCTCCTATTTCACACATAAATTTCATAGCATCCACGCAGACTGGCAGTGTTGTGATGTACACCCTGTATTTGACTTTGAAATCGAGTGAATGAATATTGATGAACGGGTTTTGTGGGTTGTTGTAATTTCTACCAAATGATGCAACGTAGCACAATGGCGTTCTCTTTGATTCGTACTTCAGTACATCGCCTGTTGAGAGATTGAAGCTCAGGGGTGTGTAACCCAAACTTGGCAATAGCGGTAGAATATCATCTTGTAATTCAATGACGCTTACGTCCCATTTCATACGATCAAGTGAACATTTAGGGTGGACTTTGACATCGGCAGCTTGACGCATCCCTCTAACCCCATTGACGTCGAACCTGTCGCCAAGCCTTGATTTCGACTCGTAGTTTTGCCACAAATAATGCGAGGCAAAATAAACTTTGATTTCTTCAACTGACTTTCCACTGGCTTCGAAAATGCTAATTGCCCTGCATGTTGTCAGAACTCTCTTGCTTGCTATGAGGTTCCCAATGGACCACAATTCTTGAGTACGACGCATGGTAATGCCGGCCGGGCGTTCTATCCTGATGTCAACGATCCAGTTGAATTCGAATCTCCCTGCAAACAACAATCCTATGTATTGCCCTCCTTTATTGTTGTAAATCCAATCTTGCGAGTTCACGCCGGGAGTCGTTCGCGCTGGAGTGGTCTCCGGACGGTAAGGAGTTCTGGGGTCAGTCACTAATTGAGTTGATTCGTCCATGTTCACACTCGTCATAGCGCCCCATAAATATATTAAGAGTAACTTTTGACGCATATCACAGTTATCACAGTGATTGGGCTGCTATTTTATTCTTGAAATTATTTAAAACGCAGTATTTTGTGGTGGTTTCGTGTTACTAAGCAGTATTTTAT